>OZ007578.1:31994022-32024022 GCA_963931925.1 Onchidella celtica
TCCATCCATCCATCCATCCTACCTGTCTGTCTCTATCACAACCATTCAGCTTACCATGTGAAATCACAGATCCACACCACTATGTAAGACTCGAGTGTTGGCGGTAATTCACTCAGCCAGTCCTCACAAAGTGATGATAATCTTTCACAACCAAAAATTATATATAAGGCTTTATCAGTTGAGAGTGGCGTCACTAGACAAAGTCATGCTCGACTACTCAGTGTGTAAATAATGGTCATGTGGGAATTACCTGCCTTCGCTAGTTTAAATTAAAGTGCTCCTTTCTGCACTAAGTTGTAAAATATTTTTACATTTATTGACCTATCAGTGCAGGGGCGTGAACTATTGAAAACTCTAATGTGGAAAAGGCATAGTTTAAAAAAAAAAACCCTGAAAATTTAGACTTATTTAAATGTTACATAAAAATCTCTATTGATGTTGAGTAAGAACGTATCTCAATGATGTTTGTCTTCCTGCTGGGCATTTCAGAGTCGGACTGTGGACTACAACTACATCAGACGTGGTATCACCTTTTCCGCCTCTTTTAGTGCACCACCGGGCATGCTTGCTCTGTACCACACTGACAGAACATATGTTTGTTCTGTTTCACCTTCACTTCTCCCTCTTCTTTAGGGGGGTTGTTGGAATGTCACTGGCTGCTCTGCAGAAAAGCTTCCTCCTCGAGCAGAGAGAGAAAGAGAGAAAGAGATCGAGAGAGAGAGAAAGAGAGAGTGTATGTGTGTGAGAGAGAGAGGGGGAGAGAGAAAGAGAGACAAAGGAGGTAAAGAGAAAGAGAGTGAGAGAGAGAGAAAGAGAGAGAGAGAGTGAGAGAGAGAAAAAAGAGAGAAAGAGAGAGAGAGAAAAAGAGAGAAAGAGAGAGAGAGAGTGAGAGAGAGAAAAAAGAGAGAAAGAGAGAGAGAGAAAAAGAGAGAAAGAGAGAGAGAGAGAAAACAGAGATATATATAGAGAGAGAGTGAGAGAGGGAGGGGGACACACACATTCATTTAGCTTCAACTATATTGTTTAATTTTTTCCCCACAGCTTCAGCGCAAACTGTTTTGGTTAGCAGTAGGATTTGGTGAGCAGGCAAGTGAGTAGAAACAAGAATGTTCCAAACAAAGGTAGTTTGGAGCTTTTCATGCTCTCCATCACCACCACCACCGCCCAACGATAACAACATAGAAACATCAACACCACCACCACCATCATCATCATCACCAACAGCAACATTAACGACACCATTATCACCACAACCACCTCCACCAATAACAAACAACCACAATATTCACAACAACAACAACCTAGAACAGCAATAGTAACAACAAGAACACCAACAATACCACTACCACCATTACCACCACCATCACTACCAACAACAACAACAACAGCAACAATAGCCCTACTACCACCAACACTTCCACCATCAACAACAACACCAATGCCAATACCATTACTTCCACCACCTTCGCCACCACCACCATCAACAACAAAAACAAAAACAACACCACAAATACCACTACGACTACTACCACCACCACTACTACCATCAACAACAAGTATAACAACACAAACAATACCACGTCCACTCCCACCAACAACAACTGCAACAAGAACACCAACACCACTAACAACAACCACGACAACAATTTACCCTCTCACAGATCTCACCAGTCCAACCTAAACAAAATCTCGTGACCTCACTAACTTAAGGGAAGAGAAATCACAGGGTCAACATGTGTAACAATCCACGCCTCATTCACCACATGTACATGAGTGCATGGCGATTAAACTAACATTCTACTGACGTCAGACACCATCCACGCGGAAAAGTGATGTTCAAATCTGTATGAAGAGGGAGGGAGCCACATAAACATTCATGGATCATTCTGTCAGCAAAAGTCCTCAAACTTGGATCCCCCCAAAAATATGGCCTGATAAATACTGAACACTGGAAAAACAATGCATAGACAAATTTATGACGAAAACGTTTATAATATTAAATGTTGCAAATTATGCAATTTTTTTTTGGCTTTGCGATTCACAGATCTAATAATGGTCTAAATAAAAAGAGGAAGACAGGTTTCAAGTTCAAGTTAATTGCTGGCCTGTCGGCCAATTCAAAATGTACACAAGATTCATGAGAACAAGATTTGAAAAGACAAAAAAACACCAAAAAAAAAAAGACAAATCACACATTGACTTGATACACAATAATATGTAACTCTATTGACAATTGCCACCAACGGTCATCATTATTCAACAGGACATAAAAATAATATAATAAGAACAACATAATAACAACATTCATCATATTATAAAGGGAGTAAGACCTTCCATGTAATCACGAAAAACTTTTTAACCGCTGATCCCTAAATAATGCAAAATGATCAGATTACGCATAGAAACATGTAAAGGTGTGTGTGAATATAATTATTTCAAAAGGTCTCGATTTCACTTTATTTTTAATACTTTCGTTGATATTGAGCAACAGCTGAGTTGAACAGAAGGTGGTCCGACATTTTCCTCAACGGGGCTGCCGCTTAACGTAAAATTTGGGTCGGATCACGATGCGAAAACAAAGACATCAACACCATTGGCATTGTTATGTTTCGTTTGTTTCTGTCATTCAGTGTTCACAGATTGGGCGGGAAACCTCGAAGCATAGAAACCCCAACACCATCACCACCTTCATCACCACCACAGCAACATTAACAACACCATTACCACCACAATCACCTCCATCAATAACAACAACTACATTATTTATAACAAAAGCCAACATCAACAACAGTAGCAACACCAATTACACCAACAACACTACTACCACCACTACCACCACCATCACCACCACCAACTACAACAACAGCAACAATTGCACTACCACTCACACCACCGGCAACGACAAGGACAACACCAATACCACTACCATCACTTCCACCACCATCACCACAACCACCACCAACAACAAAAACAAAAACAACATCACCAATACCACTATGACCACTACCACCACCATCACTACCATCAACAACAAGAACAACAACACCCAAAAATACCACCACCAACAACAGCAACAAGAACACTACCACCACTAACAACAACCACGACAACAACCCTCTCACAGATCTCACCAGTCCAACCTAAACAAAATCTCGTGACCTCACTAACTTAAGGGAAGAGAAATCACAGGGTCAGCATGTGTAACAATCCACGCCCCATTCATCACATGTACATGAGTGCATTGCGATTAAACTAACTAACATGTATAGATCTACCACTGATGTCAGACACCATCCACAAGGAAAAGCGATTTTCAAATCTGTATGAAGAGGCATGATCGCCAATGTCTGTCCCAGACAATGCAACTGATGATGATGATGATGAAGAGGGAGCCACGAAAACGTTTATGGATCGTTGTCAGCAAAAGTCCCCAAACAGAGACAAACAAACAAACAAACAAACAAAACTGGCCTGATAAATAGCCTACTGAACACTGGAAAAACAATGCATAAACAAATTTAAGACGAAAAATTTTATAATATTAAATGTTGCAAATTATGCAAAGACTATTTCGCTTTGCCATTCACGGATCTAATAATGGTCTAAATAGAAAGGTGAAGACAAGTTTCAAGTTCAAGTTAATTGTTGGCCTGTCGGCCAATTCAAAATATACACAAGATTCATGAGAACAAGATTTGAAACACACACCCACACAAAAAACGCACTCGGTCATTCACTCTGACGGCTCCTTAGTCCTTGCTGCCTAAGACAATTCATACATTTACTTGATATACAATAAAATGTAACTCTATTGACAATTGCCACCAACGATCATCATTATTCAACAGAAGACAAAGTAATAACAATAAAATATAACAACAATAATAATCACAATCATCATATTATAAAGGAAGTAAGACCTTCCATGTTATCACGAAAGGCTTTTTAACCGCTGATCCCTAAATAATACAAAATATCAGATTACTCATAGAAACATGTAAAGGTGTACGTGCATATAATTATTTCAAAAGGTCTCGATGTTCATTTTATTTTTAATACTTTCGTTGATATTGAGCCACAACTGAGTTGAACAGAAGAAGGTGGTCCGACATTTTCCTCAACGAGGCTGCCGCTTTACAAAAAAATTGGATCGGATCACGATGCCAAAATTGAGACATCAACACAATCGACACATGTTTCGTTTGTTTCCGTCATTCAGTGTTCCCAGATTGGGCGGGAAACCGCGAAATCTATATAAAAGTCTTTTTTATTAGGCCACCTGCAGTAACCAAATTTTGCAAGTACACTTTATATACCGTGGAGAATGCACCGAAGTTTGCATTTCTTAAAAATTGTTTTTGTTTTTGTATTTATGGAAAATGCATGCGCCATTGTGGTGCCAACAGTTCTAATTTTCATTTTCCATCTTGGCGTCATTCTGTTACACTGACATACATGTCATAAAAAGTAGCCATATCAAGAGTTCAATTTGGTACGTAGTGTCATGGCGCGCATGACTTTTGAAGCAAAACTGTACGCTATCACTTTTTTAATAAAAATGAGAAAGAGAGAGAGAGAGAGAGAGAGAGAGAGAGAGAGAGAGAGAGAGAGAGAGACAGACACACAGACAGACAGACGGGGAGGGGGGGGCGATACGTTTTCTAGTAATAATAATAATAATACAAAATATTTATAAAGCACTCCACCTCGATAATGACCATGTTGAAGGAAACAGGGAGAAAATCCCACACAGCTGAAGTTGAATGGTTCATCTCGATGTAGAAAGAGCAACACGCTCCTGTGCTTATCTCGACAGCGATAACACAGTGAATACGCTGTCAGATAATCAGTGAATAGGTCGAGGTGCGATCATCCGATTGCTTCATGAAATAAGAAAATCTACTGTGAAGGGCCCTTCATTCAGACAACCTTGAGAAGGAATGTCGTCAGAGGCGTAAGTAGGATTTATGGCACTCAGGGCAAACAGTGGCCTTTGAAAACTATGCACTTTAATCTTTGGGTGACTTTTATTGAATGTAGAGGTAGGCGATTTTATGCTGCATTTTTTACCTTTGAAATCATGCCTCCCTCCCCAAATAAAAAAAAAAAATTAAAAAAATTGGTGCCTCTACACATGAACCATCTTCTCCACGCCTCTGAAAGTCTCTTAATTTTATCGAATCACCTGGGTGTAGAAAGAGCTGTTTGTGAACTACGATTGATCAAAACAAGACTGTCTATCTTGGTAAGCCTAAAGAACGTTGTTTGACCCCTTCCAACTGACAGCCGCTATCATTAGAACTAACTCATTTGAAAGCTGTGTAGAATTTTTACACTTCTTGACCTCTCAGTGCAGGGGCATGAACTATTGACAACTCTAATGTGGAAAAAACCATAGTTTAAAAAAAAAAATGAAAATTTAGGTGTGCTTAAAGTTTACATAATGTGACAAAATTTCTATTTATCTTATTTGAGCAGGGACGTAAATGTATCTTAATGATGTTTGTCTTTCTGCTGGGCATTTCAGTATCCTATTGTGAACTAGAACTACAATGGACGTGTTATCACCTTTGCTGTATCTGCTAGTGCACCAGTGAGCATGGCCGCTGGCGTAGGCTTAACTGTAACACATGGGCAGAACACGTTTGTTCTGTTTCATCTCCCCGTCTCGCACCCCCTCCCCTCCCCCCACACTCTTCTCTAGGGGAGTGGTTGGAATGTCACTGGCTGCTCTGCAGAATAGCTTCGACCTGGGGCAGGGAGAGACAGCGGAGGAGAGAGAGAGAGAGAGGGAGACAGGGAGAGAGAAAGAGAGACAAAGAGAGAAAGAGAGAGAGGTGTAAAGAGACAGAGAGTGTGAGGGAGGGAGAAAGAGAGTGAGAGAGAGAAACAGAGAGAAAACGAAAGAGGGAGAGACAAAGAGAGAAAGAGAGAGAGAGTGAGGGAAAGAAAGAGAGAGAGAAAACAGAGACACAGAGAAAGTGAGAGAGGGAGGGAGACACATATTATTCAGAGACACCACACACACACACACACACAGAGAGAGAGAGAGAGAGAGAGAGAGAGAGAGAGAGAGAGAGAGAAAGAGGGGGAGGGGGACACACACATTCACAACCTTCAACTATATTATTATTTTATTTTTTTATCACCACAGTTTTAGTGCAAACTCTTTTCGTTAGCAGAACGATTTGGTGAGCAGGCCAGTGAATAGAAACAAGAATGCTCCAAACAAAGGTAATTTGGAGCTTTTCATATTCGTCATCACTACCACCACTGAACGAGATCAACACAGAAACATCAACACCACTACCACTATCACCACCAACATCAACATTAACAATACCATTACCACCATAACTACCTCCACCAATGACAACAACCACAATATTTACAACAACGGCCAACATCAACAACAGTAGCAACACCAGCAACACCAACAATACCACTACCACCATTATCACCACCATCACCAACAACAGAACAGCAACAATACCACAACCACCAGCACCACCACCACCACCACCGCTGTCACCACCACCACCACCAACAACAACGACAACACCAATCCCAAATACCACCTCTTTCACCACCATCACCACCACAGACAATGACAACGACAACACCATACCAATACCATCACTTTCACCATCATCACCACCACCACCAACAACGACAACACCATACCAATACATCACTTTCACCACCATCACCACCACCAACAACAACATCAACGACAACACCCACTACCACCACTTCCACCACGATCACACCACCACCAACAACAAAAACAAAAGCAACATCACCAATACCACTACGACCACTACCACCACCACCACTACCATCAACAACAAGAACAACAAGAACACAACCACCTCTAACAACAACCACGACAACAACCCTCTCACAGATCTCACCAATCCAACCTAAGCAAAATCTCGTGACCTCCTTAAGGGAAGAGAACTCACAGGGTCAGCATGTGTAACAATCCATGCCCCATTCACCGCATGTACATGAGTGCAAGGCCCTTAAACCAACATTCTTCACGCCGCTGAAAGTCTCATAGCTTTATCTAATCAGCCGGGGGTGTGAAGAGCTGTTTTTGAACCAGGTTATCAAAACAATAATTATGTCTATCTTGGTTAACTTAAAGACCGCTCTATGGGATGCTTAAACAGTTATCTGATGACCTCATGGTCATAATGCACACCATGCACTGGTAACCTTTGTACACATGATACGCTATACACCATTATATCGGTATTATACAATGAAAGCCCGCTGTCCGGTCAGTGACTTTACTCTCGGGGAATCTTATCTGGGACGCTGATGTGCGATGACCACACTACTGCTGTCCACATGGTTTGGTTTGTATTTGATCGATATGACTACATTCGCTGCTATGCCTAAATCACGCCTGATAATGAATTAACCAGCAAGACCATTGTCTGTAAGTCTCTAACCAATGATCTGACTTATGATACCCAACTGACAGCTGCAGTTTTTATGAGAACGAAGCATGGTAACTAGCCACGCCCCCCCACTCCCCCAGCCCTAAACAAATGGTTTCATCCAGATTGACACAAAGTAATGAACTAATGTGGGCATTTGGGACAAAAGTTAATTTAAGAGCTTGTTTCTGATTAGTTCTTAGATACAGACAACTCTAAATGATGGTCAACTTGTGAGAAAATGAGATAATATTGCAAATTTGTTGAGGGAAAGTTCGCATGTCGATGTTACACCTTTTCATAGTGTGGGGAGAGCCTTTGAAAGCTTAGTCTTTGTGAGTCCGACCAGTGGTTCATTGGCTAACGTGTCCTTGTCACAATGTCTTTGATTTAGAAGAGATACAGTGAGCAATAAGACGGTAGTTACGTCTCAACGAGGACAGTGACCCGACGCATGAAAATACGGCTTGCGCGCGGCGCGGTCAGTTTGACCTTGCCGTATGGGTACGCCCATGCAGAGAGAACAGAGATATAATAATATCTTAGTGTAAGATATCTCTGAGCGAGAACGCCTGGAAAGTCGATGCCGTATTTTGACGCCTCTCGCAGCGTTGATAGAATGATCGATAAAAGGGGAACTAATTCTCTACTACCTAAAAGTCTGGTCAATTTCTAGGGTTGTTTCCCTTTAGTAAACAAATTTGGTGCTTTTAAGCAACCAACTGATTCCCCCTCTCCTTAGAACAGTAGAAGAGAGGGAGAAAAGGGGTGAGGTGAGGTGGGAGGTTACTTACGCACACAAACGCGCGCATGCACATACAAACACATTCTGTTAAACTTTGTCAAGGGAATCAAATTCTGACCAAAAATCTTTAATGCCAAGTGGCAGAAATTCACTAGTTCAGGCGTCACACTGACTGACCTTTTCTAACTGACAGCCGCTATCATTAGCTCATTTGAAACTCGTGTGTAGAATGTTCACTATAACTGGAGCAAGCGCTGAAATGATAAACATAATCTCCGATTTACATGTTGCCATTTTTTTTGTAAGAGCTGTCGCAATTATATATCTGTGTTAGTTTTAACAGACAACTTGGACAGAATTGCTGTGACAGTGAGCTGACTTCGGATTTGGTCACGAGGGATTAGAAAGTACAGAGAGCGGGGTGAGGGAGAAAATGTGAGAGAGAGAGAAAGACAAAAGAAACAGAAAAAGAGAGAGACAGAGACGGAGATAAAGAGATGAAGAGGGAGAGAAAGAAAAAAAGAGAGAGAAAGGGAGAGGAAGAGACAGGAAGGGAGAGACAAAGAAAGAGAGAGAGAGAGAGAGACAGAGACAAAGAGAGAGAGAGAGAGAGAGAGAGACAGAGACAAAGAGAGAGAGAGAGAGAGAGGAGAAAGAAAGTGAAAGAAAAAATGGGAGAGTTAGAGACAAAGCACGAGAAGGAGAAAGAGAGAGGGTGGGATACAGACATAGAAAGGGAGAAACAGAAAGAAATACAGAGATAGAAAGAGAGAAAGACAAAGAAAGAGAGAGAAAAAGAGGGAGAGTAAAAAAACAAACAAACACATTGCAGAAAGAGGGGGGGGGGGAAGAACCATAAAAGACACACCAACAGCATGTATTCAGAAAAAAACACAACCAGAGGCCACAGCCATTCCGTTTTTAAACTGCTGGCAAACTGGCCACTACGCCACTGAACTTTATACATTTTCCATTTCCTTTGGTCAGAACTAGTGTCTAGTGTATTTCTCCCCCATAATTCTGACCGAGGCCTACCCCCCTTGATAGAGTCAAAATGTAGCAAAAGGAAAACGTTATATGTAGCAAAGCCTTGCATGAGAAATAATGCCAGAAATTATACAACAAAGCGCAAAGGAAAAGGAAAGACATAATATCTTTATCAGGCTTTCGGTCCAGCGACCTTCCTCAGGAAAAAATATGAATGTAACATGATAGAAAATTAAACAAATAAAACAATTGTAGAATGTTAAACAAATGCGGGTACTTATGGCTACGAGCTCCATACTTGAGTTCTCGGAACGCAGCTCGTCTGCTAATTGGTGGCAAGATTGTGTGTGTGGGGTGGGGGGGGGGGGAGGAGAGGGGGGGCTGTCTTAACATCATTATGCGCCCCTGAACAGGGCAAATAATATTAAGATTTTCTTTCCAGTTTCAAAAACCAGTGTAAATTTGCATGGATGGTTCCTCCTAAACCCTTGGGGCCCCATGACAACTGCCCAGTGTGCCCATGCGTAAAGACAGCTCTGGTGTGTATGTGTGTTGAGGGGGGGGGGGTACTGACACATAAAATATCGATATTTTAAAGATTCATAAGAGACTAATTAATACAGGTTAAACGGATCAATACATGTTTCCAGCACTAATGACAAAACTTCGTTATGATGAGTAATTTGAATTCCCATCTAGTCTGGCCTATTTTTAGCTTTGCACGCTCCTGACCACGTGAATACTGTACCTTAACCTCATTTTCGTTTTTCAAGATACATAATTCGGGTACATACAAAATAAACTAAACTCTTACATAAAAGACATATCAATTTCTACTGCCTCACCTACCCCTTCTACTTAACCCCTTAAACTGCCAGAATCGTAACCCCTGTGATTTAAATAAGTCCCGCTTACAAGCAGATCAAGCCGCTGATCTTATCTCAGACACTAAAATGAGAATCTCGATACCAGCTTTTGCCAGTCATTAAAAATAATACCCAAAAAGTGACCGTTTAACAGGCAATTGCGTGAAAACATTACTAAAAAGACAACTTTCGTGCCGTCAGAGATTATGAATTAGAGACTTGTGATGAGAAATTATATACACTAAGCCACATGAATCTAGCAACAAACTTTTAACTGCTGTAACTTTTGAACGAATTAGGCTATTAAAAAAAAACACACCAAAAAACTTGCACAACCAAACAACAATGTTCAGAATATATCAGGTTTCAGTCTGTCGGGTCAAGTGGTTTGACCGTTTCTACCTTGCCTGAAATGCTCATTTAGTTTTGGTTCCTTTATGGGGTCAATATAATAGACCTTGAATTGAAGATGACAAGGCTTTTTTTTCCACTTGATTATCTTCAGCTGTTCAAAAGTTACAACCATTTAAAAGTATGTTGCAAGACCTATATACCATCTGGTATATAATTGTGAGAGGTACTGAATGGCAGAGGAGGAGAAATGAATATCTGGCTTGTTAAATTAATTGGATTTCGTGCCAATGTTTACTATTGTGTTTGTATTTGGTAAATTCGGGGGGGGGGGGGGTGGGGTTGCACATGTCAGAAGCAAATTTCCTTCGGGATCAATAAAGTGTATTCTGCCGCCCAAAATGAGAGCATGGCGTTTTCTACCTTATTGTCTTTATGAACTTGTCTCACACATAATTCTTTAATTATCAAAGGAAGATAGACATATCTGCTACCCAAATAGTGGTTGTGGCAAACCAACATCTATATTATGTACACTGGTTATACCATTCGCTTTTGTGATTTTCTCAAAACTATGAAATGGGCACGTATGTCGCTTTGCCTTAGTATGGCAGTATTGTATTGTGTTCTACGCTTTTCAAAAACAGAACAAAACAAAGCAAAACAATCCACAACTGTTGATGAATGTACGCCATGCACCGAAGGGGTTCAACTGTCTGTCTTACGCACCACAGACAATACGCACTTTTCGTTTCCCAATATTGGCAAAGTCTGCACCCATGTGATCTGGCCGTCAATCAACTGGCAGGCACTTCCGGTGACTCGACGGGTAACTAAACGGGTATCTGGGTAGTTAAGTGATATCCTACAGCTCTGTTATCTGCGCTGAAGCCTGGGCCTTGTCGGGCGGTGCATAGCTGTTTACCCCAACAGAACAGCCGGTGGTCCTTCGTCGAGTGCGTCATAAAAATAGGGAAAAGCTTTTCATACGTCATTTTACCTGAGTTTGTCTTGACAATAATTGCTCCTTTACCTGGCAATATTATAGACCTATTTATTATGCTTTCCTTCTCTTGTTTTTATTCAAACCGGTAGATAAGAATCAGTAGGCCTACTGCCAGTGAAAATCTTCAAAAACCCCAAGAATATATCGTATTAAAAAATCCCAAGATTTTTTCCAACCCTCAAAAAAATGCATTAAAATTTACAATTTCGTTATACACTAAATTTAAACAAAGCAATGTCAGTGATTAGCTCGCACATCACGCAGAAGATCCTCTCATAACGGCAATCTCAAACTGTCAGTTAGCCCATTTGGCTTTATTCGTCTTTTTACTGATTGGAAATAGTGAGTGGATGTGCACATTTTTTTGGTTTTTTTTTGGTTTTGTTTTTGAAAGAAATAATAGCAGTTACACAAAAGCCAGAGAAATGTCATGATCTTTTAAAGAAATGCCAAGATCGCGAATTAACCACCCCCCCCCCACCCCCACTATCCCAAAATCTTGGCAAAAAATCCCAAGGACCGGCTACGCTGATAGGAATAATATTTTGAGCAATTCCATCTTTGATGGTTCTCGGCTAACAGGAGCACATTTTACCTGGGTTTGTCTTGGTCATAATTCTTTGCTACCTGGCAGATAACAGAATGTTATGGTTTCTTTATGATGCTTTTATTCGTAATGATTGATAGACATAACATTTAGAGCAAACCCAATCTTCGGTGGGTCAAGATTAATAGGAGCACCTGTTGGCGCGAATCTTGTGATCTGGCATTGAAGTTACGAATTCGTGTTGACACGAAGAACCAATGTTCCCTCTAAGCTGCGCGAGTGCGCGGCTGCGCAGTCGCTGTATTGGTGCCGCGCACATCAGAATACTGCACAAAAGTGGGAATGTCGTGGACTAGCGAATTTAAACTATTTTAGCTCAAAGCATCAAAACTACCGCTCAGTGGTTTGGAAAAACTATAGGGAACCTTGTCAACAACTAACCATGTTTTTTGGTGATAGCATTATATATTATTTCAGACTGCAGCACTATCAATGAACTGGATAAAACTTACTATCATTCTGGAAGTGATGCTGCCCAGCATCAGGCTCTATACTGCAAACCTCCACGGATGATTAAATAAGCGGCTTGGATATCAGCCTCTATATTGCCCCCCCCCCCCCAACCCCATCTTTCAATACAAAGGTTGACGTCCGTATTGTAAAAAACCCACTTTTTGAATATAAAGCAATGTTGTTACATTGGAAAAATGTAAAAACCCCACATTTTCAACGTAGAGGCTGACATAACCACTGTAAAAAGCCACCTTTTCAATATAAAGGCTGACGTCAGTATTATATAAAACCCCACCTTGTCAATATAAAGGTTGAGGTCAGTATTGTAAAAACAGCCACCTTTTCAATATACAGGCTGTTGTCAGTATTGTAAAAACAACCACCTTTTCAATATACAGGCTGTTGTCAGTATTGTAAAAACAACCACCTTTTCAATATACAGGCTGTTGTCAGTATTGTAAAAACAACCACCTTTTCAATATACAGGCTGTTGTCAGTATTGTAAAAACAGCCACCTTTTCAATACAAAGGTTCGTTAACATCAGTAATGTAAAAAAAAACAACAAAACCTTTTCAATATAAAAGTTGGCGCCAGTAATGTACAACCTTTCAATATATAGGTGAACATCAGTATCTAAAAACCCCAACTTTTTGATGCAGTATTGTGAAAGCAAGACCTATTGAATGTAAAGATTGACTTCAGTACTGTCAGTATTTTCAGTATACAGGTTGACGTCAGTATAGTAAAAACAAACAAAAAAACCCCCGCACATTTTCAATATTAATTGTTGATGTCAGTTATACAAAAAAAAAAACAACTACAACAACCCACCTCATCAATATAAAGGTTGGCATCAGTATTGTAAAACCCCCATGTTTTCAATGTAGAGGCTATCATCAATGTCATGATTCGGATGTTGTTAAAACTCACGCAGAGAGTGAGTTGTTGTTGTTTTATCAGGGCCATGAGAAATTGGCTGGTGGCCTTGAACGGCCCTCGCGAATTATAGTTGGTGAGTAAATAAATGTAAAGTTAAACTGTTAGAGTCACGCTTGTCGGTTTTAATGTTCGTGATTAATAAGTAATGGAGTAGGGGTGAAACAAGGTGGGGATAGTTGACATTGTTAAGTATGACTAGACAAGTTTTTGCACGTTAACTGGCTGGTAGAATAGTGCAGACGTATTACTACAATTAAAATGGTGGGAGGTTTCGACCAATGAGATAGCTGAACTAATTGGGCCAGCGGACTAGCACTGCTGGGTAGCCAGATAGTATAAAACATCGTGTAACGTTCAGATTTATTGAATACAGACGAGCAGAAGCATCGTGTCGTGAAGTATCTCCGGTTGGCCAGTACCTGAACTGTGATTTGAAGACTAGAAGTCCTTGCTAACGGACTGACTGAGCTCTAGAAAGAAAGGTCTGAGTGGGCTGACCTTTGAAAGCCCACGCTGCGCTATTTTGATGTTCGCGCCTACCAGTAGGCGTGACCAATGGTAATATATCTTATTTGTTCAAGCATAATAGAAGATCAGAGATAGAGAGAGAACCACAGCCTCATAGGAAGTCTAAGGAAACCCCAGCTGGCACTCGACGACGAGTGGCCTGTGTTATAGAATTATTTCCATAGTATGATTGAAGTAATATGGCACATTGTTGATGAATTGAATAATGATTGTGCATATATATAAATAGTTTTTTTTGCAACTGCATAATTACCTACAAGCCGAAGTGTGCTTCTGTAGGCTTGGAACGTACTGGGCTCTCCTAACATTCAAGCCCATATGATTTAGGGAGAGTTTGCCTGGCGACTGGCCAGTGGCGACTCAACTGTCACTTTAAATTGATATCTAGTTTCGTATAATATACCTATTTGCTATTGATTGCAGTACATCCAATAAGGATCCATAATTACATGAATATCATAGATTAAGTTAGTAATTAGAATTTATTGCTTTGAATATACCTCTATTGTCTTTTGTTTTGTTTATTAATATTTATGTAAAACATGGCCTGACCGGCCTGACATATATAGATACTCTAGTTGTTTGATACTTTTCTTGTGTGGTTGTGTCCGAGTGTGAGTTAGCTGCCTCTCGTGCAGTCGAATGCTCCCCAAGACCCTAACTCTGCTCGTGACAATCAATATAATAATAATAATTAAAAAAAACAAACCCACCATTCTTGATTATAATTATAGGCTACCCAGAATCATCCTCGGTATAGTCAGCCCCCATCTTTTCAATGTCAAAGTTGGCATTGGTACAAAATGTACTGCAAAACTGTAAACCTTCACGGACGCTTACATAAGCTGCCCCCGGGGGTTCATTTTCCATATTGTTCCCCCTCCTCCCCTCGCCCCCCTTTTCAGTATCGAGACTAACATCAGTTGAAGAAGTTTGTAATATGATAAGATAGGCAGATAGATGAAGAACCAAGTCCAATTGTTATGTGGTACTATCTTTAGTTAGAGGATAAAATATTGTAAATGTAGTAGATCAGAATCAATCAACAGGAGATTACCATGATAAGACAAACAGTGGAAAGAAGTTCACCAGATATCTATTCAAGGGCTGCATGCTTAACTGTCATAACTCAGTTTTTACACATATTTCAGGAAAAGCTAAAAACTCAATAACTTTCTTCATCAGACTTAATCAATGCAGTAATTTAAAAACTTTATTTAATCCATTGTTTGCAGAATTTGAGCCCGGACTTTTAACATAACCCGTGTATTGTCAAAGGCTACAAATATACGAAATAATATTATGTCAATTTTTAAGGAAAAACAGTCGAGTTACGATATTTTACGATGCGGCCATCGACTTGTATAAAATACTTCTACATAAAAATGTAACAATCGATGGTAGTCATCACGAACACTTTAATGATCCTCCCAATGAAAAGCCAGCCCAATCTTAATGGCATCTGCATTCAGTTTTGATCAATAAAGTATAAAGTCATTTTTCTGGTATGCTCCACCAGGTCCTGGTTTAATGGGGCATGATGTACAAGTGTTGATTTGCTGGAGTATAATGAGGTATGCGGGCTCCGGGGTAGTTACAAAGTAGCAGTGCATTAAATTTTAATTGTAGGGAACAGAACTGCATCATCCATGCGAAAAATTTAAACCACAATGTGGACCTGAGGCGTCTGTGTGAGGTGAGGGTATGGAGAGTAAAGGTGTAAAAAAAATAAAAAAAATCTTAAAATTTCACAATCTGATTTGCGTCAGTGGTTTGTCTGTGGTGTTGCCGTCTCATAATTGTGCGACCGTAGTTCTTGTTTGTTCCATCTCCATTTTCTGAAAATCTGGAGATCTTTTGATATGTAGAAGAGGTATAACAAATGCACACTTTGACACTTGCTTAAAAAGCGTTGTGGCACTTATCAAGCTGTTTCACAGTGCCGATTTATTCTAATACCTTCTTGATATTATACTAAAGCAGCAAAAGTTTAATCTCCAGTTTCTCAGTTGTGCAAAAAGTGGAGTTGGAACAAACAAGAACCAAGTTCGTGACTGGTTTGTTCCATTTGCCGTCAAAGAATTTGTACTCTTGCAGAATTTTGAATTTTATTTCGTCTTTCATCTGAATTTGCAGGCCACATTTCGTTTTCCTAAGATATTCATTTCTTCTGCTTGGATTATAGCTTATCTTTCGAGTGCGCATGCCCAACCGCCGTGAACTGGAGGGCATATGCGGCGCCGTCAGTATCACAATTTTGGGTGGCGTAAGTATAACAAAGAAATGGAAATGGGCAGGAGACGGATCTAGATTTGAAGACAACAGATGGACAAAAAAGATGTACTGACTGGTAACCAAGAACTGGACAGAAATTCAGGGGAAGACCAGGAAGAAGATGGCAGGATGACATTAAAAAGCATGAGGGCACAACATGGCAGAGACAGGCAGAGAACAGAAGCAGATGTCTGTGGACAGGCTACATCCTACAGTGGATGAACAACGACTAGATGAAGAAGAAAAATTATAACAAACCAATAGGAAAAAAAAGGTCAAAACTGTATTTTGTGCCAACATTGCCTTTGTTGTAACGTGAGTATTGTGAGATGGCGCGAGGCGGAGGACAGCTATAGGCAGGAAATGTTGGCTTAATTGCAAACAGAGACACGCCATTGAAAGGCCGTCGACTTCAAAATCAGAGTTCAAAGAAGCAACTTTAATGTAGTCAGCATTCTCTGTGTCTGCATCCGTGCGTGCGTTCATTAAGTTAAAATGCGCAGCGGTTTCCTCTTTATTCTCTTAGCAATTAAAGTCGTCTCTTCCCCCAACACCCACCAACATCCAGCGAAGGAATATTCAACAACAATTTACAAAGGCAAAGACACTCCGGTTTTTGTGGAACTGTGGTAATTAAAAACTTATGTCTTCCCGCAGTTTTAACCGGGACAATTTATCTGTACTTCTTTTTTCTGTGACTGAAAAAATCAGTCTGAAAAAAAAAAAATTGGCTCTTTTCTGGTACGTTGTAACAGCTGCCGTAAAGCATGTTATGAATGACCTTAGTGATTAGCTTACAAACTGCTAATGACATTCCATGAAAGTTCTTGAGGGGCCATTAGTAAAATACATGCTCTGAGTTTTGGCCATTTTGACAAGCACCCTCTCCTCGCCCACTGTACACTTTTCAAATGCTTGGCTTCATTCCCCCCCCCCCCCTTCTCTTTGTACGAACACACGTGCATTAAAATGTTGAATGTTCATGACAAGGCTTTGATATTTTGAAGTTTAAATGGCATTTTCCAAGGAGTATTTGGCTGTTTTGTGAGAAACTTGACTTACCAGTATTTTTGATTTTTAAATAATTTTACAACCTATATTGTTTAAAAAAACAACTGAAAATCGTATGTATCTTTCACAGACCCTCTCTCCCACCTCCACCCCCCATATACGCTTTTCATATCCTGGTTTGGGGTGGGGAGGGGGCACCTCCCTCCCCCCCCCCACACACACACACCAACATAAGCATGTAAGATGATTGTGATAATGCAAAATGGATTAACTAACTAGCACATATTCCATTTTATACTTCCTTACCAACGGAACTTTGCTTATTTGCAACTAATATCAGCTCTCATTATTACGTATAATACATTTTTGTTTGCTCCTACCACAATTCTCCAATCTGTAAATAGACGAGATGCATGTTAAGTTGACATGACATTCTGTCTGTTCCAGGTTGTAACCATTTGTTAATATTTGAACTCACTTGATTTGAATCGCTACTGTAAATACGACAGGAAATAATGTTTGATTGTACATGGACAAATCAGTGAACAGTAGATAATCACCCATTCAAATTGTGGTGAAGAACGGGGGTAAAATTTCTGTAGTCTGAAACGCCGTGATCAAGAGCAATACCCAGGCCCGTGCAAAGCTTTTAAAAGGCCCAGGCCAAATGGCTAAGGTAGGCCCCCATTTCAAACCGCTCAAGAAGTATTTCTGTTTTAACATTGTATGAATCTTCTTTAAAGTATTAATATTTTGGCTAAAACGCCCCCCTGATTATTTTAGCAATATCAGTATTTTTTTTTTACCAAAGGGTTACCCCCCCCCCCCCCAACCCCCAACAACATCAACAAAAAAATAAATCCCAACAAATTGCCTCTACCAGGAGAGAAGGACCCCTCAAATTTGTTGGCTTATGCAAACCAGCCTACGTCAACACCCTTTTTCCTGTCCTCTGTTCTAACATGGCAAATCCTGCATACTATTATTTCAGCCCCCCAAAAGGTCGAACTGGTGCAGATCGAAAGTTTTACAGATTCATTTGTCCACTGGACTACCAGAACTATACAGATGGCACATGATAGATCAGCTAATACTAAAAGCATCGCTAAAAGGCTGGTTGTTAACTTCGCAGTGTGGATGATGGATGCTTTGTGAGGTTGTTTTTGACGGATTTTTTTTTGGCAGCTTCAGAATAATAGTGAAAGACGCACGTGACAAGTCTACCTGGCATCCTGTTGTTAAAGGCTAGGAAATAACTCTGATGAGCTTTATGCCATAAAGGAATTCTCAATGAGATTAACTGAACAAGGCTCTAACAAACGGACCTGGCATGTGAGCTCGTTAACACTCCATTCTGCTCACTCTTTTGGCGCATGGACACCAGCGGAAATTTGAGAGTATCGGATGCCTGAGACGACAAATGAATGAACTGATATCAGTTGCCATTGTCTAATGTTGTGGATTTTCCCCGTTGCGTCCAACTTTGCCAAACATGTCTTTCCTTCCATTCATCTGTTTACCCATTGTTGTATGTTACACATCTATTTACGCCGGTGACAATGGTTAGGTTATTTACGCAGCAGCCAGGAAGTGTGGAAATGTACGGAATAATGATAAGATTTTTCTGATATTGTCTCTGCATGGAAGGAAGGAGAGGCAGATTGTTAAATTCACTAATATAAAAATATTGGTTTTCTAGGTTTGTTTTTGTTTTCAGTCTGGTGATTTATAGTAATAGATAATTACATGAATCACAATATTAAAAAAAAAGTGGATAATGCCAAAGTACAATCAAACAGATCTGTCCTACGTTTCCTTTACCACAACATTCCATTGCCAGGCAGCACACGGATCGGTTGTTGTTCGTAGTTTATAACGTTCACCGTCTTTCGTCCATCTTTTGTATCATTAAAAAAAATCTACTATACCCTCATAATTATGAATGTATTTGTGTGGCGTATGGACACGCCCTAATTTATTTTGGGGCGTACTGAATATTATAAAATCTTGTGGGTGTATGTTTTTCTTTCTTTCTTCTTTCCTATCTTCTTTCATTATTTTCTTGTTGTTTGTTTATGTCACAATCACTTTTCTTTTTCTATTTTCGTTCTCATTTTCTGATTCATTCACTTTCTCTCACGTAACCTCTTTATAATGTTCTTTCACATTTAGGCCCAAAACAGCAACAGTCAGGGTGTTATCTCTTCAGAGGATAAATCATCATTTGATGGTGGACAACAGCACCGTGTTGATACCTGAGTCATCTCCACTTGGTTTGCTATACCTGACGTCACCAAATTTGTGCGCCTACGAAATTTTGAATTCTATTTCGTCGTTGTTCGGAAGTTCTAAAGCCAAATGTCTCATTCTCCCACGAGTGCGCATGCTCATTCGCCGTGCCAAAAACAAATATTTGCGAGAGAGCGTGCTCAGCTGTCGTGCCAAGAAAAAAAACACACAAATATTTCCGACTGCGCATGCTCAGCCGCCCTTCCAAAAAATACATAATTTGCGAGTGCTCATATTCAGCTGCCGTGCCAAAAAACAACAACAAATATTTGCGAGTGCGCATGCCCAGCCGACGTGCCAAAAAAGAAAAGCGGCCTTGGGAAATTTAGGGGCGGGACTGCCGCCAAAAACATCTGTACACATGAAACTGTCCATCAGAATTGTGGGTGGCCTAAGCAATGTTCCCTCTAAGCAGCGCTGGTGTGCGACCGCCTCTCATTTTAATTCATTCACAAAATACGATTGCTTTGGCAAAATATTTTTGCTCAAAACATCAAAAGTTCCACCCAGTGGTTTTGAAAAATTAGAGTTAACGTTGGAACTAAATGAAGCATACCAGTCCACTGTAAGATACAGATGACAGCTGCTATATGACCCGCCAGCCTTTGCTCTGTGGAGTATTTTTTGTTTGTTTGTTGCAGTGAGTTTTGAGCCTTAATCTGGCACTCCCGCCTTGTGGCTGTCACACAAGCTTGAACAAACAATCAGCCTAAATGAAGCTTACCCCCATTAAAAGAAAAGCATTCAGCTCTTGTCATCAGTCAAACATCTACTCACGTTGAAAAGCACACGCTACAATATCGATTGTGCTTTAATGTGATTGCTTGTCCATTAACACAATTCGAGAAAGAAACAGTACAAGCGCTGTACCACCAGCTTGCTGCCTCTGTATAACCTTGTTAGTGGAAATTGCAGAAGTAATTATGTGACACACGGACGGACAGATATGTGGATGGACAAATGATTTATGTAAGACACAAATAGATAGATAGATTAGATAGATAGATAGATAGATATAGATAGATAGATAGATAGATAGATAGATAGATAGATAGATAGATAGATAGATAGATAGATAGATAGATAGATCGATAGATAGACAGATAGATAGATAGATTGATTGATTGATTGATTGATTGATTGATTGATTGATTGATGTTGGTACGTGGATAATTAGGAATAAAGATGAATATTTATATTTTTTATTCTTTTCAAAAACTAGCAGTGGCAGATTTTTAGATCAAAAACTTTCATAACCTTGCCAGAATGCACGATTAATAGCATTTTCATATATCATGCGTAATCATGTTTGTATATCATCAGAGGAAAATGACATTATATATCCCTCCATCTTCGCATTTGTGGAGAAATGAGCTAAGGTGAATTATTAGTATGCACCAGATCTAACGTTGTTTTTATCATAATGAACTGGTTTCTTGCAACACCGCAACCCACCGCTCTTTAATTTTACCATTTAAATAATTGATTATGTAGGAAAACGAATGAAAAGTTTTGGGGTAATTTGGGAAATATAAAACTGATCAACTAAAGATAAAGTGCAAGTTATATTAATGGCAAACCACATCTTGCTCTCTGTCTTCTCTCTTTTTCTCTCAGTCTCAGTCTCCCTTTCTCTCTCTATCTCTCTGTCTCGCTGTCTCTCTCTTTCTTTATTTTTTAAAATGTTTTTCAATGGTGCTTGATTCATTTTGTTCAAACAACCTCAGATCTAGTTAGCTTTTGATACCAATTTTGATAACAAATTGAAGCCGAAGGAATTTCATTGTTAAACCAATGATGTTCGTCCATCGCAGGCGATGAGGACCACTGACATCCCTCTTTGATGGGGTTGGGACTGGGTGTGTCCGGAGATGGCTGGTGAGTCCAATCCGGGCACTGAAGTGTTTCCCACACACTGGGCAGGCGCGGGTGGTGGCTGCAGTGGATGTGCCAGCCGCTCGCTCTTTTCGGTGGCGACGCCACCGAAAAGAGAGTTTATTTAAACCAATAAATAGACACTGAATAATGCATAATTTTAGGCAAATATTTGTGAAAAATATCCAAGGCACAAAGCTTTGCATACAACTTTTTCTTTTTGCCCAATTTTGCCAACACCCAAAGCAGATCTGACGTTCCCCTGCAGTCGCTGTGGCAAGGTATGCACGGCCTACCTCGCATTGACTTCACCAGCCATCAGCATGCCTGCACTAGGCGCGATTCCACAACCATTCCCTAGATCTTCCTCTGCGAGGTCAAGCCCCCCCCCCCCACACACACACATAATATTGCGAAGATGGCGCACTTATTTGTTCAAATCAAAATAAAATACAAGATATTCAGATTTGCTAAATTTCGTTCACGAACAGTGTCAGTTCAGTTGAGCTGCCAGAGTTAATGACATGGGGGTCATATTCTACAAAAGTATTGCTTGGGGTGGGGGTGTCATACTAAGCCCGGAACATCACAGCCAGTAGCTGCCAGCAAAATGTACACCCAAGAAATAATAGCAGAGGCTGACTGTGTCTGACAGGGCTTTGTATGATTGAGTCTTCCTGGAGTTATTAAGAAAATATAGGAAATTATGGTGTGCACTTCTCATCAGCCAGCAGCTGACTGTGCTGTTCCGGGCTTAGCATGATTACCCCCCCCCCCCACACCCCTTTAAGTTCAGTAGGCCAGTAATGCTGATTTTAGGGTAACCCATGCCTTTGAATTAGCTCTAAAGTCATTGATGTTTTGCTTGGGAATGACTCCATTAATATTGCACGGTTACTCACCTCTCACCGGTTCCTGTGAATGAATTTAAATGAGTCTGGAAGGGAGACTGAAGCAGTGAGCACGATCCACAATACGCCAAACCAGTGGTTCTCACAACCCCAAGCCACATTCTTCCCGTTGCCATCCAGGGTTTTTTCAGTTCTTCCCCGACTTTGATTTAAAAATGACCGTCACTATCCCCTATTTCATCAAATTTCTAGATTATCCAGGAGCAACAGAACAGTACACATCAAACCATACAGAGAATGATATAGGAGATCATTTTTGCGCTCCGCAATTCGCCTCAACGAGTATAGCTAGATGTCTCCCATATTTTCCTTAGGTTCCATCACAGACTAATAAAATACCCAGACTGGATGATCGCATTGTGTGACGTCACAAAACAGCGAAAGGTCATGAACTATCTGCCATTTTAGGTTTACGGTAGCGACCGACGCTTCAGCATAGCTACAATTTTGAATGATACCATTTTGACGCGCCTACTGAACGCGGAAGTTTGGTTCCGAACCAAGAGAAATTAATACATGTACAACCAACTTGCAGACCCAAAACTTCGTGAGGAGCAAGCTGGTTTCAGGAGTAATCGATCAACCACCGACCAGATCGCCACGCTGAGAATCATAGTAGAGCAGTCGCTAGAGTGGAACTCCCAACTGATAGTGAACTTCCTTGACTACGAGAAGGCCTTTGATAGCATCGATAGAGAAACACTGTGGAGAATATTGAGACATTATGGAATCCCAGAGAAGATGGTGAACCTTATCAAGAGCATGTACGAGGGGACAAGTTGCAGAGTCGTACACGATGGCGAGCTTACTGACAGCTTTGATATCAAGACTGGTGTTAGGCAGGGTTGTTTGCTGTCCCCATTTCTGTTTGTCCTGGTGATTGATTGGCTTATGAAAGAAACCACCAGTGGAGGAAGAAATGGCATACAATGGACCCCATGGACACAGCTGGACGATCTAGATTTTGCAGATGACTTGGCACTATTGTCGCACACACACGACCAGATGCAAGCAAAGACTACAGCTCTAAACAAAATTTCAGAATCTATTGGATTGAGGATACATCCTGCGAAGTCGAAGGTCCTAAAAATTGTTGCACCCCCAAGCGCACAAGTCAGAGTAGGAGATCAACCACTGGAAGATGTAGAGTCCTTCTGCTATCTTGGTAGTATCATTGACAATAAGGGAGGAACAGAGGCAGAAGTCAAAGCACAAATTGGAAAGGCACAGGCAGCTTTTACGTCCTTAAGCAAGATTTGGAGAACCAAGGATATATCTCTAAAAACAAAGCTGAGGATATTCAACTCGAACGTGAAGTCAGTCCTGTTGTATGGATGTGAGACTTGGAATGCATCCCAGGCCTGCATAAAGAGAATCCAAGTTTTCATCAACAGATGTTTGAGGAAGCTACTTAAGATCAGATGGACAGACAAGGTCAGCAATGAAATTGTATGGAAAAGAACAAGACAGAGCCCAGTCAGAGAGGAAATTGGTAGGAGGCGATGGAGATGGATCGGCCACACTCTCAGGAGGCCAGGAAACAGCATCACGAAGAAGGTATTGGATTGGAATCCCCAGGGCAAGAGATCAAGAGGAAGGCCGCGCGGAACGTGGAGAAGAGCCAGAGAAAATGATGTGCAACGAAGCGGAAAGACTTGGATTAATGTAAAGAGACTGGCCCATGATAGAGAGGGATGGAAAGTGTTTGTTGGTGGCCTATACCCTGATCCAGGGTGAGAAAGGCAATGATGATGACAACCAACTTGACAAATAAAAAGAAATTTCTACTGCAGATAGAACTAGAATCGGAATTTCCCGAGCGGCGGCCATGTTGGTTATACAGTCGTCGCTCGAGAAATTCCGTAAAAAACGACACAGCCCGAAGCTCGTGTTTCTAGTGTCGTTAATTTATTAGTCTGTGGGTTCCATGCCATGTCACGTCATGTAATAAGGTTGTTGTTGAGGTATGGTATGTTTTTTAATGATGCGTTAGATGTGCACTAAATGCTCCGTGAAAGAGAATTTCACTCATGTGATAATAAAGTGATTCTTTTCTCTTATGTCTTTGACATCTAAAATTTTTTCTTGTCATGATATTCTAAGCTGAGAAAGAACCTCCTTTGGATATTGTGTGTAATTATATAGACTTCATGATCTATTAGATCTTTCATGCCCCGTTGATTTAAGGATTTCTTTTCTCATCTGACTGCAATTAATAGAGAAATTTAGACTATTGAAAATTAAAGAAAGTTTATTGAAACAGTTTATGAAATTTTTGTCACACCGATGTGCCCGAACTACTTTGTTCAGGTGTAACACACATCAGTAATGTGTGCTACAGAAGTATTCTGCCTGGTGCATTCTTATATGGTTTCCGCCATTATGCCTTTTTGGGTGGTGAAATTTAACATTTTGGCAGCGTGAACGTTCGACTCCAGTGCTTATCTGATGGCTGATGATCCCCAAAGATTAGATGCGTTAACCGAACAAAATAATAGAGAGGCTAACAGAACCATTTGGTAAACTGGAAGCACGACAATGGAGACAATTGAGCCTTCAGTGCTGCAGGTAGGATGCTTAGGCCTACTCAAATTTGGTTTATTGAAAAATAGAGAAATTTTATTGAAACAGTTTATGTAACTGCATTTCCGTATTGCAATCAAATGAAAGTTTAGTATTTCATTTGATACAGATGAGCACAATGTACAGAGTACATTCTTTCGCATTTTGGAGTTCATGCATTCAGCCTCTGTGACTGAAATCCATCCCAAATTCTTCACCTGGCTAAATCCCCCCCCCCTCGCCCCAAAAAACGCTTTAGATTTGAAATTCCTCGCTTAGGTGGGTAATTGGTGGGTGCCCCTGTTAGGGTCACCTTCTGCCCAATGGATCTGGTACATTCTGCCCATCGTTTTGCTTTGTCCTAACACAATGTGACCATTATTGTCTACGTGCTTTCTCTAAACTAACGCTTAAAATAATATCCCCCGGGGGAGAGTCAAGTGCCTCCCGTTTTTTGAGAATCACTACCTTAAACGCCGAGATTAACAGGTTATGCTCGTTATAGATCATGAATTACTGGTAATTCGCTGCAGGTGTGGGTGCAAGGATGTAAGAATCAAGTGTACCCTTGAACTCCTGTGAGAGATGTTTCTAGATTTGATTTTTTCGTGTTTCTCAGCCAGCCCCCTCACTCATGTAATTCTTGCCTGATACAAGGTATATAAATATACATCTAAACACACAGAATTCTTACTATTATATTTATTATTTATTCGCCGTTCTTTAAAGATTTTTTCATCTTTATTTATTCACGGCTGATAAATAAATACAAATCTGGGCAAGGAGAAAGACAAGGACAAAAAAAAGAAAAAATTATAGACATTTTGTAATGCGTATATCAGACCCCTGGCTGGGTGAAAGGTCAATCTCCTCCATACGCACATGTGCATGCACACCCATACACACACAAACACACTCTCTCTCCCTCTCTATCACATTATATGTCTCTCGCGCTCTCTTTCTCTCTCTCTCTTTCTCTCTCTCTCTTTCTGTATATATATATATAGATATATCTGTCTCTCTTTCTCCCCCTTTTTATCATATATTTATCTACTTTACACACTCACACACCCCAGTCGATTTTATAATCTTAATTTTTAACCGCATGGATATCTGAGAACCAGACCATGGCGGAAAACAAACTATAGTTCTAACACTGCAATAAGATCACAGAGATTATTATTCCATTTTCCAAGTGAAAAATCTAAAAAGAAAAAAAAATGCAGTGGTTCTCATACTCCCCAATTCCCGTCCTGCCTGAAATACCTCCCCAATTCCCGCCCTGTCTGAAATACCTCCCCAATTCCCGCCCTGTCTGAAATACCTCCCCAATTCCCGCCATGTCTGAAATACCTCCCCAATTCCCGTCCAGTCTGAAATACCTCCCCAATTCCCGCCCTGTCTGAAATACCTCCCCAATTCCCGTCCTGTCTGAAATACCTCCCCAATTCCCGCCCTGCCTGAAATACCTCCCCAATTCCCGTCCTGTCTGAAATACCTCCCCAATTCCCGCCCTGTCTGAAATAGCCCCCCAATTCCCGCCCTGTCTGAAATACCTCCCCAATTCCCGTCCAGTCTGAAATACCTCTCCAATTCCCGTCCTGTCTGAAGTACCTCCCCAATTCTCGTCCTGTCTGAAATACCTCCCCAATTCCCGTCCTGGCTAAAATTCCATCCTAGAGATCTGAAATTTCTCCCCTGCAGGTCAAATGCCCCCCGTTTGAGAACCACTGCTGTCGTGGAAAGCAGGGCGAAACGTTTTTAAGATACAGAGATTAAATGTATCCTCCTATATATAAAAGTTTCAGTGCATGCATCAAATTAATTTAAGCGCATTTTGATTAGATAAAAATCTTTGCCTCAGTATAAAATCAGATATGGAACGTTTTCATTCATGGAGTAAATAAATATTATTTTATCGTTTCTTCGCTCAAGTTTTCTTGATTATAGCTCTTTAACTCTGCTGAATGCTGTCACTGTGGGTATGCGTGTGCTTGTGGTTACGTGTAAGGGGGGGGGGGTGTAGGGGGGGGGGGAGGTCAGGAGATTCACCTCTCACTCAGGCATGTGTCTAATATGCGCAGTATAAAATGCCTAGATCTTTTCTTTCTTTCTTTGTTTCTTCTTGAGCGCATTTGTATTTATTTATCTGTAACGAATAAATAAAGATTAAAAGGAAAAAACAAAATTAAAAAAAAAAAACAACGGCCAATAAATTTAATAGTAAGAATTCAGTGTGCACGGAGTTCTATATTTATGGCCATTTTCCTTCCTCTCACCCTCCCTCGCTCCCCTGTCTTCCACCTACAGATACACATAAGGAACAAAAAATCATTGGAATTTACGGGCTGCATTTACTCATACATTTTGCACTACATGTATACAGAAAATACAGATTTCTGAAAGACACACACTAAAGAAAAGCAACCGCCATGGAACCACAGCTGATAAGACAAGGTTATATCCCATGGAAATTGAAATGGAGATTGGGAGAGTGGGGTTGGGGGGTCGGTGGGAATAGTCCAACAGGCCAGTGTCGACAAGAACGATACTGGGACGATTTATTGTATTAACGGCTCCAAAGGAAAATAAAATAGACATGAACCCCCCCCCCCCCCCCAAAAAAAAAAAAACCACGATTAATTTCAATCATTTCATGTGAATTGTTCTGGCGAGATGGGGCTTAAGGTGAAAGACCAAATTCTTCCAACGGAGCAAAATGTTTTTACGGAAATTACAATTTGCTTATAATAGGAAAGATTACCCATTTTTCTGCATTGAGTCAAAATATTTTGCTTGAAATCGTCTCGGCAATGTTTTATTTTGATGTTTTTAGATGCTAGATCCACTCACATTATTCTTAGGTAGATATGTTCATACAAAACAAAAGTGGAGATTTCCCCCCCCCCCCTCACCCCCCCCCCTCATGATATAATAACAAAATAATTATTATTCACTCTGCGGCAATCACAAAATGAAATACTCTAGCGATCATTAATTTGTAACAAGAACGCGCGTGTTTCCATTCAGTAATGAAAAATGTCATCACCTTGAATGTACATAACATGTACATAACATGTACATCTTGGGGTGAGTAAAAAAACATGTTTGTACAACACGATAGCCTTATCGTGCGTGAGCGAGCGAGTGCAGATAGCGGTCTACAGCTTGCACGTGAGTTTTGTCATGTCACCACTCGACATCTGCATGTGCCGATGGCGACATCGTAAAGCTAAAAATAACATCACTTCCCCCCCCCCCTCCCCCCCTTTTCCAAATCAAGCTTGACAAGTATAGAAATCAACATGATCGCTTAATTGCAATTTGTTCTATTCTGGCAATGACAGTGCCCTGTTTTTATGACGGATGTTAAAAAGAAATGAAAGAAAAAGCTGTCAGACCGTGTCATCGCCAGACACTATTTGCGTATCGCTCATTAATGCGTAATATCGTATTTTAAGATTGGCACATTGATAAAAAACAACGCAGAACTTGATCTTTGCTACATCACTATTTGGCATCGTCGAAACTGTCAAGACAACGGCTTTTTGTTTTTGTTACCTTTGTTTTTGTTGTTATTTGTAAATCATACTGTGTGACAACTCACATGTTGATTGTTTTCTGTCACTTTCCATTCTTCCATTTCTTTCTGTCCATTCTCTCAATGTAAGTAACATCGGTCGGCATCCTTTCAGAGAAAGGTAAAAATCGCCAAAATCGAGCTTACGCGCGTTTTGGGTGGCCTCTTCACCGAGAAATGTCCAGCTGTTCCTGGGAGTTGTGAGAAGACGAAACAGAGGAGAGAACGAAGTTTTTTTTTTTTTAACTGAATTACAAAAATGTTGAGAGAAATGTTAAAGAAGAACTTCAAAATCTACTGAAAAATAATTATCACGAATCCTTACGAAGTTGGTCATGACAGGACACACATTCACAAAAAGAAAAATAATGGTTCTGTAATGATGTTTCATGACGTTGGTGTGATTCAGATGACCTAGAAGTGCTACAGGAGTTGGTGCATGACGTACACCGTGACCTGAGTTCTTGTTTGTTCTATCTCCGTGTTCTGAAAAACTGGAAATCTTTTAGAATGAAAAGAGGTATAAAGAAAAAATGCGCACTTTGACACTAGTTTAAAAAGCGTTGTAGCACTTGTCAAAGCTGTTTCGCAGTTCCGATTTATTCTAACTCTGTCACGAGCAGAGTTAAGTCTTGGGGATCTAACGACTGCACGGCCTTCCGTGATATTGCATTTTATCGACTCTTAACACACTCCTTATCATAATACTACAGCCCCAAATGTTTAACGTCGAATTTCTCAGTTGTGCAAAAAGTGGAGTTGGAACAAACGAGAACTAATGTCGCGACAGGTTGAGTTGGGGCCGAACATATGAAAATCGTAAATAGAGGGAAGAGGAAGGGGGAAGGGTGTTAAAAATCGCAGAACTGAACTCACATGCTTTATGGGTGGCCCCCAAGTCGATCTGTCTGCAGGTCGAATGAAATAGGTTCTTGAATCTGATGGGTTCTATTTTAGAGATTTCTGTAAAGATATTTTCTTTGATATTTAAAATGATATATTGATATATAAATATTATTGCTGCTGTTAATATTTTCACTAGGTGTTACCCCCGGTCGCGTGATTTTTGTCCTTATGAGCTTTAGCAAATTCAGGAGCGGGGCAGCAACACACCCCCAAACACAGGTCATCGGCTAAGGGATTTCTCGTCCTATCGAACACTTCCATGGGTGCTGCAATCTCTGGACTGTGCCTTATATGACTCTGAACGTCACCCTGGGATGTGTTGGAGCTGTCCTGTGTTTGGGGGTCTGTTGCTGCCCCGCTCCTAAATTTGCTAAAGCTCGTAGGGAAAAAAATCACGCTCTCCCGGGCGAAACTTTTATGTCTTTATAAATTACCCTCCGGTCATCTTCCCGTTGGAGGTTAAAACCTTTCCATGGACACTCACAATGCATTTTGAATGAATGTCTAATAATCTGCTTGGGATGTTGCAAGACACAAGCAGGCAGACAACATCTGGGCGGCGGAGAGACAAGCATATAGACAGACATCCTAGGCTGGGGACTCTTGACCTTTATAGAGGAATAATATGAGAGCGCGGTAGAAAATGTCGTAACCCCTAGTT
>OZ007578.1:32029022-32081522 GCA_963931925.1 Onchidella celtica
TTTTGTCCAGGACCGGCACAGCCACCCGCCTGGGCCCGAAGCTAAATTCACTGGGAATAGAGATTCTATAATAGATGACCTTACGTCAAACCTATGCAGAGTCGGATATAAACATAAGCTAAATAAGTTACTGCTTAGGGCCTCACAACCTGCATGATTGTGCTTCACATAAAAATTCAGACAACTTTTTGGCCTTTCAAATTCTATTAATTCCTTATAACGGTGTATCTAAATTAAGTAATATTTTAAGCCTGATAAACATGCTATGTATAATATGTTTGAGGTTGAGTTTGGGTTTTATGGCACGAAAATTGTCACTTTGCGCCTTTCACAGTGTATTTGGGTATTTTATGTATGTTTGGTTTTCAGAGCCTCATCAATTTAAATGTCACAAACAGAATAATATACCTCTGTAAAAATTTTATTACGTTGGTAAAAAATTCTCAAAAGTTGTTTTGTATTGACCGCAAACAAGTTTTGTAATTAATAATGTGTATGGAATAATTAAGATCGAAGGTCGGAAAAAACAGGGGCAGACAGAAAGTCTTAATTCATGGACAACAAATAAACATCACAACAACAACTACTTCTTGAGGTTGGCTGATGATAGATCCGAGTGGAGAGCCATGATCGCCAGTGTCTGTCCCAGACAGTATAACTGATGATGATGATGGAATAATTGATACATAATGTATGACTCCTAAATTTTGTAGGTATTAACTTCTAAATTTTCAGGTTTCCAGTGAAGAGAAAATTTGATAGTGTAAGATTTGAACAGGGGCCCTTCTAGTTTTGTATAGCTCAGGGCATTACAAAGTTTAAATCTGGCACTGAAGCTAAGTAGGAGGCAGATAGAAGCTACGGTACTGAAGCTGAAGGACATTAAGCCTATTATTTCGTGAAGCCAGGAAATGAAGAATCCACAAGGAATGACACTTGTAAGTTATCTGGTTTTCGGGGATTTGTTTCCGAAACTGAAAAACACAAATCCACAAGGGAGGGTGAGAAAATGAGGATAGAGATCTTAAGAGGAGACTGCTTGTCTTCTTTGTTCGGCTTCTGCCGAGTGGTGCATGTGAAGAGCCCTTATCCTGCTTAATCGCGACCTTAGTTCTTGTTTGTTCCAACTCCACTTTTTGCACAACTGAGAACTTCCACGTAAACAATTCCCGCTTTAGTATTAATATGATAAGGAGTTATAATAAATCGAAACTGTGATACAGCGTGATAAGTGCCATAATGCCTTTTAAACAAATGTCACAGTGGGCATTTGTTATACCTTTTCTACATACTAAAAGATCTCCAGCTTTTCAGAAACTGGAGATAGAACAAACGACAACTAAGGTCGCGAAATGTACACCGTTTTCTTGGAAGTCGTACTATTTTACATGGTAATCTATAACCAAACCTTAAGCACAAAACTCAGTATTTTCACTATTTGGCTTGGTATTAGGCTACGGTCCCCTGTCTACAGGTTTCTAGGAACTATTCATTTTAGCATGTTTTATAGGTGATGGCAAGCGCAGTGAGTCAAGTCTGTCCTGTCTCCCTTTTGGTGTGAGATGTGTGAACTATGAAGTTACACGGAACCTCACACACTGCCGAGACCAAACCAAGTTTGACTCATTACAATGTACTCCGGGCGCTCTAAACTGTCTTGAGGTGGCTGGCGAAGAGAGAAACCTTGCCGAGCCAGTCTGTTTTGGCTCGGTTTCAGGGTGAGATGTGGACTTTTGGAGTTAAACGGGACCGCCCACATTGGCGAGACCGAAACAAGTTTGTCTCATTATGTTCGAGCTCTTTAAACCGTCAACGTTAGCTGGCGAAAAGAGAAACCTTGCTTTCTGAGTCAAGTCTGTTTTGTCCCCCTCTTTAGGGTGAGATATGGACTATATGGAGTTAAAAAGGACCCCACGCACTGGCAAGACCAAAACAAGTTTGTCTCATTAGTTCGGGCGCTCAAAATTGTCTTGAGATAAGGGACACGGTGGTCTAGAGGCAAGGTGCTCTGCTCTTATGCCGAAGGTACCAGATTCAAATCTCGGTCGGTGCAGGCATGTTGGAATTTTGGGATTATTCTCATATTCTCATGTCCCTGATTCTAAGATAGGTAGGATCGAGCACGTAGTCTTCTCGGATAAGGACGAAAAATTCGGAGGGCCCGTGTGCAAGTTGCGTACATGAAAGATACCTTGGCAGTTGGAAATCGTGAAGAGCAGACCGTTCAAGGCAGCTGCCTGGGCGAAACTCTAAAAAAAAACAATTAATCCCTGCCACAACAAGAAAAATAAAACAAGAAACGTGAGGTGTAAATGCCAAGTGCAGCGAATCTCCTAAAATAAAGGCCTAAACACTGAATTGAGTTAGCTGGCGAAAAAAAAAAGACCTTGCTCACTGGGTCAAGCCTGTTTTGCCTCGGTTTCAAGTAGAGATGTGAACTTTTGGAGTTAAATGGGAACGCACGCAACTGGTGTAAAATTTGCCATAATCCAGTGTACGTAGTTTATAGAAGGACCCTTAGTTTAATATTAGCAACAGAAAATTGTTGCCTTAAAACCAACAGATGGCAAATTTGTAATAATAACAATAACCACTTTGATGTGCCAAGTTGGTTTCTTGAGTTTGGGCAATCTAAACTGTTTTGAGTTAGCTGATGAAAAGAGAGGCCTTGCTCGCTGGGTTAAGTCTGTCGTGCTTCTGTTTCCGGTAGAGATGTGTACTATGGAGTTAAATGAGACCTCATGCATTGGCGAGACTGAAAACAGGACTGTCTCACGGCTCCCGGTGCATCAAAATTGTTTTGAGTCAAAAAAGACCTTGAACATTAAGTCAAAACGGTCGGCAGATTTGCCTCATTTGAGCCGCCAACTTTATCAGGCACAGCAAACTTACTAATATTTCGTTGTGAAGGGCGTTGCCAGTGATTTCGTATTTTATCTTGACTGAGTAGTACTTGGGGATAGTTAATCTCTTTACAGTCGATAAATTGGCATGCAAATTTAATGAGACCAACGAGACATAATGTGCCAAGCTTTATTGTTTTTCAGCCCGCGCAGGCTCCAGTAATAGATGTGCTACAGTGCAGGTCACGGCGTGTTCTGAACGGTTTCCAGTTTATACGGTAGTTTTTGTAACCATCCATCAGTACCTGTCTATCTGTCTAGCTACCCACCTCCCACTCACTGATCTATCTATCTATCTATCTATCTATCTATCTATCTATCTATCTATCTATCTATCTATCTATCTATCTATCTATCTATCTATCTATCTATCTATCTATCTATCTATCTATCTATCTATCTCTATCTAGCTCTCTCTCTCTCTCTCTCTCTCTCTCTCTCTATCTATCTATCTATCTATCTATCTATCTATCTATCTATCTATCTATCTATCTATCTATCTATCTATCTATCTATCTATCTATCTGCCTGCCTGCCTGCCTGCCTGCCTGCCTGCCCGCCTGTCTATCTATCTATCTGTCGAAGACAGACGTAATAAAGATATTGATAACCTGAGTGCTTTTGCCAATGTCTCTGACAATCAGGGCCTAACTTTCGCAATATGCACCGACGCTGTAAATTGAACTTGTGGAGGAAGGTGTGGAGAAGGCCCCCCCTCCCCCCCCCCCACCCAATCTCCTTCTTGCCTCTATCTAGGAGCGACTGAATAATCTGTGTTCGTGTCATGATTTTCACTGCTGGAATTCGTTGACAAGGACATGCTGATCAATATTGAGTATTTCGCTTCGTCAGCTATGGAAACAATTTTATTACCAGAATGGAAATGGGCGAGAAAATAGTGGAGGACAAAACGTGCTGAACGATAAAACTGTCCCGTACATTCTGTCTTTCCATATCTCTCTCGGGGGGCCATCTTTGGAGTACGGACGAAAAAACAAACCGTCCGAAGGCGAAATCTCTGACCCGTTAAGTTCAGTTTCAGAGTGGTTTGGGGGGGGGGGGGGGGAGGAGGGGGTGAGATGAGACTGACCCCACGGCATATAAATCAGACATGGGGGCAGGGACAGGTTGCTTATTGAGGGGGTGGGGGGGGGGGTTGGAGAAGTAAGCTTTTCAAGTATTCGGGGTGGGAGTGAGAGGGTGAGTTGACCTCACGGCCTGTAAAGCTGACATGGGGGTGGGATGGAGATATGTAAGTTTTTCAATTATTGGGGGGGGGGGGGGGGAGATTGAAGTCAAATGTGTGAAATGCCTACCTGAAGGGAACTGAGGTTTGGGGAGGTGGGGGTTATAAAATCCTGTGTACGTTGTTTATAGAAGGACCCTTAGTTTAATATTAGCAACAAAAAATCGTTGCCCGAAAACCAACAGATGGCAAATTTGTAATAATAACAATAACCACTTTGATGTGCCTGGTTATTTATGAGACGTCCGGGGACACATCAATAAGGTACTCTTTGATGAGCCAAGGGCGTCTACAGTGCATATATACATCGATCGATAGCAATCATAATAAGAGGATTTTGTTCGTGGTGTACTAGGAACAGGCCAGCTGTGCATACTGTGAGTTTGCTGCAGTGGCTCTCAGCGTGGTGATCTCGCCCCCGAGGGGCGGGGGAGCGAAATTTGATTTACCCGGGGGGGGGGGGTGGGGTAGAGGTCGCAAAGCGAAAAGGAAGAAAAGGGCAACAAGAGGGTGAAGACGATGAAGGGGGACTCTAGGGGAGGAAAACACGAATGGATGACGATTTGGAGTCAGATATAGGGTAGCCATTGTCTACTTCAACAACATGCGTAGATGGATTTTGTGAACAGTGAAAAGCCTGATTTTTTTTTCTTTAATGCATTTGATAAAGAATAAAGAATGCTTTCTGTATTGTAATGAATAACCCACACACTTATTGTCATTAATGAGGCTTTGCAAAACTTCACATCATAAGTTGCGTGCAGTCTGTCATATTGTGAAATGCTTCTGTTAGATTTTGGTATGGATTTTTCTTAGGGGAGTGGGGAGGCATTAAAGAACAATTATAGTTTAAGATGGGGGGGGGGGTGCCTGAAAAAGGTTGAGAACCACTGGTTTATTTCAAAGGAACAAATTAGAAACGGCCAACATACTGACGTGTGCCTAGCGTAAAAACCCAGAATCAACGATTTAAGGCAGATTAACCACACAATAAAATGAATAAGTTTTTGCATGGGAATTATGGTAAGTGTTGCAGTTCGATGATGGCGATATCGATTTTCAGGTTAAGTTTTTAATCCCAACGTTTTGCCTTTTTAATCAGGTTCGTAAGTCTGGTTTTGAGAATGCATTATATTCATTCTTAATTTTCCAGGCATGTCTCAGTCATATAGCCCCTCCATCGCCCCCCAAAAACAACAATAACAGCAATAGCAAAACACACACCACGCTCACTCATACACACGCACACACAGAATTTCACCAAATAAGGGGAGTCTCATGCTAAGCTCGGAACGTCACAGCCTGCCACTTCCAGCAAAATGTACACCCAAGATACTAAGCCCGGAAAGTCACAGCCAGTCATTGCCAGCAAAATGTACACCCAAGATACTAAGCCCGGAAAGTCACAGGCAGTCACTGCCAGCAAAATGTACACCCAAGATCATAAGCCCGAAACGTCACAGCCAGTCATTGAGTCATTGCCAGGAAAATGTACACCCAAGATACTAAGCCCGGAAAGTCACAGCCAGTCACTGCCAGCAAAATGTACACCCAAGATACAAGTCCCGGAACGTCACAGCCAGTCACTGCCAGCAAAATGTACACCCAAGATACTAAGCCCGGAAAGTCACAGCCAGTCACTGCCAGCAAAATGTACACCCAAGAAATAATGGCAGAAGCTGACTGTGGGTAGCAAAGCCCAGCGTAAGAAATAATACAGAAACGATCCAATAAAACCCAGGGAAAAAGAAACACAAATCAAGCGTTTGGTCTACTGATCATCTCCAGGTAAAAAAAAAATGTAACAGGATAGAAAATAACACAAACAAATAAACAAAATCGTACAATGTTCAACAAATGCGGATACTTATCGTCTACAAGTACCAGACCTGGACTCCCGGAAGGCAGCCAGTCCGTCAGTGCCTGGTGGCTTGAAGTGATCCCCAGAGGGTCTACGTAGGAACAATGTCATTCCTACGTGGAATCTTGATGTCAATCCTGCCCATCAGATTTTCATAGGGTTGCCGACTGAGATGTGTTCTTGAAATTCCCCCTGTTATTATTTTCTCAGCATTCTTTTAAGATCGGCATCAAAAATAAACATTGAATTTGGCATTTGGAACCTTTCTTCCATGAGTGTTCAATGCAATTTGAAACTGGATCTGACTCTATCCTTTCCTAGAACTTGAACTTTTCCCCGTTTGATTTCTCGGAAATGTTTGTTTGTAACTTACCGTAATTTCTGGGATAGCACTCGCAATAGTTTACAATGAATTTGTAGAGAGATACTGTGGGAGTTTGTGTGTTGGGGGCGAGTTGGAGAGAAAGAGAGAGAGAGAGAGAGAAGAGAGAGAGAGAGAGAGAGAGAGAGAGAGAGAGAGAGAGAGAGAGAGAGAGAGGGTGGGATAGAGAGTGAGAGAGGGGCATAGACAGTGACAGAAAAGGCGAGAATGAGAAAGAAGGGGGCGGGGGGGGGTAGGGAGTGAGAAAGAGGTCTGAATAGATAGTGACAGAGAGGGTGAGACAGAGAGTGAGACAGAGGGCGAGAGTGAGAGAGAGGGTGATAGAGAGTGCGAGAGGGAGGATAGAGCGTGTGAGATAGAGAGAGAGAGAGAGAGGGAGAGAGAGAGAGAGAGAGAGAGAGAGAGGAAGAGACAGACAGAGAGAGAGCGAAACAGAGAGAGAGAAAGAGAGATACATAAACTGTAATCGGGCACTACAATACTCTATTAAGAGAAAACACGCACTGCTCTTTGACAAATGTCTCACGGTGTCAAATAACGAAGCAATGTGAAAGTTCAAGTGCCATACCAGATAATCGATTTCCCCAATGAAAAAAAAAAGTCCATGGGCCGAGCATGCCGATGAAAATGGAAGTGACACCTTGGAAAAGGAAATAGAACTGATTGGCCATGGGCAAATGTCATCAGGAGAATTCACACAGTGCGGTACTCATTCCGCTGCATGTACTGTGTCACGATACCTCCTGTAAATGTCATAGGGTATAATTATTGTTACACTTCCGTGGGTGCAAACCGATTTAAAATCAAATCTGTGAGAGAATTATTTATTCAGAGAGAGAGACACGAGGTAACCCAGTGATTGATTTTAGACAAAAGTATGTGTGTTCGTGTGTTGATGTCGTGTTAACTAACATGTCTACTACCTGGCCTGGATAGAATCGATTTGTACCTTTTATTTACAGTTCAACTGTGTCGTGATAATGATTCTCGAACGGGAAGCACTTGGCTCCCAGGGGAGGCAGTTTAAATCTGATGATGATGATAAAGTGCGTCCATCGTTCTCAATGATGACCATGACTTCATTATTGGTTGGTGGGGTGTCTTCTAAGGGACTGATTAGTCCAATCTGGGCACGGAACTGTCTGCCACGTGTTGCACTCTTTGGACCGGTGGGTGGAAGGAGTTTTACCTTGGCAAGGGATTTGGAAGGGAGGGGGATATTTCAGCCAGAAAGGGATCTCCAGAACGAGAAAGAATGTGCTCTGTTCACTTTATGTAACAAAGTGGGCATTAAAATTAAGTGGGAGTTTCTTTTTGCGAGGATTTCATTATTATCCACTTAATAAAGCGTATTTGGCTTTCCCAACTACGTATTTGTGGACTGAATCAAATACAAATTCCTACTGACATAGTTACGGATTTCATTTTTTTCCCATTCATTTGTAATCAACATTAAGTTTTATAAGCTGTATTCATAATGAGCACTGTAAAAGAATAATGGTTGAAACAAAATATTATAATTATGTCCGTTCAAAATGGGGGAAGAAATGGGGAAACCTGTGATCGCAAAGGGACTATTTGTAATTTTCATTTGTCTGTTCTCATTCAGTCAGTTTACATTCTGTGGTAATTATTGTCACACACAGCAAGATTACAACCTGCGAAATGCGCTGCTGGTCAGCAAGGCCAGGCGCGACAGAATCAGAAATACAAGGATCAGAGAAATGGTGAGAGCAACACCAGTCTACCGGCACATATAGCAGCAAAGGATAAAATGGTTTGGACACCTCTTGCGAATGCCAGTCTCCAAGCCGGCCCATCATGCATACAACATGCCATTCTCTGGATACAAGGCCTGAGGCAGATCAAGAAAGTTTTGGACCAGCGGCGTCGAAGAAAATCTCTGACGACCCACGGCATTACGCCAAGACAGGTTTCCCAGCTGGTTGCAGACCCTACGCTCTTTCTTCCTGCGACGCCGACGATGGTACAAGCAGATTGAAAAACAACAGCAACAACTGTGCAGGCCGAAACTGTCCCCTTGTCAGAATTTCAATAGATACTTCTAGTCGATTTAAATGGAACGGAAATTGTTTGTCAAGGGAGGAATGTGGTCTAGGACTCCGAGAACCACGTCTATTCTAGATATTAAAACAATAAAACATGATCGACTTTATTATTGTCATACACGTAGTTACATTATTCGGCTATGTGAGTAGGATTCCTCCCTTTTTAAAAAAAATAAATTATTTTCTTTTTTATGTTATAGTGATGAGCGAGCAAGGTGATTATTTTAATAATATTATCAGTAATACTAGCAAGTCCTTTTGCGACAGGCAGAGCTTTCCGATTATACTTTTCGATCCATTAGATGTAAATGCGTCTCTTTTTTTGTGCCTGAAAGAATGGTTAAAAAATAAATAATAAAGACTGAATTTCTACTAAAATGGGGGTGCCCACGGAACTTATTGTCAAAAACTGAGGCAGTACACGAAGTTTCGTAATTTTCCGCCACGTAGTCACGAAGTCTAAAGTGTTTATATATTCACTGTCTAGCTCGATTATAATATGATGATATACAAGAACCTAGTAATACTGTATGAGAGAGGGGGAGAGAGAGAGAGAGAGATAGATAAAGAGAGAGAGAGAGAGAGAGAAAGGGAGAGAGAGAGAGAGAGAGAAAGAGAGAGAGAGAGAGAGAGAGAGAGAGAGAGAGAGAGAGAGGCTAAAGGAGATATTCAGAGGAAGAAACCAGTGTCAAACAAATTAATGTGTCGGCATCTGAAATTTTCTTAAATTCTAGTGAGTGCGTGGTGGGCGCATGTGGTTGGGTCTCCCCCTGTCCGATCCTTCTGTCATATTTTTGTCTATCGTCTTGTCTTTCTCCTTGCTCAATGAGGCTATTATCAGGTCGACTTGCTTCCTCCGAACTAAAACTCAAAACTCAAACTCTTATATTGTACAGGATTGTGGGAACTCTCAGGTGATGATGAAGCTGGACGGACGCAGGCGGATTTGTTTTAACACCCCACCTCAGGAGTCCGACTTCCGGGTATTTTGTTTTAGGCCTATAAAATAAGCAAGTCTTTAAGGAGCCTCATGTGTAAATGCCACTGTTTATTTCTTGACATTAATGGCAAGGCACTAGGGTTTTCAGACAAGAAATCAACAACAAGAACAAAAAAACTACAGTACAAAAACTCATTAAAGGTGTGATAAATGGGTTTGCAGGGCTTAAAATGTGCACTTGTATATTGTTCATGCTGGCTTTATGTACTTTGCTAATGGTTTATATGTTATTGGGTTAATAGTGACGTAATGGCTTGCACTATTTTTCTGAGGTCAAGTATCATGATTTATTATGTTCTTTCTTCATCTTGTGCAGAATGAACCACTTGAGTAGCTCAAATACATATTTTTAAAATATGAAATGTGCTTTTCACACTTAATAAGTACCGGTAGATTATCAGATTAAAAATATGGCCAGTAGATAGAATCTTTAGGATCATTCAGCAGAAATATGAAAAAAAAAAAAAAGATGGGTTTTGACATTTAAAAAATACCAGTAGACAATAAGAATAAAGATTATAGTCAGTAAACAGAACATTCAAGGAAGAATATAAAATCTTTGTTTTGACATCTTGGTATTTCGTAAAGACCAGCCTGTCATCATTCGGCAAAACTGACGAGATCAAGGCGAAACTGAAGGCATTGTGCCTGGTCTTTATTATGTGAGCGGTTCTGGCGAAATGGGCCTAAGGTGAAATTTTTATACCTCTCAAAAAAACCACAAAAAAAAAAAAATCTAAGGCGATTTCAAAGCAAAATGTTTCAAATGAATGCAGAAAAATGGCTAATCTTTCATTTTAGATAAGATAAGATAAGATATGACTTTATTATCCTGTTTCCAGGAAATTTGTTGTCACAGCATTCAGTAACAGTACAACAGCAAATACAATATCTAAGACCTACAAGTCTTTAACGCACACCACACACACGCACATTGCTCACACAACATTACCAACAAGTAAGAACATTGCTCACACACACACACACAAACACACACACACACACACACATACATAGTGTAAGAACAATCCATTAGGAAAAACTAACAACAGCATACCACACCAGGAAACACTGCTACTTCGAATTGCGGATGGCAAAAAAGATCGTCTATAGCGCTCTCTGTTTGTTTTTAAATACAGTATTCGTCCACTTCTTTGAGATCGGACTATCTGATGGAACAAGGGGTGGGAGCAATCATTTAGAACTGATTTTAGTTCCTGTTTGCACGAATGCACAAATAATTCATCAAAGTTCACGTATTCACTGTTAGTTAGATGGCAAGCTTTTTTGATAAAAGAGTTGTTAATTTTGTTCTTGTCTTGCTCATTTACAAGCAAATAGCAGTTTTGATAGACATTTCCCCCCCTTTGGCGTGGTTTTCTCAGGAATCTGGTCTGTCACCTTAGGCCCACTTCCGCCAGATCTACTCACATATGGCACACGGTAAGCGGAAGTGTCAAGCCTGGTTTTACGTCTGTTTTGATTCTCTTTCCGCAGTTTTGGCAAGATCGAACTAGTGAGACTTACTTGCCGTTTCGGTCTCGGGCCTTCGGTCGTCAAAATGTCGATGTCAGTGATAAGATCTATATTGATAATCTAAGACTTTAAGGGATGGAACAGACTTAGGCTGGTATAATTGCCAGACCGGTGGCTCGCCGCCCACAAATTTGGCTTCACACTAGCACAACAGACACTGCACACACCAATGTGCGTCAAAATTTGTGTGTGTATGGGGGGAGAGGGGGGGGGGGGCGAGGGCGAGCCACCGGGGTGGCGCCTAACCAGCTTGGTCTGTTTCACCCCTAAGATATTATTATTTTTTTTGCACTAACAATATGGCTATAGATTTCCTTCAGAAACGCGAGTTTTGTGAAAATTAAACAACTTAATTTGCAACTTAATTAATAACTTAATATGAAAAGGTAAATAAAAGCAAACGTGTAATTCATTACCGTAATTCAAAAGCATACGTTTCCTCCCCAGATTCCCCCCCTCCCCCCCCCACACACACACATGTGCAGGCTTTTCATATGCCGAGGGCGACCCCTCCCCCCTCCAGCGTAGGTAGTTCATAGATAGCCTAGAAAACAGATTGCCATGTCAGCACGGCAGTTAATCTGCACCAATTTCAGTATTTCATACATGTCGATAAACCCCTAACCCTGAAACGTCAACGCCCTCCGTCTCTCTAGACCGGTGATTCTCGACATTATGAAACATGTACAGATATATTGACAAGGATGATATAAGAAACACTGACATTATGAAACTGACCATGGCATACTGACCAGAGGGAAGCCACGGACTTGTGCAACAACACAGTCACGTAGGCTTTATAAATAAGAAAGGTCAATTGTTGGGGTATTAATTTGATGAAGAATTTCTCCAGCATTTAGGTCTTTACCTTAGGAAGTTGGTTGCCCTTGGCATTTACACATCACTTTGCTCATTTTTGATTTTCCTTGTTGTGGTAGGGATTAGTTTTTTTTTAGAATTTTGCCCAGGCAGTGGCCTTGTACCACCTGCTCTTCTGGATTTCCAACTGCCAAGGTATCTTTTTGACGTGCGCACCGCGCACACGGGCCCTCCGAATTTTTCATCCTTATCCAAGAAGACTAGGTTCTCGTCCTACCCACCATTGGATCATGGACAGGAAAATATGAGAAAAATCCCAAAATTCCAACATGCCTGCACCGACCGGGATTTGAACCCGGTACCTTCGGCATGAGAGGCGAGCACCTTGCCTCTAGACCACCGTGTCCCCGAAGAATTTCTTCTAATTGTTTTTTTGTTTTTTTTAAATGAATAATCAACACTGTGTTTGCCACTGAAAAGGCTTTGAAAAACCTAATATAGGCTACATGAACATGAAAGTTCAATTGTTGGTATGTTAATTTTGATGAAGAATCCTTTCTGATTTGATCTAGTCATGACTATTCAAAACTCTCTTCGTCAGCGGCAGCCGGGCCTTGAAGAACCTAACATCAAAATTTTTGTGTAGTCTATCTTTTTGTGATTGTATGTTGTGGTGAAGTGGGAATTTTTGGGGGATGGGGGACAAAAGAAAATTTAGGGCCTGGGGGGTCATCGCCTAAACAAGGATTGAGAACCACTGCTCTCGAGATTCCTACAAGTGTTCTTCAAATGCCATTATAATTAATTGGCATGCGTGCATGCATCGATAATGCAATGTAACATTGCACAATTTCTGTGACACTAAAAATTAGTCACTTGCTCGTATAGGAAAAGAGGTATGAATCAAGGGTTAGAGCTCTTCCCCCCATACCATTAAAAAATCGAATGTATTTAACACCGGGGCTCACATCGAATATTTAATGGTTTTGTAACTGGTTTGTCATTGGCTATAACGACATGGTGTCAACATTTATTCCAATTTTTGTTTTGTATTATTTCATTTTTTTTCTTTAATGAAATACCTTCTTGAAGGAATTGGAGCACATTCTTGTTTCTTGTTTTTTTTTTAAATATTTTTTCTTTTTCGGATTCTATTCTACGGATTTTCTATCATGATTCGCAAAAAAGGGTGACACCTCAGCAATTTGTACATACAGTGGTTTCCGCATGAATGAAACACAAATAGTCATGTAGTCTTACAAACACAAACATCAGAACAAGGGGGTGAGGGGGGGGGGGAGGCACGGTGGTCTAGAGGCAAGGTGCTCACTTTTCATGCCGAAGGCACCGGGTTCGAATCCCAGTCGGTGCAGGCATGTTGGAATTTTTGGGAGTCTTCTCATATTTTCCTATCTCTGATCCTATGGGTAGGTAGGATTGAGCACCTTGACTTCTCGGATAAGGACGAAAAACCCGGAGGGTCCGTGTGCAAGTTGCGTACATGAAAGATACCTTGGCAGTTGGAAATCGAGAAGAGCAGGCCGAACAAGGCCGCTGCCTGGGCAAAATTCTAAAAAACGAGTCCTTACCACAACGACAACAAAAAAAGTGATGTGTAAATGCCAAGGGCACCGAACCTCTTAAAATTAAGACCGAAACACTCCCTACCAAACGTCGACCACCGCTGCATTGTGGCGACGACGTGTCTGCTCCAGTTGTAATTGGGCTGCAATGACCCTAAGGCGAATTTCTCAAATGGGGTTAAAGAAAAAGAAAGCAACAGCAACAAAAAACTAACTTAACACTCAGGCAAACATTAAACCATACAAAATTTGGACTCAAGAAAGTTTTGACCCACCGAAATGAGTGAGACAGACGTTTCAGTGTCGCCAGTGCCTAAAGCTGGGTTCTCATGTGTACGGAAACGGAAACGGCCAAAAATCCATCATGTAGTAAAAAGAACTAGTGTTTCCGTGTGTACGGAAACGGCATACGGAAACATTCTTTCTATTTCACTACATAAAGGGTTTTGACGTTCCCGTTGCCGTTTCTGTTTCCATATACATGAGAACCCAGCTTAACTCCATAAGTCACATTCTCAACTACAACAGAGAAAAAACAGTCTTGCTCGCCAGCAGCCTTACAGAAATTTCTTCCACCCCTGCTCTTATTACTTTATCTCAGCGTAAAGCTAGGTTTTCGTGTGTGTGGAAACGGAAAAGGCAATAGAAACGTCAATAACCCTTTAAGTAGTGAAATAGAAGGAATGTTTTCATAATGTTTGGAACGGCATTTCCATACAGTCATATGGAAACACTCTTTCTCTTTACTACTTGATGGATTTTGACGTTTCGCTCCCCTTTCCGTACACACGAAAACTCAGCTTAAGATAATACAAATCGCATGTTGACTCGGTGAATGAAGTTTAAAGTTCATCCTCAACCAAAGGCTGAGAATGGTATAGGCTAATTAGGGGGGTATCATGCTAATTAGGGGGGTATCATACTAAGCCCGGAACATCAAGCTAGTTGCTGCCATCAAAATGTACACCAAAGAAATAAAGGCAGAAGCTGACTGTGTCTGACCAGGTTTAGTATGATAGGGTCTTCTCGGTTTTACTAAGAAACTGTAGGAAATTATGGTGCTCACAAGTTGCCTGCCATTAGCTGACTCTGCCGTTCCATTATTAGTATGATGCCCCCATCATTCTGCCTGAATTCACCCATGTGGTGATCTGGGGTGTCACACGAGCAAACAGTTAGACAATGAATAGCGAATCACCTTTTTCTAACCATTGTACTGCGAATCTATCTATCTATCTATCTATCTATCTATCTATCTATCTATCTATCTATCTATCTATCTATCTATCTATCTATCTATCTATCTATCTATCTGTCTGTCCGTCGGTCCATACGTCAGTCTGTCTCTCTGTTTATCTCTCTATCTCTCTATCTATTCCGTTCTCTACTGATCTATCTATCTATCTATCTATCTATCTATCTATCTATCTATCTATCTATCTATCTATCTATCTATCTATCTATCTATCTATCTATCTATCTATCTATCTATCTATCTATCTGTCTATCTATCTATCTATCTATCTATCTATCTATCTATCTATCTATCTATCTATCTATCTATCTATCTATCTATCTATCTATCTATCTATCTATCTATCTATCTATCTATCTATCTATCTATCTATCTATCTATCTTGTCTGTCCGTCTGTCTAACAGTCTGTTTACTTATCTATCTGTCTCTGTATCTACCCTACGCCAGGTCCCTCGACATAAACGACAATATTGTTCTAGAAAATACTTCCGAGATATCCCCCACGACACATTTATTAAGCTCTTGAGAAAAATCACGACTTTAACATTTAGCATGTTATTTTTACAACAGCCAAGTTGGGTAAGGAAAAGCATGTATTTGGAAACACATAAATCAAACATGCCAGAAAGCATTGCAATATGATTACCGCGGTCACCACATCAGCTACTGCGATTGCCAGTACCATCTACCACCATAAACATCAATACCCATTACCACAATGACAGCGTTGACAGCTTAAAAAACAGCAGCAGAATAAACAACAAGGACAACAACATCAAAAATGGCGTATCGACAATATTCTTGCTTTTCTTCTTTTAAATTGTTCAGATCCAGTATTAACGAACATCTTTGTACAGGTTTGTGAGGTGTTTTTTTTTTTTTAAATGTATCCTGACATTTACAAAACAATTCTCAAAGAAAGCACACAGCCACAAGCACAATAAACACACAGAACACAATGCTTACACACACAGATACACTCTCTCACACACACACACCTACACAAAGAGAGAGGGAGGCAGCAGAGAGAGTAAGTGAGAGACAGAGAGTGACAGAGAGAGAGACAGACAGACAGAGTGAGTGAATGAGAGAGAGAGAGATTGTGACAGAGAGAGAGACCGACAGAGTGAGTGAGAGAGAGAGATAGCGACAAAGAGAGAGAGACAGACAGACAGACAGACAGACATAGTGACACAGAGAGAGAGGCAGACAGAGAGAGCGAGTGACAGAGAGGGAGGGAGAGAGATATAGCGCGACGCAGAGAGAGAGAGAGACAGACAGACAGACAGACAGAGTGAGTGAATGACAGAACTAGAGACAGATAGCGACAGAAAGAGAGGGGAGGGGGGAGAGAGCGACAGAGAGAAAGAGGGGGAGGAGAGATATCAACAGAGAGAGAGAGAGAGAGAGAGAGAAAGAGGAAGAGATGCGCCCGGCTTTTCATTAGCTCGTCTTGAATTTGGTGAGAAAAAAAAAAAGTCATCAGATGGGACAAAAAGTACAGTCTTATTCCACTTTGCCTTTGTTTGTTTTTATTTTTGTTGTTGTTGTATTTGTTCAATTTGAAAGTGTGAAAGAAAAAACTTTTTTAAAAAGTAGGTGAGAAGAACAGACGGCATCAGACTTTATTTCATTGAAAAAAAACTACTAAATAATGCTGTACAACAGTGCTCTTGGTGATAATTATCTCAATTTCCATGAAAAGTAGAGTTACATCATTTTTATTTTCGCGGGGGTAATTTAGAACTTGGATTACTTGTGTAATGTAACTAACAAAAATTAAGCTCAATTTACAACTTCTCCAGTAGAATTTGACATTTTGAAGTAACCCTGGAAATTGTCACGGATTTTGTACAATGATGACAAGATGAAATTAGCAGCGGCTGCTGTGACAGGTATTGACTGTAGTTTTTGTTTATTGTGGATTCGTGCAAAATGCCAGGAAATAGATTAGTAAAAAAACCTGTGGAAACAAAAGTGTGGCATTTGTTTGTGGAGGGGAAATTTTCTTGTTTGTTGATTTGATCAGTTGTTGTGAGGAAATTATAAACAACGGCAGCGTTCAGGAAAGCTAGACATAAGGCATTTGAACGCGTAATCTCCCCTACTGTCTGTTTGCCTGTATGTTTGGCTGTCTGTCTTTCCGTCTATCTATCTATCTATCTATTTATCTATCTATCTATCTATCTATCTATCTATCTATCTATCTATCTATCTATCTATCTATCTATCTATCTATCTGTCTGTCTGTCTATCTATCTGTCTATCTATCTATCTATCTATCTATCTATCTATCTATCTATCTATCTATCTATCTATCTATCTATCTATCTATCTATCTATCTATCTATCTATCTATCTCACCCTTCTCTCTCTCTCTCTCTCCCTAACTATCTATCTATCTATTAACACATTATCATGATTATACGACAGCACGGCATTATATATATATATCAGCCTGGGTTATTATGTAATAGATCGAATTTTTGCATGAATCAATGTGAATATACCCCATTCAGGAGCCAAGTTGGATCGCAGTCTTCCAACTACCCGCCCCGTTGAGAGTGTTCAGTGAATGTACCGATCCTGTCACATGTGATCGTGTTTGTCAGTTTGGAAATTTCCAGAATGACGGTAGGCGGGTCGTGCCGGAGGCGCTGTGTACATAATTCCAGAGATAATGGCTGTCAGTCATCTCCACGATGTAAACACTTGTCTCTCACTGATCTGGCCTGGAATGTGAAGGGAAGCTGTGGGTTGTTGTAACTTGTGTAATAATCTCTCTCAGTGAGTGTTTGTGTGTGAATGTGTGTGTGTGTATACCTCTGGCTATCTGTCTGTCCGTTTGTCTTTCAGTATCTATCTATCTATCTATCTATCTATCTATCTATCTATCTATCTATCTATCTATCTATCTATCTATCTATCTATCTATCTATCTATCTATCTATCTATCTATCTATCTATCTGTCTGTCGGTCTGTCTGTTGATCTATCTATCTATCTATCTGTTTGTCTGTCTCTATCTATCTATCTATCTGTTTGTCTATCTATCTATCTATCTATCTATCTATCTATCTATCTATCTATCTATCTATCTATCTATCTATCTATCTATCTATCTATCTATCTATCTATCTATCTATCTATCTAACTGTCTGTCGGTCTGTCTGTTGATCTATCTATCTATCTATCTGTTTGTCTGTCTATCTATCTATCTATCTATCTATCTATCTATCTATCTATCTATCTATCTATCTATCTATCTATCTGTCTGTCTGTCTGTCTTTCTGTCTACCTATCTGCTCCTGTGCCCCCGTCCGTCTATTGTCTGTGTGTCTGTCCGTCCGTCTGTCTATCTGCAGCCAACTGCGTTTGTCTGTCTGTCTGTTGGTCTGTCTGTCTGCCTGTCTGTCTCAAACACCACCACAACAAAAGTACTACCAAGTTCCACTAATTCATTTATACAGCGAAAGCCTACACTGAGCTCAGCCAGCTCGATGATGTATTGATACAGAACAGGAGATTGGGTTTACAGTTGTATGAGCGCGACGGGGTTTACTCTGATCTTTCCTTGAACATCGCACATGTATTACCCGTGCCAACGAACCTGTACAAAACAAATTAACCCTCAGGACCCCCATGTATTACCGGTGATACACAGAAATGTGTCACCCGGCTGCAGTTCCCACAAGAACCCAACTCGAGAAAAGTTATGTTTTGGTCATTTCTACACTATACATTAAATCAACCAAATGATCATGAAACCACCTTATTTTTTGCTCCTTGGAACATTTTCTTACAACCTCAGAATTTTCCCACAAGCAGAAATGACGGCGGGGGCCAAGGGGGGTTAACACACAGTTTCTCAAGAGATAACTCTACACATGAAAGAAACTTGACACACAGACGTATCGTTCTCTTGGTTATAGCGTCGTGCGTCCATTTCATATACTGGCGTATGGATGATTTTAGCGGTTTTGATTGACGACGACCTTATCATTGCTCATGGAGAGATCTGCATTTTCACAAAGTGGCGTATCTTTAATAATTGGGTTAGAATTAGACGAGATCGAAGTGCCACTCGACTGCTTTTGAGATAAAAGCAAAAAACATCATTTCAATATAAACTAATCCAATGTAATATTTTAATGATTCACTCGAAGAATTGATATCAGTACATGTATTTGCAAACATTTATTCAATTAGATGATAATGGCACTTAGATCCCTTTTCATTCTAACCTCGTCAATTTTGAACTTATGAGCAAAATGATACGTTTGGCTACATCCAAGAAAAGTAAAAGCGACCAAAACTTTGAAACACCCTTCTGAAAAATGAGAAAATTCTTGATACGCCACTCCGTAAGACGAACGGCAATAGTACGCTGGAAAAAGCATATTAAAACGCCTGCACTCCCATTGATTTTTATAGCCTTTTTTTAATGCATTGCAAATAACGATTATCCACCAGGGCTGGTACTCTGGTCTTAGGAGGGGGAAGGTATGGTGGTGATGGAACGCGTAATATTTGAAAAGGCTTTGCAAAAATTAATGGTAATGAAAAGAAAATAACCATCTTCTCATTCGCGCTTCTCTCTCTCCACTTAAGAATAATGGTTTTTTTTTACTGATAATATGAGCATAGCGACATTTATATAGCAAAACAGGATCTTGCATTTCCACTGATCGTTTTCAAAATTGGAATAATTTTTATGTGTGTCGAGCCTTTCAGAATGAAACCCTGGATATCTTTTACCATTCTCACTCTTGGCGTTGGATGGTTTTATCTCGAAGTCCAGGACAGAGACAGTTGTGTGTTCTTACCCATGAATAATATAAACCAGTGAATACTCCGACGGCCTTCGTGATGATCAATGCTACCACTTTTTACGTTGATATTTCGTGGCACGTGAATGACAATCAACAGCTTTGGCACTTGTTAAAATGTATGGAGAAGTTGGTAATTTGTCTCCATAATCGTAAATACAATAGTCCTCCAACATCCTGAGTGTAGACGCTCAGATAAGATAAGATAAGATGAGTTAAGATAAGAATCATTTTATTATCCCATGGTGGTAATTCACTTTAACTGAGCGTTTAACAGCACACACCGTCACTTGCTCTATGATAAAGGCGTATGTGAGACATACAAAAAGGCATCTGACGGTTCATTGCATTCCCGAGCGTGATGGCTATGAAATAATAAAGGCAAAGAAAGGCGTCAATTAGAAAATGTAATAATCCAATAGAATCATAATGTCGTAAGCCACCAACAGACAGGGTAAGAAATAATATTTTCCTAGTAGTGAAAAATGTCTTATGCATTAGGGCAGAGCAGTGACGGTACATCTAACACATCAGTGTATAAAGATATCATAACTCAATAACAGACTTATTACTTGAAGTAACATGACATGGAAACTTGGTAAACTGTGACACAAATCTAGTTCTAATGTCTTGCTGATGCGATTCCTCTGTATGTTTCTCTGCTATGTTGATCATCAGTAAGGCTCCGGACACACTGAGTCAAGTCTGGTTGGTCTCGATTTCAGCCTCTAGTCGAGCCCTAGCCGACTTTGGATCGGCCGACTAATTGGACTTTGATGTTAAGACATTGAGTTTCTATGAGATTCAACCTCTTGACTGGTGCGCGGGGTCTCACTGGGACTCAGTGTCGTGACCTCACCATCCAATTAGTCGGCCGATCCAAAATCGGTTGGTATGCGCCTAGCTTTAGTTTGAGAAGTGGACTACAGAGTTAAACCAAAGATACTAGAAAGGATAAGATGAGACACTGTCTTCTTCGCACCACTAAAAAAAACTGTGCTCACAATTTGCCCGCTGATCGGGGACGGTGCATAGTGTGAAAAGAATGCTTGATGTAATGGTAAATTTATGATGCAAAATTGTGACAGTGCTACTGAGACTTAAAAAAAAAAGAAAGCCAAAATTTTCCCACACGGAACAAAATTTAGTATTTCTTCTATTTGGCTTTGTAAAACACGGCACTTTTCATGACTTCCGAACGGGTGAGTGAGTGTGAGTGAGTGAGTGAGTGAGTGAGAGTGAGTGAGTGCGAGAGCAAGTGAGTGAGTAGGTAAGTGAGTGAAAAAAAGGAGTGAGTGAAAGAGTGGAGGAATGAGTGAGTGAGTGAGTGAATGAATGAGTAAGTGAGTGAGTGAGTGAGTGAGTGAGTGAGTGAGTGAGTGAGTGAGTGAGTGAATGAGTGAGTGAGTGGATGGAGTAGAAGTTGCACGTTGAACTTGTCACTATGTAGAATTTGAAAACAGAAACTAGGACAAAAATATTGTAGGACATCAGATTAATTAATTTATAAGTATTTGGCATTGATGTAGAAATACTGCACCTGCTTATCTCAGCCAGACTGCAATTTGATATTTCTTATTTAGATTAGGAAAATATTCTGCTCACCTGAGTGCAGTAAGGTAAATTGGGTGTAAATAAAATATAGCTGATAAGATTTAACCCCTTTTCTCCAGTTTTATTAAAGCAAAAAACAGCACGATCGTGTACGCTGGATGAACTGTGTTATTTGTGAAGTAAATAAGAGCATATTAAGTCAACTGGTATAAATCCAAGCTTGAACAAGAAAACGAGTATTATTACTTGTAATCGTAGAATTTCAGGATTAAAACCAGCCATTTTGATAGGTACATCTGGAAAGTTGACAATAGCTCTCCCTGTCGGAACCTCAGCTGTCGATGCCTTTTCCCTTGGAATCAAGAACACTGTATTCTCTATCCTGCCTCATTACAGCCAAAAAATACATACAGTGAAATTGGTCTCTGTCTGTAATTTCCTGTAGACGAACGAAAGAATCCTCACCTACCACACTAATAAAAGCAAAATTTCAGGTAATTAGTTTCCAGAAATCAACACCTTTGTCAGGGACGTTCCATAATGATTTCTTCAGTCAAGCTGCTCTAAAAACATAAATTAAAAATCGAAAATCTATATCAGAAAATGTGAAGGCGTCACACCAGATATCCTGTTTCGGTGCTATGGATCACACAAGACACACGGTAGTTGTTTCGAACCTCAAATCACCGAAATGAAGAATCCGGACCAGTAGTTCTCAATCTTTTTCGGACAATCGCCCCCATAGGTTCAAAATTTTCTCCCCCCCCCCCCACCCCGGTCAAAAAAATCACAAGAACAAAGGCTTTGGGTGTATTGAGTCTTCATTATAAAATAGAAAGTATTCGTTATCAAATGCTCTAAAAGAAATGGGCCTTTTTTGTTCATAAAACTCATTTTACCTGTGTTGTTGAGCAAATCAGTAGCTGTCCTGTACTTTCCCCCGAATTGTCCTCCATTCATGTCTGCCCCTCCCCAGGCTCCCATCACTCGCTTTCATAGTTTCGCCCCCCCTCCCCCCCCTCCTTATATCTCTTTTCTGCGTTTTCGCCCCACTCCTTATCGTCCTTTTCTGCGTTTTCGCCCCACTCCTTATCGTCCTTTTCTGCGTTTTCGCCCCACTCCTTATCGTCCTTTTCTGCGTTTTCGCCCCCCCCCCCACCCCTGGAAATCAAAGTCGCCCGGGGGGGGGGGGGTGGGAGAGTGGAGGATATGGCCCATGTTGAGAACCACTGTTCCAGATGATGATGATGATGATGGTATTCAGAGCCGGAGACAATACGAAGATAGATTATAGCGTCTATCAAAAGACTTAAATTAAAAGGTGTCAGATGGCATCAGAGCTCTACTGTCCCCACAGTTTAAAAAAAAAACAAAAAACGGAAGCAGACAGAAAAAGAAAAGAAAGGTATAGATAACAGAAGGTTATATTGCCGACGGCTCTGTGAAAACCGCCAGCTGGAGATTTCTGGAAGATCTTAGTTGTTTCGTACGTTTTTCGTGCTTTATTTGTAAGTAAACAATAAATGATTTAGAAAGTATTAAACTAGAATAAGTATTCCCAGATATCCACCGAGCCTGTCTCATATGGTTTCTTTCAGTTAAGAAAAGCAACATTTTTTCTATTATTTCAACCATTAAAAAGCTGTGGGAAATGTGGACCTCTGAACAATTTAACCCTTTCAATATTGAAAATGCTTTACCATCTGTTACAGGTTCTGTTTTTCCATTACATACTAGCTTTTAAATACAGATTAATAGCTTGATTAATATTCATATTTACCACTAAAACAAGTGAAATAAGTGAATCTTAATATAAGCTGGATTGGGGAAAATCTAGCTTTCACAGCATCAATTAGTAGTCTAAAGGTTGAAGACAAAATGGAATATTTTTCTGGGAATCCAGCTAAAGAATGAGATTAAGGCATCCGATTACTTACTAAATCCTCAATATAGTTAGTCCAGTAGTACTGAGAACTGGCTTCAGCAAAGCACTGCGCGTGCGTGTTTCCTCTAGGAAGACAAGTATAGAGATTACATACACTACTAGAGCTCCGTTTTGACTACGATAAAGCCAATGACTATGGTCACCACGGAAACAATACACTCAGGTTTTTTTTCAAGACAACTTCACACCTTAACAAAGATCCATATATCCAAATTTGGCATGGCCTTCAAATCCATATTCTTTTAAACTTAAAATTATACTCTAATTCAGATTGCAATAATACGCAAGGCCGGAGCTTTGCTTCATAACCTCTTTAAGAGGTGAATTGCGCAAACACGAGTTTTGTTGAAGATGTGACTGTGAAATCAAGACGTCATCAACATCGTCTAGTCAGGGTTTTATTGAGAGATATTACTTCACTTCAGAAATTAAAACAGAACAAAAATCAGTCCCGTATCAGAAATATCCACTGACTGATAGTAACTCCCTCGAGATTTGTAAGTTTAGCAGAGCATGAAGGAATACGTACATACCAGGGAGAAAGATAGAGAGAGAGAGAGAGAGAGAGAGAGAGAGAGAGAGAGAGAGAGAGAGAGAGAGAGAGAGAGAGAGAGAGAGAGAGAGAGAGAGAGAGAGAGAGAGAGAGAGAGAGAGAACGAATTGTAAAGGGCATTGGGTCCATTGTATAGAGACCAGCGCTGTATAAATATACTCAATCATTACCACTATTACTATTATTATTATTATTGTTATGTTTTCCCCCAGGGTCATAATACGTCACTGTAACACGAACTAGATCAGAATAGGCTAAAAACAGAAGACTTTCGTTCAACTTCGAGAGAAATTTGTCATAATGTGATGAAACCATGACATAATAAAATGTTTTCACCCGAAAAAAAAAAAAGGCCCAGTCTCAGTCTACTTCAATTGTTGTAAATAACTGAACATAGATTTCTCTGAAATTTCACCCTTAGCTCATCAAAGCCGGAAAGTTATGATCTAGATACTCTATATTTCATTTAGAAATCATCTCTGCAGAATTTTCAAGTGATCAGTGCGAAGTTAAGACAACGAAATATTTTAATTTTCTGACTTTCGGTTGTCTACAAACAAACAAACAAACAAACAAACAGCACGTCAAGATTGCATATTGCTGACACTTAAAGGATTAGAATTAAAGATTACGCTTAGGTAAGGACTATGTGACAAAATGAATGGACAGAGGCGGACCTACATTTTAGGGACCCCAAAGCTTGAACTGTTATGGGGTCCCTTCGCAATCCAGCAGCAATAGGGCACCATCCGAAAGCCACTCATCAAAAAAAGTTTCTTCATGGCCCCTCTGGGATTAGGGACCCTGAAGCTCAAGCTTCATAAGTTTCATAGCAGATCCGCCGCTGTGAATGCAACGCTGACATGGTACTTGACCCTGGATGGATAAGACATGCGCAAATACCACGTTCGTAATGTCAGAACCAAGAAAAGAAAATCGACGTGAGACTCAATTATTATCATTGTCAGCAATGTCAAGTCACGTAAAGACACAACAAAATATGTAAAGTTTAACCTTCCAGTTACAATGATGAATTACAATGGACTTGAAATGTCTTTGGGGTTTGAGGAGCCAGATATATCTTTTGTCCTTCGATAATTTCTGTTTTTGTTGCCAAGTTTAGTCTCAGCTCCGGGCTAATCTTGGCTAGCTGATACTAAAGATAAACCTAGAATGTCTATTTTCCCCCTCTACTCTGACTCAACTTGCGTAAGAAAATAGCTTCAGCTGTGGCTAAAATTATCCTCAAGATCGATCGCGTCGAACTCCCCGCTGCGGAGAATACTACGTACAACCGTGTTTAGGTGATTAACTAGATGGCATTTGCAGAATAAAAGAAACACTCAATGACAGTCTAGTTTTGAATGTCACTCGCCAATGGCATGCATGGAGTAGAAAACAAGATTTTCGGAAAAACCTTAAGAGGTGGAAAGTGGGTCAAATGGGTGTCAAGACTACTGTATGGCAGATCTCTCGTGAATGGATTAATGTCACTCGTTCGAAAAAAAAAAAAAGTTAATTTACTATTTCTTCACGGGTCACTCCTTTGATACGGTATTTATACAATTCCTTTGAGCTGTCACCCTTAGAATAAGACATTCAGTGAATGTAATATTTTGCAACCACAATTTCTTTCAGTCATCTTAAATTTTCACTGAACACACGATTAGGCCATGGATAGATCTTTCCATAAGCGTCACGCTATAACATGCTACTATTGTGGGATACAGTTATTAATTAAGCTCCTCCTACACAATCAGTGCTACTTTTGTTACTAGTTTCTCTGAAGTTTTGCTGTCGCACATTGCAGCAATGGAAATCTGGTGCTAAGTCTACAACAACTATTATTAATATTATAATTCGAAACATTTCTATTGACTACCAGTACAGAGCTATGTCTACCACTCTTACATCTATTACTAATGGCTACAATAGAACAGAGCTTTGTCTACCACTCTTACAACTGCACTACCCTTACTACCAGTATAGAGCTTGGTCCACTTGTCTCACACCTACCATTAATGATTAGCATAGAGTAGAGATATACCTACCACAATGACATCTACCACTAATGATGATCATAGAATAGAGCTATGTCTTCCACTCTTACAACTGCCACCATAATTATGACAATCACTACATAAAGAGCGGTGTCTACCAACACTTTCTACCACAGAATACAGCTATGTCTGCCACTCTTACATCTGCCACTAATGACTACCATGAAATAGAGCTATGTCCAGCACTCTTACAATTGCTACTACCATGTCTACCAGTGCAGCTACGTGCATCACTCTTACGTCTACCACTACTATTACGACTATCACCGTTTTACGTCATTGTTACCACTGTTACATCAATAGCAGCAACTACCACTATACTTACGTTCATTTCCCTCACGCCAACTGTACTTTTCTCAACCAAGGGATACACACCCGACTTATCAAACCCGTAACCCTCTTCGCCCTCCCTACCTTTCATTCTTATCTAATCTCCACACCCTCCATCAGGCAACAGTCTCCTTGAAGAGGCAGATCACCTCATAATACACCATCAGCAATGCCCGTCATCACACTGATGTCGTGCGGTACCGTACCGTGCTTACGCCAGCCTCACCACTTTACCACTGTCAGACACGTAATGTGCGTTTCACTTTCACGCACGGGGCGGTCATTCCATTTATCGCTGGTCCTCTTGCAAAACCGCTTAAGTGCAAAAGACCAAATTTTACAGCGGAGGAGGAAAAACTGTTTCACTTGAAGTGCATTTCTTATCCTACATATCCATATACTTGTAGTTTAATAAATAAACATTTGATTAATTGTACTCATCCTTAATAGACAGAAAAAACAACAACAATTCCTTCAAGTTCGTAGAATATTAGGTTAAAAAAATAATTGCTATCTGCATGGGAATACACTTGCGCGGTTTCATGACAGGACCAGCGTGATGTCATTATACCTGCCGTGCAGCTGGCTTAATAACGTTGATGGAGAATCATGCAGGAATACTGAGAGAAAAGAGCAGGTTCCACATGCACTGGAAAAACGTGCCATATGCCAAACATAAAAAGTACCGAGTTCTTTTGTAGTGGCTTGCCGGGTCAATAGTTTGCTGAATGAGAATGGAAAAGAAGTTTGTAGCTCCAATTTTTGGGGAAAGGGAGGAAGTGGGGGGTGCGTTTTCTTTTTAGGTTCGTCGTGCGTTTTCGCATGGGATTTTCAGCCACCGGCTGAAAAATCAAGCTGAAATGTGCCCATGAATAATACCTGGTCTAAGTCCTCTTCTGCTGAAAATAGAGCGGACCTTCCAGTCTCAATGGTCGAAGTTCCTTGAAATGAAATGAATTATTATTTCGTGACTGCTTAAATCAGAGAAAAAAACAACACAATTTAGATTTATCAAAATCAGTAGTTATCTTTTACTCTTTATTCATTAGTCTTTTGCGTGAATTTTCTGGAGGTATTTCGTCTTGACGTGCAATGCTGAACTGATTATAGGCCATCAATCTTGGTTTCGATGATCCCCCCCCCCCCCCAAAATGCTGGGATCTCAACTGAAATGTCAAGATATTCTATATGAATGGCAAGATGGCCCGGTATAATGCCTGCGAGGTCACAATGAACATTAAGCAAAACACGAAGGACACTGAACCCGCGAGCAAACAAATTAATCTCTTCATCAAAATCCCAGTCCCCTACCCCCACGCCCCCCACCCCCCTTTTGAGTTTTGAGCCTGAGTGCGGAGAAAGGACGCCGATACCGTAACGCCCATTTTGTGTTAGGAGGAAGCAAGACGATAAGACAGAAGATGGCACAATGGTAGGACAGAAGGAGACTTCGACCAGAAGCGACCACCAACCACCCGCTCCTACCCACGATCTCTTGAGTCAGCTGGCTGAAGGGGAGACTTAGCCCACCTAGTCTAAAGAGACGCAAGACAGACTGGACTTGGGCCACCGACCTGATATTGGCGCTGTGTAATTTTTCTCATGAAAACACGAAACATGCAATTGGGAACAGTTAATTTGGCCGGGGATTATTTTTGTTGGTCTCAAAATTTTATTTTGGTCACGTTGCTTTTGTTTCATGAGCCAGAGACTGGCACCATGTTTTTTTGTTTTTTTTTTTAATTTCGTCTCCTTGGATGAGCTCCTCGACCCCAGAAACGCAAAACCAACCTTAGTTTTACCATTCATGAGTACCTCTAACACAGAACTAGCTTCCACTCAGTTCCATGTGCGTATTTTATTTATAAATGGAATCTTTAGATAAAAGAATCTTTAAAACTATGTTGAATTTTGAAAACAAATTGTCCACTATTGGCTAGGTGAAAGTCTGAGTTTGAGTTTGGCGAAAGCAGGTCGATACGATAATGGTCATATTGCGCTAAGAAAAAGCGAGGCCATAGCCAGAATAATTATAACAAAGAGGACAGAAGGAGACTCTACCAGAAGCGCCCACCAAGTTGCACTAACCACATCCTGGCGAGGTGAGTGATGTGAAACAATACTGCACAGGTGAATAGTGTGAAATATAGTGTAGTGTTGGACGTTTTTATATCATTTTGATATGCTGTTCGCTTGTGTAAAAAGCTTAGAAACGCAACTCCTCGGAGCAATAATTTCTCCCTCTTTAACACAGTTTTCCCCATGACAGAAATACCAGGCCTCAAAGAAAAAGAAGAGACGTGCATTGTTTCCTTGCCATTTTCTAGTGCCCCAATGAGCTACAATAGCTTCAGTTTATCCTGTATAGTTTATATTGTGCTATAAGAATGTATTAAACCATTAGATTTAGTATTTCATACTTCATGTAAATCGAGGGTTATCAACCACAATGTGCTATGTCCAGTTTTATTCACTGCTCTCAAACGCCTGCAGATGTCCAAGACACAAGGTGTCTGACTTTATTTCATAATCCAGTAAAACTATTCACGTGGCCGTGTTGAAGTTATTGGAATTAATTTTCATTAAGATTATAAATTTCAAACTCGTTTTTCTCAATCGGACTATATTTACGACATAAAACATTCAAGTTGCCGACCCTCGACATATCCCGTAATTACATTATCATGGAATGTGAAGTATTATTTATGGAGACCTGCCACTGCCGATCCCCTCAGATATTTGCTACATGTCTTTCTCAATACGGCACTCTCAGCTAGTTGTACTTCCAGTATCTTGTTGTGTCTTGCGTAAGGGCCAAAATCCCCCAACATTTGTTTTAAACAGAGTTGTTGTTGCAATTTTCTGTAAGCACTTCCAGTTGCTTCACTCTACACGTCATTCCATCAAAAAATCATATGATCCTGAGCCGCCAAAAATGAGGCAGTTCGTTTATATCTTTTTATAATACATGAGATCACTGCTCAGCAGTTGTGCAGGTCATAATATAAATAAAAGGTCCACAGCGCATCTAGTCGGCTGTTTCGTGATGTATGCACTTAAAAGGGACCTCACGCACTGTAGGGACTGAAATAGTTCCTTGAGGTCCTCTCTCCCTTCTTTCTCTCTTCTGTCTCTCTCCCTCTTCTTTCTTGCTGTCTATTCTCTCTCCCCCTCTCTCGCTAACTCTCCCTTCTCTATCTCTTCTTCTTTCTCTCTCTTTCTCCCCCCCCCCTCCCTGTATAATCTTAACAGGGGGGTTTTGTTCTACTTTTTCCTCCCGGAAATCTTATTTGCTGCCATAGGGGGAGTGGTATTTTTCCTATCTGCAATGTAATTATCCTTACGGAAATAACCCAGGAAACGTGTTTTCTACTTAGGAAAAGTACACTGTTTTATTGTTGTTGATTTTTTCATATTTTTAACCTGGAAGTCTTGTTTTAACCTCTGCGTTTGAGAATTTATACTGTAGTGTCGTAATCTCAGGCGCTCAGTGAATATTGAGGATGGGGTGAGACCAGCGTTATTCAATACATGGTGTTTTCACTTTTATCTCACTGAGACCACCATTTTTTAAACTGGGGTCGTACCAAGTCAAGATTATTTTGTCTCGGTTTAAGTATGAGATTTATTTATTACGGCGCTAAACGGAACATCGCGCAATGTTGAGACCAAAAAACAAATCACTTTCACTAGTTTGTGCACGACAAAACTGTCTTGAGACAGCTAGGGGAAAGAGAGGTCTCGCGCACTGAGTCAGAAAAGTTGCAAAAAAGACTTTACTCACTGTGCCACCGGTCTTTGTGTACATCTTTATTTTTATTACTATTTTTTTGTAGGAGTTTCGCTGCCCTTGGCATTTACACCTCAATTTTCTTGTTTTTGTTTTCTTATGGTAGGGATTCGTTTTTTTAAAGAATTTTTCCGGGGCAGCCTGCTCTTTTCGATTTCCAACTGTCAAGGTATCTTTAACGTGCGCAACGTGCGCACGGGCCCTCCAAATTTTTTGTCCTTATCCGAGAAGACTAGGTGCTCGATCCTACCTACTATAGGATCAGGGACCGGAATGTATGAGAAAAATCCCAAAATTCCAACCTGCCCTCACCGACCCGGATCAGAACCCGGTACCTTCGACCTGAGAGGCCAGCACCTTGCCTCTAGGCCACAACAGTGTGCCACCGGCCTTGGTGAGAATTGCATTTAAAATGTGATAATAAAAAAGAATTCTCATTCTTTCCTTTCCTTTCCTTCTACATCCCTTTCACAAAACAGCTTTCAGCGATGACAAATATCCCACCCACTTAGGTTGAGAAATGAGATTCGTTTATAAATGTGAGTGGATCTGACGAAATCGTGCTCAACGCGAGAGACCAAATTCCTGAGAAAGCCCCTTCAAAAGAGGAAAGGTTTTCTATAGAAATTGAGATTATGTAGCCTGATATCATGAAAGGTTAGCCATTTTTCTGCATTCAGATGAACTATCTTGCTTGAAATCGTCTTGGAAATGTTTTGATTTTTGAAAGAGGTATAAAAATTTCATCTTTAGCCCGGTTTTGTCTGATCCAGCCAAAATTTTTTAAAGATATTTTTGCGTGATTTTATATTCTCTGTTTTCATTCTCATCATCAAATTACCAAATGTCATGTCGTCATCATGGCTCAAAGGCAGTCTCTGCTGAAATTTAGGAAAATGTCATGTAGTCTTGGGTCATCTAGTGGTCAGCTCCATGGGAGAGGGGAGGGAGTTGGAAGGACAGCCCAAGGTCATTATGTCATATCTGTCGAGGTTTGCTGGTATCTTTTCACTTCTTTATGATCTCTCGCTCTCTCTCTTTCTCTAAGCTCTCCTTCTCTTTCTTTCTCTCTCTCTCTACCTCTCTTTCTCTCCCTGTTTCTCGTCCCTCCTTCTCTCTCTCTTTCCCTCCTTGTCTCTTACTCCCTCTCTTTTACTCCACTTCTCTCTCTCTTTCTATCTCTCTCTCTCTTGCTCTCCCGTTCTCTCTTTCTTACTGTCTGTGTGTGTCTGTGTGTCTCTCTCTCGGTCTCCCTCTGTGTGTCTCCATCTCTCTCTCTCCCTCTTTCTTTCTCTCTCCGTTTCTGTGTATGTGGGGTAATGCCAGACTTATAATAACAAAAATGAAAAAGATAGTCGCGTACTCACTAGAATAGACAGTGGACGGGAAAACCCACAAACAACCGGCGCACACATAACAGTGAGATACTCAAAATTATGTTCTATGTAATTTTATTACTTTCGTTTGTCGCTTCCTTTCTTTGTATCATTTCTTTCTTTATTCCTCCTTTTGTTTGCTCCTGTCTTCTTACACTCTCTTTTCCATGCTTAACTTTTTCCTCCCATCTCTTTTTGGTTTTAATTTTCATTTCCATCCCTGTGATGATTTTTATCAGTCATTCTTTTGTCCTTTTCTCTGATTTCTTTCTATCGCCGCACTACGGGTATTTGTCCCCTGCCTCTCACATGTCTGTCTACCCTGGTTTAAAACTCTGCGTGTTCTCTGTGTCTCACCCTAGCCAGATACTCACTTCTCCTTCATCTATAAAACATTATACGCCTTTGCCCGGCACTGCATCATTCTCTATCAGTGTCATGGAATTTTAGGAGTGGTGGCATTGCAATAATTCAATTGTTTTGTGGTGTATTGACATCAACAGTTGTGAGGGGAGGGGGGGGGGCAGTGACGTGGCGTGGGTTGCTAGCGCTTGTGGCAAGGCAAGTATTGCGCTCTCAACCCGGGGACCATTAGCACTCTCTTAATTCTTTCCACCAGAACTCCTTAAGCCACTCCCCAAAGAATACGTATTTGTGTTCTATGAAAATACTGCTGTAATTGAGATAAAGTGCGTTAAATGCTAGTATCCCCAAATTTATCTTTCAAAAACTGTATTGAAATCTACACTGAAATAATCTCTAAATGGACAGTATACCAGTTAACCCAGTCTCTTCTTGGCTCATTGTAGATCTCTGATTCGTTTTGATAAATTTATGTTGTGGGATGCTTCATTCACTACTGGCAATTGAAACAGTGTGTTTCCAACTCATGAAAAGAAAGAGAAGCTGTTTTCACTGGCTAGCTTAAACACAAGTGAAGATAAGACAGACACTGCTGTTACCTTTATAACCAAAATGCCACATGATGTAACGTTGAAAGGTTCATACCGGATAACCCCTAATTGTTTAGTGGTTCTTGTAGGTTCTAAGTTTTGGGTCGGTTTTCTAAGTTCTCTCTAAGTTTTTGGTGTTTTTTTCTAGGTTCTCTCTAAGTTTTCGGTGTTTGTTCTAAGTTCTTTCTAAGTTTTCTGTGTTTTTTCTAAGTTCTTTCTAAGTTTTTGGTGTTTTTTCTAAGTTCTTTCTAAGTTTAATTTTTTTTTAACGCAAATGGATAAATAGACAAGTCAGGTGGGAACTGGGATTGGTCTGAGTTCTGAGTTTGGAGAAAGCACGTCGACACGGTAATGGCTACACTGTGACATAGGAAGTAGCGAGACGATAGGACAGAAGGAGCCGCTACCTGGCGCTCCCACCAGCCACACGTTGGGGTTGATACTAGCTGGCCCTAAGTTCAAAGAAGACTAAGAGAGAAGACATCGAAAGAGTTCCTTTGTTAGATCCGCTATAAGTATTTGTCGTTTTCTGCTTTATTTTGACCAGACATGTGTGCCATAGCAAATCAATGGTTCTGGTATACGTTTTCTGTCTTATTTTGACTAGACACAAAATAATGCCATAGCAAGTCATTAGTTCTGTAATTGTATCAGTTGTAATTTTGTTTCCTGTCTTGTTTGGACCAGACACATCCCATATCGTAGCAAATCATTAGTTCTGTCGTTAGGTCCGTTATAATTATTGTCGTTTTCTGTCTTATTTTGATCAGACACATATGCCATAGCAAGTCATCAGTTCTGTGGTTAGATCCGTTATAATAGTCGTTTTCTGTCTTATTTTGATCAGACACAAATGCCATAGTAAGTCATTAATTCTGTCGTTAGATCCGTTGTAATAGTCGTTTTCTGTCTTATTTTGACCAAACACATGTTTCATAGCAAGACATGGGTTCTGGCGCTGGACCCGCTGTAACTTTCGTTTTCTGTCTTATTTTGACCAGAAACGTGTACCATAGCAAAACAATGGCTCTGGCGTTAAATCCGTTGTAACTTTCGTTTCCTGCCTTTATTTTGACCAGACACATATGCCATAGCAAGTCATTGGTTCTGGCGTTAGATCCGTTGTAATTGTCGTTTCCTGAAGTATTTTTGACCAGACATGTATGCCATAGCAAAGCAAAGATTCCGGCGTAAGATCCGATGTAAACTTTCGTTTTCTGCATTATTTTTGACCACACATGTGTGCCATAGAAAAACCAGTTTACATTTCATCCCAACATGGTATCATTCAGATTACCGCCAGATGCATGCCTGCTTGGCTCACTGATGAGACCACTCATCCTCCCATCCATCCATCCTGCTGGTCTCTGGGCATGATGAATGTGGGCTGTTGTGATGACTGGCACGAGTACCACCGATACCAGCCATGCGAAGTAGATTATGACAAGTACGATTATGGGCTTCATTTGCCATTATCGAACACCAGAAAGCGTTAATTTGAAATGTGAAGTAAAATAATGAAATAAATATTATGAAGAGGCCATGGTGATAACAAGAGAGTTAATAATGCTCTTTCTTATTGTGGAATTATTACAAACCGTAACTACCCCTCCCCACACCCTTTCCGACAGGTCCTGCAGAAAGGATAGGTGATTAACTCTCCAATTAGAAGTTCTGAGTATAGCAAATAATTATGAACTTGATACTTTATCCCTATAAAAAACACACCCAACCACACCCAACACACACACACACACACGCGCGCACACACATACACAAACACACACGCACACAAGGATGCAGGAATAACATTAAAAGAAAATAATTCATGTCCCAGTAAGTTTTAAAAAAAACAACAGTTAAATACTTTATTGACACTTTTACAAATCTATATAAACAATAATGCATACGATACAAATAGAAGTACAAAACCAGCTATATTTGAAATTATACAATTAAAAATATAAAAAAATTAACACTAAATGAATAAAGCACGTGAATCAAGAGTAAATAATATGCCCAATACCTGTCCCTTCTCTAAAACAGGACATTTTGTCCAGATAGTGTTGGATAAAAATTTAATTTAAGCTTGCTCCTGATTTCACAGATTTGCACTAGGTTAATAAATTTTGCATTGCAGATTCAATTTAAACAATCGATTTCCCACATCCCCCCTCCCCCCCCCCCCCCCCCCCAGTTTTGTGCACCAGTGAAAGGTTTTTGATTGCGAAATAGAATATCGTGTAACAGGATATGTCTAGCAAACCGAGGAATCGATTATTGATGTTCATCACTCATTACTACTCACTCGCACATGTTCTCGGCCGCCGCTGGCAAAGTATGGGGCTTGGAGCGGCGCCGTGTGTGTGTGTATGCCCGTCCGGCGGAAACTCTGGTTATAGTGCTAGGCGGTGGTTGGGTGAGCGGGGATTTTTACGGCGCGCGTTCAGCTGATTGAGGTGTGGGATTTTTCCGTTCGGCTTCAGGAGAGCGCGTGGACCTTTGTACCAAGACGCGAAACAGACAAAGCTAGGGTTGAGCCATAACAGCAATCAGGATTCACGTGGATTCATGCAGATGATTGCGAAAGGACAGTTAAACAAGTGTTTTCCATTGTTTGCCCAGGATATTAGCGGCCCCATAGAGCACTAAAACAACATAGCCCACTTAGATACAACGTAGGATTTCATGCTATGAGATCACAGTAGTTACAGTTCATGTACAAGTGAGTATATTTTCTCTACAGAAGGCCTCACTACTTTATAGTCCATGCATGTGTGTCAGTGTTTCATACACTCGAGTCTTGGTCGATGATTCTGATGAAAGTTTGCGTGAAACTCACCTTTTCACATCATTAAATTTTTAAAGAATGAAATAATTGTGCTCTCAGGGCTGTCACAACATCATTATGGGCCCCGGGCAAAGCAACAATCTGTGTATTTAAAAACCAGTGTACATTTTTGCATGCATGGTGCAGCCTAAAAAACTCTTGGGGTCCGCGGACAAAACGTTGCCTGAGTGTGCCCATGCGTTAAGACGGCTCTGTGAGGTCTAGATTTCTATCTGGGTTACAATTTTGTGTGAGTAATTTTTTTTTTTTTTTAAATCATCACAAAGTGGAAATGGACCACAGAATCACAGCCCAAGGCCGAAACCTTGTTTGAATGTCTTGTGGACTCTTGACTTTCACGCAAACAAGTCTTTTTCCGTAACAAGGCCGTATTGTGATATTCCCGATATCGAGTCCACGGTGTTAACGTCTATCTTGAAGCATTTTTATACTAGAGATTGTGTATATCTTGGAGACGGAGCATACCTTGCTTGCTTTTTTATTTTTATTTTCTGTCTAGGACGAATTTGGGGGAGATTTTTGGTTCAGTGTGGAAGAGAAGTTGCTTTAATTCCTCTGTGAATGTTTCCTTTCCTATGTAATGTTTTGTCTCTGAATGGATTACAGAAATTTTATATCTTGGAGGAAGAGAGTATCCTGGCTTTTTTCTTTTTTCTTTCTATCTCTGGAGAATTTGGGGGAGTTATTTGTAAAAAATGTAGGTATTGATTCCTTTGCGAATGTTTTATTTCCCTAGTAAATTTTTGTCACTGAATGGATTAGATACAAGGATGACAGCGTACAATCGAATAGTTCATTCTTTAATACTGAATGCTGTGTTGTTTAACCGGTCGGTCAGTGGCACTTATGGTATAGTTAATTTGTGATGTGTGAGATAATGGGAAAACTGATGTTACAATGATTGTTGTGACCTTAGCATCGCGTAGAACATAAGCCGGAATGACTGGAAAGGCAGTTGAGTATTACTTTTATTATTACAGAGTATTATTATTATAAATTTGCCTTAGAAATAAATAGGGAGACATTTGAGAATTAACTGTTACTATTACAGAGTATTGGGTAGGCAGTTGAGTATCACTTTTACTTTAAATATAGAGCATTACTATCATAGATTTGTCTTAAGATGAAATCAGTGAGATGAGATAAAAATACGGCATGATACAAAGGTCGTTCGCGACAGTAGCAATCATAGTCACTTTTATATCGATTTCGAGAAACATACATGTACATGAGAAAGAACAGGGCAAACAGGAAGATGGCGGGGTGGTTGTTTTAGTATAAATCGTGTCAGTATGTCATTATAATAATTTGATCATTCCAAACAACTAGACTGAACAATAGTATGTGCTTGTTAACGGTGTTGACCGTGTGTGGTCATCCTTGGCCGACATTTGGGATAATAATTAACTAATTTTCTCGACGGTAGGCAATATTATATCTAAGACGATACTACTGCCCGCTATTAAGAAAATTATTAAAATAGTTCAGTTCTGTCTTCAGGCTTAGACGCTCATTATCGTTTGGATCATAGTTCCGTACCCTGGAATACGTTTCATCAAATTTCTAGTTCATCCAGGACCAACAGAATAATACGCATGAAAGCAAACAGAAAAAGATACAGAAGATCGTGTTTGCCCTCCGCAATTCGCCTCAACAAGACACTTTAGCTAGATATGAGCCATATTACACTGAGGTTCTTCACCATGTCACTTCATATGTGCCTGCTATTGAATTTATTGAATTATGATATGTTTATTGTAATGACGCATAAGATGTACAATGTGCTCATACACTGCTCAGTGAAACAGAATTAACCTCATTTGATACTAAAGTCATTTTTATCTTATCTTATACTCTCACATTTATAAATTTCGAAACTCACCGGGATATCATCTAGACGGTATAATATTGACATTCTTTAAAAGTCCACCAAGAGTCCGCTTGGTTTATCGTAAAATTATAGTGGTCTTGTCCACAGTATTCGCTCCGCTATTTTTACGGAAAATGACATATATGAAAAACACTCTTTGCCTCTACAGCGGTGAGGAGCGGAACGGATTTTGTGATTTCTAAGGAAAGTTTATTGAGAAATTCTTGGATGCTCAAAGAAAATGTAGTCAAAACAACAGTAGAAAGGCCCAGTCTCATAAACTGGGAAATTATAACTTGTGGTATCACCATCTTCTAATTCTATAACATCACAACTAAATGTCACTGTCGTGGGATAAAACAGATGATAACACTTATAACACCAAATCCTGTTGTTTACGCCACGAATGGAAAAAACTCGGCTGTTGACCGTTTCTCAGTTACGAAGACTACAAAAATTCGTCCAGCAGTAACCTTCAACTACTTGAAAAGACAGATCTTTACAACTTTGTCTTTTTTAATCAGCACTTTACTTTTGTAGTCAACTTTGGTGACAACTCAGATCAATTAAGATTCACTTGGTTTGAGATTTTTTTTGTTGTTTTTTGCTGACGTTTGACAGACAAAGGTTTTTGCTTGTATGGCAGAGTACGAAAAGTTTTTGGCTGGTGTTTGACAGATTGTTTTTCGCTCGTGTGTTACAGATGAAGTTTTTCGCTGTTAGTGACAGAATGGGGTTTTGGGCTGATCTGTACGTGACAGATTGCGTTTTTCGTTGAATGTATGACAGATTGAAGTGTTCGCTTGTGTGTGACAGATTGAAGTTTTTCGCTGATGTTTGACAGATCGAGTGTTTCGCCTGTGTGTGACTTATTAAGTGGTGAAAATGTCAGATGTGGTTAGTGTCAAAGACATGCATTTCCAATGAGCGACTGATCCTATCCAGGTCATGGTCCTAAGACAAGCTTGTCCATTAATCTAAAGTCTGAACTACATAGTACATGGCCAAAAAAAAAAAAAAAAAATTGAGTGACCTGGCAAAGCGCGGAATATGCCTGAGAGGCAAAGGACACGACTTTTCCGCAAAGGACACGACTTTTCCGATGAAAAAATATTGTAACGCGTTGTGTATGTGTGCAAAACAGGCTTGTAGGGTGAGCGGCCATTCGTAAAGTCCGTATGCTCGATTTTGGCAATTTCTAACCCCCCTCTTCCCGGCCTCCCCCCCCCCCCCCCCCCTGTACGCTTTTCATACGCTTGGCTTCAATACTGGACAATCTAGACCAATGCGTCGCTATGCTGCAAAGACTCCTGTAACTGACATTTCGAAAATTTTACAGGAGACCCAAAAAACTGATTTTCTTTGGCTTATGTAATATTGTAAAGGCAATGAACTTGATGATTGCAAAATCGTTATTTGTAAGAATTGAGCTACGAGCTTTTGACACAATGTGTGCTATTGATTTTCAGACCAAAGAATGAAAAAAAGTGATTTTGGCCAAAAATGTTAGTTACCGGAGTCTTGCACCAAAGCGACGAATTATGGATCTCAATCCTTTTCAGGTAATCGCCCCTTTAGGCTCCAACTATTGTTTCATCGCCCACGCCCCCCCCCCCCCCGAAAAAAAAATCGTACTCAAACCCCCCCAGAGACATTTCACGAGAAGCCAGGCTACACATGAATTATGATGTTAAGTTTTCCAAAGCCTTATATTTATGACAATAAGCGCATGGGTAATTCATTCTAAATCAGAAAGCATTCTTTAACTAATGCACTGAAAACAAAATTAGTCCTTTCAGTTCAGAATTAACCCATCTACTTGCGCTGTTGAACAAGTCAGCGGCTCTGTAATTGCCTCCACCCCCCCCCCCCAAAAAAAATTGGCCCCTATTCATGTCTTCGCCCTCTTGTCGTCATTTTCTTTGTTTTTGACCCCCCCCCCCCTCAAAATCGGCCGATGGGTGGGGATGGGGAGGGGGTGGGGGGGGGGAGGAGCGATATCGGCCCACCTTGAAAACCACTGATCTAGACTGCTTTGGTATTACACATTTACGCCAAGTAACTGACAGTTTAACTAATTGACATGCCAGGTTATCGCCTGATCTATTCATTTGTCAGAACTCTATACTCTACTTAGTAGGCCTGTATTATTATTTTTATGATAGTGTCAATATAATTACAAATTTGTCATCTATAAGAGCGATCGATTTCATAGTGACTAATATTATGTTGACAAGTATTCTGCATTACCCATCTATTTGCAGTTACTGAAAAACAGAATGCATACAAACTTTGCCTGAGTACTACTGATAGTACGACGGAAAGTGCTCAGACAAAAGCTGTCCGTGCACTGTTTCTGAGTTAAAGATGGGAATTTTACCACTGGAGAGATGAAAAACAAGGAGTTGTGGAAAATGAAACACAGACAAAGTTTGTGACAGTTTTTACCACACAGAAGCAACAGTTTTATACTTTTCTTTAATGTCGTTTTATATTATAAATAATTTGTAATTTATTCTCGTACGCCTGGGAATTTTAAGTCTTCTTGATTGTAGCAGTAAATTAAAGACGTGGATTTTACATCCCATATTGATATTTTCTGTATGCTGTAAAAAATATCTTTCTTTCAGTTGTTTTTTTTTAACCACCACGATCTGGCGAATGGGATATATATACAATAATAGTACGCAACAATCCATAGAGTAGGCCTATATTGGCACGTAGGGGGGGGGGGGGGCGTGTGAAAGGCGTGCATGAGGAGGGGAGGCGGGGAGAGATTGCAGAGAAGCGTGCCTGCGTTTTCAAGTATGGTAATGAATAAATAAATTTGATTTTATTTATATATTACTTATAATATTTTCGACCGAGTCAGTTGTACAGATTATTATAAAAGTCAAATTCAGGTTTAACCCTTTAGGTACCTCCCAGTTTCTGCTTGTGGGCGAAGTCTGATTTCGTGAGAATTTGTTCTTAGGGACAAAATTAAGGGGTTTTCGTGATCATTTAGTTAATTTACCCTTGATATTGTAGAAAACACTAAAAATAAATGTGTATAAAATTATATCACTGGTGATACATTATGGTACCTTGTCAACGTTCGTGGTGAGTAAGGTCTTGGGGATAATAGCGCATTCGACTAATCGAAAGGCCACTCACACTCGTCCAGGCACAATCATAATAATTCATAACATACTCGTTAAATATATATATCAGGCCTGAAGGGCCATACTACTTTATTACTACGGATACAATAGGTATGATTGCAGATACAATAAATATGGTTGCAGATACAATAGATAGGATTGCAGAATACAATAAATATGGTTGCAGATACAATAGATAGGATTGCAGATACAATAAATAGGACTGTCTTAATTAGTGGCTACATCAAAGCCCCGTTGTGGGAACTCCAGCTTGTCGCTGAACTTATTAACTGTAATTCAAATGTTCTAATCTCACATGGGATACAGCTAAGGCATTCACTATAACATGAGATACAATAACTACGTACTACGTCTACAAAAGATTATTTTTCTATGAATGACTTCAATACTTCTTTCTTTCCACACACACTATCATTCTACACTGTATTAATCCTGTCTCTATTGTGAGGATTGCCAGGTGGCTTTCCTACTACTCAGCTTCGTCACTGGGCTGATCTAGTAATTCCTGTCTCTATTGTGTGGACTTATAGATTGCCTACCATTATACGCTCGTAGCCAAGTACGAGCGTAGATCCAAAGGACACGGTTCGCACTTTTGGCCTAGTGCGACGAGGCGTTATCAATTCTCTGGATGACGACACGGTCACTCCACTTCGACTTCACTTGCATCTATTCTGTCTGTGCTCGACTCCTATTGTCAGGCCCTGGAGCTCGAGCTGAGAGGAACCTCACTGGATCGAATGATTTCCACAGCCGTTCTCTGCTTAAACAATGGTGACTTAAGCTTATATACCTCCAGCCAAACCCCGTGAAAGTTTCTTGTCTCACCTTCCGAAATCATGCCGGGTTCACGTGCCCCGTGCATTGCTTACACAACTCACCGCCTTAAGGCGTGAGTCCACTAACCTATAAAATCCCACCTTTTTATTCTAAGGGTCGGATCACCCTAACACTACTCACTGGATCCCAAAAATGAGATCATGACATACCTAGAGAGTTAAATAGTCAAATTCCCCACCTTAGTATAGACAAATTGTCTGACGTGGCTCCCCACCTTAGTTTCTCTTTGTAATTTGTGACTTTCTGGAGCCCCCCCCCCCGCCCCCGGGGAGCCACCCCTTTGTCGGTCGTGGCTCCCTACGTTATTTTCCCATTCACCCCCCCCTCCCGAGTACATTATCTGTATCCCCAGTTTTGCCTGACCTAGTGTTCTCTGTCCCCTCTGATCCCCCTGGATAAACTGCTGCCCTGATACAATCTGTACACAAATCCCTGATGGGCCGTGCAGTGTTGGCAGTTCTAAGCCCTGTGTTCTGATAGTCTATTTTCTTCCTCCTTCCGCGTAGTTGTTGTTGTGATAGCATTTAGTTCACTTCCGTCGGGTTAGGTAAACAGTCATTTGATATTATCCTCTCTCTCTGTTTCTCTTTCTGTCTGTCTCTCCTCTCCATCTTTCTCTCTCACCCTTTCTGTCTGTCTCTCCTCTCTCTCTCTTTCTCTCTGTGTGTCTCACTCATTCTGTCTGTGCTCCCTATTTCTCTCTTACCCTTTCTGTCTGTCTTTCCTCTCCATCTTTCTTTCTCCCTCTTTCTGACTGTCTCTCCCCTCTCTCTTTCTCTCTTTCTGCCTCACCCTTTCTGTCTGTCTCTCCTCTCCCTCTATTGCCTGTCTCTCCTCTCTCTTTTTCTGTCTCACTCTTTCTGACTATCTCTTCTCTCTCTCTCTCTCTCTTTTTCTCTCGTCTTTCTCCCGCTCTCTCTCTTCTTATCTCTCTCCTCTCTCTCTCTTTTTCTCTCTCTCTCTCCCTCTCTCTTTCTCTCTCCTCCTCTCTCTTTCTCTCCCCTCCCCCTCTCGAATTGTTCTTGCATGATCTATCCTGGTTCATTGTTTCACACCCACCCTGCCCACTGTAGTCCGCCTACCTTTCATGTTTTTTTGTTGTTGTTTATCTGAACAAGGTAACATTTTCAACTTCACCTATTTCTAAATGAGGCAGAACAAATTGTATTGTTTCATTTGCGCAGTATGTTGAAATTGGGCTCACGGCTTCTTTTACTGTAGCGCTGCGATGAATTTATATGCCTCTTTGATTTGATGCTATTTGATTCAAATTTTAATGTCCTCTCTCAAAGTGATGTAACGGAAAGACGTGGTATAGAGAGCAAACGGTAGGAGCGGAACTCGTACTTAGCTCCAATTTCTGTGTTTGTGGAACTGATTGTGTGAATCAATAGAAGAGCTAATGACACGCTTTTTGTCTTTCTCTCTCTCTCTCTTTTTCTCTTTCGTCATGCTCTTTATCTCTCTCTCTCTCTCTCTTTTCTCTTTTTCTGGCCTCCCTGCCTGTCTCTCTCTGTCTGAGTGTCTCTTTGTCTCTTTCTTTCGTGTCAGTGTCTCTGTCTCTTTCTCTCTCCCCCTCTCTCTCTGTCTTTCTCTCTCCCATCTCTTTTTCCTTCTCATTCTGTTAAACTCCCCCTCTCTCTCTCATTCTCTCCCTCTGTCAGTTTTTCTCTTTCGTTCTCAGTTTCTCTCCTCTCTCTATTCTTCTTCTCTCTTTCTGTCTCAATCTTTCAAACGCTCTTTCTCCTGTTCTCTGGCCCCTCCGTCTCTCTTCTCCTTTGTTTCATACTCTCCCTCTCTTTCTTTCTCTTTCTCTCTCTCTCTCTCTCTTTCACGACCTCTCTCTTTCTCTCTTTCTAGATCGCCGGAAACAAAAGTGGAACTAATCAAACATACCAATCAAAAGTTCCGTACGTCAACGTGAGTGGAGTAACCAGTGTTTACTTCATGTTGTCAAAGAAACAGCAGATCTCACAGAAACATTGTCCTCAAAGCTCACCAACATCACAGGTGATAATTGCGCTATTTGCTTTCATCTCTCTCCACTCTCCCACTTCCAGGCTAACTTGTGGCCAGGGTCGAATTGAGATGAAGAAAGGCCCTAGGCCATTCTAGCTGTGAGGCCCCTCCCAATTCCTCACCTTCACGCCTACTCTCTGGAAGTGGTTTATTTAATTTGACCACCGCCAGTGATGATGACAGGTGTTTAAAATTCCGCACTCCGAAATCCCTTCTCGACAGCACATAAGCCATAGAAAATTACAAAAGATGTGTTCAGGAACTACAGTACATTGTAACGTCATATATATAGAAAAGGCTACATATTACGTCACAAAATATTATGCAGACCGGCCTGAGGTGGCGAGGCCCCACTAGACAGCGAGGCATTAGGCTGCAGCCTACCTAGCCTAATGCTAACTCCGGCACTACCCGTGGCTGAGAACAACATGTGAGGCAAACCTGGCCTTTATCTGAAGCTGTTTCAGCGTTTTGTCTCCTCCTGCTTTTGTCATCCTCACCCCGTTCTCTCACACCTTCCGTATGCTTTTTTTCTTTTTCTTCTTCTGAGAATCATGCAAACCACTAGACCTTAGATCAGTGATTCTCAAGGTGGGTGATATCGGTCCCTTCCCTGGGGATGATTTTGATATTGGGGGGGGGGGGGGCGAAAAAGCAGAAAAGGGCGACAAGGGGGCCATAGAAGGGCGAAAACATGATTGCAAGAAGATTTAGGGGCACTGACTTGGTCAGCAACGTAGATGGGTTTTATGAGCAGCAAAAACCTATTTTCTTTTAGTATATTTGGGAAGGAATGCTTTCTGTTTTATGACGAATAATCAGCACGCCTTTTGACTTGAATATGGCTTTGAAAAACTTAATATTAACGCAAATGGCATGTAATCTGTCTTCGTGTGAATGTGTCTGTTGGGTTAGAGTAGGGACTGTGAGAGTTAGGAAGGGGGTGTGATGGGGGGGGGGGTGAAAAAATCTGAAGCTGGAGTGGGGGGGGGGGGTGATTGCCTGAAAAAGGCTGAGAACCACTGACTTAGAGGTTCTGTCTGATAACCTTTGGAAACTTATCTCCTGTGGAATATTGATTCTAATGCAAGGGATTTGAAATTTATTATTTTTAAGATATGTGAGACAAACAGCTTAAACTGTCTGCTCTTTGCATTACATGTCATTGAAAGTTGCGGGGTTTGTATTAGAATGTCGTGATTTTAACCTGAAAGAAAATGCCGATCGGTCGATCTATCGACCCATCCATCCGTCCGTCAATCCGTCCACCCACCCATCCATCCATTCATCCATCCATCCATCCGTCCGTCCGTCCGTCCAGCCATCTATCCATCCGTTCGTCCGTCTGTCCGTCCAACCATCTATACATCCATCGATCCTTCCACTTCCTTAATCCTTCCGTCCTCCCATCCATCCATCCATCCATCCATCCATCTATCCATCCATCCATCCATCCATCCATCCATCCATCCATCCATCCACCGATTCATTCATCCATCCATCCATCCTTCCATCAATCCATCTATCCATCCATCTATCCATCCATTCATCAGTTCGTTCGTCCGTCTGCCCATCCATCCGTCCATCCATCCATCCACCTGTTCATCTGTCCTCAATCAGTCCATCCATCCATCCAACGAAGGGTAGATGAATTGACAGAAAGGTAAGTAGATGGGTGCATCTATCCAGTCATCCATCCACCCATCCAGCCATCCATCCAGCTTTCTTTCAATCCGTCCGTCCACCAGTTATCTTTTGTACTATCCATCCACCCATGCACCAACCAAAGGTCACTCAACCGGTATGTAGACATGACTGTTACGAGTTGGGTATTAAGGAATTATAGGTGTTACGACTGCATTTAAAAATCGAGAGGTTTTTAGGAATTACTCATTCATACCATGCCACATACTAATAACAATCTGAATGGTTTTTATCAAGACCTGCAGGGCCACAAATTTATTTACTTATTATTCCCTAACAATTTCGTCTAGCTCTTACATATTAAAAAGACAACATCAGCAGCATCAAATGAAAATTCAATAATATGTCACTAGAAGTCTCCTCTAGATTCCTAAAAGATTATATCATTCTGTCTCACTCACAATTTAAGTATTACTTATCTATTTCGCAGATATAGTCTGCCTACTATCTAACAAATAATATTCTAATGTCTCAGACGACAATGTTATCTCATTTATTTGTGCCTACCGCTTATAATGGATCAAACTCGTCAATACAAACTGACGTAGTTAAGTTAGATCTAGATCTGCTCTAGGATGGGCTGGCAATCCCCAGCCTCATCCAGACACATCAATTTCAATTTACAAATGTGTATACCAGACATTCATGCTAGATCTAGTTGCAAGCTAATGTACATGGAAGTCTTGCATTCTTCGGTAGCACTCCTACTGGAAAATTAAGGTCAGCTTCACGTTCATTGTTGAATCAACAGGCAGACACTTACACTTGGTCCCTGATCAGAAATCAGGGAACCGTAGATAAACAGCAGTGGATAATTTTCACAAATAGCATATGGTCTCATTTCAGTGTCTATAAAGGCCATAAACATGAATATTACAGTCTTCTGATTCTTCTGGCAGAATCCCGCCGACCGCCTGCACAGATGGATATTTCTGCATGGAGTAAAGAACATCAGTATGGCTACGCTTATATACTGTGCGGCCAGCTGCAAATTACCGTCCAAATGCCTGGATTTGATTGGTGCATCCATTCCGAGCTCAGCTCGTAGTATTAATAGATCTACATGGAAGTCGGTCACGGCCTTGTACCAGAAACAGACAAGGTCGAATTAACATGTCAAAACCATTACTAAAGTCTCTAAACCCTCTACGTTTTATGTACGAATTTACTATCTCCCTTTTCTCACCCCTTCTCTTCCCCTGTTAGAGTTCATCAAAATCACGGGGTCGAAAACTGCACCGTCACTGCTAACTTATCCATTTATTCTATCTTGCCCCACTTTCTTTCCATCTCTAAGTAAAAGCGTTACAAAAACAAACTGTTCATGAAAACAGTTCAAGGACACTTACGCTGGCTATAATCAACGAGACCGTGAAAAAAACAAGTCTCTTATAAATGTACTTCAACCCTGACAATGACGACTGACTTTGTATTGCCTCTAGTCGAAGGTAGATTTATCAAGGGAGAAAAAGATATCATGCCAAGCAAATCACCTGACTTTTTAACTCTTTATGTGCCAATAGCCGATATATCGGTTTTTCCGCTGGTCAGGTTTGTGCCAGTCACCGATGTATCGGTGCACACGAATGCTAGGCTATTTTGTTTCGTGGAGAAAGAAAGTCGACTTTCTATTCATAAATATTGCTGTGGTTAGTCTTCATTCTCCTCCCCCACTTTTTTCTTTGTCTTTGCAAATGTCGAAAAATTCATGGCACACAATGAGTTAACATAGTAATGACAAAGCACAAAAGAAGTCAATCAATAGATCTAACGTATTACCTTTACAGAGAAGGTCAGGCATGTGATATACTCACGAAGGTAGATTTTCCTGTGTAAAAATGAATTTATACTTTTTATACGTGATTTCCTCTCGCCTTTCTTCTGTCATTCATCAGTGGGGAGGCTGGCAGAATTTTCTGTGTTATTCAAGTCTGTTCCAAAGAACACTTATTAAATTATGATTGTGATCGTAATTACTATGTTAGTTGTAATATAATAATTTGCGCATGTTTGTTGGTGTATCAAATTTCTTCTGCTGCCACTATTATTTACAATATAAAACACACCGTGCATAAATGATGTTATTCAGTTATTATTGTATTTTTGTATTTGTATACTACTTTAATCCCATTTGGGAAAAATTGCCTTTGCGTCATTGCACAGTTACAACTGGAGCAGGCACGCCGTCGCCACAGTGCAGCGCCGGTCGGAGTTTTTTTTTTGGGGGGGGGGTGGGGTGGGAGATGAGGGGGAGGGGGAGGGAGTGGTAGGGATGAATTTTATAAACCTGTCTGAGTCATTGCTGTCTTCATTTTTCCCAACCAGTTATGTAACTCCCCCCCCCCCCCCCAAATGACAATTTGTACATTGTTGTGAAACTGTCATAAATGTCACCCATGAGGAATGGATCTGTATACAAAATAATCGTATTATGCCGACGCGCGTCTCTCGTGAGAGGTCTTAATGGTACTTCGTCAGTGGCTGCAGACTGCATCGGAAGTACTTGTGTACACACGTACAGTCGGGGGATAAACATTCGTGCACACGTTACGAGCTGTGTAATCGATGGATGGATAGATTGATAGATAGATGGATGGATGGATGGATGGATGGATGGATGGATTGATGGATGGATGGGTGGATGGATGGATGGGTGGATGGATGGATGAATGGTTGGATGGATGAACGGAGGGATGGATGGATGGATGGGTGGATGGATGGATGGGTGGATGGATGGATGAATGGTTGGATGGATGGACGGAGGGATGGCTGGGAGGAAGGATTGATGAAAAGATAAATGAATTGATGGATGGATGACACCGGCGTGGGTGGGTGGATGGGTGGCTGGATGGATGGATAGATGGATTGATGGATGGATAAATGGGTCGGTGGCTGGCTAGCTGGCTGTCTATCCTACTGGCTGGCTGGCTGGCTGGATGGATGGATGGATGGATGGATGGACAAATGAATGAGTGGATGGATGGATATAATAAATAATGGACGGATGGATGGATGGATAGATAAATGATTGGATGGATGGATGAATGGATGGGACCGTTGTGAAACTCAGCACATCATTTGCACAAATCATGTCCTATCAGAAAATGATCTCATCTTAGTCTGAGATGACAATGTGACATAATAAAAAATGCTACAAAATGTAAAGATTGTGAGACAGATCGGTGTGGAATCCGAGACATTATCACGAAAATATAACAATCATGTCACATTACAGTGATCATGGCGCAATGTTTTCAATAATGTTACTATCATTCAACTGAACTAGCCAATAAATATTGATGGCTGGTTTAGGGAAGAATACAAAATTGGAAAATAATGAGAAAAAAACAACAAAAAAACGAACGAATGTCACGAAAGTGGATGAACGTTCACAGAAAGTATGAAAATGCGTAAAGATGGACAAAAACAAAAACAAAAAAACCCAAAGAAATTCTGAGATTGGCTGTAAAAACATCGCTTCTGGTATCTTTTTATGGCTTGCCATGTGCTCATTTTCTTCAGATACTGCTTTTTTTTTTTCTAATAGAAGGCCAGAATACATAGTGTGCCAAATTAGATTTCCATTGTAACATAATGCAGTTGTATTATATTTCATTGTCATTCTATGGTCGTATCTCGAACAAATATAGAGATTTTTATCCTCACCTGGTGCCAACATTTTTCCGAAAATAGAATCTCTCGATTTGAAGAATTTAGAGAAAAAAAATTATTGTAGAGGAGAGGCCTTTGTATGTTGATCTAGCTAGCCGTAGCGCGAGTGCTAGCCACTGTTTGATTTCATGGAGTAGATAAAATCAAACAGATATTCATACAGACTAATCCTACCGTACGGGCCTCTTCCCGTTAGACTCTACTTTTATTTGATGTTGTGTACAGAAATCTGATGGCTGAAAGCTAGCCCAAGGGGATACGTTGATCTAGAGGCAGGGTGCTCGACCCTCATGCTGAAGGTACCAGGTTCGATCCCCGGTCGGTGCAGGCATTTTTAAAGCTTTTTGGGGGAAAAACTTCTGTCCCTGATCCTATGGTAGGTAGGATCGAGCACATAGCCCTCTCGGATAAGAACGAAAAACTTGGAGGGCCCGTGTGTACGTTGCGCACGTTAAAGATACCTTGGCAGTTGAAAGTCAAAAACAGGCCGAATAAAGCCGGTGCCCGGGCAAAATTCTAAAAAGCAACAACAACAGCAACAACAACAAACTAACCCCTACCACAAAAACACACAGAAACAAGAGCAAGAAAAATTAAAAGCTAAAAAAGTGAGATGTAAATGCCTAGGGCAGCCATCCTCCTAAAATAAAGGCCTGAAACAGAAAGCTAGTCCAAAGTGAGATGACGAAGAAAACTGTCAAAGATGCAAAGTGGCACCGGAGTGCCTTTAAACCCAGACTCAACCACAAACTTATGGAGTAGATTGTGTATGGAATATAGTGGAATATCTTGTATATAATTCTGTAGTTGTGGATGTAAAGAGAGCAAGAACAAGAAGAAAGAAATAAAAAAAAGAACTATGAATAATGGAAATGAATTGTGTATTAATTACACTTTGGAAATGAACTCTTACAGAGCATCAATCTGCCACCGTAATTAGTGAACACATTTTTTAAAATGTCGATTGTGTCAGGTAAAGTTTGGTACACCAGGGTATGTGAGAATAATGACTCTGTGACGGAAACGTTTGCACTTTTGATACAGCTTTTGCATTTATAATGGAATAAACTGTGTTTACCATTCTCATTCAGTTACTTTTAGTTTCCAATCCAGTTCACTAATATACTCAGTGCTTTGAAAGTCGGCCCAAGTATATATAATAATTAAATAATGCCCCCTAAATCCATCCATTCATCTGTCCTTCCTTCCATCCATACATCCATCTATCCACCCACCCACCCACCCATCCATCCATCCATCCATCCATCCATCTTCTACTCATTCATCCATTCACCCTTTCACTCACCTTTTGCCATACACCATTCCTTCCACCTGTCATCTACCCATAAATGCCACCCTGTCAGGAATCCTCGCATCTATAATTATACCCGACCTTCCATCCATTCAGTCTTCAGTCAGGCCTTAAAAGATTGCCTTTCACGGCACTTCACGAAATGACCATGTAATATAACCTAATACTGACCCAAAGCAATTCAACTTACCTATTTTAGCATGACACCATAAAAATCCACTCTCCCAAACCAGCTCTGTTAGGAACTCTTTCCTCTTCTCACTCACTAGACGCCTGACCAAACCGCCCTTTTGAGGGCTGAGAAGAAGAAATGAAGGAAAAAAGAAAACTGAAGAAGAGGAAAAAATAGATGCAGGAGAAAAAGAAGAAAAGAAAGGGGAAGATTTGGCAGAAGAAAGGGAAGAAATAAGAAAAAACAACAACAAACAAACATAAGAAACGAAAGAAAATGAAAACAAGAAAAGCGAGGTGTAAATGCCAAGAGCAGCGAGACTCCTAAAATGAAGACCCCAAATCATCTATGATGCGTGGAAACAATGCAAGCCAGAAACTCAGAAAAGTTCAGGATTAACTAGTTTGTCGAAAATAGGTCCAAAGGTATTTTCTCACACAGCAATTGCAAGGTATCGATAGACGTAATCAACACCCCCGGAATGCCTAATATACATGCATACATGTAATTATTCCTAGTGAAAGCCCGTGTTCTCTCCCGGCTGCCTGTCAGCGTTCGAGTAATGTACAGGGCAACACAAGCTGTGTTAAACCAAAGACCGCAGAGGTCGATATCATAATCTAGTTTCTATCTAGATCTAGTATCAGAACTAGGTAGATGGAAAGATCCAATCATATGTATTCGTGATCGGACTAAAATGTTGTAGCTTAAACCACCCACTCGATTATTTGATTGCCGTCCAGGAAATGCTCAATTAATAACACTGATTTCTCCCAGCCATTCTTGAATGCTGTATAATAGAACGCACTTCACTTAACTTGAATGCTGATATGAATTGCCATTTGAATTGGTTTATATCGGTATGGTTCACTTTGATGGATATCTGGATAACCATTATTGTGTTGCTATGGTCAGTTTCCGTGGAAAATGCACAATTGTATCAAAACTTATGCTTTGCAACCAAAGACGAACCGACAGACTGAATGGCCGGCCTAGGAGACTGACGCAGGGGTCATAATATGACAAGTTTGACGGCTGTCTAACAGATTCATATAAAAGACAGTCATAGCGGTTGTTAAACGAAGTCAGACATTATGAGCACAAGCTTAGCGGCGGGCACGACAGACTTAAATAATAATCATGACAGAATTAATGATCAGTCTTACGGTACACATTCAGATAATGTGACCAGATTTAGCAGTCAGTTATAAAGGATTCAGACAATGTCAAAAACTTAACCGTCTAGGCTCCGCCCCAATTTCTGATGATGGGAACGTTTTTATTAGGTGAGAATGTGCTCTTTGGGGCGTAATTCAGGGGTTTTCGTGACAGTTTCGTTGATTTAGTCATTGTAAAAATTACTAAAAAAATAACATTTGTCGCCTTGAGTTCTTGTGGGAACTACAGTTGAATGATAAATTTCTGTGCATCACTGGTAATAAATAGGGCCTAGGGGGTTAACGTACAGTCTGGCAAACATAATGAATGGCAAGCCAACAAACGTACGTAAATTTTTAATGTCAGACCAAACCGGCAGGTGAACAGTCTTAGACAATGCGATTATCTTGAGAATGGAACAGACAGACATAAGTAAAGTTTGACCCACAGACTCTAAACCTTCTAAAATGTCACTGATCTCATGCGTCAGACTGATTGGGGGACATCTGGTTGGCAGGCAGACAAACAGACTAGAGATTTGTATCATCACACTGCCTTGGTCATTTTGACTTTTTCCTTCATGGGATCAAAAGATCCCAGCAGTTATCTGTTTCTCACTCAAAGTGCATTGCCATTGCAAGAGTGTGCATGCACCATTGGTATGAAATTGGTCATTCAGTATTTTCTTGTTTTATGTCAGGAGGGAATACAATGTGGGAATGAAAGATTAATTATTTTTTTCTCTCGCCTTAGCTATCTTACGTAAAAAATCAATTCAAGCAATTCCTTCACATTCATCGCATCTCCTATATTTAGAAAATTGCAGGAAAAGTGTGATTATACGGGATTAGATCCTGCCAGTATTTTCAAAGCACTCACTGTTTGCTTTTAATGCCTGCAGCTCTTGCATCTTGACAGCTGAAAATTAAGCTCGATAAACATTGATCTTTATTACCATTGGAATTTCCACCGTTCAAAGTGAACTGCAGAAAGGCACCGGAGTCACCGCGACCTGCCCTAGGATGTCAACATGACCTGGTGCTATGGCCGAAATTTGCGACTGTATTTCCAGAATGTTCTGGTCGGTCTTAGTTCTACTGAACTTTTGGACATCGGGCGATATCCTTTTGTCTGGTAAATGGAAGTCTCTAGTTCACATCTCTTTCTCTCCTTTCTTTCTTTGACTCCGCCCCCCCCCCATTGTGTTTGTATGCCTCTCTCTGCCTCTGTCTGTCTGTCTGTCTGTCTCTTTCTCTCTCTCTCTCTTTCTCTCTGTCTCTGTGTCTCTCTTTCTCTTTCTCTCTCTGTCTCCGCCCCTCTCTGTTTCTATGCCTCTCTCTCAGTCTCTGTCCCTCTTGCTCTTTCTCTCTGTCACTTTGTCTCTCTTTCTGTCTCTTTATCTCTCTCTCTCTCTCACTCGCTCTTTCTGTCTCCGTCTCTCTCTCGTCTCGCTTTCTCTGCCATCCCTTTCTCTCTCTCTCTCTCTTACACACAGACACTGTCTGTCTGTCTCTCTTTCTCTCGCCCTCTCTCCTTCTCTCTCTGTGCATTTTGTGGTCAACGACGCACTTTGACGTCCTAAGTTGTACTTTGGTTTTTCCAACCATGCCCTTTGTTCATTTTTTCTCTCTTCTCTTTTTTCTCTGTTTCAATTTCTCTTCCTTTGTTATCTTATATACTAGTATAAAAACATA
>OZ007578.1:32091522-32491522 GCA_963931925.1 Onchidella celtica
CAAACGCCAGAAAATGTGTGCAGAGATTTGATTTGACAGACTGAGCTTGTTTTCTTATTTAAAATATAAAAAATAATGATTTTTGCTAAGCATTTAACTTTGAACAGAGCTTAATGCATTAATATGCGTCTCTGCATGCCTTCTGAGTTGAGCTAGGATAGTTTTTTTTACGTAGATATGAGGAGAAAGTTAGATTTTGTTCCCTAAGCCTAATAGTGCACCATCCGATTTGAATCAGCCGAATAGTTGGATGGTGACGTAATAGTTTCAGCAGAGAATATGTATTTATAGAGAGGTTTCACTATTGGTGGATTTGCACTGCGAGACAATGGAGGCTCCGCGAAACTACTGATTATCATGGAGAAGTAGGTCGCTGTGGTAAACAATACCCGTTTGTGCATTTCTACGGGGCGTAAGAACTTACAAACGGCCCTAAAATAGTTTCAATCAGCCGCAAAATATGAACAAACCACAGTAAACACAGATATGCATACTATCTTTGGTGAAGGCGGTCTCTTTTAATTCTTGTTTACCGCAGCGACCTAGTTTGGCGATTTGGCGGAAGTGAGATCTGTCTATAAATACATACTCTCTGGTTTCAGTAGTGAGGTCCAACTACAGTATTGGCAGGTCCGCGAAGTCCCATTGGAACTCAGCGACGTGAATAAAATCAACTAGAGCGTGCATGAGTTAAAAGACGGATTATACACAAACCTCACTCTGACGTCATCATTCAACTAGTATGCCTATCAAACTCAGCTGGCATTCGCCCAGGTTTACTTTTATGTGAAATTAGAAGCCAGCTCACTTCATGAAGGAATGATTGGTTGAAAGGCAGAGAGTGAGTGAAATAGCTAGCTCAGTGGCAGGAAGCAGTCAGCCTGCGAGATAATTGCTTGGGTAAATCAATCATTAAATTAATGAAAAGCTACGTTTAAAGTGGATGATGAAACGAAGCGGAAGAGGAGGAGAACGTGGAAAGATAACAGAAGAAAAAAAGAGATGATAAGAGTGAACATTGTTTTCCAGCAGGGAAGAATCACGCAAGAAAAAGGACCTGTGATTCTCTTTCTTTTTGCAACCGCTCAACGCAGAGCTGTAGAAAAGGGAATACGAGAGGAGAGAGGGTGAGAACAGATAGATAGGCAGACGGACAGACAGACAGAGACAGACAGATAGATAGATAGATAGATAGATAGATAGATAGATAGATAGATAGATAGATAGATAGATAGATAGATAGATAGATAGATAGATGCACAAGCACACACACACACAAAAAAATGTACACAAAGAGAGAGAAAGGGTGAGAAAGAGAAAGAGGGGGAAGGACACAGAGACAAAAAATGAAAAAGAGAGAGAGAGAGAGATAAGTAAGGAGAGAGATAGAAAAGAGAGGCAAACAGTGAGACAGAAAGACAGACACACACAGAGAGAGGAGAGAAGAAAGAGAGGAACAGAGAGAAAAAAGGAGAGAGAAAGAGAGAGAGAGAGAAAAGAAGAAAGAAAAAACACAGAGAGAGAGAGAGAAAGAGTAATGAGGACAGCAGGGGTCCTGTGACATTTTTGCTTGCTCTCCAATACCTCATTACCGGGACAAAATGTCCTTATCAATATGCATACTAATGCAGCGTGGGTCCTACTTTAGATGTCTCCCAGGCGCCACGGGTTTGCTGTCTCCCCATCTATTCCCCGTGGTATAACTTGCCCGCTGTTTCGTCATGTTTGGACACTCGGTGACCTCCTGGATGCTAATAGACTTGCATTAGAATGGTCATCCTCTGTCCACGTGGTCTGTGAATGAATACACAATCACAGAAATGTAGGTCACCATTGTTTTTGTCCACGACACTTTCTGTACCATTGCATCAAAGGGAACCAGATCGGGACTCCAGTTGTTGTTTGTTCTATAAGATCTCAAATTTTCTTAGAAACTGGATTATGTAGCGGTTTAACAAATGGACACTTTGACACTTGTTGAAATGCGTTGTGGCATTCAGCAAGTTGTTTCACAGTTCCGATTTGTTCTAACTCCTTATCATCATCATGTTATATTATAGGAAGTAAGACCTTCAGTTATCACGAAAGGCTTTTTAGTCACTGAGCCTTAGATTCAACAAAATATCAGATTACGCACGGAAAGATGAAAAAGGTGTACTTGGGTATATCTTAAAGGTCTTGAAGCTAATTATATTTTTAATACTTTTGTTGATTTTGAGCCACAACTGAGTTGAACAGACGAAAGTGTTCCGGCATTTTGAGCCGGTGTAACAGGCCAAAATATACCCCCCGCCCAGAATATACCCGGGGTTAAACTGGCCTAGCCCAGAATATCCCCCGGGGTATATTCTGGGCTAGGCCAGTTTATACCCCGGGGTTACTTTGGGCTAGGCCAGACTATACCCCCCCAGTCCAGATTATACCCCCTGCTTTTTCTTTAAAAACAAGTCAAGACCACAGTTTATTTCAGCCTGTTCTTCATCACTGTCATCAGATATCATATTAAGACATACATGAACACATTCTTGACACCAACAAGTCATAATGCAATTTAGAGAAAATAATAATAACAGTTTATTTCAGCCTTAGTTTACTTTGGTGTACATACATAGGCCTACATTGTCGACTCCTGTAAATCATGATACATTTTAGAAGGAACAAACACGCCTTAAAATGCATTGATATACAAAAGAGTTGAGTATCCATTCAAACTGACATGATTAGACTTCAGCATTAATTTCACTCGTGAGTGTTGATGATATTATTATTATTATTATTATTTTGATAGTTAGTTGGCCATGAGTAAAACATGCATTGTATTTTTTGTTACAATGATGTAGGGAGAAAAGGCCAGAAAAGAACACACAGAAAAAAATAATAATGATAATCCAACTGACAGATAGTGCAATTCCATCACCCAGCAGATATAAAACTAAATAGGCACTTAATGTTTGCGACTGATGAACTCCACCTGTCCAGATCCACTTGAAACGTTACAGAATGCTAACCAGTAATAATGATAACAATAAGAACACGAAATCATTTAATTTACTCTTGAAAATATAGAGAAATATCAATATCAGAATCATCATCATCATCTTGGAAATTGCAAAGATATGAGAGGGAGTGTAAAAATGGCAGCGTATGCCTACAAATCATTCTAGAATTTATAAGCAGCAATGTATGTGTATCAACTATATATAAAAAAAAGTGTTAAATCTTTTCAAATATTCAAGTAGAACTGGACTTTAGTGAAAAACTAAATAGCCTTGACAGTTGTGTAGGCCGACAGAGTAAGTCCACTGAGACAAAAGTAGTGCATTATAAAAGGTACTTAGATCTATAGCATGTTGAGGCAAAATTCGATGGATCATGTTACATTAACAGTATTTCTTGTCAGTGAGTATCATTCTTTGATAGGTTATTTGTAGAAAGATATACATTTCATGTACATTACGGTTTAAGACACTGGATTAGTTTGCAAGGTATTTGAAAGACTGAACTTATGTGTTATAACTTATAGTGAGTAAGGGAATGTCACTCGCGAGTGAAATGAAATAAAAATAAAAAAAGAAAAGACCTTGTCTGTCTTTACCTTCCTAAGCTTAACACGTCCCTTGCCAAGGGATTTAACAACTGTGTATTTGTACACAAAAAAATATTTAAAATGGCTTCATTTTTATGAGTCCGTTAATTATTTCATCCATTGGGATGTGTATGTCAGTGCCAAACAAACAGTACCGTGCAAATTTTACTCAATGGCAATCAACTACAAAAACAACTACAACATGCCAACGAACGTGAGTGACACTAATCCAGTGCCTTAAACCATGAGCTACATAAAATGTATACATTTCTACAAATACGCTATCAAAGAATTTACTAACAAGACATGTTCATGCAACATGATCCATCGAATTTTTGCCATAACATACTATAATTACTTTCTGCAATGCACTGTTGTCTCAGTGGATTTAATCTGTCATTTTACATGACTATGAAAGCTACTTCGCTAAAGCTTTCAGTCCAGTTCTACTTGAATAGTTGAAAAGATTTAACACATTATTTTTTACATGTACTTGCACATATATTACATATATTATTGCTGCTTATAGATTCTAGAATGATGTGTAGGTCATATTTATATCCCCTCTTATCTTTGTATTATTCCAAGATGATGGTGATTCTGATATTGATTATATTCTCTTTATTTTCAAGAGTAAAAAAGATGATTTGGTTTTCTTATTGTTATTATTGTATATTACTGGTTAGCTTTCTGTAACGTTTCAAGTGGATATGGACAGGTTAAATTCATTATGTGAAACAATTTTAGTATGTATTTAGTTTTGTGTGAAATATTTAATGTTTGCTGGATGATGGAATTGCACCATCTGCCAGTTCAGCTGTTAAAATGTTGTTGTTGTTTTTTTCTCTATGTATTCTTTTCTGGCCTTTCTCTCTGCATCAGTGTAACTTTGTATGTAGATCTAATTGTTCTGACATATCAAGCACATTTCTTATTTTCAAAAATTATAATAAGATTCAGATAACTTTACACTTATGAGTCTTATAATTAGTTCATACCTTGCCACTAAGTATATGTTAGTGGTGCCAAACAAAAAATACAAGACATGTTTAACTCATGGTCAACTAATTATAAAAAAACCAGAACAATAATAATACCAACGGACACAAGTAAAATTAGTGTTAAAGTTTAATCATATCAGTTTCAATGGATTTTCAATCCTTTTGTAAATCAATGCTTTTTAAGCATGTTTATGTCCTTTTAAATGTATCATAATTTACAAGAGTCAAAAATGTATGCTTCAATATGATATCTGATGACAGTGATAATGAACAATTCAAACTAAAGTTGAAATAAACTACGGTCTTGACTTGTTTTTAAAAAAAAGTAGGGGGTATAATCTGGGCTGGGGGGGGGGGGTATAGTCTGGCCTAGCCCAAAGTAAACCCCGGGGTATAAACTGGCCTAGCCCAGAATATACCCCGGGGGATATTCTGGGCTAGGCCAGTTTAACCCCGGGTATAGTCTGGCGGGGGTATAATCTGGCCTGCTACACCGGGAAAAAAAAAAGACACAAGACTAAAGCCATCGAATTTCTATTGTGCAAGAAGTGAGGTTTCTTACATGTAAACTTTGTTAAGAAGAACGAGACGAGAGCTAGACTAAACACATTATATCCTTCTGTAAAAAGTTAAATGAGTGTTTATAAAGTCATTCAAAACAATCGTTTGTTTTTTTCTTAGATCAGATAAAAGTAGTGTTTGGGCCAATTTGCTGTATCTCTTAAACTAAGCATTGAGCCTTGCACTGAAAAATATACGTTTGTTTGTTATATTTACATGTAGGCGTAAGTGAATGTCAATGTAATTCAAAATGAAACCAGCAGGTAGACGATGTTATCTTTTCATGTCAGGCACTTAAGATGAATAAATAAATGAAGAGATAAGTAAATAAATAAATAAAATGGAAGTCAGTAAATGAAATAAATAAATAAATAAATGAAATTGTCATGTTATTTCATGGCAAAATTTACCTGCTCTTGAGATGCGCCATTCAGTAAACGGCCACTTTGCAGGATTTGAAATCAGGCAAATTGACCTCACTGAGACTTCGTACCTGTTGTTGAACATTAAACAACGGAAAATCTGATCCAGGTAGATTGCGGTTAGACTGGATTTGAAGTAAAGAAATCTGGTCTTGTGTCAGAGACAAAACAAATTATGATGAAAATCATTGCATTTATCCACGAATAATCAACTGTACCCTCATTTGAACGCCATTCCGTACACGTGGAAACACTCTATCTGTTTACTACTTGATGGATTTTTGCCATTTCTGTCGCCGTTTCCGTTTCCGTACACATGAAAACTCAGCTTTATTCGATAGGACGCCCTTGAAGGACAAATATTATTATCCTGCAGTTGGCAGTATTTCAGTTCATTCCTTGCCATTCTACTGCACTCAGTTCGCCCTTCTGTACCTGACCACCTGAGGACAGTTGACCTGTATTAATATCCCGTCGAGCTTTGACGTCAGTTCTGACACAGTTACTAATGCTAGCCAAATAATTAGAGTCTAAACCATATCGCGACCTCAGTTTTTGTTCGTTCTCTGCAAAACTGGAATATCCGACATTAAATAAATGTTAACGCGGCTTAAGTATCATGGTAAGGGGTCAGAATAAATGTGAACTGTGAAACAGCTTGACAGGTGCCAATACGCTTTTTAATCAAGTGTCAAAGTGTTGTTATATCTCTTCTACATGTTGAAAGATCTCCAGTTTTTCAGAAAATGGAGGTAGAACAAACTAGGACCAAGGCCACCATAATATGGCAGATTCTGACGGGAATGTTGTAATTTTCCTTGCAAATAGTGTCTATCCTTTTCATTTGAAATATTGCACTGAGATGTAGAAATAAGGTACGACATTGCAAAACGTACATACGTTCGTAGATCTGAGGCTGTGTAAGATAACTCTTGCGTAGAGTCAGTAGACTGATGGAGCACTCAAGTCAAGTCTATATTGCCTCAGTGCGTGAGGTCTCTTTACCCTCCAGGTGACTCAAGACAATTGTAACGCCCTCGCACTAGTAGGATAGACTTGTTTCATTCATCAATGAGCGAGGTCCCGCTGAACTCCTTAGTCCACATTTGACACTAAGAACGAGACAAAAAAAAAAAAAGGGACTTGATTTAGTGTGCGACCAATCTTTACGACCACCCTTACAGTTGTGTATACTGGTATTGCATTTGAGAAATACAGTGTATAAAGTAGATAGATCTTTGCCAGTTTGGATTTCCTCCTCTGGCTGAAATTCTTCCCCAATTCCCCCCCAGGCTAAAATTTTCTCCTTCTGTCCCATCACAATGCTAATTCTGTCTATTGTCTTGATTCTTCCTACCTCAATATGGCGGTTATTGTGTCGACGTGCTCTCACCAAACTCAAACTCAAAACCCCTTTGGCTTTAGAGTTCAAATTCTTTCCGTGGGCACCAAGTACCCCTCCCCCCCTCTTCTGAGAATCACTGTATTAAGTTATAAAATGATTGCCTGCATTCTGCAGCCTGTTGACGAGCAGGTGGACAACGAAACTGTTCAGAAGAGGCATTGTGGTATCGTAAACACTTTCATTGCACCGTGGCATTCTTTGCTTTCCTCACATTCAGTTATAGTTGTGGTGGGTAACAAGTGCACCTAGCTAGAAGATTTAATGATTAAACAGATGTGATGTCTATTTCAAGTGTTGTTTTACCTAGTATTTAGGATTAGTCATTGATCTTTACACCTGGTCTTCGAGCCGTTTTTCTTTGATCTGCGGATGGACGAAATTATCTATCTATCTATCCATCCATCCATCCATCCATCTATCTATCTATCTATCTATCTATCTATCTATCTATCTATCTATCTATCTATCTATCTATCTATCTATCTATCTATCTATCTATCTATCTATCTATCTATCTATCTATCAGTTTTGCACTTTCTCAATCCTACCCCCCAGTCTCTAATGCGCGGACAAACCTAACACACGCTTACACACACACACACACACACACACACACACACACACCAGACATAAAGATGGCACGTGCCGTGTAGAACAGTTACATCGGAATAGCCTTACTCTGATGAATATTCCATCCCGACGCCAATAGTATGTGGTTCCTCAGTTCTCTGGTTGTATTCGATTCCACGATTCCAGCAAAGGAATCACCTTTTGACAGAGAATATTGGTAGAAACATTCACAAGAGTTTTACTGTATTGTATCATTGGTAGACTGAAAACTGTCGATTTCAAATGGCGAACGTTTGCGCCTTTATTTTATTACGATAAGGAGTTAGAATAAATCGGAACTGTGGAACAGCTTGATAAGTGCCACAACGTATTTTGAACAAGTGTCAGGGTGTGCAGTTGGTATAGCTCATCTACATACTAGAAGATGTTTTTCAGAAAATGGAGATAGGACAAACAAGAACTAAGATGGCGATTTAACGGTTCAAAATATCAAGACTTGAACATGGACAGTCACCATTCTTATGACCATATGCTGGTACAAGTTGGACAGGGACATTCACCATTCTTATGGCCATATGCTGGTACAGGTTGGACAGGGACATCCACCATTCTTATGGCCATATGCTGGTACAAGTTGGACATGGACATTCACCATTCTTATGGCCATATGCTGGTACAAATTGGACATGGACATTCACCATTCTTATGGCCATATGCTGGTACAAGCTGGACATGGACATTCACCATTCTCATGGCCATATGCTGGTACAAGTTGGACATGGACATTCACCATTCTTATGGCCATATGCTGGTACAAGTTGGACATGGACATTCACCATTCTTATGGCCATATGCTGGTACAAGTTGGACATGGACATTAACCATTCTTATGGCCATATGCTGGTACAAGTTGGACATGGACATTCACCATTCTTATGGCCATATGCTGGTACAAGCGATAAGTTAAAGCCTTGAACATGGACATTCACCATTCTGATGGCCGTATGTGGGTACAAGCGATAAGTTAAAGCCAAGCGCCTGAAGTGTACAGAGGGAGAGAAGGAAGGAGTAAAAAAAGATAATGCCAAAATCGAGCATAGAGACTTTATAAATGGCCAATATAGCTTTCATGGTGTACGTGTTTGACTGGGCACGTACTTCTTCATCAACATTTCAACAGCAGAGGAAACCATTCTTGAAGGGCTGTGCAATTTCCACAATTGCCAGCTAATTAAACACAGTGCAGTTCGGTATCAAATCACATTATGGGTCTCCAGCTGGGAATCTTCTCATCTCCAAAAAATGGGAGGAGGCAGTCGCGTGACCCAACATCATCCCAGTTTATCTCAGGCTCAGAAGGCAAGGAGAAAAAAAGTTCATTTGTAGATATTTGGAAATCGAATACGCCCTGTGTTTTTTTACGACCAAGTTGGCCCATCCTTGACCATGTTGTAATAGTGAGTAACGCCAGGCTCGTGTGGCACCTTGCGTGAGCCGTAAACAAAAGCACGTTTAATGTGGAAACCAGGACAAAACCGTGCATGCACGGCGCAGCGAAGTTAAGCTCAAAGCAAGGTATGCACTCCCTCCCGCACCACGACCCCTTCCTCCAGCGTGGATTATCTACTTCTGCCCACTATGCGGGTGGTCGATGAAGGCTTCCGGTGGGGTCTTCTCAGGTCCTATCATTCGGTAATGTTATATTGTCAAGGAGTATAGCTGTCTGGAGATCTCACATCCGCCAAATCGCGAAACTAGGTCGCTGGAGTAACCAAGAAATTGAAGAATTGGAAGAGACCGTCTTCATCAAAGATAATGTACATCTATTTACTGTGGTTTGTTCATATTTTTGGGCTGAGTGAAACAATTTAGAGCCGTCTGTAAGCCCTTACGCCCCTTGGAAATGCACAAACGGGTATTGTTTACCGCAGCGACCTACTTTTCGCTACATACTAACAATGGTTTGGCGGAGCCTCCCGTGTTTCGCAGTGTAAATGGACCAGTCGTGAAAACCTCTCTATACATACTTACATACTCTCTGATTCTGTCTTTCTATTTGCTTTTTCCCAGCATTGTGTGACCGTTACTGGGTCGACGTGCCTTCTCCAAACTCAAACCTCAACACACCATTCGGCCTTTTCTTTCTTTTATTAATCCTTTGGTTTTGTTAGGTTTTTTTTTTTCTTTTTTGCTGTCTTTCCATAATCATTACTGTCATTTATCTTGGAAAGCCTTTTGAAAAACAACAACAACACAAAAACAACAACAAACATTTGCTGTCTTTCCATACTTTATGGTAGGCCAAGAAAGTTACCTTGAAACCACGTGTGGGAGTGTAGAAACCACAGATTTTTTGTTTCAATATTTTTCAGTCTCTGAGGAAAGAGAGAAACGTTGAGGCTGGTCGATAAAAATGATACAGCGATTAAAAAAAAAAATTGGACAAAATAAAAAGAAAACTAAAAAAAAAGGAAATTGATCAGAGACCACTGGCGCTTGGCGGGGGGGGGGGGGGATTGTCTCGACATTGGTTTGAGATCTTTGCTTTGAGGGGATCACTGATGCTGGCATTCACACTTAGAGATTTCAGCACCATATCATTGATTCCAGTGCCCCCACTGAGCAATTGTTTATTTGTTTGCTGTTGTTACCTTCACGCACGGTCCACATGCCTTTTGCGCTTGGGTCGCATACGTATTCGTACCTATCTCTAACCAGATCCTTATAATCAACCCTAAATCTTATCGAATCTCTAGCCCTGCCCCTACCCCTTCAACCCAAAACAGGACGAAAACCAGAAGAAGTTGCTAGGAGTATTTCAGGAGGATCTCTCTAGATCTGGAGTCACAGAAGTCTTTAAAATACATATTCCTAGCGCAACAACTTTGGGGACCGTACGTACAAGTAACAACAATCTTTGTTTTTAGAAAAAAAATAATGCCGTGTCATTTGACTTGAAATCCTACGTCTTCTGTTTCCGCTCGACATTCTGCTATCATCGTCATTGAACAGATGAAGCAGTTTTTACTGTCATTGTCGTCACTTTGTCGTCACCATCTTCATCAGTATGAGCACGGAACAACGTTAGTGGGGTAGGTAGTTATCAACTTTTAGATAGAGACGCTGAACAAGTCTGCGAAGTACAGAAGGCAGTTTGCTATCAAGAGTGCAACGGTACTAAAAAAAGATAAGGAAATGGAACAGAAGTGAGGTTCGACGAGGACAGTGTGCTGATAATTGTGGCTGTGTACTTTTGACTGTAATTAGCAGGAACGTATCCGAACCTACTATCCGAGTGGGTACCAGCGTACTTTAGTGCCAGTTGATCTACCAGTCGCGGTTTGGCTTTCTGGGGGAGGGGGCTACCAATGGGCTTTCAGGAGGGGCTATCAGTGGGCTTTCTGGAAGGGCTACCAGTGGGCTTTCTGGAAGGGCTACCAGTGGGCTTTCTAGAAGGGCTACCAGTGGGCTTTCTAGAAGGGCTACCAGTGGGCTTTCTGGAAGGGCTACCAGTGGGCTTTCTAGAAGGGCTACCAGTGGGCTTTCTGGAAGGGCTGCCAGTGGACTTTCTGGAGAGGCTATCACTGGGCTTTCTGGAAGGACTGCCAGTGGGCTTTCTGGAGAGGCTATCAGTGGGCTTTCTGGAAGAACTGCCAGTGGGCTTTCTGGAGAGGCTACCAGTGGGCTTTCAGGACGGGTCTCCTTAAATTGCCCTGTCATTGCTGTTATATTATGTCTATGGTCTTGGGTTTTCCCACCGCACATAACCATTACCGTGAGCCCAGGGGTACTTTACTTCAAACCACCCCCCCCCCCTTCCCCCTCCCCCCGCGTTATAGTCGATTTATTTTCTGATTTTTTTTTTCCTTAAGTTTTTCTTTACTGAAAGTCATTTCAAACCATTTTGTATTTCATTATACATTTTCTGATATATCCCCCCCCCCCGCCCCCCCCCCCCTTGACAACCATTTCAAATGAGTTGGGATTTTTGGTCTTGAAAATGCTCCCAGAATTTGTTCTTGACACTGACATTCAATGCATCAAAAATTGCTCTAATATTATTTTTTTTAGTGATGGCGCAATTGATAAATAAAAATAAAAGGACATGAGACTTATTATTCAGAATGGAATTAATGTTTAGAAAAAAAATGGGGGGTTAATTGTGTACAAAAAGAGTTAATATGGTCATTTAGTATGCGTCCCCAAGGGATAAAGGCTCACCCTGTTGTCTACGCCCCTGATTTGGTAGGTGTATTTCGCAACACACAAGATGATAATAATGTGTATGGCTTATGTTGATTGCGAATGGAATCAATAACCAGACCTCGCCGTAATTATTAGTCGGGCATTGAACGTTACGCGTTCCTTTGGCGTTAGAGTGTGTGTGGGGGGGGGGGATGTTAGTGGTGAGATGGAGAGAAAAAGAGAGAACAGGCTGGGTGAGGAGGGTTAGCAGAGAGATGGAAAGAAAAGGAGGAGGAGACCGGGTGAAAGGAGAAATAAGCGGAGAGATGGAGAGAAAGAGAGAAATAGACTGGGTGAAAGGAGAAATAAGCGGAGAGATGGAGAGAAAGAGAGAAATAGACTGGGGGAAAGGAGAAATAAGCGGAGAGATGGAGAGAAAGAGAGAAATAGACTGGGGGAAAGGAGAAAAAAGCGGAGAGATGGAGAGAAAGAGAGAAATAGACTGGGTGAAAGGAGATTAGAGGAGAGATGGAAAGAAAGACAGAAACAGGCTGGGTGAGAGTGGGGTGGGTGGGTGGGGGTAGCAGTGAGATGGAAAGAAAGACAGAAACTGGCTGGGTGAGAGTGGGGTGGGTGGGTGGGGGTAGCAGTGATATGGAAAGAAAGACAGAAACTGGCTGGGTGAGAGTGGGGTGGGTGGGTGGGGGTAGCAGTGAGATGGAAAGAAAGACAGAAACTGGCTGGGTGAGAGTGGGGTGGGTGGGTGGGGGTAGCAGTGAGATGGAAAGAAAGACAGAAACTGGCTGGGTGAGAGTGAGGTGGGTGGGTGGGGGTAGCAGTGAGATGGAAAGAAAGACAGAAACTGGCTGGGTGAGAGTGGGGTGGGTGGGTGGGGGTAGCAGTGAGATGGAAAGAAAGACAGAAACTGGCTGGGTGAGAGTGGGGTGGGTGGGTGGGGGTAGCAGTGAGATGGAAAGAAAGACAGAAACTGGCTGGGTGAGAGTGGGGTGGGTGGGTGGGGGTAGCAGTGAGATGGAAAGAAAGAGAGGAACTGGCTGGGTGAGAGTGGGGTGGGCGGGTGGGGGTAGCAGTGAGATGGAAAGAAAGACAGAAACTGGCTGGGTGAGAGTGGGGTGGGTGGGTGGGGGTAGCAGTGAGATGGAAAGAAAGACAGAAACTGGCTGGGTGAGAGTGGGGTGGGTGGGTGGGGGTAGCAGTGAGATGGAAAGAAAGACAGAAACTGGCTGGGTGAGAGTGGGGTGGGTGGGTGGGGGTAGCAGTGAGATGGAAAGAAAGACAGAAACTGGCTGGGTGAGAGTGGGGTGGGTGGGTGGGGGTAGCAGTGAGATGGAAAGAAAGACAGAAACTGGCTGGGTGAGAGTGGGGTGGGTGGGTGGGGGTAGCAGTGAGATGGAAAGAAAGACAGAAACTGGCTGGGTGAGAGTGAGGTGGGTGGGTGGGGGTAGCAGTGAGATGGAAAGAAAGACAGAAACTGGCTGGGTGAGAGTGGGGTGGGTGGGTGGGGGTAGCAGTGAGATGGAAAGAAAGACAGAAACTGGCTGGGTGAGAGTGGGGTGGGTGGGTGGGGGTAGCAGTGAGATGGAAAGAAAGACAGAAACTGGCTGGGTGAGAGTGGGGTGGGTGGGTGGGGGTAGCAGTGAGATGGAAAGAAAGACAGAAACTGGCTGGGTGAGAGTGGGGTGGGTGGGTGGGGGTAGCAGTGAGATGGAAAGAAAGAGAGGAACTGGCTGGGTGAGAGTGGGGTGGGTGGGTGGGGGTAGCAGTGAGATGGAAAGAAAGACAGAAACTGGCTGGGTGAGAGTGGGGTGGGTGGGTGGGGGTAGCAGTGAGATGGAAAGAAAGACAGAAACTGGCTGGGTGAGAGTGGGGTGGGTGGGTGGGGGTAGCAGTGAGATGGAAAGAAAGACAGAAACTGGCTGGGTGAGAGTGGGGTGGGTGGGTGGGGGTAGCAGTGAGATGGAAAGAAAGACAGAAACTGGCTGGGTGAGAGTGGGGTGGGTGGGTGGGGGTAGCAGTGAGATGGAAAGAAAGAGAGGAACTGGCTGGGTGAGAGTGGGGTGGGTGGGTGGGGGTAGCAGTGAGATGGAAAGAAAGACAGAAACTGGCTGGGTGAGAGTGGGGTGGGTGGGTGGGGGTAGCAGTGAGATGGAAAGAAAGAGAGGAACTGGCGGGGTGAGAGTGGGGTGGGTGGGTGGGGGTAGCAGTGAGATGGAAAGAAAGACAGAAACTGGCTGGGTGAGAGTGGGGTGGGTGGGTGGGGGTAGCAGTGAGATGGAAAGAAAGACAGAAACTGGCTGGGTGAGAGTGGGGTGGGTGGGTGGGGGTAGCAGTGAGATGGAAAGAAAGACAGAAACTGGCTGGGTGAGAGTGGGGTGGGTGGGTGGGGGTAGCAGTGAGATGGAAAGAAAGACAGAAACTGGCTGGGTGGGTGGGTGGGGGTAGCAGTGAGATGGAAAGAAAGAGAGGAAGAGACCAGGGTGAAAAAAAAGGGAGGAGGGGGCTGTTTAGTGAAGAGAAACTGAGAAACTGAGAAACTGAGAAACTGAGAAACTGAGAAACTGAGAAACTGAGAAACTGAGAAAGAGAGAAACTGAGAAACTGAGAAACTGAGAAATAGAGAAACTGAGAAACTGAGAAACTGAGAAACTGAGAAACTGAGAAACTGAGAAAGAGAGAAACTGAGAAACTGAGAAACTGAGAAAGAGAGAAACTGAGAAACTGAGAAAGAGAGAAACTGAGAAACTGAGAAAGAGAGAAACTGAGAAACTGAGAAAGAGAGAAACTGAGAAACTGAGAAACTGAGAAAGAGAGAAACTGAGAAACTGAGAAACTGAGAAACTGAGAAAGAGAGAAACTGAGAAACTGAGAAACTGAGAAAGAGAGAAACTGAGAAACTGAGAAACTGAGAAAGAGAGAAACTGAGAAACTGAGAAAGAGAGAAACTGAGAAACTGAGAAAGAGAGAAACTGAGAAACTGAGAAACTGAGAAAGAGAGAAACTGAGAAACTGAGAAACTGAGAAACTGAGAAAGAGAGAAACTGAGAAACTGAGAAACAGAGAAACTGAGAAAATGAGAAACTGAGAAACTGAGAAACTGAGAAACTGAGAAACTGAGAAAGAGAGAAACTGAGAAACTGAGAAACTGAGAAACTGAGAAAGAGAGAAACTGAGAAACTGAGAAACTGAGAAACTGAGAAACTGAGAAACTGAGAAACTGAGAAAGAGAGAAACTGAGAAACTGAGAAACTGAGAAAGAGAGAAACTGAGAAACTGAGAAACTGAGAAAGAGAGAAACTGAGAAACTGAGAAAGAGAGAAACTGAGAAACTGAGAAAGAGAGAAACTGAGAAACTGAGAAACTGAGAAAGAGAGAAACTGAGAAACTGAGAAACTGAGAAACTGAGAAAGAGAGAAACTGAGAAACTGAGAAAGAGAGAAACTGAGAAACTGAGAAACTGAGAAACTGAAAAACTGAGAAACTGAGAAACTGAGAAACTGAGAAACTGAGAAACTGAGAAAGAGAGAAACTGAGAAACTGAGAAACTGAGAAACTGAGAAACTGAGAAACTGAGAAAGAGAGAAACTGAGAAACTGAGAAACTGAGAAAGAGAGAAACTGAGAAACTGAGAAACTGAGAAAGAGAGAAACTGAGAAACTGAGAAAGAGAGAAACTGAGAAACTGAGAAAGAGAGAAACTGAGAAACTGAGAAACTGAGAAAGAGAGAAACTGAGAAACTGAGAAACTGAGAAACTGAGAAAGAGAGAAACTGAGAAACTGAGAAAGAGAGAAACTGAGAAAGAGAGAAACTGAGAAACTGAGAAACTGAGAAACTGAGAAACTGAGAAACTGAGAAAGAGAGAAACTGAGAAACTGAGAAAGAGAGAAACTGAGAAACTGAGAAACTGAGAAACTGAGAAACTGAGAAACTGAGAAAGAGAGAAACTGAGAAACTGAGAAACTGAGAAACTGAGAAAGAGAGAAACTGAGAAACTGAGAAAGAGAGAAACTGAGAAAGAGAGAAACTGAGAAAGAGAGAAACTGAGAAACTGAGAAACTGAGAAACTGAGAAACTGAGAAACTGAGAAAGAGAGAAACTGAGAAAGAGAGAAACTGAGAAACTGAGAAACTGAGAAACTGAGAAACTGAGAAACTGAGAAAGAGAGAAACTGAGAAACTGAGAAACTGAGAAACTGAGAAAGAGAGAAACTGAGAAACTGAGAAAGAGAGAAACTGAGAAAGAGAGAAACTGAGAAAGAGAGAAACTGAGAAACTGAGAAACTGAGAAACTGAGAAACTGAGAAACTGAGAAAGAGAGAAACTGAGAAAGAGAGAAACTGAGAAACTGAGAAACTGAGAAACTGAGAAACTGAGAAACTGAGAAAGAGAGAAACTGAGAAACTGAGAAACTGAGAAACTGAGAAAGAGAGAAACTGAGAAACTGAGAAAGAGAGAAACTGAGAAAGAGAGAAACTGAGAAACTGAGAAACTGAGAAACTGAGAAAGAGAGAAACTGAGAAACTGAGAAACTGAGAAACTGAGAAAGAGAGAAACTGAGAAAGAGAGAAACTGAGAAAGAGAGAAACTGAGAAAGAGAGAAACTGAGAAAGAGAGAAACTGAGAAAGAGAGAAACTGAGAAAGAGAGAAACTGAGAAAGAGAGAAACTGAGAAACTGAGAAACTGAGAAAGAGAGAAACTGAGAAAGAGAGAAACTGAGAAAGAGAGAAACTGAGAAAGAGAGAAACTGAGAAAGAGAGAAACTGAGAAAGAGAGAAACTGAGAAAGAGAGAAACTGAGAAAGAGAGAAACTGAGAAAGAGAGAAACTGAGAAAGAGAGAAACTGAGAAACTGAGAAACTGAGAAAGAGAGAAACTGAGAAAGAGAGAAACTGAGAAAGAGAGAAACTGAGAAAGAGAGAAACTGAGAAAGAGAGAAACTGAGAAAGAGAGAAACTGAGAAAGAGAGAAACTGAGAAAGAGAGAAACTGAGAAACTGAGAAACTGAGAAAGACAGAAACTGAGAAAGAGAGAAACTGAGAAAGAGAGAAACTGAGAAACTGAGAAACTGAGAAAGAGAGAAACTGAGAAAGAGAGAAACTGAGAAAGAGAGAAACTGAGAAAGAGAGAAACTGAGAAACTGAGAAAGAGAGAAACTGAGAAAGAGAGAAACTGAGAAAGAGAGAAACTGAGAAAGAGAGAAACTGAGAAACTGAGAAACTGAGAAAGAGAGAAACTGAGAAAGAGAGAAACTGAGAAAGAGAGAAACTGAGAAAGAGAGAAACTGAGAAAGAGAGAAACTGAGAAAGAAAGAAACTGAGAAAGAGAGAAACTGAGAAAGAGAGAAACTGAGAAAGAGAGAAACTGAGAAAGAGAGAAAGGTACTGGGGAGGGAGAGATGGTAGGACACCGGGTGAGAGAGAGGGGCGGTCGGCGTTTAGCGGAGAGCAGGAAGTAAAGAGAGCAAAAGACTCGGGGGTGGGGGATTAGAGGAGAGATAGACAGTGGGAGAGACCCAGTGAAAAGGGATACGGAGGTAAAGAGAGCAAAAACTGGGAAAAAATTGAGTAGAATATTTGGAAATAATAATTATGAGTAATAATATAATCATAATCATAATTATGGTTATCGTAAAGCTGTACGGAGAGCATAATACATTGTTCTTGGCTGTGTATAGCAGGGGGAAAATGGAGAAATGGAGCGAGTCAAATACAGCGAGTTTCTTGTCGTGACAGAGTTAGTTCAATAGAGATATTGTGCTGATGTAAGCTTTTTCAGTTTATCAGTTGTTGTTGTTGTTTTTTTTTCTTTGTATAGGTTTGCGGAGAGAAGAATATTATATTGAGATAGAAGGTACAGGGCAGTAAAGACAGTTAAGTGAAAAGGTAACCAGAAACACAATACAGAGACAGACAGACAGATAGACGCATAGACAGACAGACGTATATACCTACACACGCAGACGGACACAGGGGTGGATAGATAGATAGATAGATAGATAGATAGATAGATAGATAGATAGATAGATAGATAGATAGATAGATAGATAGATAGATAGATAGATAGATAGGTAGAAAGATAGATAGATAGATAGATAGATAGATAGATAGATAGATAGATAGATAGATAGATAGATAGATAGATAGATAGATAGATAGATAGATAGATAGATAGATAGATAGATAGATAGAAGCAGACATGTGGGAAGGCATGTTAGATAGATAGATAGATAGATAGATAGATAGATAGATAGATAGATAGATAGATAGATAGATAGATAGATAGATAGATAGATAGATAGATAGATAGATAGATAGATCAGATAGACAGAAAACACTTAAGCTCAGAGTACAATCTTCTCCACTTTATTAAGATGTCACCACAGCCAACTGAAGATTTCCCTCGTGTCTGAATTGATTATATAATTTATTAACTCTTATGTCATTGTTTTCTTCCTTTTCGTTATGTTCTTAATTTTCTCTCTCTCTGCCTACCATCTCTCTCTCTCTCTTTCTCTCTCTCTCTGTCTCTCTCTGTCTCTCTCTCTCTCTCTGTCTCTGTCTCTAGGTGTGTTTCTCTCTTTCTCTCGTTTGGTTCTTTTACTTTATGCCAGTTATCTTCGCTTGTTTTCTATCTGTCTATCTATCTATCTATCTATCTATCTATCTATCTATCTATCTATCTATCTATCTATCTATCTATCTATCTATCTATCTATCTATCTATCTATCTATCTATCTATCTATCTATCTGCCTGCATGTCTGTCTGTTTATCTCTCTCTCTTTCTCTCTCTCTCTCTCTCTCTCTCTCTCTCTCTCTATCTATCTATCTGTCTATCTAACATGCCTTCCCACATGTCTATCTGCTTCTCAGTTTACCCGAGACTCTAGACTATGTACACATCTCTGTATGTATTTGTTTACCGGTGAACTGTGACAATCGTTACGTCCTGCCCTCCAGATCGTGTTCGATGACACGTGAGGTCCTAGCATTATGAAGAAAACACATCATACTCAAACGTGACAGAGCGGAGAGATCGTGTGATCCTTATGATATGATTTGACCTTCATATCCATAAAGCATAATAGACAGACATTTAGACATGATATGAGACCGGATTTGTCATTGTTTCTTCTTGCTCCAGCTATTTAGGAGCAGTAAAAATATGAACTTTCTGAAAGGCAGTTCGATGTATTGTCATGAAAGGTTACAGCGAGTGTTTTGATAGACTGAACAATGGACTTGGAAGTGGCGTAGGATAAAGTAATGGATGGATTTATAGATAGACAGACAGAAAAATAGGTAATTGGATGGATGGATGAAAGGATGAGTGGATGGAAGGATGAGTGAACGGACGGACGGAAGGATGGACAAAGGACAAACAGAAGACAGACAGACAGATAGATAGATAGATGGATAGATAGATAGACAGACAGACAGACAGACAGACAGACAGACAGACAGACAGACAGACAGACAGACAGACAGACAGACAGATAGATAGATAGATAGATAGATAGATAGATAGATAGATAGATAGATAGATAGATAGATAGATAGATAGATAGATAGATAGATAGATAGACCGAGCACCAGCAGGGGCTAAAACAAATAGATCAAATAAAGAACCTGGACAGAAACAGGATATGTCCATATCCACAATAATCACTCCGTATTTCATCACTGATAATAGTGTGTAAGTAAGTATATCAGGTGAATAAATCATAGAACCTGCGTGGGTGTGTGGGTTTTGCAATGTGACTTATCAACCAGCTAGTCATTTCATCAAGTCTCACCGATTCACACTGGTGCAGGACACTCTATGTAGGACATTTTGTTAGGGGGAGTGTGTGGGCGTGGTTCTATGGAATTTGGTGGGGGAGGGGGGAAGGAGGGGGGGGGGATAGAAAGATAGGATAAGAATCACTTTAATAACCGATGAGGGAAATTCTCTTTCACAGGGTGCTGGGATACTTCAATGAAAGTTGTGTTTTTATTTTTGTGTGTTTTTTTTTTCTCAAAAGCAGTCAAATGGTACCTAGACATCTTCTAACTCAAACCCCCTCAGTTTTTCTTCTGTGCAAAACACACGCCAGGAATAAAACAGTGTGTTGGCTTCTCCTGAAAAGTAGTGATTTTGACATAGGACAATTTTCCTAGTTGATGATGAACTGTAGGTCAAATGGTAATTTTTACAGAAGAGCAAAAACAGACGTAATGACCAGTTGGAACCGATCTAAGATTCGCGTGCCAAATTTGGTAGCAGTGTGCCAAATGGATTATCTATGATTCAGTAACAATTTTTGACAGATACACGGCAGTTTTAGATACTACTAGACAATTCTGTGGCCTGTTAGGTCACCTTTTGAGAAAAAGGAGTATTCAAAACTGTGCGAAACACTAAATTGTGTGCTCACCTCGAATATAAAAAGACCATCGGTGAATAATCAGCGAGGAATATTCCACATGGGGTTTAAGTACACAAAGGCTGAACATACAACGTTTAGCTCTGGCACTGGTCCTTGTCAGTGGCTTGACAAGTGGATGCAAAAGTGAAGGCTAGACTTGAAAATTGTGAAACAACGAAGTGGGGTGGGGGGGGGGGAGGGGGTGGTGTAATCATACTAAGCCAGGGTAAGAACGTCACAGCTCTTTACTGCCAGCAAAAATGTGCACCAAGAACTAATGGCAGCTGCAGCTGACCATGTCAGACCGGGCTTAGTATAAAAGTGTCTCCCCGGATTTTCTACGAAAATATAATGAAATTATGATGTGCATTTCTTGGCTGCCTGCAGCTGACTTTGCCATTCCGAGCTTAGTATGATATCTCCCTTAAAAATAATAATACCTTCCAATCAAGCATAACGATGGTTTGTTTTATGGTACTGCGTTAGAAAGAAAGGTACCTGCACAAATAGGCTGGTTACTATAGGTGCAGAGGTAGTTGCGTACTTGAGGGTACAGAAAGATAAACAGAATGAGATTTTTAGCAGTATTAGCCGTCCAGAGCAAGTTTTATCTTTCAGTTTTTAGTACCAAGCCCGGAAGTGTATAATTATTTAGATTTAGGTCGCATTAATAACGACACTTGATTCCGTACAAAGACTGAAAGAACTTGGTGTTACACCACAATTCCGTGCGGAATGCATGTGACAACGTTGATTTTCGAACAGCCATGTTTAAATATGTTCCCAATAATACTTTTTAACTTTATTCGATGAAAATGTGTCTTATTGTTTGCGGATCAAATAAGCCATAAACAAATAATACAAAAGACTGAATTTTTGTCCAAAATGGACATATCTCCGTAAGTTATTGTAAAAAATCAAGGCAGAATGCAAAGATTCTTAATTTTCCATTTCTTGGTCACCAGGTTTTAAGTGCTTACAGTTCATCCTCTTGGTCCATTGTAATAATTACAGCGCCAAGCTACCTGATCTGGGTACGTGTGTCCTCTTGAACCTTCACCGCAATAACTGGATATTTAGTTCATAATATAAGCCAGGCGAACTAACGTAGGCTACTGGCTTTTCGAATTAGCAAGTCGATATCCGAATAACAATAATATTGGGTTTTCAGGGAGCGAGCATTTCAGCAGGGCGGCAGATGGTAGGTTTTGTACAGAGGAAAGTGTAGAAGAATAATACCTGTCAGCATTTCGCAAGCGCTCACTACAACCAGCCTGGAGCGGAGTATACAAATGGTGAGACGTGTAATATTCAACATTTCTAAGAGAGGTCGAGAAAAGTGTCATTTAGCTATCTTTTCCTGCGTGGATTCGAATTGTGCGTAGGCAGAATGTTATATTGATGAACTGTGTTATAAAGATTCCTGACAATTGTCCCCTGGGTGTCGTATGGCGGGCTACCATTAATTAGTGCTGACTAGGATTTTATTACAATATAAAAGGTGCTGACGAGTTCTGACAGTGGACCTCGAAGACGGAAAGTATGCGAAGAACTTAAAGGAAACAGGATTGGACTTTCTTAACAGCGCACCCAGTAACCTGTGCATGTTGCGTGTATTCGGCAGAATACACGTTTTTACAATCAGAGGACGGAGAAAATTAATGTCTGCGTCAAAGGTTAGTTACCTAAAATAATAAAGTAGACTAATTAATAATTATACTTATTGAAAGGATTATATTAGCTAACTGTTTCTTTTAACACTTCTACAGCTACCAGCTACAAATCGCCAAATCATACGTGTTGTGTATTAAAACGTTTCGAAGACAGGTTTATTAGCCCCAAGAGACAACCTGTGTGTGTCGAAATGATCTAGAAACAATTTCAAGTTTACACTTTCCCCAAGCATTCAGTGCACACATACTTTTGTACGTGCAAAAGAAATTGTAAAACAAACAATTATGCTCACACCGGAGAGTTAAAAAGTTAGATGGAACACTGCTTTGTGTCAATAATATTCTCAATAAGAAACATTGGTAAATCTGAGTAAAAGCATTTAGATCGAACGCTACTGGATCAATGGGATAAACTAAATGAAGGACGGAAATTGATGCGGACATAATGGGGTTTCACCCGTAACAATCGAAGGAAGATCAATGTTGTGTGAAAAACAAATATAGCGGGAAGGATTGAAATCAGTAGAGAAATTGGTAGATATCACTAACAGTTGGTATGATGATGTTTTAAGCCAAAATAGTAACAACCACAGGAAGACCTTGGGGCCGGGTTTAACGATTTCGTACTATAGCTGTCATGTTTGTTGTGTTTTTATTTGGGTTAGCATTTTCTAACGAATTTTGGCCTCAAAATCGCTAGAAAACGGCCATATTTCAAAACGTGTACATGGTAAGGTATAGTCCACAGCAATATGGCCCCCATGATACGGAATTGTTACCATCGAACCCATGCCTGCAATGTGTGACAAACAGAGGTAGCTTAGCGGATGAAACCAGTAAATACACTGGTAAGTATCAAGAATAGTTATGGTACAATTGCCAGAGGTATGATATTGCAAGGAGCATTTCAACTATCGTGCCGTGATGACATATGACACCCTACAGACAAAAATACCTCTAGCTATAAATATTTACGCGCGTCCTTTCATCCTAACGTAGATCTTACTGTAAACAATGCCGTGCTGCAGTTATATATAGTAGTACACGCTAAATGCGGAAATGACATAAAACAATGACGCACTGAGATATTATTATTAATAATATCTCAGTTTGATCCCACCATTAACGCCAGTGGCGAGCCATAAAGAATTATAAAGTCGATATGTGTCACAAACACGTGTTCGGGTGTCAAGATGAAATAAAAGCTTAAAGAGGAGAGGATGATGAATGGGCTTTTTAATAGGTAAATGTTAAAGATTGATTCTATCTATCTATCTATCTATCTATCTATCTATCTATCTATCTATCTATCTATCTATCTATCTATCTATCTATCTATCTATCTATCTATCTATCTATCTATCTGTCTGTCTGTCTGTCTATCTATCTATCTAGCTATCTGTCTATCTATCTATCTATTCCCCGCCGCCCATCTGTCTGTCTGTTTATCTATTTATCTATCTGACTCCATCCCACAGCACATATTTATGTAATATCCCTTTGCCCAAAAGAACGTTTGTTCACCCAGAAGTCCTTTCATTTTCTGCCAGCTTGTTTGTTCGCGTGTCTGATGTTCAGGCATTCTGACCGAGCACCCTCGCTATCTGTTTATCCTCATGTATGTAAATGAATCTCATCTTCAGACAGAATGACTATCAGAGCCAAGAGAGAAGAGCGGGTGAGGAAAGGAGGGTATTTGTGAAAAATGGAAATCACCCATGATTTTCTCTCACTTTGACCGACTCGATCACTGACCGATGTCTGGTCCTGTAATGTTCAGCCTTCCAGTACTCAAACCTGGTAATCTTCACATGACAAGCTTTTAATGGCCAAGTTGTTGCGTGCTGGCTATTCTAGTCTTGTCGTTCAATGCTGTGAAGTCCCCGGATCTGTGTGAATGTTGGTGCTGTGTTGCCCTGTTTGTTGTCTAATCACAATTTCTTTAAGCCTTTTGTAGTCAGTGTCGTAATATATAACAGTACGGATCATGGTAGTTAATAATAGTTATGGTAACAATAATGATGAAAATATTGGAGTACATTTATATAGCGCCTGTCTCCACAAAGGGACCCAAAGTGCTTTACAATGAAAGAGTAACAACTTGTTATCTCTCTCTCTCGAGCTATCTGTCTACCTACGTATATGGTTATCTGTCTGTCTGTCCGTCCGTCTTTCCGCCTATCTGTCCCTCCCTAAATCTATCTATCTATCTATCTGTCTATCTATCTATCTATCTATCTATCTATCTATCTATCTATCTATCTATCTATCTATCTATCTATCTGTCTGTCTGTCTGTCTGTCTGTCTGTCTGTCTGTCTATCTTTCTGTCTGTCTATCTATCTATCTTTCTGCAAAGCGCCTGCCCGTCTGTCTATCCGTCTGGGTGTCTGTCTATACGTTTCGCCTTCTCTGGACACGCTTTCTCAGTTTCTCTCGCCGCACTCTCCCGCAGTCTCTATTCCCATCTGTTTTGTCTTTCTCATTAGATCATTTAACTCCCCGTCTCTCCCTAGAGAACGTCTATCTTTCAACAGACCTGACAGTAAATTGGATCCAACCACATCGTGAACGATTTCGTATCGTGGATCTCCTTCTCTTATCTACTTTGTATCAGTCTGTCTGTGTCCGATTTATCTCTCAACCATTTAGAGTTCACCTTGCCCTGCACATTTGCGGCTCGGCGAAATGACCTGCGATTCTTTCCCTTTCCTGCTTGTTGAATAGGCATTTTGATTTCCGGAGTAGAAAATGGCCGCAGAGCTTTGTTGAACGAGCATCTAGATATTTCAGTCACGACATATTTGCCGTTTAGATATTTTTTTTTAGGAGGTTCGCTGCCCTCGGCATTTACACCTCACTTTTCATCCTTCATGTTGTGATATGGATTATTTTTTTTTTAGAATTTTGCCCTGTCAACAGCCTTGTGGGGCCTGCTGTTCACGATTTCCACCTGCCAAGGTATCTTTAACGTGTGCAACGTGCACACGGGTCCTCAGAATTTTTCGTCCTTAACCGAAAAGACTAGGTGTTCGATCCTACCTACCATAAGATCAGGGACAGGAAGATATGAGAAAAATCCCAAAATTCCAACATGCCTGCACCGACCGGGATTCGAACCCGGTACCTTCGGCATGAGAGGCGAGCTCCTTGCCTCTAGACCACCGTATCCCCCACACGACATATTTGCGGTAGTGTGCTGGTATTAAAACAGACAAAATATTATTTTAACAAAAAGCAAACAGAAAATCTGCATGAACCAAAGTAATAATACGGCAAAAAGAGACAAAAGTGTATGTGGCAAAACCTCGCATAAGGAATAATCCAGCAATGAGTTGTCTTTTATTTTCCTTTGCATTTTATTGTTGCCAGGCTCTGCTATATACAATTTTTTTTTTCTATGTACCACATTTTTTTACTTTGGTATTAAAGCCCGAACAGTCAGATAGACTGATTTTTGAGATTCATTAAGTTATGATTATCTTTTTGAAGGACGACAATAATGAATAATAACAATGATAAAAGCATTAATCATGTGAACAACAACAAAAACGTATATATAAATCAGCAAAATAAAAATAAATAGATGAATAAAAAACTTCAAAACAACAACAGTGTACCAAACAAACAAACAAAGAAACAAACAGAAAGGAACAGCCTTAGTTCTGCAGAAAATTGTCCGACAAAAATCATTTCAAAAAAAAAAGCAAGGTAAAAATTTCCACCATGACAACATTTAAATGCTAAGTTATTGTAACAGGGTGACAGACTGGCAAGGTATAACTAGCGTGGGAAGATAGTTGACGGCGGGGAGACAGGGTTATTGTAGGCCAGAGGGGGAAAGTATGGGATGCAACTGAAGCGCTTTGACACCCGAAAAGGGTAGTGTTACTTGACCGCCGTACTTGACGATCAGATCACCTGGGAATTGCTTGGGGGGTAGAGATGCTTCAATAGTATTTGACGTGGAGTCGACGGGGGTGGCTATTAGGATAACTAATGTACACTCGGTGAGCGTATTGGGACGCTACCCGACTGGGTATAAATCCTCGAACGCTCCTTCCAACTTCAGACCGCTGAGAGCACTCACCAGCTTCGTGCCGAAGAGGAGACCACAACTGCAACTGTAACTTTGTACTAGTCTTGTGAGTGGGGAAGGTCAGGGAACCCGCAAACATCCTTTGTCAGAGCGTGGTATCTTTGGTATCTTGTCGGCATTTGAGCTGTTGCTGAGTGAGGAGGAAGAACAACACCTTCTTGGCTTCTCAACTTCTTGTCCTTTGATTTACGACATCGTGGCGTCTTGGCTTCCCGACTTATTGGTACCTGCCGATACCTGTTGATCTAACTGCGCAGTCAAGCCAGAGTAGAGAGGAAGAACCAGTGCCCAGATAGCGCCATACACCCCTAAAGGAGAGGTTTCCTTACGCTGAATGTATCCATGTGTTTTATAAAATGTGCTAGAAATTGAATATTACGAAGCCCTTTTAATTATCATGTACTGATTTGCATTGATTTCATTCCATCGAAATTCACGTGAAATTGTATGACCTATGTTCCTATTATTATTGAATGAATTAATAATTATTGTATAGATAAGCAATACAGATATCGTTTGTTATAACTTATAGAAGAGAGATAGTGTGTTTGTGCCGTGCCTATCACGGCTAGTGTCAGAAGAAAGTTAGTGAGAGGAAGAGTGAGAGAAAGTGGAAACATCACAGTTATGATGCAGAAACCTGTCTCAGAAAACCGCATTTTCATGCTCCAATATACGTCAGAACAATTACTGTTGCATTCGCTCTGAAATCCTCACACGGACGTCCCGAAGATGAAGGAGAAAACGTTGTGATGAAACAGCTCTGAATTGCTTTGTCTACGACGATTGCTCACCCTTTTTCATCTTGGCCAAGAGTGTCTGAAACGATATTTATGTTTCGGCTCAGTCTGTTCTGATCTATAACCCATGGGCTCTTTTTCCTGTGTAACAATAAGAAAGTTATAAGAAGAATCTTTTTTTTTTTGTAATGCTTGCACAGCTGTGAAAGGTTGATAAAGAGATATGGTATTTAAAAGAAAAACAACAACTACAAAATATCTGTAAAGTTTTCGATGACAGAAAGTGTCCCCCACCCCCCCCCCCCCCTTTCATTTCAAATTCCTTCATAAGGGAGTACATTTATAACGCAGCATCTGTCTCCACAAAATGGACCCAAAGAGCTCTACAGTGAAATAGTAACAACTCTCTCTCTTTCTTTCTCTCTTTCTTTGTCTATATCTCTCTTTCTCTCTCTTTTCTCTCTTTCTCTCTTCCTTTTTCTCTCTCTGTCTCTTGTTCTCTCTTTTCTCTCCCCTTCTGTCTTTCTTTCTTTCTGTCTCTCGCTCATTTTCTTTCCGTCTTCCTCTCTTCCCCGTCTCTCTTTTCTCTGATGTATTTACAACTTTAATGTTGAACAAAGCATTTCAAGGCTTGGGGGATACACTATCAGTCAGCAGATTTTTTTGTGTGACGTTTCCTTATCATTCCTGACACAGGGACTTACAACAAACAACCTTCTCCCTTTGCCACACTTGAACTGTATCCAATGGTGATACCACATTATTTACTGTCATTTACTCTCATTCACTTGAGAGTACTCTTGGAGAATTTCCTGTCCTCTCTACCACCAGCCGGTCAGACACTCTTGTCACTAAATTGATCAGTCACCCGGACTGGCAATTGTTGGATCTTACGGCAGCTCTGTGAGTAGTGGTGGACTCTCCCAGTGCTCGGATATATCTTTAATCTTTATAATAATAATAATAATGAATAATGAAGATCATTTATATAGCGCCTAATCCAAACGAGTTTGCTCTAGGCGCTTTACAGAAAGTCTTGTTCTCTCGATTCGCATCTCTCTCACTCTCTCTTTCTTTCTCTCACACTCTTTTTCTCACCCTCTTTCTCTCACTCTCTTTCTCTCACTCTCTCTATCTCTCTCTATCTCAGAGCAAATTGTAACGCAGCCTATGAGGCGCAGTTCACAACTCACAACAGTTCACAACTCACAACTTGTATTCTGAAGTACTATGATATTATTTGAATATATATTATATAATATTTATTTAATAATGAATTATAAATTTTCGTTGGTGATACCGGGGGGGGGGGGGGTGGGGGTGATAAGGATAAATTTGAATCTATTAATTTTAATTTCAATTTTCCCCGGGCAGCTTTGTGGCTGTTTTTGGTCATCCTGCTATTTAACTACCCAGCACTTCAATTCAATCCGTTTGCTGGTCTGGTCTGTGTGTTCTACCCAAATTAATACATCTTTTAGACGAGTATTATCGTTTTAAGTCTTGATTTAAGGGAGTATAAAGTTAATAAAGTCCGCCGTTTTAAATGCATGTTAATCCTCACCTAGATTTTACTTCCAAAGGAAGAAAAACATTTGTGCAGTTTTGGCCTCTTTTCTTGCTCAATAGCGATCGTAGCTCTTCTTTGTGTTCTGTCTCCATTTTCTGAAAAACGAGATTTTTTTAGTATGTAGAAGAGATAATAAGAAAGCACATTTTGACACTTGTATAAGATGCATAGTGGCCCTTATCAAGCTGTTTCACAGTCCCGATTTGTTCTAACTTCTAATCATAATATTAAAGCAGCAAGCGTTCAACGTGGAATTTCTCAGTTGTGCAAGCAGTGGAGTTGGAAAAAATACGATCTAAATTCACGCGATGCTACAGCCCAAATGAGCATTTCAAAACATACATAATTATTTTTTTAAAATGTCAAGCAATCAAACGCAGTCTCCTTTGTACCGATCTATCGTGTTTATTTCAATTTTGTGCAGTCTTTTATGAATGTTTTTATGATGATAAAATACCATGCGTGGATTTGCTCCTGCCTCTCTTTTCTGAAAAAAGATACGTCGGGGGGAAAAGGCAGTTTTACATGTACACTTAGCCGTCTAGTGCGGAAGAGGAAAAAAGTTCAAAATAAAAGAAGGGAAAGTTGGACCTTCATAGAGAAACGACAAGAAGTGTAATGATGGGAAATGATCAGAAAGAGGGATGAAAATGGACCTAGACAAAAACGGAGTAAAGAAAGAACAGAAATAAATGATTAGCTGTTTGCCTTTAAAGAAGAAGAGAAGAGACGGTAAAAATAAACCAATCTTCACCGAATTTACTCAGTAATTACAATCACGTTTCTGTTGTAATTGCCAGTCTATATTTTTCAGTAATTTCTTAACGACATTTCCAAACCGGCAATGTAAGTGTGTTCACACCCCCAAGGACTTTGTGTTTATGTGTGTGTGGTGTGCTTTTTTGTATTCATCTGCCCACAGACAGTTTTTCTTGTCTCTCTTGACTTGGAAACTCAAATTAATTCCTTGTTGTCGGAATTTTGTTACTCGATGTAATCCTTTTTATGTCACTGTCACATTTTTTTTTTTTTTGTTATTCAAAAGATGGTGCCTTTACGGCTTATTCATAAGACAGTGTTATTTAAGGCAAAACCTATTATGATATAACACATCAGCAATAGTAAACCATGTTTTGGAAATAATGCCCCCATTTTTGCTTCACACTTTTACGTATACAATCAATAACATTGCTGTTTTGTAGTTGCTAATTCCATATTTTTTTTTCCTTTAGTCTCGAGGACTCAACACGAGGGAGTGCCACTTATAATATAATAGCGCTTTTGTTAAGCCTAGCAGTAAACATTTAAATTAAAAACAAAACAAAACACAAAAACTTCAAACCCTTCATACAATTTGGTATTCTTTTCCCACTTCGTTTCATTTGTTTCGTCCTCGTTTTAGTTATGTCTTTTTTATACTGATGAAGAAAATAATAATACAGAACTTCCCAATACAATCAGCGATCAGGCAGAGAATCTTTTCGAATGTAAACTTTTACCATGCAGTAAGAGGGTGATTGGTGTGCGCTATTGGTAGCGTCTCTTTTTGTCCTCTCACTCTGGTATCTTCTGTCTGTCTTCTCGCTTTTGCATAGCACAATATGGCCGTTATCGATGTCGACGTGCATTCTCCAAAACCTCAGACTCCCATGCAGTAAATCTTCAATATTTAGGCTATTATGCAGCATGCTTTGGTGTAATAAATCCTTCAGAGGAATTTATGGTCCCAACATATTATTCATCATGATCTGGGGATGAAAAGTTGCCCAACAGTTCTGTGTGGGACACATTGCATAATTACATAATAAGGACACTGAAAAAAAAAGTGAAAAAAAATGGTTCATCCCAAAATTATTGAAAACCAGAAGTGGCAAAATTTAGCGACCTTCGTTCTTCTTTGTCCTATTTCCATTTTCTCAAAAAACTGGAGATCTTTTAGTATCACGTAGAAAAGGTAATACAAATGCACACTTCGATACTTGTTTAAAATGCGTCGTGGCACAGTTCTGATTTATTGTGACTCCCTTTCATAATAACTAAAGCGGCAACGTTAAAAGTCGAATTTCTCAGTTGTGTATAAAGAGGAGCTGGAATAAACAAGAACTGAAGTCGCGATCTGTCTAGCTTTAGAGAGGTGAACGTACTCCTTATGATGCTTTGAATTTATTTCCAGTTCCCTTATGCATGTGGTGGTGGTCCTTCATATTCGAGGAGGACACATCTGCATCTATAGTCATTTGTGTATGCAGAGATGGCTCCGGAGTCCAAGCTGGGTCTTGCAGAGTCGCGAGCGCACAAGGCACATGTATTAGTAAGCGCAAAGCAACAAATTCAGCCAAACAGTTCCTGAAGTCCACGACTAATTGTTTGGTCGAAAATTGTTCACCTATCAAACTCCAACATTTTGGGAACTCTCTAGCCTTACATCTCCGTGGATGTGGGATTTAATACATGTCATCCGAATCATTCAAAATTAAGAAAAGTCTCAAGACACTCCTGTTCACTCAGTAAAGGTCGTAGCTCTTCTGTACAAAGCTGACGAATTGTTTTTGTTTTTTTTTTAGATATATTTGTGTTTTATGCGAAATGGAAAAAAAAGTGAAGCGCCCTGAGAGCCTCTAGGTGACAGGGCGCTGTATAAATATATGAATTTTTAATATTATTATTATATTATTATTATTATTATTATTAATACTAAGAAATTATTATCATTTGCGCGATGTACGAAATGAACCTTTTATTTTATTAATTAATATTATTATTATTTGAAAGAGCATTCTGTTTTCATTTACTATGTAGCTGCTTCTTTTTGCACTTGGATATTGGGAATGCGAATTGTATAACTTGTTGCAGATGCCAAAGAATTGTGCTCTTTTGATGAAAAGTTATTACGATGAATTTGCTAATGCAGAGTTTTACATTTAAATGTCATGTCACAGTCAGGGGCGGAAAGACATTTTGTTATGTCAAACCAAAGATACTAGAAACAATAAGATGAGACAGCTAGCGCTTTTAGCGTGCGTAGATTTCGCACCGCCTCCCAGCGACGAATGCGCGGAAGTCATGAAAAATGCCGTAGTTTACAAAGCCAAATAGGGGAAATATTGAATTTTGCTCACTGTCCAGCTAGCGTTGTAGGCCTTGTATGATGTGAGAGAGGATTTAATTTTCTTAAACAAAATATAACAAACACAAGATTTTCTAGCAACTCGCTTGGCATTTATCTCTAATCAAAATGAAAATTCTTTAATTTCTCGGGGGCCTCCCCGAAGATTGTTGCCCCCCCCCCCCCGACTAACCGTCAACACTGTACTCGTGGTCATTTTATAATGATGGTCAACATGGTCGGAATGGCCAAGCGTGTGGGGAGGGGGGGGGGATCTTTAGATAAGGTAGCCGCTCCTATGAGACCTCGGGCTTCGGGGGTACCGCGTGTGAGCAAGACCACCCAGTCGATGGAAAACCCATTGGAAAACCCGTGGGGGAAACATATTATACCACTTGATTAACGTTACTTATTTTGTAATTATAACTTCAATCGCTGTGGGAAAACTCTAGCTATTTTTTTTTTTTAGATCGTTGTAGCACTGTAACAATTCCCCCACATTAGTTTATCATTATATCAAGCATTCTTTTCATGCTGCGCACCGTGGGCCATGCCCCCGATCAGCGCGCAAACTATGTGCACGGTTTTTCAAAGAAGGGAGTGTTTCATCTTATCGTTTCTAGTATCTTTGGTCATACTACAAACGCTTTTCAAAAGAACGAACAATTTAAAGCAAAAACAAAAGAACGAAGTACACATAAACACACGCACGCACATACACACACACACAAACAAACAAACAACAACAGCAACAATAACACAGTTAAATCCTGTTAAAAAACAATCCTTTCATTAACGTCTTCCATTGAACTTTTCTGTTCATTGGAGCTCTCTTTCTTCCTGTCTCGCCATGTTCTTCCTTTCTTTCGGTCTTGCTGTCTTTCCATTTCCTTTCTTTTCTCTTTGGTCCGTTAACATCTTTTTTACTTTCATTCGTACTTTCTTTCTTTCTGTCTTTCCATGTTCTTTCTTTTCTTTAATGTCGTGGTTTCTTTTGTTCTTTCTTACCCTTTAATATCGTGCTTTCTGTCTTCTTTTACCTTTAAATTGTATGTCTGTGTGTCTCTATCTGTCTTTCTTTCTTACTTTTCCTTTATATCCTGCCCCCCCCCCCACCCCAACTTTCTTTTCCTCTCTATACTATCTCTTCTTTACGGCACTGTTTTATTACCCCAGCGCCCTTTCTGTTCAAACTACTAGGTGTTTTGTTCAGCCCACCATCCTGGTCTGAGTTCTTGGCTCTCATCGATAAAAATAATAGTCTAAGCCCTGTGTGACGGAAATGCTCACCACATTAAAGTAACCACACGCACGTGTTCGGGTGGCCTGTTGACACTGTTCCTCTATTCCATGTAGAAGGGACCGTTCATTGTACATCCATCGGAAAAAAGGGGCTTGGGGGGGGGGGGGGGCTTTGACCACAGCATTTAAAGGGTACATTGGGGACAGAGAATTTTTTTGTAAGGGGGGGGGCTGCAGAGAAGTCGTACCCTTTTTGATAAAGGTAATGAATTAAAAAGTTTTATTTCCTTTAATTTTTTTGTTTTTTGGTTTTCATCAGAATACTGTAGGATTATAATGAACATCGATTTTAAAATCATATTGATGCTGTGTGCCCAGTAAAAGAAACAAAAAAAGCCAATTAACTATTATAGTCCAAGCAAAATGCCAGGGAAATAATTATTTTAAAACATCAAGGCCTTACCATGGACATTCACTATTCTAATGGCCGTACCCTCGTGCAATGGGCGGGGAGGGGGATATTGAAGTTCAGCCGATGTAAAGCTCACAATACTTAAAGTGGGGGGAGGGGGAGTGGGTAAAAAACAAAGTGCCAAGATCGAGCATACGTACTTTGAGTTTGCCTCCTTAAGTTCCCATTTCGCTTTCCCACCCCTACCTCTCTCCTCACAATTGGATTCACACCCAGGTTTCTGTCCACTCACAGGTCTGTGTAACCCCCTCACTGAAGACGATCATCACACCACAAGTTCCCCGTATTGAAGTGGATCAGCGCACTTAAACATTGACCAAAGCCAGACTCAGATCCCAGGAAAATAGCCCCTCCATTAGTTTGGTCAGGGCAAGAAAGGAAAGGAAGAAAAACGGTGCGACACGGCGGACCCAGACATAGAAATACAGAGGGTTAAAGCAGACTTTGAGGAAGACGGTTCAGCAGGACCAATGGACAACAGAGCTCGTGTGACGTAAGTATTTGTGGAGTGTTCTCAGGTGTTGATTGAATGGTATTCTTGGTAGTTAAATGTCAAAGGATCTATCTATCTATCTATCTATCTATCTATCTATCTATCTATCTATCTATCTATCTATCTATCTATCTATCTATCTATCTATCTGTCTGTATTTTTGTCTGTTTGTGTTTTACAAAATGAGAGGGCTGGGGTGGGGTGGGGGGGAGGGGGTGATGATTTGTGTTATCAATTTTGTTGCTTGTCTCGTGTCAAACGGGTGTCGTCTTTGCCACATAGAGCCTTAGTTCTTGTTTGTTCTATCTCAATTTTCTGAAAAACTGAAGATATTTTAGTGGGCAGAAAAGAGATTAAATAACAAATGCGCTGTGGCACTGGTCAGGCTCTTTCACTGTTCCGATTTGTTCTAACTCATTATCAGAAAGCTGCAAACGTCAAAGGTCGAATTTCCTAGTCGTGCAAAACGTGAGTTGGAACAATTTAGAACTAAGGTCGCGATGTGACGATGATTTTGCTGCGAACAAGGAAAATATTTTTACTTGAGAGACTAGAGTAATTGTTTTTCTTCATGGGAATGCGGGATGGATCCTGGAAAGGCAGATGCACTTTATTTGACTTTCTGCGTAAACACTTGGAACCCAGGAAGGGAGACTAGGTTGCGTTGGATCTACTTGGACAAACCCTATAAAACCCTGCTGGTGCATTTTATCACTCAAAGTAAAGCTGGTTTCCCGTCAAAAGGTTTACCAGACCAGCCTGTCCACCTTACGTTCATCTTGTTCCCCTTTTCTGTCTTTCACTCAGCATATTTTATCTTTCGCGGTGAACAAAGATTGGAAGAAAAATAGAAGGATTTGGTTATCAAGAAAGTCGTTTTTTGTTTCTTTTCTTTTCTATTACATCATTTTGTCCTTTGAGAATCATTTTCATTTCACACCATAATATTCTACAATAATGGAATTACGCGTGCAAAGATATTATTTGCTCAGGTATTTGTGTATAATGACATCAGACACGGCTTTTACCATAATTATGTACTGAAGGAAGCTTAATTGTCAGTCGTCTAAAAGTCTAAGCGTTTCCCTCCGTCAAATAGCAGTTTATGAGCCGCGGCCAAAGTACGTCTGAAGTGGTCAATACTTCATTATCTTTAAACGCTAGACTATTTTCGAATAAAGTCATCTTGACTCAAGATGATTTGCTTTCAAACCAGGCAACCACTGGTAGTGGGTTAATTACTTTGGGAGACTGGCGTCCTAATCATGAATCATTAGGTTGAGAACTCTCTACCGACAGAGAAAACAAACAGTAACTATGTGACGTCGATCTTCTGCGTGGGAGAAAACAAACTCTAGAGAGGTCGTGGGTGAATATAAACTTGTATTCGAGTCTTGCTGTCTTTCGGAAACACCGTGACATGCCCACAGTGCCGAGTCTATGCAATACTTAAACTTATAGCTTAGAATCTCGCAGTCCGTAGGACCGTCACAAAATTTCAGATCTTGTTTTTCTTTTAAAAGCTTATCTGTGTTTCGGTACGCACAATCTCGTGTAAATTTTGAACGGGGGTGGGGGGGGGGTCCAAACTTCATAGTCCAAGCTCTGTAATATAGCATAGGGCCTCGCCAAGTCTCTTGCACATTCATAGAATCGGACCGAAAGGTGGAAAAATGGTTGGGATTAAGAGGTTAAACATTCCATATAATGTGTGTTGTAATTTCATGATCTCAGAATATATACCTGCTTATGCCCAAACGACTCGTGCTGAATCTCAAGAAATCTCGATTTCCAGACCCAGTATCGAGTCAGAATGAGACTAATTATAATCCATTGGCTCTAGCCAGGCACAGTCTTGTCATGCTCATTGCGGGGAAACAAACAGGTAGATCACTGGGGGCACGTGTGTGATGTCAAAAGAAACGCGCCCAATCCTCAAAATAAATACACGCCCTTGGGAGAACGGTAAGCCTCTTTGCTTATGCAGTTGGACGACTGGGGCAAGAGATGACCAGTGCACAAAGGTCTAACTGTGATCGCCAAGTCGAAAGCCGGGGATATCACAAAACTTTGGATTTTCCGTCTGTCCGGCTGGTGGAGCTCTGAGTCAAGCCTGTTTGGACATCGGTTTCAGTGTGATATGTGGACTGTGGAGTTAATCGGGACTCCGCCCGCTGGGCGAGACTAAAACTCAGGCTGTCTCAGTAGGTCGTGGGCTTCAAATCTGTCTTGTGTCATCTGGTGGAAGGTGAGACCCCGCGCACTGAGTGAGACAAAACATACTTAACCTCAGTACGCCACCAGCCTCAAAATATAATTCCCCCTTCGGTTCGACTCTTTTCGCGTGCTTTTCTCCATCTTCTTCTTCCTCTCGCTCTTTTCTAAGTTCGTGGTCTTGTTTTATTTCGCAATTTTATGTAGGCATAAATGACGATCGTCTTTCACAACCTCCGGCCACCTCACCACTCAAGTGGATCGCTGTGGGTAAGAACTATCGCCTCAGAGAATGTAATAATCATACATAGAATGCTGAACCAGCCCATATCCTCGATTTAAGTGCATGATGAAACAAATCATGCGGATGTTAAGTCTTATTTTAGAACGAATGGGAAATATTCAGATGAAATACATCGTCACTGCTCTACGATAATGGCGTATGTCAGACTTATGCCAAAAGGCGACTGGCGGTTCATTGCATTCCTGGGTATGGGGGTTGCCAGATAATATTATAGAAAAAGAAATGCGCCAATAGGAAATTGTAATAATCGAATAGAATCATAGTGACATACGTCACCAAATGACAGGAAAACAAACAGTTTCCTCTTAATAACTCATACGTGTCAAAAATAACTTATGCCATTAGCGTAGAGCAATGACGACACGGAACGTTTACGTATTTGACTAATAGTCCCGGTAAAATTATGAGTCAGTCACTTTAACTTTCCATGTACTTCAACACTATTACATGTAGTATTAAGCAACAGGACATTAAGGTACTGTGCCAAAAGTATGTGTTGGATTCCACGGAAGGGAATACATCATATTTCTGGCAACAATGTGTCTACCTATAATATTTACGGTCGTATTTACGAATTGTTTTGACACATAATTACAAACTAAGATCGGCGGACCCTAAAACTGTAAAAAAGCATTAACAGCGGGGCACGGTAAACGATTTATTATCAAGCGAATAAGTATGGCAACAGGTGGACACGACGCAACGGGGCAAATGACGAAACAAGAAAAGAAAAAGGTATAAACAGAAAAACATCCAGACCAGCAGTATGCCACGCTCAGTCGATCGATGCATAAAGCTGGATTTTCAGGTTTACGGAAACGGCGGCTGCAACGGAAACCCGTGCAAAGCCCTTCAAGTTAGTAGTGAAATAGAAAGAATGTTTTCGTGTTTGACATGGAAACACTCTTTCTTTTTACTTTCACCATTCACCTATGCGTGGTCCACCCACTGCAGGATGTAGTTCTCCGACAACGTTGTCCATTCTTTTCTGTCTTTTGTTTTCGTCATCCATGTTGTTCCTCCTCTCATTGTGATGTCGTCCTTCCATCTTCTTCCTGGTCGTCCTCTTGTTCTTTATCCTGTTCTTGGCTGCCATTCAGTGCAGCGTTTTGTCCACCTATTGTCATTCATCCTCCAAAGGTGTCCGGCTCAATTCCACTTTTGTTGTAGCATAAAGCGTATGTCAGCGTGTTGGATTCTTTTTACTACTTGAGGGTTTTTGACGTTTCCGTTGCCGTTTCCGTTTCGGTAAACATGGAAATACAGCTTAAGGCTGATGATGTATTGAGTCAAGTCTTTTTTGTCTCGGTGTGAATGTGAGATATGGATTATGAAGTTAGTTACGGGACTCGGCGCACTAGCGAGATCAAAAACTAGTCTGCCTAACTAGTTCGAGAGCGTCAAAACTGTCTTGAGTCGGCTGGTGGAAAGAGGAATATCGGGCACTGAGTCGAAACAGTCGAAAATCAGCCCTAACTCACTGTGCCATCAACGAAAGTCATTTCAGGGGCAAATTGAGCTGATGCCTATATCTTGTACCGCGGCCAGAATATTTGTATTACTTATACGTATATTTTTATGTAAATTTATAACACAGCCAAGATTTCAAAAGTGAAAGCTGAAAATATAGTTTTAAAGAACCCCCCTCCCCCTCCCCCACCAAAAAAACAACAACCCAACTTTTTCACATGTACACAGAAAGACGGAAAATGACTCAGGCATCTGTTACAGGAGAATGGCCATTATTAATTTTGTTAGCTATACACCAATTTGTTCCACACAAAGTTTCGTGCTAAAACTTTTTCATGCATGGAATTTGATTCTCCAGAGTTTTAGCTAAACAAAAAAAAAAACAAAAAAACTTGGATCCTACCGACAGAGAGCGTGATAAACAAGCTTAAATGTTATTGATTTGCTCTTTCACTTGCAAATAAACACGCGCACATAGGCAAAACACACAGCCAGCTTCGTACAATACCAGCCAGCTTCATACAGCACCCAAAGGACGCGCCTCAGGTTAGGCTAGATAGGCACAATAAAAGGCGACCTTACGTGGCAGTCGCTTCGAATTAAAAAAAAAAAATTAAGTATATACATCCCCCAAGTTTTTTGCCCTAGGGGTACATGTTTTAAAGCTTTTTGTGACTCCTCCCGAAAAACTCCTAATCTAACAACAGCTTTAATTAATTATGATTAATGATTCTTTCAGATTTTCTTTTTATTTTCCTCCTGTTTTTTGGTTGAAAGAGTAGGGGGCAGGGTTAGGGGTTCGATAAGATTTAGGATTGAGGATAAGGGCAGGGTTAGGGATAGGTATGCATGCGTACTTGCTGTTAGCGCAAAATGATTGGGGTGCGTACGTTGTCAAGAACAGATTTAATTCATAAATGTTTCCACTGACTAAATTTTTGTGAGAGAGCAGTGAGTAATTTTTACAAACGTAATTATTGTGCGAGCCAGCATAACGTGGTCTCGTAAACAATTTGTTTTGAACAGTTTTTTTCCTAAAAGATAGACAGAAGGTGTGGGGAAGGATAGACGGACAGCGTAGGTGTGCATGGCTGAGCACTTTTTATATCTCGTGTTTTGAACTAGGTTTAGTAGAGAGGGAAGGGGTGAGTAGGAATTAAATGTTATTGAGACGTCTGTTGACGTACAGAGAAAAATCCGTGATCCAGAGTAAAAGCTCGGGGTTTTGAACATGTTAAGAATTTATTGCTATAAAATTACATTTTATTGTCTTGAGTGATTCGACCTTTGATGTCGACCCAAGGTCGTTGCGTAGGGCTGTTACTTAAAATAACTCAGTTCGGCAGCTGAGCTAGAAGTGGTTGCACCAATCACAATCCAGGAATTAGACGGTAAGCTGCAGATGCAGTCCAGTATTTAAGGCCATACAGAACTTAGTTCTGGGCCACATGTAGACAATCCATTTACGAGGTGGGCGGCGAGCTCTCAGCCAGATGAGAAGTCATAGAGACGCAGCGATTGAGCTGATATGTACAGTGATGGAGCATTGTCAGAAATCTACGCTCCTGAGCCCAAGCCTACTTGTTTGAGCATTAAACCCACAGCGCTAATATCAACAGCCCTCACATTGTGAGGGCCGAATGGTGAGCTAAAGATTTTAATTCCATGCTGAATTTACAGCCACCTACACATGTAGACTGTTGACCAGTACTGCCAGACCACATGCATTTCCCGCGACCACGTGTGAACTACACCAGAGCGCGCCTGGCAGAGACGCTATTTAAATATGTTTTAGTATGAAGAGAGATAGAACTTTAAACCTTACAGGATCCGTCGCCCTCGGGCGCGGATTCTTTTGAATGTAAATTTATTGTGACTTAGATAACTTCATATTACATTGCCTTAAGTACTCCATAGTTGCTCCTCAGCTTACCTGAGCATTTTCAGTTGCTATTGTATTCGTTATCTATTGTATATTTTATCTTTGAATTTGTTAGATATATAAACTTTGCAGTCTGTTACTCAAATTGATTTATTTAGTTTTTAGAGTGAAAGTTGTTTAATTGTTTTTGTTTTTTTTTGTGCTCGTGTGATTGGGAAGCGGACCTCTTGATCTATATTCCCCAAAATCCCGATCCGCGACATACGTACTTATAACAACAGCCTTTTGAAAAAAATCTAGTCGAAAGAATGGATACGCACCCGCAAGCCTAGCGTATAGGCCCATTGCGAATGACATCACAGAGTGTTTTGTTTTGTTCTTCCGACACCAAAAATGGCGGGTGGATCAGCTGATGAGTGTAACTTCGAGATGTGTCCAAGCGGTTAAAATGCCTGCTGATTGCATTGCAGTTGACTGTTATGACAGGGGTGGAAAGGATTGACCCAAGCTGGTCAGATTCCCTACCATCCGTGTAAACAAGGGAAAGGAAGTAAAAGAATTGACCGAACGTCTCCCATGTGCGTGTACACACGTGTCATTGTTTACTGTAGTGAACTAGTTATAGCTCCCCGCCAATTGTTTCGCGACGCCTGGAGTGCTCGCAGTGCAAATCAGCTAACGAATCGAAATCAGTGGTTATGGGTCGGTCCTTACAACAAAAATGGCCGATATGCTCAATGGGCCTATAAAATCCCCCAATTGTAGTACTCACTTTATGGGTGGTGTCATCCTTACCCAGAAACCATAAGTTAGCCGGTTTTTTTTTTCAGAAAATACTGACAACGACATCAGAAAACTCTCTTTCCTGAAACAGAAATCAGCGACAGTAAGTACATACAAAAAACACAATCTTTCCGCATCCAGGCACAAAACGTTTTACTTATAATAATTTCACAGAATCTGCACATCAGACATTAATCATTTTCTCCTCTGTACTCAACACACAACATTACACACTCATGCATGAGGTTATCGACAATCCAAGCTCTTTGGTAAAGCCACTTACATGTAGGCAAATTGTATCAAATAATAATAATAATAATGGATGGCATTTATATAGCGCATATCCATTTAAAATGCTCTATGCGCTTTACAGAAGCAACATGTCAACTACAGAGAAGAATGGAAGCGCTCGACACACAACACTGCTTCTTTCTCTCTCCTTGTATCGCTCACTCTCTCTCTCTCTACCTCCCTCTATCTCAGAGCAAATTGTAACGCAGCCTGTTAGGCGCAGTTCACAACTCACAACACAAATAATGTTTGAATATTTATTAATAATAATATATATTTAATAATGAATGATACATTTTGTTGATGTTGCTGGGGGGATGATATGGATAAATTTTAATCTATTAATTTCAATCAACACATTTACTCATAAAGGCTTTTGTACATCATAATATGCAGTCATCGTACCAGAAAGATCAGGGGCGTGAAATAGAAGGGAAAAAAACAGAACAGAAAGAACAAGAGAAAGCCACATACGTATAGACATAACCGTATCAACACATTTACTCATAAAGGCTTTTGTACATCATAAATGCACCCACCTAAGAGAAGAATCATGGGCATAAAACAGAAGAAGAAAAAACATGAAAAAACAAGAGTTCAAAGGCCCCTCGACTATGATGGAAACCTGACGCTTGGCAGAATAATAATAAACGCCATCATTATCAGTTCTATCTGACAGAAACGTCCCGGTAAAAGGAGAGCCGTGTTTATTGGCTCGTTTCTGATGAAGGCCAGCCAAAACAACTGTGTATGGCAGAACTTTTCTGTGTATTTTTCGTAGGTAAACGGAGATCATTATTGATAGTCTATGGTAATATACATTGATTTGATCTGAATAAATAGGTGAGAGACATTTAGGCCTAGTCTCAGGCGAATTCTATCTATCTATCTATCTATCTATCTATCTATCTATCTGTCTATCTGTCTATCTGTCTATCTGTCTGTCTGTCTGTCTGTCTGTCTGTCTGTCTGTCTGTCTGTCTGTCTGTCTGTCTGTCTGTCTGTCTGTCTGTCTATCTGTCTATCTGTCTGTCTGTCTATCTATCTATCTATCTATCTATCATATTTGTCTACCCTATATCTTGCTCTTTGGCACACACAACAGTATACATTTGCTGACGGTGTATAAGCAATTCCTTTTCTGTCCACCACTTTTAATTGTATACAATCGCTTCATTACCACTTCAAATCGATTGTTTAATACAAATAACTACTCAAGTAAGAATAGGCTGGTGGTATGGCAGACAGTTTCTGCTACAGTTTGTTTCATTTATTTGGGAAAGGTCAAAATTTATGATCTACTGTGGAGTGTATGTGGGCGTGACCTTAATATTCTGTAGTGAATGAACTTGATAATCTAGGTGGCAGTGAACTTTATTAAGGAACTCTGTATGCTCATCTCTTGGCCGTGTGAGTAGGACATTGTAATTACTGTTGTCTTGAACTGTGGACTGAGTTTTGGATATCTCAATATTGTAGCAAATGGATAATTTTCTTCGTTTTTTGTTGTTGTTCTTTTTTTTAAGTCTCGCCTGTTATTAGTGGTCTAGAGGCAAGGTGCTCGCCTCTCATGCCAAGGGTCCCGGGTTCTAAACCCGGCCGGTGCAGGCATGTTGGAAGTTTGGGATTTTTCTCATATTTTCATGTCCCTGATCCTATTGAGGGTAGGATCGAGTACCTAGTCTTCTCGGATAAGGACGAAAAAATTCGGAGGGCCCGTGTGCATGTTGCGCACGTTAAAGATACCTCGGCAGTTGGAAATCGTAAAGAGCAGGCCGAACAGGCCGCTGCCCGGGCAAAATTAAATAAAATTCATCCCTACCACCCACTCCCCCTCATCCCCCCACCACCAAAAAAAAAAAAAAAAACGCCGACGCGACGACGTGCCTGCTCCAGTTGTAACTGGGGTGCAATGGCACAAAGGCAAAATTTCCCAAATGGGATTAAAGAGTTATACAAATACAAATACAAATACAAATTATGATCTACATCAATAGCCTCAAGCAGGCGGCACTTGGCTCTCGTGGGAGATATTTCAAATGTAAGAGGAGGAATTTTAACTAAGGGAGGAACTGGGGAGGGATTTCAGTCAAAAGAGGAACTCTAAAATGGGAAAGAATTCACTCTGTGCGCTATGTATAGTTTTTATGGTCCACTCAAATAAGCAGTTCTTTTTTCAGGTGATTGCAATTAATAAAGAAATCTAGTTTCATAAATTGTTTGAAGAAGTACTTACGTCCTGTAAAAGTAAAATTGTGAAAAAAATAAATAGATCAGAAGTTAAAATTGAGGGAAAATTGAGAAAACTTGAGATGGCGAGGTGGGGAATATGACCTGGGACTCTGAGAATCAACTGATCTAGAGTTATCATTATTGTTTTGGTTATCAGTGCAAATATCATGAAATCTGGGGTCGGGATGTGAAGAACATGCCCTGGATCTCCGAGAAACACAGATCTGGAGTTATCATTATTGTTTCGATTACCCGCGCCATCGTCATGAAATCTGGGGTGGCGAAGTGAGGAATATGGCCTGGGGCTCTGAGAATCACAGATCTAGAGTTATCATATTGCCATTATAATGAAACCTGGGATCGCAGAGTGAGTGTTGTGGCCTGAGACTCTGAGAATCACTGATCTAGTATTATCATTATGGGTTTGATTATCAGTGCCATTACCATGTTTAACGTCGTGGCAGGTGTGTGTGGGGTAGGGAAATTAATGTTTTTTAAATAGTCTTCCTCGAAGGATGGGCTAGACAGGACGTGATATCTGAAGTGAGCCTGACGTTAACATTTTGACTCCGAATCGTGAGGGGCATAGCGGTTTGGTTATTATCTGTACGATCCTGACAGGACTTGTCATGGCGCAATACCCTTTTTCCGATTGCTCCCAAACGCCACCACTGGTGTTGGAAACTGGAAACAGAATTTTCTTTGTAGCAGTAGCTCGGAGTTCCTTAATCAGATGCTCGAGCAAAAAAAAACTTAACATCCCTTGACCTTAGTTCTTGTTTGCTCATTCTCCACCCTTTGCACAACTCAGAAATTCGACGTTAAACATTTGAGGCTTTAGTATTATGATGAGGAGATATAGTAAATGGGAACTGTGAAACAGATTGATAAGCGCCACGATGCATTTTAAACAAGTGTCAAAGTGTGCATTTGTTGTACCTCTTCTACACACTACAAGATCTCCGGGTTTTTTTTCTTTAGAAAATGGAGATAGATCAAGCAAAAACTAAGGTTGCCATCTTGATTTTATGATTCTTTCGACAATAATTGATGATCTTACTAATTTATCGCTTGAACAGCCAACGAAAGCCTCGAAATTCAATGGACGCAAGATAAAAGCTCAATTGTCAGCAGTTTTATAGGCAAGGAAAATGATCATCATGGAGTCAATGGATCTTTTTATTTCACATTTATCTGAGCCTAGCGTTCTTCTGAACTATTCATAGGAAATCTTCCTGTTGTTTTTTTTTTCCTTAACCCTCTAGTGGCCAGAGGAAAATGGCGAACCCTAGAACTTCTGCAATAATATGCAGAACTGATTTTAAATGGTCAGATGATTGTAAAAATATAAATATTTAATCGGAAAAATTATTTGGTGATAACATTGGAAGAATACGTGTATCGAAGATAGAGCATTTTGGCACCGAGTGACCTACTTCAAATATGCTACACTTGGCGCTAGACGGTTAAGAACGCTTAGAGAAAAAATTTTTTAATGCACTCGGAGACGTGCTCGATTGTCCGACAGAGCGATACATTGAAATCCGTTCTGCTCAGCTGCTATAGTGTATTTTATACAGAGTGAGACAAAATTCCGGAGGTCTGTGGTAGAGGTTATTAGAAGCATGAATGTTGAGACTAAAGGAATAATCGAGGAGTCAACTTGCACTATCTCTTCAAATAAGCGTTGAACTTCGCACTAAAAAATATACTATAGCTTGTTGTATTTTCATTTAAAGTGACCTCCTGGGCCTAAAAAATTGCCGGATATAATTGGCTAAAGGGTGGCATTACGGCGACTATGTCCCCAATTTTATTTAGATAATATTGCTCAATTTTAACGGGGGTTAATGTCCCGTACAATTCCATAGTCCACATGTCGCACTAAAACCGAAACCAAATAGACTTGGTCGGTGTGCCAGTAGACTGACAAGTAATAGGTTTGGCGATCATTGTTCTAAGGAACCAGAATTGAATATTACTGCAATATCTGACTGGAAACAAAAATAAAAAGAACTGTTACATTGCTGGGTGTCAGGGTTTAAGTGCTATAAATGCCGTGCTGGGTCACGACTTGCAAGGAGTTGATTTTTCACGGTCTCGTTGATTATAACCAGCGTAATTTTGTCCTTGAACTGTTCTCGTGAACAGTTTGTTTTTGAAACACTTTTTCTTAGAGATGGAAAGAAAGTGGGGCGAGATAGAATAAATGGATAAGTTAGGAGTGACAGTGCAATTCTCGACCCCGTGATTTTGATGAACACTTAGAAGGGAAGAGAAGGGGTGAATAAGGATAGATAGTTTAAGACGCTTAGTCGCGTTCAGAAATTCGTACATAAAATGTAGAAAGCACGAGGGTTTAAAGATTTCAGTAATTGTTTTGACATTTTAATTTGACCTTGTCTGTTTTTAGTACAAGGCCGTGACCAACTCCCACGTAGAATATATTAATACTGCGAGATGAGCTCGCATGGATGCACCAATCAAATCTAGGGATTTGGACGGTAATTTGCAGGTGGCTGCACAGTATAAAAGTGTAGCCATACCTATGTCCATTACTCCATACAGAAAACTCCAATCTGTGCAGGCGTCGGCACGATTCTGCCTGAAGAATCCTAAGTCTGTTCGATATCATGTCTAGTCCACTATAGACATTTGAGATGAAGCCATATGCTTGAATGAGATATGCCCACTGCTATTGTCCACTGTTCCCTGGTTGTTTCTAACACCAGGGACCAAGCGTAAGTGTTTGTCCATTGATGACTCAACAATGAACGAGGAGCTGAACATAAGTTATCCATTAGGACAGGATTGCCGCATATACTAGGAGCGCTGCCCAAGAATGCGAGACAAAGATTTATATTGACTTGCAATTAGTATGAATGTATGGCATACGCATCTGTGAATTGGGATTGATTTGTCTGGATGAGGCTGGGAATTGCCAGCCCATCCTAGAGTAGATATCTAGACTTAGTTACGTCAGTTTATATTGACGAGCTCGATCCATTATAAGCGGTAGGCACAAATAGCTGAGGTGACATCGTCGCCAGAGCCCATATTAGTATATTGATTGATATATAGTAGGCAGACCAGATCTGAGAGATATATAATTAGTACTTAAATTGTTAGTGAGTCAGAATTATCATAAGATTATAGGAATCTAGAGAAGACTTCTAGTGACATATTATTGAATTTAGATTTGATGCTGCTGATGTTGTCTTTACTATGTAATAGATCTAGACAAAATTGTTAGGGTAATTAATGTAATTAAATTTGTGGCCCTGCAGGTCTGTTTATGAAACTTATTCAGATTGTTCTTAGTGTGTGGCATGGTACGAAAGATTAAATATTAAATACCTCTCGATTTAAATGCAGTCATAATACCATCATTGAGAAGACCCTCTTCATAACAGCTAGAGGGGACTTTAGTCCAGAACCGTAACACTGGGTAGATAGATAGATAGACAGACAGACAGACAGAGACAGCTAGAGAGAGAGAGAGAGAGAGAGAGAGAGAGAGAGAGAGAGAGAGAGAGAGAGAGAGAGAGAGATAGAGAGATAGAGAGAGAGAGAGAGATAGAGAGAGAGAGAGATAGAGAGAGAGAGAGAGAGAGAGAGAGATAGAGAGAGAGAGAGATAGAGAGATAGAGAGATAGGATAAGATAGGGAGATAGAGAGATAGGATAAGATAAGCTAAGCTAAGCTAAGCTAAGCTAAGCTAAGCTAAGCTAAGCTAAGCTAAGCTAAGCTAAGCTAAGCTAAGCTAAGCTAAGCTAAGCTAAGCTAAGCTAAGCTAAGCTAAGCTAAGATAAGATAAGATAAGATAAGATAAGATAAGATAAGATAAGATAAGATGATTAGATTAGATTAGATTAGATTAGATTAGATTAGATTAGATAGATAGATAGATAGATAGATAAGATAGATTAGATAGATTAGATAGATTAGATAGATTAGATAGATAGATAGATAGATAGATAGATAGATAGATAGATTAGATAGATTAGATAGATAGACAGACAACAAGGAAAGACAGCAGGCAAGAAATTTTTAAAAAAACAGAGAGAGAGAGAAAGAGACAGAGAGGTGGTCATTAGTCTCATTACAACCCGCCTGTTAGCACAGTTCCAGTTTATAGATCTGCTTTCTATTGTAATTCAAACTGTTAAGTGCCTTAGTAAGTTCAGTAGCTAGTTAAGACAAAATGATTATGTAAACTAACAACACTTTTGTGCTCGATGATAACCCGGCTCTTCTTGTATTTCGCTGCAGATCTGTAAACATTGCATTGATAAGCAATCCCATAAAGTCATTTATAGAGGTCAGTGGGACAGAAAACTGTTATTTCAAGCGACAATTTGATTACAGATCAATGATTCAGCTCACAAACGCAATTGTTATGCGGGGTTTATCTCCAAGGTTACCCTACCAAATGGATTAAATGTGTGGAAAATGATTTGCTAGATGGGGTCACATTTGACATACTGCCCCCCCCCCCCCAAAGGAAAAATGACGCAACTGACAACAAGGGCCTTTTTCTATTTTATTGTCTCTATGAACTTATCTCACACATAGTTCTTTTATGTCAAAGGCAGATAGACGTATCTCCTACCGAAATAGTAGTGTCTAAAGTGTGGCAAATCAACGGTAGTGACTGTTCACATTCATAGACAATAAAGTGGGAAAAAAAAACATGTTGTCAGTTATGGCGTTTTCCCTTTGGTCGGCAGAATAGGGCATGGAGGCGTAGAATTGAATTTCTCAGTCAGTGGGACAGAGTGAGTGACGGGTCGGTGGAGGGGAATGAGATAGTCACACGGTCAGAAATAAGATCTGTCAGGGTAACTTTCCACAGATAGAGAGACAGATAGGTATAGGAACACAAAGATAGTCGGGAGCACGGGCGTGCAGACAAACAGACAGAAAGACAGATAGATAGATAGATAGATAGATAGATAGATAGATAGATAGATAGATAGATAGATAGAGAGATAGAGAAATAGAGAGATAGATAGATAGATAGATAGATAGATAGATAGATAGATAGATAGATAGATAGATAGATAGATAGATAGATAGATCGACAGATCAGCCACAGGAAGTAGAAAAATAAGTGAGCCTGATCAAGAAGCAGAGAAGATGTGGATAGAAAAAGGGAGAAGAGGACGTAAGTTATGGCTGGAGATTAAACTGGTAAATACCAAAAACTGGAGTTTTGTTAAAAATGACAATAAATCATCGGCACATTCGTAAACTGGAGAGTGGAAAGAAAGGAGATGCATCAGACTTGTTGAATAGGGACGTATTGAGTATCAATCAACCGGGTTATCACCGGGCATAAAAGTGCTGTTCGTTTACACAATTATTTTGTCTTAACTAGCTACTGACCTTACTGGGAGACTTGACACGTTAGAACGATAACAGCAAGCAAACATAGAAACTGAAACTGTGTGATCAGTCGGGTTGTAACGACCTGAAACACTCAGCGTAACTATGTCTTGAAACAGAATGTATCCATCGTACGCTAAGACAAATTTGGTTTAAACATCCCATCGTTGTAGCTCATTTGAATAGTCCCGACCGGAATTAGTGTTTTGTTTGTCGGGGTCACTTCCTCTGAAAATCTGCAGAATCTTTTTGCAGGAGTGACAGAATTTTTTTTCTTGTTCTCTTCTACTCTGAGTACCTGACATCAGCCACATGGGTTTACAATGTCGATACCCCCGGTAGTGATGTGTTACCTTCGCTAACATGCATCAAATTATGAAATAATAAAAATGGTCATGAGCATGAAAAACTCCATGACTACCGGCCTTTACCGGTTGCTTTGAAAACTTTAAAATGTGAGTAACAAACGAACGAAGAATGTAATAAGTAATAATTTTGTGGCATGACCTGATTCTGTCAAATCCATCCAGTGGTTACTTAAACATCAAGACGGTGCAAACTGTGTTATGTTTCTGAAGGGAAATGAATAGAAACAGGAAGAATGTGTTTTTTTTCCGGGGGGGGGGGGGTAAAGTTAAGACAGTGGCAGAATATATACCGGAGGATGATTGTCAATGTTCGAGGTGAGTAAGGTCTTGGGGATAATAGCGCATTCGACTAATCGAAAGGCCACTCACACTCGTCCAGGCACAATCATAATAATTAATAACACACTCGAATATATATATCAGGCCTGAAGGGCCATACTACTTTATTACTACGGATACAGTAGGTATGATTGCAGATACAATAAATATGGTTGCAGATACAATAGATAGGATCGCAGAATACAATAAATATGGTTGCAGATACAATAGATAGGATTGCAGAATACAATAAATATGGTTGCAGATACAATAGATAGGATCGCAGAATACAATAAATAGGACTGTCTTAATTAGTGGCTACATCAAAGCCCCGTTGTGGGAACTCCAGCTTGTCGCTGAACTTATTAACTGTAATTCAAAAGTTCTAACCTCACATGGGATACAACTAAGGCATTCAATATAACATGAGATACAATATCTACGTACTACGTCTACAAAAGATTATTTTTCTATGACTGACTTCAATACTTCTTTCTTTCCACACACACTATCATTCTACACTGTATTAATCCTGTCTCTATTGTGAGGATTGCCAGGTGGCTTTCCTACTACTCAGCTTCGTCACTGGGCTGATCTAGTAATTCCTGTCTCTATTGTGTGGACTTATAGATTGCCTACCATTATACGCTCGTAGCCAAGTACGAGCGTAGATCCAAAGGACACGGTTCGCACTTTTGGCCTAGTGCGACGAGGCGTTTATCAATTCTCTGGATGACGACACGGTCACTCCACTTCGACTTCACTTGTGTCTATTCTGTCTGTGCTCGACTCCTATTGTCAGGCCCTGGAGCTCGAGCCGAGAGGAACCTCACTGGATCGAATGATTTCCACAGCCGTTCTCTGCTTAAACAATGGCGACTTAAGCTTATATACCTCCAGCCAAACCCCGTGAAAGTTTTCTTGTCTCACCTTCCGAAATCATGCCGGGTTCACGTGCCCCGTGCATAGCTTACACAACTCACCGCCTTAAGGCGTGAGTCCACTAACCTATAAAATCCCACCTTTTTATTCTAAGGGTCGGATCACCCTAACACTACTCACTGGATCCCAAAAATGAGATCATGACAATGATATGTTGCTATGGCACCATAGTATAGGCTAATTATCACAAAGCTTAACAGGGAACTACTGAGCTGTGTTCATTCTTCAGCTATAATTCAAAATACCACCGTCCCCTGACAACAGCCACTACAGGATATTACGTACCTGTTTTGTTGGTACTTGTTGTTTATTCACATTCTGACTGGGCATGAGAACACGTAGCAGAGTTGGCTGGAACTGCTGAGAAAATTGATTTGATTACAGCGCGCTACTGATGAGGACATAATCAGCCGGAAATTACCCAACTCGAGTATGCGCAGACATCCCATTAATCTCATTGCCATCCTGGCAACTTCCGGTTACCTCCAGCAATGGCGATTTGTTATTGCTTGATTCCGGAGAAATTAGTCTGAATGTAGTACCTTGTTTACTAGAGGTGTGTAGGTAAGAGGGCTGTAGCAAAGATGCCATTGGCAGTGAACTGAACAGGTGGGGTCGTTATCATGAGTTTTACATTAATCGACATTACCGTAGATTCTGAATGAAGAAGGACCCATGACACAAAGACAAAGATTCTGTCTTTAGTTTAATAGATTAGAGCTCTTAGTCGGGGAAACAGCACATTGAAGCCTGCTGACGGCTGGTGGGCGTTTTAGTAGTGTCTCCTTCTGTCCAATCACTCTGCTGTTTTTTGTATAATGTGTATTGTCTTCCTACTTTTTAACACAATATGACCGTTGTCGTGTATATTATGTGGGTTGTCGTTACTCAAACTCAAACCTGAAGCTTTTGATCATCAGGAAATGTATAATTATGTTATGTAATACGTTGTTGTCAGCACATGCTATAGCCCCTTGTTGCCGACTTTTCCAAATTCACATGCATAGTTCAAAATAAACTATGGGTGTCATCAAAGCAGTTTGAATTGGCCATATACGCGACTGTGCATTGATTAAACTAGATTATATGTAGGTCTAGATTATGCAGCCACGTTGCCACTCACAGCCTGGCTGTCAAATAGGTAAACGACCAACACTCCCAGATTTAACAGTTGGTAACTACCCTGGTTGTTTCTCCAGGTGATAGGGGCGACAAATATGTCGCGAAATCTTATGTCCAGGTGATAATGCTCACAGGTTAAGGCTGGATTTTTACAGCGAGGAAAACAGGTAAACGTGTGTGTCTTATCAGCAAGAACAAGGAAACCATCGGCACATTATTCCTTCATTGTGTTTGTGACAGTGCTAGATGTTTAGGCTGTTGGCGCACTGAATCAAAGCTGTTTTTGCGACTGTTCTGACTCAATGCGCCAGGTTTCTCTTCCCGCTAGTTGTCTCAAGACAGCTTTGACGCGCCCAAACTGGTGAGATAGACTACTGGCGAGGTTCTGTTTAACTCCATAGTTCACATCCCATACTTGAAACTGGCGAATAACCGGACTTGAACCAGTGTACCACTGAACAGCCTGATGACTTTGTCTACTTAGTATTTCTTTATTTCACTGATCACTTACAGATCTGTCTATTGTTATTTAGTAGCTGTTGGGACTAATGAAGGCTTTCCAACATCTGTTCATTGCAAAATTGCAATAGAGGCGACTAACACAGGGAGTTTAAATTTATTTTCTCAGCTTCCCTACAGCGATCTGGGTAGCCCATTTAGGCCAGTAGCTCATTGAGTCACGTCTGTTTTAATGCTGTTTCTCTTTCTCTCTCTCTCTCTCTCTCTCTCTTTCTGTGTGTGTGTGTGTGTGTGTGCGTGGGTGTGTGATCTGTACTATGATGTAAAACGTGACCTCTCACACTAATGTAGGAGACTAACACAAGGAGTATATTACGCTTATTTTCTCAGCTGCCCTACGGCGATCTGAGTAGCCGGGATGAACAGCAGCGCATGGAGTCAAGTCCGCTGTACCTACCTCGGAATTAGTTTGAGATATGAACTATGATATTAAACAGGACCTGGCACACTAGTGAGCCTGAAACAAGTCTGTCTGACTAGTTGATTCAAAACAAGTTCAGGTCTGAATCAAAACCAACCTCAAAAGTGACTTGACTCAGCGCGGTACGAACTCTAAGATGGACAGGAGATGCCTGAAATAATTATTTACCCTCTAATGTTATCCTGAAATCGTCATTACCGCATTTTGCGCACGCAGAACACGTCAGCAGTATCGGTTAATTGCGCATACTATAGAGTCTGGGAATTAGTTGTTTAACGAGATTTTGTAAACAGGTTTTCCCGGAAAAATAAACACAGGATGTAGCTTGCGTCATAGGCTTCAAATTTATATAATTTTCATTGGTTTGTTTTGTTGAAGCATAGGTTACAATTGCGTCATGGAGTGTGTAATCGGAACCTTTTTAAAAAAAAAAAAGTATTATTATATCCAACCGAACCACATGTGCTACTTTCAAACAGAGAATTTAGAAAACACAGAATGTCTATGAGATCCTTTTCATATCTGATTCAATGTAACCTTTCTTTATTGTTTCTTATGCGGGACTTTGTAACATACAACTTTTTGTTTTTGTTTTTGCCATATATTTCATACCTCTTCCTCTTGTCTTTGTTTTTCATCCCTCTATTCGTCTCAGCCACCACATTCATTTTCCTATCATTCTCTACATCTTTGGATTTATCGTTTGTTTGTTTGTTGTTTTTTTTGTCTTTCATGTAGTTTTTGTTGTTTGTTGTTGTGGTTTCTAACATCTGTGGTATTTGTTGTTAGCGTTCTTGATCTTGTCCTTCTCCCTTAGACTACATTGTCAGAAAGGCGGTACCCAGCAGTGCTGCGGAACCAGAGCCAGGATGTCCCCAAACCTTTGGACCATGCCAACTTCCCTGGAGTCCATTAGAGCCTTTGCTTGACCCTTTACTGCTGCCCTAAGGGCGAACGTTATGTCACCTTTTCCTTTTAATTAGCGTTATTTTCGGGTGTGTTAGTGCTACACAGTACGTGTAGGAAAATGGCTTTGCACACCACTAGAGTGAGCACACCCTCAGTTGGAGAATACTGTCATAAGTGGCCTTGTTAAATAATTATAGCCCCTACGGGAAAAAATGAACCAAGATTTTTCAAAATAATTTGGCTGCATGATAAATTCATATATCCAGATTTGGCATGACCATCAAAACCATTTTATCTGAACCAAAAATTATTTTATCATTTAAATTGTAATAATGTGCCAGAAGATTGCTTCATAACTTTATTTTGAAACCGGTAACAGGTGTTCCTAGCTGTGTGAACACTAGGAATTTCACTTTCAGTTTGTTTAATTCCGCGGGAAGTACAGTCTTCCGGTCTGCAGTTCGCGGTCTTAGTTCTTGTTTGTTCTATGACCATTTTCTGAAAAACTGGAGATCTTGTAGTATGTAGAAGAGATTTAACAAATGCACCCGTTAACACTCCTAGACAATGCCTTGTGGCACTTACCAAGCTGTTCCACAGTTCCCATGTATTCCAACTCCTTATCATGATAACTAAAGCCGAAAACATTTAACCTCGAATTTCTGAGTTGTGGACAACGCGGAGTTAGAACAAACGCGAACTCAGGTAGCGAACTGTTGCTGGTTTCTCTCCTAAAGGCAAACGTCTCCATTCAAATGATTTACTTGTGGACCTAGTGACACGCCTGGTTTCATCAGAAATCTCCACAAACCAATTACACATTTCTGTGCGGCAACTCGAAAGCCACTTACGAAACGTAGATAGACAGCGGAAAAGGTACTTTTTCAACATAAATCGTTTTAATTAAAATCAACAATGAATTGAACAACATCATTCTCAATGAACGAGCCCTTTTGTGTTTTCATCTTCGTGAAGAAAAACAATAACAACAGCAACAAAAGAAACAGAAATGTCAAAGGAAAAACTTTTATTCCGCTAAGTATCAAGGATTGGGAAAAAAGGTTTTATCACACAGTCATACACAGAAAAACACACACTCACTCACACACTCACACACATGCACAAACAATAGGCTTAATTCTTGCTTGCCTAGAACACGATAAAAGCTCTCGAAGTCGAACTAATATATAATCCCTTGTTGCATGTGAGGGCTTAAATTTTCTGTGTCAGCAGAGAAATAGGAGGGCCGCCAGTGTAACAAAAAACAAAAACCAAACAAAAAGCTCATAGCAAGGGGAGGTGTGTGGCCTGGGACTCTGAGAACCACTGTGTAGAGGAAGCAACTGTAACTAGGGAAAAGGAAAGAATTGATCAAGGCACAGAGAGAAACAACAACAAGTTTCCGGGCTGTAGATAAACAATGCCTCGTAATTGAACGCCATTATACCTTGGAAACCGGTCTGAAAATGATGGACGTGCTGATTTGAAAATATGTACGGGGGTGGATTAATGATAGCCCTTGGGCCATTGTGGCTGGTAGACAAAACATAAACAAACTAGATGAAACAATGATACGGAAACGAAAACCTGGATATATAAATAAACGGTCTCATAGCGCAATGTGCCAACGCCCGTCGCAGTATGGGAGATGGGATGATAGAGCGGATAAATACACAGACGCACGGACAGGCAGATATAATGTAGCTACAGTGTTATCTCAAATTCCTTATTCCCAGAATTCATCGAGGGGTATTTGCCATATTGTTGTACACGACATTTGGCCGATTTTGAGGTTTTGTCAAGAAAGTGGTTCTCTCATTCCTAATTTCTTTATGCAAAAGTGTCATCCCAATAGGCTTCTCAAGATGTGTGTTTGAGACGTAATGTTTTATGCAGGTTAGCTCTTTTGCCGACCAAACTTCAGTCCTTTTTTTTTTTTGCTCGAAAAGGCAAAAATGCACATACAACAATATCGCAAATACCCGATAACATTAGAATGCATCAAGTACAAGTGTTAGGTGAATGCAGTACACGTATACAATATACGTGGTAAAAAATTGTTGTAATAAACAGCACTTTTGACGGTCAGTACCAGGTTTGTTAAAATATGTGTGAAGAATGTCTTCAACATTTCGTTTTTCACTCTTGTAGAACACTTTTATTGCAATAGACCATCTTTTGTTTTTTTCTAAAACGCGGTCTCACTTGTAGCTGGACCGAACAGTGAGTCCATCAATGAACCTGAAGAGTACGCTGCCGATTATATAATTATTATGTGAACATTTTTGTACCTCTGTTGTAACCATGTTTATTTCTTCACAAAATGGAAACATTTGTTGTTTTTTCTGTTCATCTCACGTACTGGCATACCAACAGTTTTCTCATTATTTTCCTGTTACTGAGTTACGATATGTGTATTTAAGGATGCTTTACATGTGTGTACCATGTTTGAAATGGACGGGCAATATCACTGAATGGACAGGGGGAAAAACGTTGCCACAACACAGGCCCTTGCCCATGCCAGCCAGAGGTGGAGGCAGTTTGTGAGACGCTCACTAGTGCAGTGCCGCCACGACTCCTGAAGGAATGAAAGCATCCAGAACCATGTATGTGCTCTTAAACGCTCTTCGCTTCGAAAGTGAATTTCCCTCATTGGAAAATAAACTGATTCTTATCTTACCTTTTTGTACCTTTTTTTTTTACCGGAGAGTACATCAAAGTTTTAGTCATTTTTGTTATTCTTGGGTGTGGCCAAAATGTTGCTACTTATAACTGCAAATTGTTGAAGATACTTTACTTTGTGAGCATTACAGATCTCATCATGAGCAATGATATGGTAGTCATAACTCCAAACCCCAAAAATCATGGATACGGCAGTTTGCGAGATGGGCGACGTTGTATTATCTCGTATTAGGTGAAAGAATAAGAAATTAAACAGGCATTGACAACTAACATCACCGGTGTAAACTATTTTTATTGTTTTTGAATGGCCATTTGTGCCATATATTGGTGGTCTAATCATCTGTCTCCGATTTTCAGTGTCCATAACGTCAGCTTCGCATGTGATTTGTGTGCATAGTATTAATTCTAAGACTGATATTTCTCTCATGATATACAAGCTGTCTAAGAAAAAATGTATATATAAGCACTTTGAATTGTCAGTTAAGATACATTCAACATGTATAATTCAAACTAAAGAGGACAGATGTGTAATTATTTGAGTTATGACATGAGTTCAGATCGACGGCCGTTCTGATCCAGATACTGGCGACAGCGTAGTTCAACAGACTGGTAAACAACATTATTGTTCATTTGTGTACACATAGGGATTAAGACACCCTGTATTTATAGACCATTCTGTGACCCATTCGAGTAAGGGGGAATCGTGTCCAAAGATAAATATAAATGTAGCGCTGTTCGGATTAAGAAGCTTAATATAATTATAACATAATATAACTATACTCTTGTAATTACAGTACTATGCATGTGTATTTATATTAAATACTTCATTACTTCGATACTATACTTTTCATGAAGCTGATAATGAAGTGCTGACACGGTCAGGTTGAAGAATGAACAAGTTTCAGGCAAACCATACGTCTTGACCTAAACTATTCTCTACCTGCTCTGGTATCAAATCAATATACCGTGTCAGCGGAGGAAATATCACTTGTCAGCCAAACGCCCAATGCCCGAAGTGGTTTTCTGGATTTTACATGGAATCAATTAGAATCCCCGTGGATCGTTTAATAGGCCATTGGGGTAATGTGCAGCGTTTCTAAACTGGGAAACCGCATTAAGGAAAGACGTGTCATCGTGGACCATACCTCGCTTTCTTGTTTATTTCTTGCATCGCCTGTAAAGCAAGAAAGCTAGGGTAATGTTGAGCACATGTTCAGTGCAGGCATCTTTGGCTGTCGTTAAGACCATCCGTTACATAAGGTCTGGACTCCGGCTGTGTGCTAGTCGTACAGGAAAAACAGCGTGAGTCATATAGAATTCGCAGAGCCGGGGCAGGGGGTAACAAAAATTCTTTTTTTTTATACCATCCATATAATTATTAAGCTTAGGCAAGGCATGCTCGTATATATGTGACTTGCTGCCATGTTATAGTTGTGTTTACGATTCATGTTGCCGTCGACTTTACAGTGATGCCCGTGTCTAGCATGTGTGTGCGTCTCTATTCATTAGCCTAGATTTTAGAAAAATGCGAGGCAACTCCACACAATCTTATTTTAAAAAAAATAGTGGCGGGAATTACTCACTGTGGTTCAATTCTGGCCCTTTTTTTGCTCGACGCTACAGCCTAAGTTAAAAAAATTATAAAGTTAATATCTTTAAGTGTCAACTAATCCAGCCCAATCGCTTTTGTACCGACCAATTGTGTTTATTCAAGTTTCAGGGATATTTAAATAAAAAGTTGTAAAAATGTAAAATACAATGATCTTTGTTTTGGTTCCCTGAGGTAAGCCCACCTCACCAGAAACGATATTAATACGCGTTCGGTTCGTTGTGTGCAATTTCCCAACCAGAAATGAGTGCGCGGTGCTCTGGTGTGCATGAAATCTGTAGTAAGAGTGTAGAATATAGGAAGCTTTCTACATCAAAAAGAGAGAGATAGATAGAACGGGAGGTTCACAGGTTTATCCCGGACAATGCCGGGTACCTCATCTAGTATGCAGAAAAGAAAATATTAATAAAACCAAATATTTTCAACTATTAAAACAACTTACATGCCTTATGTACGACACCCAAAAACACCCCTCTACCTCCGTGTTATAACCCTATTACAGAAAAAAAGACAGGAAGACTCGAAAATATCAGGTTTCACAAAATAATATTTTGTTACCAGGATAGTTCAGCATTGTCTGAAACACTATGCATTTTTTAATCTGCGACATTGATGACGAACAAGTTAAAAGGGGTCGACTTTATGTGAGGGAGGACGCTTTAAACCGGTGACGCATTGCGCCGTGTTTTGTTTTGTCTCGGTTTAGTGTGATTATTATGTGGATTATAAAGTTGAACGGGATATCGGGCACAAGCTAACTGAAACATGTCTGTTTCACCAGTCCGGGCGCGTCGAAACTGTCTTGATCAGCTGGCGGAAAGAGAGACAGACCTGGCGCACTGCATCAAAACAGACTCAAAAGAGTCTTGACTCAGTGTGCCACCAGCCTTAGGAAGGCCTCATTCTAATCCCGGAACGGCACAAGTGCACACCAGAATTTCCTATATTTTCTCAGTAAATCCAGGAAGACCCTATCATACAAAGCCCGGTCAGACACAATCAGCCTCTGCCATTATTTCTGTGGTGTACATTTTGCTGGCAGCATCTGTCTATGTCTGGCCGGGCTTAGTATGGTACCTTTCTTAGGCAACATTTAGAAATATGAAGTTAACGGCACTGGAAAGTCCCAAAATGAGAAGACATGAAAGTACTATGTCTTGTCCAGCCAAAACAAATGACAGCGACAGTAAGCGTGGTTTCTTTAATTTCGATTGACTTTACTGTCTCAATTCTCTTGCCTTTTGTGTCTAAAGTTGGGCTTTGCTAAATACGGATAATGTGCTCGATCTATGCTTGTGTTATTGGAAAAGTTTTAAGTTTGAATTTCAGAAAGCACATCGACACGGCCACGGCTGTAAGTGTTACGAAGACGTAAGACGATATAACAGAATGATAGGACAGGAGGAGACTCTCACAGAAGCTTCCACCAACGACCCATGTTATTGAAGCAGGGCAAAGCGCTTTCCGTAATCCACATAGTTTAATGTGTCTCTTTTATTTGGTGCTTGATAAACAACACGGCGTTTCTTTGTATATGAAGTCCCAATTCTTTCCCATCTCCCCATGATGATCTCTTAATTTTAAAATCTGCACCAGGTGGGGAAACGAACTATTTCTAGAAACAACAGCTTGGAGTAACGGTATCAAATGGTGTACCAGGTGAAACGATGTAATACTTTAAGAGTAATGGTAAAATATTATGGCATAGGTGAGACCCTGGTATATGAGAGCTAATGTGAAGCTTTCTTCGGTGTCAAGTGTTTACTAAACTTAATGGTATCTCATGTGTTACCTGTCCTGATACTGTCTGAGGTTTTGATGGGATTCATTAATGAGGTGTGGAATGGTACATGCCAGCAACACACTGTCTGGATCTGGGAAAAATTCATTAGCAAAACATGAAAAATAAAAACACACAAAAAACCTGTGGTGTCGCAGCAAGGATGATCGGTTCAGTGCAAGAAGTGTTTAGGTTCACAAATAAGGACATATTCACTTCTGGCGCTGAACCACCGGGATTATCGAAGTTGAAGTATCGTCACTGCTCTACGCTAATGGCACGTCATTTTTCATACCTTTGCGATATTAAGAGAAATCCGTTGGTTTTCGTGTCATTTGGTGACTTATGGCATTAGGATTCTGTTGGACTATTACATTTTCCTACTGACGCATTTCTTTTTTTACAATAATGCTATCTAATAGCCCTCATGCCCAGGCATGCAATGAACCGCCAGTTGCCTTTTTGGCATAAGTATGACATTTCATTATGCCATTATCATAGAGCAATGGCGATATGGCAAAAGATGTTGTATTGTTCCGGCAAAGCCTCACGCCAGAAATAAGTAACAAGAAATCGATTTAATTTAAAATTCCTACAGAATAGAATTAAAGAATCTAAGCAAAGTTTGGTTCACAAGGAGCTTTCAATAAGCTTAGAGAAACAAATATAGTGAAAACTGATACCGCTCGCTTAAAAAAAAATTGGCAAAAAAAAATAGGAATGAACTACAGTCTGTGGTTGAGTTTTCCCACAAAAGCTTTGTCTGGATTTGGAGCAGATCAGACATCAAGCTTGACGGATAATGCCCTCGATCTATGCTTGTGTTATTGGAACAGGGCAAAGCGCTTTCAGTGATCCAGTTTCCATGTATAGCACAGCAAATCGAGCTATCTGATCGCGGTTTAAGCGCTCACCAAACCTTTGTGTCGATGAGAAAAGCAGGCGAAACGGTTCCGACCATACATCAGCGTTAAGTGTTACTAGCGCTGCTGGAGGCCCACTCGAGTACATGCTGTTTTCAACAATTTATTTAACAAGCCATTCGCTGAATTTGCCGGCAATTTCCATCATGACGGTCGTTAAAATTATTATACACTTAAGGCCTAAAGAATTTTGTTTTCAACACTGTGTGCCTCTGGTTTATGAAACCTCTTTGAAAAATAAAAAAAAGGAATTGTAAAGTTAGTGGCGCACTGAGTCAGTTCTGTTTTGTGTCTGTTTTGTCTCAGTGCGCGAGGTCTCTCTTCCTGCTAGCTGATTCAAGACAGTGTTGGCGCACCTGAACTAGAGAGACATGCATAATTATGTACTTGTTTTTGTCAAGCCTACGCACTAGGTCCCGTTTAGTTTCCTAGTCCACTAGAAACCAAGACAAAGCAGAACCAGAGAGTATAGATGTATAGAAAGATCTCACTTCCGCCAAATCGCGAAACTAGGTCGCTGCGGTAAACAAGAAATTGAAGAATTGAAAGAGACTTTCTTCACCAAAGATAGTGTGCATATCTGTTTGCTGTGGTTTGTTCAAATTTTGGGACTGACTGAAACTATTTAGAGCCGTTTGTAAGCCCTTACACCCCGTGGAAATGCACAAACCGGTATTGTTTACCGCAGCGACCTACCTTCCGCTCCATGCTAACAGTGGTTTCGCAGAGCCTCCCGTTTCTCGCAGTGCAAATCGAGCAATAGTGAAACCTCTCTATACATCTATACTCTCTGGCAGAACTGACGTGACTCGCCGTACCACCAGCTTGAAGGGATTTACTGACGTCATTCATCTACCTGCCGAACGCCCATTTTTCTACGTCCAGCAATCAGAGATAATCACTGCCAGCTATAGACAGAAAGACTGCCTAAGTTATTAAGTCTGAGAAGCCAGTGGACAGTCACGACTAGGTGTTGAAAGAAAGTTGGATTGATCGAGTTCAGATTAAAACAAAACAAAACAAAAAAATGCAGGGGAATAAAAGACCATGGAATGATGAATTAAATGGCAATTTCCCAGACACTGAGGGAACTGTCCACAGCTTATCTTGTGCAATATTCCTGTGCTTCATTGATAGTAACTGTGTTCACTCGACGTCACGATTATATTTAAGTGATAATTTTACATTAGTTAATAAAAAAAATACACTCATTCAGAGGACTGTAGATCTTTTTTAGCTGCTCGAGTTAGTAAATGAAGGTAAAAAGGGGCCAAATTTATTTTCAAATAATGCGATCTGAAAGGCACGTCTAAGACCACCTGAGAGGCTGGTATGTCCATGTTGTATAGGTCTATGAAAAATAAACAAGTGACTGAGATAGTAGTCGCAAGTAAACACTATATCCCAGAGTACTCTACAGAATTTACCTACGTGTAAACTGTTTACGGAATAGACCAGCTCGGATCTTGTATGTCCTTGTAAACATCCATTGATATGCGTCAAAACACTGAACAAGAAGAAGTTAAGGAGAGCAATGACCTGGGAGGTTACTGTATACTAGGGATATATTTAAGTGTCAATCGCTACAGGATTACAATAGCCTGACGATGTTACAATTAACATTAACTGACCAAAACTAAGATAAGATAAGATAAGATAAGATAAGATAAATTTTATTCGTCCTTGTACAAGGAAATTTGTTTTGATCATTGAATACATAACAATATAGTTACAGAAGCAGAAAGTATGATACATAGCGCGCACACACACATATATACACACACACTGATAAATTAACTAAATTAACAAAATTAACAGTGCACACAATATGCTTCCCTAACTAAACCACATTGACCTGACACGCAGGACATAATTCAACTGTGCACAGATTACGATCAAGATGACGACATTATTGTAACATCCTAGTTGATGATGGAATGAACGATTTAAAGTAGCGCTCAGTTTTAGTTTTCTTTGACAACAGCCTTAAACTTCTTACAGATCTTATATATTCCTTGTTCAGGGGATGTTGGGGGTCATTTATAATAATATTAGCTTTTTTAATACAAGCACCAGTGTACAGCTCATCAAAATATGGCAGATCACAGATACAAATTTTGGATGCTTTTTTAATTAAATTATTGATCTTATTTTTATCTTTTTGTAAGATGTTTCCTCCCCAACAGACAACTCCATACATCAAAACGCTCTGAATAGCCATGGTGTAAAATATTTTCAGAATGCTTTTGCTAACTTTTAAAAAGCGCAGCTTTCTGAGGAAATACATGCGCTGGTTGGCTTTCTTGTATACATATGTTACATGCGCATGCCAGTTAAGCAATGAATCAATAGTAATGCCAAGATATTTGGCCTCTGTGACAATTTCAACCTCTTCATTGTTGATAGTAAGAGGGCAAACAGGATCGTTGTTATTTTTCCTAAAGTCAAAAACAAGCTCTTTTGTTTTCTTAACATTCAGTAGAAGATAGTTGTTATTACACCAACAATGAAAGGATTGTACAATGTTAGAATATTCGTGGCCAGAGTTAGGTAAAAGGCCTAAAATAGCAGAGTCGTCGGCAAATTTAAGAAGGTAAACGTTGTTGTGTGTCACAGTGAAATCATTTGTATACAATGTATACAAGGCAGGTGACAGCACGCAGCCTTGTGGCGCTCCTGTGTTTGTTGTGAGTAATTTGGAAAATGTGTTGTTTATATCCACAAACTGGCTTCTCTGTGTTAGAAATTCGAAGATCCAGCTCTTTAAAAAAGAACTCACGTGTAGGTTGGTAAGCTTTTGAAACATTAAGTGCGGTTGTATGGTGTTAAACGCAGACGAAAAATCGACTAGGAGCACACGAACACAGGTTTTACCAGTGTCTAAATGACTGTAGATGTTATGCAATAAAAACAATAAGGCGTCTTCTGTGTTCCTGTTTTCTTTGTATGCAAATTGCAAAGGATCGAGATTTTGTTTGACCTCCTTCGTTAGTTCAGTTAAAACTAAAGGATAATTTCAAATACCAAAGATCTGTGATCGGTGTAAGTACCCAGGTTCGTTGGTGTTGTTTTGGGTAAAGACTGAAGATCTTATTATAAAGGAAGTAAGGTCTCCAATGTAATCATGAAAGGCTTTTTAACCGCTGAGCCTTAAATTCTGCAAAATATATTAGGCAAAGAAAGACGTAAAGTTGTGCGTGGGGCATATTTTCAAAGGCCTTGAAGTTTGCTATATTTTCAATATTTCCGTTGATTTTGAGCCACAACTGAGTTGAACAGAAAAAAGTGTTCAGACGTTCTGAACCGGGAAAAAAAGTTGCATATATTTAATGAATTGTATTTGACCTTAATTATGATGTGAACCCCATGCCCACAGACATGCCCAACTTTTAAATTCAGTAAGTTTACTCTCACTTCTCTTGGAGAAAACTAAATTCAACTTCACGATTGTAAAGATTAATTTCTTCTAAGTTTTGAACTGGTTTCAGTTTGCGGAAATGAAGACAATGGAAAGACGAAGATTGTGCGGAGCGTTCTCTAGTGCAAACTGTGTGTCCTTCAAGGACCATGCCATTATTTGCATCTTAGTTTGCTTCTAGGGCAACATTATTTTTGCATTTTATGCAGTCTCGGGGAAAACTCGTCTCATGGGTAGTTTATCCAGCAACATTTGAAGCACGAGTAATCAAACAGAAATTGGTGAGGGTGAAATGCTTCAATTTTTTTCTCAGAGGTTTTGCGTACAAACCTGTTCAGGAAACTCCGGATGTAGCCTACTGGCAGTGCCCAGGGAGTCTTATGGGACGGATGAATCGTATGGGCCCCCCCCCTCCGCTCACCCCGCCCCAAATTTGCTAACTCCCTCCTCCCTGCCCCGCCAGGCCAGTTCTCTGATCTGGAAATATTCCCAACAAGTTTGCACTGTTCCTTGTCTATCTTTGCCTCAGTTTAGCCCCCTTACATGGAACTGTGAAGCAATAGTTACTGTCCTTGACAGGGAAACAAAATCCATCAGTATTTTAAAAAAAACAACAACAACACTATAAGCGGCTTTCTCTCTTAATCAGTTACAATACATAAGACACCATTACGTGTATTACTGAATCTTCTTTGCTCTATTTTTCATTCCATCCGTCTGTACTGCTCTTGTTTTTCTGTCTGGGTATAAATTTTTCTCTTTCAGAATGTTCCTAATTTCCCTTTCTTCAGTCCACCGTCTTCTACAGACTGAAGAACTTTATTTTGGGAAGTAACAGGCATGCTGTGTTTTGACTCATAAAATATGTTGATCCGGCTTTTTAACCCGCCAGTGTGTTTTCTTGCCTTTTGTGCTACATTGGTATCTATAGGCTCATGAGAAAGGCTTTCTGCTTTCTACAGCAGACAAACAACAAGAACAGGAAAAGCGAGATGTAAGTGCTGAAGGTAGTTATCGTCCTAAAACAATGGCCTCAAACCTGTCTTTCTACATTTCAACAAGACTCGACTTTGGTTTTTATTTGTTCCAACTCCACATTTTGCACAGCTGAAAAAAATTGACGTTAAACGTTTCCGGCTTTAATATTCTGATAAGGAGTTAAAACAAATGGTACCTGTGAAACAGCTTGAAAAGGGCTCACAATGCATTTTAAACAGATGTCAAAGTGTACATTTGTTATAGCTCTTCTACATTCTAAAAGGTCTCCAATTTTTCAGGAAGTGGAGATGAAGTAAACATGAACTAAGGTCACGAAGAACAGAACAGAACACTGGTGTCTGGCGTTGCCTTTGACCAACAATAGACACCACTATTTTGAAGCAGGCTCGTGTGAGAAGAGCTCTCTCTCTCTCTCTCTCTCTCTCTCTGTCTCTCTCTCTGTCTCTCTCCCCCTCTGTCTCTCTCTGTCTCTCTCTCTCTCTGTCTCTCTCTCTCTCTCTCTCTCTCTCTCTCTCTCTCTCTCTCTCTCTCTCTCTCTCTCTCTGTCTTATTTAGTGGAAATGTTTGAATTGACTAAGAAATCACCAAGTACTGTCCTTGAGAATAGGGAATAACAAAATAACACCCTGATTTATTCAGTTTGACAGTTCAAGTATCCGTCTGCAGATGGCAATGTCGATATCCATTGATAATCGGAATATCGTATTCGGTGATTTCTGTAGAACTTAGCAAAGCTTTTGTAATCTTATAATTGAGGTCTTTGACCTCTTGTTATCAGACATGAATCAATTCAGCGTTGACCTAATCCAGATTACCGCCATTGTCATGCCACGGCCTAGGAGGTCGAAAAAACAGTGACAATTTCGACTCTTTTGGATAATTGAATACTTATGTTTTATCGCCCACGACCTGCCCCCTGAAATTGAAATGTCTCCCAAAAAGTACTTCCTGGTCTAGCATGTCACGTAGTGCCATTGATTTTTATAGGGAACCGACAGATTTGCAAGTCTGTGACATTAATGTGTTTCTCTTTTGTCTTTATATGGATAGTGGTAATCTGTTTGGCGTTCTCTGGCTAGCTGTATGTTTGACTTTGTACTATCTATCTATCTATCTATCTATCTATCTATCTATCTATCTATCTATCTATCTATCTATCTATCTATCTGTCTGTCTGTCTGTCTGTCTGTCTGTCTGTCTGTCTGTCTGTCTGTCTGTCTGTCTGTCTGTCTGTCCGTCCGCCCGCCCGCCCGCCCGCCCGCCCGCCCGCCCGCCCGCCCGCCCGCCCGCCCGTCCGTCCGTCCGTCCGTCCGTCCGTCTGTCTGTCTGTCTGTCTGTCTATCTATCTATCTGTCCAACCGTTGGCCTGTCCATCCGTCCATCTGTTTACTTATCTACCTGTATTTTCATTGGGCCAGACATAAAATATTTATATCTTTGTCCTGCCTGTCCATTTACCTCTCCCTTTCCCCCCGTCTGATCATATGTATGCTGGAAATGAGCTGTTTTATTTTCTCCATTTCCAGCGCTATTTTATCCTTGGTTAATTTACTTCTTAAAATCGACGATTTCATGAAAAAAAAAGAAGAAAAAAAAACACGCTTGTAACAGATAATATAGAGAAAACAAGAAGAGAGGCACGAGAGGAGAGAATGAGAGAAAATGAGGGAAATGTAGGAAATGGGTTTGGAAGGAGAGAAAGTATATAAGAACGGATATATAAAATAAAATCACATGTCAATCGAATTCCCGGAAAAAGAGGCCAGAGTGGAGTACACTTTCCTATATCCTGGATCGGCGGATATTTACAGGTTTTTACTGTTCTCAACATGGGCCTCTAAATGAGAAGTCACGTGATCGATCAGTAGCCAATGGGTTGAAAGCAAATCCTTTTCATTTGATAAGATTTGATGACTTCCGGGGTTAATGCATTTCTGTAAGGCATTGTGATCCATCGGGACAATTAAGTTGGGGGTTGGATGTTTGTTCTATTTTTAGATCTGTTAAATTGGTGTGCTGAAACAAGTGTAATTATGTGAGGGTTTGTCTGTCTGAGTGTATTTGTGTACGTTGATGTATGTATGTGTGTGAGAGAGAAAGAGAGAAAGGGGGGAGAGAAAGAGAAAGGGGGAGAGAGAGGGAAAGACAGAGAAGGGGAGAGAGAAAGAGAGAGAGAAAAGAGAGAGAGAACGGGAGAGAAAGAGGGAGATATAGAGAGAGAGAGAGAAAGAGAAAGAGAGAGAAAGATGGAGAGAGAGAGGGAAAGAGAGACTGAGAGAGAAAGAGAAAGAGGGAGAGAGAGAGGGGGGAGAGAGAGGGGGGGGAGAGAGGGAGAGAAAGAGAGAGAGAGAGAGGTACAGACAGGCAGACAGACAAACAGACAGAGAAAAAGAGGCAAAGAGACAGATGGATGCAGAGAGAGAGAAAGAAACTCACATAGAGAAACAGAGCGTGCCTGATTTATTTGCTATTGTTCTTCTAATTAAAGTAATAGATCTGTTAATGGCCTTGTTTTTGTATCTCATGACGTGAATGTCCCAAATGTGATAGTGTTGTCTCGTATCAGGAAGCTGCATTGGAGATTGCAATTATTTCTCATGGATACAGAGACCTGCCAAACCAACTTGGTGCTTTGAATATTACCAAAACGTTTTTTTTTTCTTCACTGCTGAGATCTTTGCATCTCGGGGGCCTCAGCCTAATGGTGTTGGCCCCATTTTTCTTCAGTATTGAGTCACTACTGATGACTTTATATTGTGAGGTCCCAAACACAGCCGACCATTCTCACCATAGTGACTGCACATCGGCAGTTTTCTGACTGTGATCATTAAGCACAAATGCAATATTATAATGAATGATTCTTTCTCAGTTTAAAACGATGGGCAAGTCCGTAGAAGTTTACAAAGAAGTCGTATATAAAACGTGAGTAGGTCTGACGAAATTGGCGACCAGATTTCTGATAAAACTCCAAGGGGGAGAAAAGACATTTTTCTTCCACTTCAAAAATCATAACTTTGATTACAATTGAAATAGTAAGCTCTGATGAACACAAAAATGCTCAGAAAATACTACTCTTTCACAATGTTCAAAACCAAATGAAAATACAAAATTGTTTACTTTTAGCCCGGTTTTGTCAGATCATGTCATGCCACAAATAGACCTACTACGAGTTTGCTAATGGCAGGCCCGTTTATTGGCATATAACATGCTGTTCTCCCCTTATTGTTTAAATCACTAATTCTCTAAATGTTCTTTAGTTGTACCAGAGAGTAGCCTATGTATTTATAGAGAGATCTCACTTCCGCAAAAATCGCGAAACTAGGTCTCTGTGGTAAACAAGAATTGAAAGAGACCCCCTCCACCAAGAATAGTGTGCATATCTGTTTACTTTGGTTTGTTCATATTTTTGGCCTGATTGAAATTATTTTGAGCCATTTGTAAGCTCTTACGCCCCTTGGAAATGCACAAACGGGTATTGTTTACCGCAGCGACCTACTTTCCGCTCTATGCTAACAGTGGTTTCGAGGCGCCTCCCGTGTCTCGAAGAGCAAATCGACCAATAGCGAAACCTTTTTATACCTACACGAGCTGAGTACCTGTTCCATGAACAGGTTTGTGTGGGTTTTTTTTTTTTTTGTTGTTGTTGTAAAACTTAAGACGCCTGTGAACTAAGAAAGGCATCAATGCTGCATGGATAGCTTATAAGAGAGATGCAACAACAAAGGACACCACTTCAGACCGAAAGGAATAAGAAGCCTAGTGAAAATTGGGGAAACAGTAAATTTCCAATAAAAAAAACTACACCTATTTGAGACTTCTGTTAAAAACTGTGCACCCGTACATCCATTCTGATGTACCATATAAAATTTGAAGTCTGAGTGTTGAGTTGTTCAGAAGCCTTTTGCAACGAAAAATCTCAAGTCCACAAATATATATAGTATACATACTCTCTGGTTGTGCCTAGCTCATTCGCAAACAAGTGGAATGTTTATGTGATCGAAGAATGAGAAGGAGAAGGAGAGGAGGGGGAAAACAAGAAGAAGAAGGAGAAGAGAAAAAAGAAGAACACGAGACAAAGGAAGAAAAAGGGAAGATAAGAAGTAGAAGACGAATGAGAAAGGGGAAAAGAGAGAGAGAGAAACAAAAAAAGAAAAGACAAAGTAGATAAAAGAAAAAAAAGGAAGGAGGCGAAAAAGAAAATGCCGATGATGATGATGATGATAATGTAGAAGACGAAGAGAAGAAGAAGAAGCAGAGAAATGAGTAGATTTGGCTGTCTGTAGAAGCATTACGAATATCCAGGGGTTTCCTCGCTCAATGCTATGCTTAAGTGATGAGGCGAGAGGAACAGATTTACACTGTCAGTATAATGTGCAGGAATGCGTGTGCGTTTAATTGGGATGAACGAACAAAGAATGAGTTAATGCGCTGGTTTGGCGTGAAGGTACAGCACTTAAGACAAGCCGGTCGAATCGGCCAACTGCAAAGTACATTAGAGTGTAACCGTTTACGTCCTAACTGAGTTAGCAACAATGCTCTCTGAATAGAGAAAACAATACTAAGTTGTGTTCACTGTAAAACTGTAGCTTATAATGTAAAATACTACTCTCCCCTAACAAGAGCTTTACTAACGTAGGGACTTCATGGAAGTGCATACTCTCAAAGGGGGGGCGTCGGGGGGGGGGGGGAATGCATCTGCTCCCGCGTATTAAAAGCGTACATGGTTTGGACGGGGGGGGGGGGGGTGTAGGGGATCCTGGCCTCTTATGTCGGCTTATGAATTGTGGTTATGAAGTAAAAGTTTTTTTGTTTTTTTTTAGCAAACTGAGTTGAAAGATTACATAAAAGTCATAATTATTTTTAATCGAAGAGATAAATTATTAATACTTCATGAAAAATGCCACTTTTAAGATTTGAAATATCAGGACGTATCATGGACATAGGCCTAGGCATTCGAATTTGCACTTCTGAACGAATAGACCATTCAAATGGCTGTAGGCTTATACTAGGAAGGTAGTAATAGAGGTTGAGGCAAGGTGTACAAGTGTAATTGGTTGTGGTGGAGTAAAAAAAAACTTAAGAAAAACTGAGTGTTCCTCCTCTATGGATGGTCCTAGACCGCTGTGGTTTGTGTCGCATACAAAATTAGCGTTATGTGTTGGTGCATTATTAAAGCCGATGAATTCGAATCGTGCGTTAAGAAACAAAATATTCCAGGTCACTGTAAGAGGGAGTTTGAGTTCTGAGTTTGGAGAGAGCACGTAGACATGATAACAGCCACACTGTCCTAGGAAAAGGCAGGACCGTAGACAGAATATAACAGAAAGATTAGGACATAAGGAGACTCTACCAGGAGCGTCCACCAACCACTTGCACTGTAATAGGGAGACTGGTCAAAAGCTGTAGACATTACTAATGGCGACCGTAGTTTTTGTTTGTTGCAACTCCACATTTTGCACAACTGAGAAATTGGGCGTTAAACGTTTGCGGGTTTAGTGTTATGACAGGGAGTTCAAATAAATTAAATGGGAAATGTGAAACAGTTTGATAAGTGCCATAACGATGTTTAAACAAGTGTCGGAGTGTGCATTTGTTATACCTCTTCTACGTGCTAAAAGATCTCCAGTGTTGTAGAAAATGGAGATAGAACCAACTAGAACTGAGGTGGCAAAATGAAGGGAAACGTGAGATTTTAGAGGTTGTGTTAAAAAAAACAAAAAAAAACATCGCCACCAACAACCAAACTGCTGTAACGTGTCTGGCACCAAGTGTCTGCCATGAGGAGTCCACCTGTTTCGAGTGCCAGCCTTCCAATTACGAATCGCACACCACCGGTCTGACATCACTGATCGATTCCCAGCCCCCACCCCTCTTTTCCCCCCTCTAATAACAAAACAACAAAAAAAAAAAAAGGGAGATACAATTACGATTATATCTGTTTACGTATTCCAATATCAGTGTCATTGCGAACGGTTCTGTAATGTTTTCTAACTCAAGCATTCCTTTGTCAGGGGCTATCCACAAAGTACGTACATACAATTTTGGCAATTTTTGACACCCCCCGCCCGTCTCCTCCCCTCGTGTACGCGTTTCATAGGCTTGTTCTCCCCTACCCCACCCCCTTGTACAAGAGTACCGTCATTAGAATGGTGAATGTCCACGATAAACCTTTTACGTTCTAAGACTTAAAATGGCATTTTGCATAGACTATAATATGGACTACCAGGAGGCATGTGGTTATATGAGAAAGGAAAAACAGAAGAAACACCAAATGCAAAAGGAATTGCTTTTCTAGTGCACAAGAATTTCAGAGACTATATAGAAGGATTTGAAAAACACACAGAGAGGACAATTTCATGTAAAATCAAAATGGGGAAAAATCACTCCAGATAATACATGTGTATGCACCAACATCAGATTATGAAGAAGAAGAGATAGAGAAATTCTATGAGAATCTGGAGAAAGCCATCGACCGCAAATCCAGCTACTACACCATTATCACGGGAGACTTCAATGCAAAAATTGGAATTAAAAGCAAGGAAGACAACATCAGAGGAGTGGGCGTCTTCGGGATTGGAGAAAGAAATCAAAGAGGAGAAACACTCATAAACTTTGTAGAAGAACAAAATTTCCACATAACAAATTCATTGTTTCAAAAAGCAAAGAACAGATATTGGACTTGGGAAAGTCCTGATGGCCACACTAGAAATCAGATTGATTTTATCCTAACATCCGACAAAAGTATAGTCACCAACTGCAAGGTCATCACGAATGTTGATATCGGAAGCGATCACAGAATGGTAAGAATGAAAATAAGGATCAACAAAAGGCTGATGAGGCTCAAGAGAATACAAAGGCAAAAGCCTTTTAAAGCAGACAGAGAATACCTGGAAAGACATAAGGAAGAATTCCAACTTGAACTGAAAAACAGATTCCACGCTCTACAAGAAGAAAAACCGTCAATAGAAACACTCAATAAAATCCTTACAGAAAAGGCAGAGAAATTACAAGCGAAGAGGGAAAATGCAAAGAAAGAACCATCACCCGAGGACATCAAAATTGAGCAGATGGATAAAAAGAGGAAGGAAATACATAAAAAAGATAACAAGACTGAGAGAGAACGGATAGAATACACTTTTTATATGGCCTTTAGCGTCTTTACAGACGGTCTTAGCAGCTAGAATATTCACTTTCACTTTGACTGACAGCTTCTCTCGTGGCTTATTCTACCAATGTTTGACCCGAGAGTGCGATGGCAGTGATTGCAGGTCAGTCTTTTGGGTTCACTTTGGCGAGTGTTTTCATTCCGCCTCTGTCGTTTTGTCAGGTATGTTTCTTTTGCCTTGAAGTCTACTGCGAGCGTGCCACTGCGCAATTTTTGTCTCCATCTGCTTCGATCACTTGCAAGGTTCTCCCATTCATTGGGGTCGATGTTGAATGCTTTCATCGTGACCTTGCAAGTGTCTTTGAATCGCAGATGTGGCCTACCTCTGGGTCGGTTGCCAGTAGCAAGTTCCCCGTAGAGAATTTGTCTGGGGATGCGATCATTTTCCATACGGTGGAGATGTCCAAGCCACCGCAGTCTTTTTTTGCCTAGGAGAGCCTGAGTTGATGGAATGTTGGCTCGGCTCAGAACTTCGATATTTGAGATCCTGTCTTGCCACTTGATCTTGAGAATTTTGCGTAGGCAGCGCAGGTGGAAGGAGTTGAGGGATCTTTCATGTTTGGAGTAGGTGGTCCATGTCTCTGAGCCATACAGCAGGGTGCTTAGGACGCAAGTTTGGTACACGAGTACCTTTGTTTTGATGGTCAGCTTGCTATTGTTCCACACCCTTTTTGAGAGTTTGCCAAAAGCTGTGGCCGCCTTTCCTATTCTGGCATTTATTTCAGTTGTTATGTCTGTGCTACCACTGATGGTTGAGCCTAGGTAGCAGAATTTTCCCACTTGCTCCAGAGGAGAGCCATTCAGCATGATTGGGTTGGAGTTTCTCAAGCCTTGTGTCAAAACTACAGTTTTTGAGACACTGATCTTTAGCATGAATTTGTCACAGGCTTTGGCAAGGCTATTGATGAGAGCCTGGAGCGTGGTTTCATCGTGGGCCACGATTGCAGCATCATCTGCGAAGAGGAGCTCTTGTAACATAATATGCTCTGTACGAGATTTTGCTTTTAGTCTGGCAACATTAAAAATGGAGCCGTCCACTCTGGTGTTAATAAGTACTCCACCTGAACATTGACCAAAGGCATTCTTGAGTAGGGCTGCAAAATATATACCAAATAAGGTAGGAGCAAGAACACATCCCTGCTTCACACCGCTGTTTACAGCAAATGAATTGGATGTGCAGCCCTCAAAGTTGACACATGCCCTCATGTCAGTGTGGAAGGATGCAATAAGTTTTAGCAATGTTGGTGGACAGCCTATGGATTTAAGGACTGCATACAGGCCAGATCGGCTTACGGTGTCGAAAGCCTTTGTTAGGTCCACAAAGCATATTATAAGCGGCCTGTTTTGTTCTTTACATTTTTCTTGGATTTGCCGAAGTGCAAATATCATGTCAATAGTTGATCGTTTGCTTCGAAAGCCACATTGTGTTTCTGGTAAGACTTTTTCCGCCAGTTGTTGAAGGCGGCAGAGGATGACGCGAGCAAAAGCCTTTCCAGTAATGCTGAGGAGGGATATGCCTCGATAGTTGTTGCAGTCGCCTTTGTCTCCTTTGTTCTTGTAAAGTGTGACAATTTTGGCGTCTCTCATATCATGTGGTATCACGCCTTCTTTCCAACACTGCAGTAACAGATTATACAGGTGTGGTAATAGTGGGCCTTTTAGGTCTTTTAATACCTCTGCAGGAATGTTGTCACTTCCTGTGGCTTTTCCAGCAGACAGGTGGTCGATTGCATTGGAAAGCTCGACTAAGGAAGGTTCAGCGTCAAGTTCGGCCATTATTGGCAGTTTTTGGAGGTGTTCCTCAAAATCTGGTGGAATATTTTTCTCAGTTGAATACAACAGAGAGTAATGCTCTACCCACCTATTCAGTTGTTCATTTTTATCTGTGATGGGTTCACCATTTACAGACTTAAGTGGGGCGCTTTTGGTGATGATTGGCCCAAGGGCTACTTTCATCTGACTAAAGGCGGTTTTCATATCTCCCTTTTCATTTGCCTCTTGTATGCTGTTACACAAGTCTGTCCAGTATTTGTTGGCGCAACGTCTTACCTCCAGCTGAAGTTTAGCTTTTGCATTTTTCAAACAAGTTTTTGTACTCTGATTGCAATTTTTGTTATACTCATTGAAAGCAGATTTCTTTTGCTCAATGAGAGGTAGGAGAATTTCGCTGTTCTGGGCTACCCAGTCGTTGTTTGAAACTTTATGCTGTCCAAAAGACTTGATGGCACAGTCATGAATTTTTGAACTGAGAGTGTTCCATGTTTCATCTACCGAGTCACATTGGGTGACATTATCCATGCTTTCAGCAAATAACTTTTCAAATGACTTTCTATTTGATTCATCTCTGATTGCTGTTACATTGATCTTAGGGATTGAAGGGGCTTTTGATCTGTATATTTTCTTGGCCGAAATTTTGATTTTGCTGACTACCAGTGCATGGTCGGTGTCACAGTCAGCACTGTGGAGGGAACGAGTTATTTTTATACAGCCCAAACTCTTCCTCCTTGAGAGAATAAGATCTAATTGATGCCAATGGCCAGACCTGGGATGGCGCCATGATGTTCTTTGGCATCTCTTAAGGTCAAAGTACGTGTTTGTAACACATAATGAGTTTACGGAGCATAGCTCCAGAAGGCGCTGCCCGTTTTCGTTGATGTTGCCAATGCCGAAGTGCCCAATGCACTTTGGCCATGCGGAGTGATCTGCTCCCACTCGAGCGTTAAAGTCACCCAGAATTAGCAGGCCTTCGGTGAGAGGGATGTTGTGGAGAGTCCTCTGCAATGCCTCGTAGAAAATGTCTTTGGTTTCGTCAGAGGAGGTAAGTGTTGGGGCATAGACACAGATAATGTTGGTAAAACCAGACCGGGTGTTCAGTCTGAGTGTCATGATGCGTTCTGACACTCCAATTGGAGTTGCGATCGAATTGATAAGGGAGTTTTTTACGGCGAAGCCCACGCCGTGGATTCTCGGCTGTTCGCTGCTAAGGCCCTGCCAGAAGAAGGTGTAGTTTTCTTCTTTGACTGACCCGGAGTCGGGAAGTCGAGTTTCTTGAAGGGCAGCGATGTCGATGTTTAGTAGCTGAAGTTCTCGATCAATAATTTGGGATTTCCTGATGGAGTCAATATTAGTGAGATCTTGCTGTTGCAAGCCTGGGCGCATTGTTCTGACGTTCCAGGTACCAAGTTTTAGTATTTTTCTGTTTTTGCCAGGTGCACACTTTACGTCAGCTTTTTGACTTTTGGTCTAGCTCCAACCACCTTATGAAGCAGGCTGACGTGGCGGAACAACACCCAACTGCCTGGGGGCTGCCCAGGTTACGGCGGGCGGTAGTTGATCAATGCAGCTGAAAAGCCGCTCCCACCGACAGAGGGGACCCCTGGCGCTCATCCGTACGCCAAATGGATTGAGCTTATCACCGGTAACTGCCACCTCCCGTGTTGTGCCCATCCGTAACGGATGGCTGGAGTGTCCTCTCCAAATCGGAAATGGGTGGGCTTATAGAGGAGAGACAGACGCTTGCCAAGCCCGAGCAAACGCCTCCTCGTTTTGCTGCCTTGCCTGGGCTATTTTTAAGAGATGGTGCTTTGCCCAGAGGCACCACCCCTCTCTCTGCCATTCTAGTTAAACCCAAGGGAGAGACCAGGTCAATACATTTGGAACTCGTCCGGCTGCAGGAGATGCTGGAAGCCAGTTTGATGCAGTTCTCCCTGACAACCACCTTCGGGTCTCCACTCCTGATTTTCTGTCTGGGTTTACTCCCATAGCCTTTGCTATCATAGCAACACACAAGGCAGTGTGGTATTTGTATTCAGGGTTACCTTCCCCTAGTCTTCCTCTCTCCCGAGATGACCCACAAGACAGTGGGGGTGACAGTAGCAGGCTGTATTGTGTACTGTCATACAATAGCAGAAAACTCTGGCCTGACATGAATAGAATACACAGAGCTCAATAAAACAGTGAAGAAAATGAAGAGAATCAGAGACCGAAGAAAAAGGACACAAATGATTAAAGACATAACTGAAAAGGGCAAAGGACCAAAAGAAATGTACAAGCAAGGAAATATGAAGAAAATATCATGCATGCTCAAACCAAATGGAGAATCGACAACAGATAGACAAGAAATACTCAGCATATGTGCAGATTTCTACAAAACACTTTATGAAAGAACAGTGGATCAAACAGAGACCATTACAAGGACAAGTCAAGACACAGAACAAGTACCAGCCTTTTTGGAGGATGAGATAGAGGATGCCCTGAAAAAGATGAAAACCGGAAAGGCCCCAGGAAACCATGGAATCACCAGTGACGTAATCATGGGGGGAGGCAAAGATACCGTCAAATACATCACACAAGCATTCAATGAAATCCTGAGGACGCACACCATCCCAGACGTCTGGAAAGAGGCAAAAATAATAATACTGTTTAAAAAAGGGGACAGAAGAGACATAAAAAATTACAGACCAATAAGCTTGCTGGCCCACACATACAAGCTATTTACAAGAGCATTGCAAAACAGAATGGAAAAACAACTGGACGAGAACCAACCAAGAGAACAGGCGGGATTCAGAAAAAGATACTCAACAACAGACCACCTACAGGCCCTCAGACAAACAATCGAGAAATGTCAAGAATATAACATAAAACTGAATGTAGGTTTCATCGATTATGAGAAAGCCTTCGACTCTATTGAACATTTTGCCATCACCGAAGCTCTAAGAAAAATCAATATGCAAGAGACTTATGTGAAATTGCTGGAAAACATATACAAAGATGCCAAAGCCAGAGCACACACAGACAACCACGTGTCAGAAACATTCAACGTAGAAAGAGGAGTGAGACAGGGAGATCCAATATCACCTAAACTATTTACAGCAGCAATAGAAGAAATCTTCAAATCATCAGGTCTGGAACTTGGAATAAATATTGATGGAGAACAGCTGAAAGACCTTAGGTTCGCAGACGATGTGGCGCTGTGCACGGGAGACACAAAGCAAATGGAGAAGAACCTGAACATACTAAACAAACACAGTAAAAAGATCGGACTGAAGATACACAAAGACAAAACGAAATATATGACAAATTATGAAACAGATGAAGATATAAAAGTGGAAAATAAAGTAATTGAAAGAGTAAACCAATACAAATACCTTGGCCAAACAATTCAAATGGAAAATCAAACAAGCTGTGAAGTGAGTGCAAGAGTAAGAGCAGGATGGAGCTGCTTTGGAAGGTACAGAGAAATTTTCCAAAATAAAGACATACCAATATCCCTCAAGAGAAAAGTGTTCAACCAATGCGTAATCCCCACGATCACATATGGATGCCAGACATGGACCATGTCAAGACAGATCACCACGAAACTAAGAACCACCCAAAGAGCAATGGAAAGAAAAATGCTAAACATAAAGCTACAAGACAAAGTACCACACACGGAAATACGAAAACAAACAAATGTTACGGACTTGGTGAAAATGGCTCTCAGATTAAAATGGAGATGGGCAGGACACCTAGCCAGGACACAAGATAACAGATGGACAAAAAGATGCACAGAGTGGAGACCGAGGACGGGGAGAAGATCACGAGGACGGCCAGTAGGACGATGGAGAGACGACATCACAAGAACAGAGGGTGCGACCTGGACAAGGAGTGCGCAAGATCGAAGCAAATGGAAGGCATTGTCAGAGTGCTACATCCTGCAGTGGAGGGACAACGCCTAGGTTCAAGGTTCAAGGTTCATAATATGGACTGTATATATGACTTTTTGTAAAAAAAATTGGGAGAGCCCGTGTGCATGTTGCTCGCGTTAAAGATACCTTGGCAGTTGGAAATCGAAAAGAGCAGGCCGAACAGGCCGCTGTCCGGGCAAACTTCTAAAAAACGCATTCCTACCAAAATAAGAAAAATAAAAGACAAGAGAAGTGAGGTGTAAAGGGCAGCGAAACCTCCTAAAATAAAGACCTGAACACACTAATGACAGTTTCATAAGGAACATGACTTTTAATAATATTAGATGAGATAAAATAGATAAGAATCAATTTATTTAAATCAAAATTAATAGATTAAAATTGATCCCTATCACTCCCCATATCACCAACGAAAATTTATAATTCATTATTAAATAAATATTATATGATATATATTCAAATAATACTATAATAATTTAGAATACAAGTTGTGAGTTGTGAACTGCGCCTAACAGGCTGCGTTACAATTTGCTCTGAGATAGAGAGATTGAGAATGAGAGAAAGAGGGTGAGAGAAAGAAAGACAGAGTGAGAGAAATTCAAATCGAGAGGACAAGACTTTCTGTAAAAGCCTAGAGCAAACTCGTTTGGATTAGGAGCTATATAAATGGTCTTCATTATTATTATTATTATTATTATAATCCCGTTAGGGAAATTCATGTTCACAGAGCGTTTCAGAGTATATACATGGTACACATATCTACCGCATCATTACATAAACATATTTATCATAACTCAAAAGAAGCTTGTTACACGAAGTAACATGTTAAGGAACCTTAGTAAAATATGGCAGACATCTAACTTGAGTGCCTTGCTGAGGCGAATTGCCGAGAGCAAAAATGATATCCTGTATCCTTCTCTGTTTGCTTTGATTCATAATTTGATTTCTAATACAACAGCTTGGTTTGCTCGAAAAGGATACGTATATGCCTTTTAGTTCATTACATTGTGAAGTCTCATTCCCCATCCATTTATTTTCTCATTTCACTTTAATTTTGCTGTTTTATCGTTTAATTTCTGTCTTATAGTATGTTATGTGTGTGTATCTGTGTATACAATTTATGTATAGCAGAGAGAGAGGGTGAGAGAGAGAGTGAGAGTGAGAGAGAGAGAGTGAGTTGCAGATGGAGAGAACACGACTTTCTGTAAAGCGCCTAGAGCAAACGGTTTGGATTGGGCGCTATATAAATGATCTTCATTATTATTATTATTATTATTAACTGGAAAGTGTACGTACGTACATGACAAGAAATCCTACCTCTCCTCCGGGTACTTATTATACGCCGGGAGGAAACTCCCCTCATAGCTCCTGGGAACGTAAGTCCTTTATGGGAGGCCCCCTGTACCTCATTTGTTTACTCCTTCCTGCACCTCCTGCCCGTGTCTGTGTTTCTTTGCCACAAAGTAAGTGCGCGCTTCCTACCAGGTGGCCTAGGTCAAAGAGATAGAATAGTAAACTACCAAGAGGGGAAACGCCTCGTTTTGGAGCGACCACGGCCTGATCAGCTGATCGTGCTAACTGCGCGGTAAACACAAATAAAGATGGCGACTTCCAGTAGTAAACGATCGCATTGTCAGTGGTGCTCAGCGATAAACTGTTCAAATCCGCGAGGCAAAAGACCAGATTTGATGTTCCACCAGTTCCCCAAAGACCCTGAAACAGTTCCTGCCATTAAATATGTGAAGCAATATTATAAGTAGTCTTAATTTTAGTCCTGTACTAGGCTGGTGAAAGTCAAACAAAGCCCACCACTACCACATGTGTTTTCTTTCCACACTCCCCACTAACGGTATCAAATAACAGTAACAGGCGAGGGTCCTGCTGTTGTTGATCAATGTGTTGCAATCATCGGGCGCTGGCGTTGAGTGAATTAACAAAAACAAAACAATTACTGACAATTATTATATCATCTTGGCCCTATTATTGTTTTGAAGACGGCAGTTCCAGTTTTGTTTACTTTTTTGAACGTTAGTTGTTAGACCCTAGAGCAAGCTGTTTGCAGATTCTAGTATACACTATAGTAATACAAATGTAGTATTAATTAGTACATGTACTATAGTAGGCCTATTAGTGCCAGGCTATCTTCTAGACATTGCCTACTATCTTCTCTGACCTCTGCATTCTCTCTTTACTGTAGACCTACGCTTATACTTACACGTCTGAAGTCCTATCTCATTCTTTAATCTTATTAATTATTCGCTGCCTGCCTGCTCTCTCCTCCCCCCCCCCCCTTTCTTCCCTTTTTATGCCACTTAACTCGTTCACTCTTTTGCAATCTTCCGCTCCATTCACAACATTACTTCTCTCTTACTTGCTATTTCTCTTTTAAAACCATTTTCTCTGACATTCACTTTATTCCTTTCTCATGCTTCCCTTTCTTTCTCTCATACCTTTCTAAAAAAAAAAAGATACCTCTCTCTCTCTCTCTCTCTCTCTCTCTCTCTCTCTCTCTCTCTCTCTCTCTCAGTATCTCTGAAGTATTTCTTTATATATATAATATATTATATCTCCCCAATACCTCTGAAATCTGATGTATTTCCTGCCTGAATTCCCCCTCCATCTCCCATACTGTCACTATTACATTTATGCACCACCATCTGTTTGCGTCCTCTCTCTCTCTCTCTCCCCCCCCCCCAACAAAACTTTGCATGTACTACTACTACTGCTACCACCACTACTACTACTACTACTACTACTACTACTACTACTACCACCACCACCACCATCACCACCACCACTTCTACAACTGCTCCTCTTCCTCCTCCTGCCACCACTACTACTGCTACTACTACTACTACTACTACTACTACTACTACTACTACTACTGCAGCTGCTGCTACTACATGTACTACTATAGTTGTGTGTACTACCACATTGTTTTACAAAACGACATAACAATTTCACTCAACAAGCGGAATACATTAGTAGTGCTAAACCCTCATCGCCCAGTGTTTACCGCGCAGTTAGCTTCCAGCCTGCTGGTAGACCCGTAGTCGCTGGCCGCCCTCGCCGCAGTACAGGTTGTCATGGATGACGTCACCGCGCGCGCGGCTCGTTTCCCCTCTTGGTAGTTTACTATTCTATCTCTTTGGCCTAGGTGCACAAATTGGATAGTAATGACAGACTTCCTTTTCATACCATTGTTTCTCTCTGCTTCTGTCAAGAAAACTCTCTTGTCTCACGGCATTTTCTGTTGTGTTTTGTGATTTGTTGTTTGTTTTGTTTTGTTTTGTCATCATTTATTTTGTATTCTCGTTCCTGGCGAAACTTTCTACTGGTGTTAACATTAGGGATCTGTTTGTGTTCACTTTCTTTTAATGCATCTGCTCAAGTCTGAAATTAGCACGGTTGTCTGCTGAAGGTTAGTTAAACCTGGTCTGTGTGTTTGTGTGTCTGTCACGGTCACTCTCTCCTTCTGTCTGTCTGTGACTGTCTGCATTCTGCCTAGGCGCAAAGTGGCCGTTATCGTGCCGACGTGCCATTAAAACCAAACAGCCTCAAAAGAAATCTGCCTGTCTTTCAAATTTCTGTACTTGGATATTATCCACTGTCTTGATCACAGCCATCCGTTCTCCTAGAACTGCCAGGCATTTTGACATTTTAGCCCTTTTCTACAGATTTTTTAAATATTTTTTTTTCAACTCTTTTTTTCTCCTTTGTTCCCCTTCTTCCTCCTTGCTTTGCCTATGGGCTCTAACACTCTTGTGCTTGTACTGTTTCTCCATAACCATACGCGTTTTAATGTCTCAACTCCTTATTGTGTGGGTAATTTTGAACATATTTCTTTAGTTTGTCCCCAAGTGTAATGTTCCTATCAGGCTTGAGAACCGCTGAAATAATTCGGACACCAGCTTTATTATTTCCTACAATGGAATTCCAGGGACCACGTCAGGATGTTTTGACATTCTCCACTTTGTCCGGTTTCACCCCTCTTAAACCACCGCGATCAAGAACATTACTACTGTTTTGCATTCTCGAATAATTATGTTTAGTTCCAGCCAGCATACATTCATACCTTAGGGGTGAAACAGACCAAAGCAGGTGTAGGTACCAGACCGGTGGCTCTCCGCCCATAAAGTTTGCTTCACACTAACACAATAGACACTGCCCATACCGCTACCCATCGGGATGCAGTGGCTAGTGCCTTCTGTGCTAGTGTGATACAAAATTTTTGGATGGTGGGTCACAAGTCTGGCGCCTACACAAGTCTTGCTCTGTTTCACCCCTTAGAAGAGATGGGCATAGGGGTGAGGTGCCCCGATTGCCCGGAACGCAAAGGTCACCCATATTATTGCTCGCTCATCAGTCAAGAACACTCATCGGTGAGCCGCCAGGAATGCATAAGCAAAGCAGTCTCCTCGCTCGGGTGATCGCAAGTAACGAAGTATGTAAATTACATTTTCTTTCCGTGCCAAAAGAAGAAACTACGAGTGTTGATTGATATTTGATGGTAAAGAAAATAAGCAAATACAGACGAAGCTTTGGCGATTTATTGTACAAACAATCGTTTCTCCCTGTCCCCTTTCTTGCCCTCTATCTTCGCGCACTAGTGTGAAAGCCCACTAACGATTCACACACCCGCTCTGTCTTGCTGTCCTGGCTTCTATCAGAGTTGGAATCACTCTTCACGTAGTATGGTCGGTTTAACGCTATTTTACACTCTGGATCTGACAGACCCAGACGTTCACTCGTTTCATCATAATATTCCCTAACCGAATGTAAAATAGGGTTAAAGACAAGTGGGCTATCCAAAGATGCAAAATTTTTAGCCCTTGGCATGTATCTATTATCTGATTGATACCGTGGTTGTAACTATGGCATGAAAGAGAAACTTATTAGAAAGGTAAGACAAGGCAATGCCCCCATTTGACGTATGCGGTGAAATTCGAGATTTTGAAAAATGATGGACAGCCCATTTGTCTTTACAATGGACCGTATGAATGTACATAGTTTGTATGTTATTTTGTTTTCTTACAATTACTTCACCGCCAAGGCCACTTTCACTTTCAGTGCATCAGAATTGACCTGACCCCAATACTGTCAGTGCCATAAGATAATTACATTGACAGGTTAGTTCACAATTGGAATGCCAGGGCCAATGAAATCAAGTAACCAGATATTGTGTATACTTTGTTGGGGTTTCTAAACTAGAGACAGCTTCAAATAATAATTTTAAAAAAATGTGTAAGACGAAGACGTGGTGACACATAGTAACTCCTTCCCGTCAGTAAAAGGACTGAAGAGTAAATTTCGAGAAGTCGGAAACTTCAGTACTGGAGTATCAGTATCAGTCGTCATACCGAGAGCTGCAACAACCTTACATTGTGTACTGTGAGCCCTTGACCTCTTCCTACTGATGATGAACCTCGAGGATCATCCCGCACCCTTGATGAATCCCATGCTCTGGCATTCCTGAACATGTACGGAGGCACGATCTCATGCTGGGATGCCTCCAATCAGACCATCCCCCTTCTCTGCACGCCTGATTTGCTAGACTTAAAGAGTTTCTGGCCAGAGCCAGGCTAAGTTCATTTGTCTGTGTATAGCATTAAGACTGCTGTGGTACATTCAATTATTGCTTTCTCCTTCGGGCACTATGACCACCGTCAACATGGAACAGTATTGCAGGTCATAGTGACGTTGAAAGTCCAGTGTTGAATTATGTATGACTTTTTCATAATTACAAATTTTTTCACCATCTTCTTACCAATACCAAACAACGTGAAGTACTTTTTTAGGCCAATCTTGTTACAAGTACTTACGTCCCCCAAAAGTTTTTTTGCGCCAGGGGTACGTATTTTAAAGCTTTTTTTTGACTCCACAGCTAGAGCTGGAGAGCTCCCCGAAATACTCCTAATATCAGCCTTAATTAATGATTCTTTCAGATTTTCTTTTTGTTTTCCTCCTGTTTTTCGGTTGAAAGGGTAAAGGGGCAGGGTTAGGGATTCGATAAGATTTAGGGTTGAGGATAAGGACGGGGATAGGTACGCATGCGAACGCGACCCTAGCGCAAAACGCTTGGGGTGCATACGGGCAAGTAACAACCGTCTTTTTAGGCATAGAGACAATTGGCCGAATTCAAAACATCGAAGGGCGCTTTGTGCAAGCAGAACTGTTTGAAGCTGTAAGAGTATTAGCACAGATGCGACTTTGTTGTGTTGTTCTCGCGTCGCAGTTTTTGAAATCTCAGTGAATGAATGGAGATGAGCACACATGCGACACTCTATCTCACTGTGGAATCAACAGGAACTTGTAACTAAGATACGACCACAACACGACAGCAAGTCGCATGGGCGCTCCTAGGCTAAAGCTCCACGTCCAGTCTTGTCTCCTCCAGAGATTATCTTAGTCCAGGGTAACTATCTAGGATATCTCTAGTCTAATCACACATCCTTGAACTTTAAGATGGTCAGGTCGTTGCAATATTCAGAAACGCCTGCGGTGCTGTGACCGAACTGACCTTGTTACTAAAACAAGCTTCTCGGATTTTCCACCAGAATGTACTTAACATTCCTTGGGAAAACAAAACAAGGCAAGGGAAAAGACAACAAAGAGGGGATGAGGAACTATGGCAGTTAGAATCCACAGTGTGTCAAAACAAAGGTATCTACTCATATCTTACTTCCATATTCCCCCACATGAAAAATCACTGTTTATGAATGCAAGGCAAGGACGAGCTGGAATTAGCCAAAGTTTGTTCTAAAGTGCTGACATGTCGATTCAAGACTGTGCTATTATTCTTGATGACATTTTTAATTCAGATACGCGATAGGGATCTATGAAGTCATAACTTAAGCCCCATCTTAACCTCAAAACTAAACCATAGTCCTATTTTCCAATCGTTAACAATCGTTAACATTCCAAATCTCACTCTGCCATATACAGGACTTGATAAGTGCAATTATACTAGTTTTCAGTTTGAGTTTGGAGAAAGTACGTTGACACGATGAGGGTCATATTTTGCTAGGAAGAAGCAAAGCCATAGAATATAACAGAATGATAGGACAGAAAGAGGACCCTGCCAGTAGCGCCCACCACCCACCCGTCAACAACACTAGGTATGATTATTTGTATGTATAAGATTATGCCGAACACGGAAAATAGGCGAAATGGGGAACATACAGACCTGGTGCTTTGGGATTTCCTACCGCCGAAGCTTTTATGAAGATAAAAATAAAGGTCTCATCACAAGCAGAAATGGATTGAAATTCTAGATTGGCTTATTTTGAAAACTTCAGACCAAAACAGAAAAAGAACTGAAAAATTAGAGCTATTTCTGTGCATGTGTCAGGCCGGATTGGCATGGCAGTTCCGGTTACAGGAGCACTGGAAAACAAAAATGAAAAAAAAAAAAAAATGGAACGAAATTGACAAAAAGAAAAAAATGAATGAAACTCGATCAAATGATCATCAGGTGTAATGGCTGGCTAAAATTAAAGGTAAATGAGATGGAATTGTCCCAGTTCAGAGAAAGAGATGCTCCTGCTGTGATATGGCGGTACTCCGCACGCCATCAATGTTTTATGAGCCCCTAATGCACCCGGAAATAAATATCTGGGTGGTCTCGTCGGTCAGGTGTGTCTAATGTTGATGAAAGTACGTTCGTGGAAACAAATTCCTTGTTTTGAAGTCAGAAAAAGGAGAATGGTAGTCAAGAGTGTGGAAAAGCTGACCTCCTCTCTTTGTTCAATTCTGGGAGTCAGGAGAAAACAAAGGCACAAATACACAGCTGATGAATAAATAGACAGATGGAAACGTTGATAAGGTGGGCGGATGGATGGGAAAGATTAATAGATTAAGTGAGGGAAAGAATGGACAGAATGGCAGTTTGATGGGGGAAGAGATAGCTTAATTTTGTCGCTGTTGTTTTGTTTTTGTTTTTTTAACTTGAAATTAGGAGATTTACAGGACTAATAAAAGCAGACTGATGGAATGAGGGACAGACAGAGAATGAAAGAAGGGAAGAGTGAGACAGGCCCATTTGCACAATCTAGCAGTCTAGAAGAAGACTGCCTGTTTTTCATTTTTTTTTTTTCATTTTGAGTAATGAGGCAATCTGCCAATCCGCTCTGCCCACGCGCCCATTTTTCCCAGTATTGCAAACCATAGGATCAAGTACAGTTGACTTTTTCTTTCTTTCCCTTGTGACTGTCTAACGCCAAAACGTCTTTTGAGATTTATTTTCTTAAGGCTATAAATTAAAATGTATTCAACATTCTTCTCATGTCTAGCCTCAGGCATCCTTTAAGATGTATTTACATAAGAGTTTTTAGACGTATTCAGCATCCAAATCATATCAAAGCCTTGGTGGTGAAAGCTCTTTAAGATTTATTTACATCTAGAGCTATGATAATAGATGGATTCAACGTCCTTATCATATCTAATCTCAGATGTGGCGCATTTACAAATGATTATGGACGTATTCAAAGTCAGTATTAACTTATCTAACCGTGGACGTCCTTTGATATTTATTTACAGGTCGATATTATAGATGTATCCAACATCCTTATCGTATCAAACAGTAGACATCCTTTGAGATTAAAATAATTTGATATTATTCCAATGTCCTTATGGGATCTAGAGGTAGACGGCCCTTAAGATTTGCCAGTACCTTATAAATGCCTTTGAGTGCTGCATTCCGTCTAGTTACAGTTTGCACTTTAAAGGTTGCCTTCTGGATGTCTGCGGCTTTTCCACACCAGTTTGCCAACTCTGCAATTCCCAGTGAGCGGTCTGTACTGCACTGGGGGGAAAAACCCGTCCTAATAGCTGTGATTATCAGAATGGACGCAACCGAACACTTTTAGATAAGAGCAAAGCAAATGACAGAGATGAGAGGGTTCCCTCCGGTGACCGGAGTGAAATAGAGAGAGCAATGGTAAACAAAAGGGTTGTTATCAGAAACTTCCATTATGTTATTTATGCGATAGGCAGAGAGCGATTCTAAATAGAGCCAGTTCATTATCGTTTTTCTCAGATTTCGGTGTTTTCTTTCTTTCTGTCTTTCTGTCGTTTGTGCTTCAGTTTCATGTTTTCTAATGTCGTCCTTAGTCTAGGCACGCACCAGTCGATTTTGATCGGTCAACTAGTTGGATAGTGACGTCATGGCATCGAGTTTCAATAAGACCTCGCCCATGAGCCGACTAGTTGGGTCTCATTGAAACTGAATGTCGTGGCGAAAAACTATCTAACTAATCGGCAGATCTATATCGGCTGATGTTCACCTAGACTTACTCTCTGAGCGCACTCATTCTCTTAAGTGATTCACTTCCAGCTGGTTTCTGTCACTTCAGAGAACGAGTTCTCATACTGCCCTTTGTGAAAGACAAGGGCAGGAAATAAAGCTGTATGGAAGAGGTTAAAAAAATTTTTTGAGTGTGATTTACTATTTGAAGTGAATGTTTTACAAACAAGAAAGGTGAGGTGTAAATGCCAAGGGCAGCGAACCTTCTTAAATACAAACGTAGACACACTGGGGAGACCAAAGCAAGTCTGTCTGATGAGTTTCGGTTGGCGCATCAGATCTGTCTTACGTCAGTTTGCGGAAAGAGGGACCGCGCGCACTGAGTCGAAACAGACACAAAACCAGACTTGATTCAGTGCGTTGTCAAGCTTAAATGATTTTGTGATCCAATTTCGCCTGCATCTCTGCCTCCCCCCCCCCTCCCCCCCAACCTCCTCCCCTCCCCACAAACGTTAAGAAACATCATCCATTTTCCTTTCAAATCATGATTGTTTATGTTTCCATTTTCAGCTCCTTATCCCCCCCCCCCCCAACCCTGTATTACCGTCTCCACAACACCGAGTTCACGCCACAATGTTTACGCAGAAATTCTCTGGCGCTCACCAGCTGAACATTTTCAGAAAACTCAACAACTTATGTAAAATCTTGACGAGTATTCTGCGTACGTTTTGATAAATCATCGCCTAAGAGAAAACCCAACTGGCTCTCTGTGCGTCATCGCGAAGTCGCAGAAAGTTATTGCGCTAACAATATTACAATTAAGTTTGTTTCTTATACTGTAAAACTCAGTCAGGACGATAACTGCTCAACTTTTGGGTGAATTAACCCAGTTCCAGGTTATCGCTCAAACAGGAGAAACATCGTTATTTTCATTTGGCAGGATGCCATAATAGATGAGAAAATCTGGGGCAGGTTGCGTGTCCAATGCCATTGGAAAAATATTTGCTTTCAATAAATCTGGGATGGACGCTGGAAGCTTTAGGGCACTGGGCCCAACTGCCTAGTAAATTTGTTCTCAGATGTAGCGCTACTGGCCCAGTTTGTGGAATTGATAGTGTGCCCGTCTGATATGGCCATTAAAATATTTAGTCTGTCAATTGGAAACTGCATTAAGATTACTTAAGACGGGCCTGTGATAACAATGATTCTAGGGCGATATGGTGATGACGTCTGAGATTTTATACCTTTATGTAGATGATCTCTGCAAGTTGTTTTAATGAAGGAGACAATGAACTCTACTAGGAGAGACAGAGAGGAGCGAGCGAGCGAGCGAGAGAGAGAGAGAGAGAGAGAGAGAGAGAGAGAGAGAGAGAGAGAGAGTAGAGAGAAAGAGAGAGGGGGGGGCGGGAGGGAGATATAGTTTAATAGGAAATGGACCTACAAACGATAGCAATCATGCAGTCACGAAGAGAGAGAGAGAGAGAGAGAGAGAGAGAGAAACAGAGAGAGAGAGAGAGAGAGAGATACAATTTAATAGGAAAGGGGCATACAAACGAAAGTAATCATGCAGTCATTTTAGTTCCACGAAGACACAAGGACAAGAGAGAGAGAGAGAGAGAGAGAGAGAGAGAGACAGAGAGAGAGAGAGATTGAGAGAGAGAGACAGAGACAGAGACAATTTAATAGGAAAGGGACATTCAAACGAAAGTAATCATGCAGTCATTTTAGTTCCACTAAGACGCCAGGACAAGAGAGAGAGAGAGAAAAAAAAAAGAGAAAGAGAGCGAGAGATACGATGACAGTCATGCAACCATTTAGATCCACGAAGAAGCCAGGCCAAGAGAGAGAGAAAGAAAGACAATGAGGGAGGTAGAAACAGTCAGTAAAATTACCGGTAGTGCCTGCTATCTGTAACTGCAAGTGTCCGGGATGTGGATGCATTGTTCCATTTTCAGAGGTTGTCTTTAAAGGACGTAAAAGATGAACAGGAATGATGAGAGAGAGAGAGAGAGAGAGAGAGAGAGAGAGAGAGAGAGAGAGAGAGAGAGACAGACAGACAGACAGACAGACAGACAGACAGACAGACAGACAGACAGACAGAGATAGCCACAGAGATAGAGAGAGATGCATGCACACACACACACACACACACAGACAAACAGACAGATTGATAGAAAAAAATGTCTTGTGCCCTTTGCATGAAACTCGCATGACAGCACTTCTCTACAGTCAAAATTTGACGGATGGATACTTATTTTTCATGTTGAGCCCTTGTTTTGTGTCAGTACAGTGTGAACAGCACATACATATGTATCTCAGAAATTAAATACATTAATTTACTGTGCAAGATTCTTCTCTTGCCTATACAATAGAATCACGCCCGATGTGCCATGGTTTAAATCTATTCAATTTCTAGATCATCTAGAAGCAACAGAATAATACACATGAAAAAGCAAATAGAGAAAGATAGAGAAGATCGTTTTTGCCCTCCGCAATTCAATTCAATAAAACACTTTGGCTAGATGCGTGCCTTATTTCACGAAGATTCCTTACCATGTCACTTCATGGTATGCCTGTTATTGAGATAATGAGTTGTGATATATAGGTAAGAGAAGATAAGATAAGATAAGATAAGATAAATTTTATTCGTCCTTGTACGAGGAAATTTGTTGTGATCATTGAATACATAACAATACAGTTACAGAAATTATGACATATAGCGCGGGCGCACACGCACACACACATATTATGTATATATACACACACACTAATAAATAAACAAAATTAAAAGTGCACACAATATGCTTCCGTTACTAAAACTCATTGACCTGGCACGCAAGACACAATTCAACTGTACACAGATTACGATCAAGATGAGGACATTATTGTAACATCCTAGTTGATGATGGAATAAACGATTTAAAGTAGCGCTCAGTTTTAGTTTTCTTTGACAACAGCCTTAAACTTCTTACAGATCTTATGTATTCTTTGTTCAGGGGATGTTGGGGGTTATTTATTATATTATTAACTTTTTTAATACAAGCACCAGTGCACAGCTCATCAAAATAATATATAATGATCCTACGATGTGTGTGTACCACGTATGTGCTCTTACATGCTCTGTGAAAGCGAATTTCCCTCACGGTATAGTCAAGTGATTCTTATCGTATTTGATCTTGTTTTATTTTATATTCCATAATGTCTTTAAGGCAACTTTCATTGTTTTATGCTTGAAATATGGAAGCCTGGGAGGGTAGATAATAATTATCTTTGCAGCTTTCCCGGGGTTATTTTCTTGTCAATTAGCAAATGGAAAATAAAGTAAACAAACGGAATAAGATTCTGCATTTCAGAACAAGTTCAGCGGAGGGCCTGCATTTCTTATAGCAAAATCAGCATTAAGCATGTTTACTCTGAGGAGAAGTGCGTGAGGAAATCATCAAAATATCATAATTACTAACAAAATATTTGAAATCTGATGATATTTTTTTCTTAATCGTTTGAAGAAAATGAAGAATAACAAGTTAATGCATGATTTGTTTTGTTTTATTGCATGAAAGTCAAATAGAAATAAAAGCCCACACACAGGGCGTTTGGGTCACCGTAGAGGAAGAGTGGGCCATCCCAGATTTTTGCTATTTTCCAAATAATTGGTTGTGTCGATAGAGATTGACTCAATATTAAAAGTATCTGTTGTATTGCTGATCTTGGTTCGAGGATGTGGATATTTTTAACACGAAATCTTTGCTTTTACAAGTCATTAGAATCTTCAGTGGCGAAGTGTTCAGCCCTCATTTTCTCAGAATATTGCAAATATAGGGTGGCATAGTCTTGCTCTAAAGCGACCATTTATAGTGTACAAAGATTTACAAACCAATGGAGAGAATGGGGTGTAGCTTAATTGACTGAATGGCAGTTCTAAGTGCATTATTCCATTTGCTAGGATGCTGGTTAAAGCTTAAAACCCATATACCCGAAGCTTTCGCGATACCGAAACGAAATAATACGTATCGGCACCGTTTCATGAACAGCACTGCTGTTGTAGGTGGTCCAGCTCAACGTTCGAGGTGCGGACCGTAGCATAACCATTTTATAGTTTTTATCTATTACGTTAGGTTACGTATCCATAAAGTTCCGTTGGGCAGCAAACTGTCTCTCCGAACCACCTGCCGTACCATTACCTGTCCCAGTTGATGCATCGTGCGGTAGGTCGGGTAATATGACATTAAAAACCAACATTAATGAGTTTCACTATCCTGAATGATGAAAGATTCAAGTATAAATGTCATTGAAATTATTTTCAGTTATTTTTTAATTTACCTTGCACGTTTTTTACTTGTTTTGTTTCTTTATTGCGAGCTGAAAGCCTGGTGTTTCACAATTTCGTTCGTTTTGAAACTAGTATTGAACACTATGTGCATTTTGACGCATGCATTTTGCACTATCGGGAGAATGCATGTATTTATAACCACTGCCAGAAAAGATGTCTTGAACTTAATCGACCAAATGGAAATTTCACGTTCATTTTCCCCAACGCTTCGTTTCATGACTTTGAAATCATTGCTAATTTCAGTAAGCCTGGTGTAAGAGAGCAGAAAAAAACAAAACACACCGAGGGTTTCCTACATCTTCTCTGGAATAGGACCGTCCGATAATTGATGGAAATAACATTTTTTTATAAATGGAGTTTCGTAAGATCCACTCCCTACCAAACCCCCCCTCTCCCCCCCCCCCCCGCGGCCGTTTTCTCACCCTCAAACACAAGCGCACTAAAAATTTTAAAAAAAGAAAACCCTAATGAAAGATATGAAGGCGATCTTGATGGAAATCCACTTGAGAAAATGTCGCAATACATTAAGTCCAGTGATTTCCTGTTGTTCCTCATTATCATCATCATTGCCTTTCGCTCTGCAAAAAAAAAAAAAATGTATCAGAGCATTAAAATTGTGGATTTCGTGTTGAGATATAATTTCCGTGTCATCTATCTATCTATCTATCTATCTATCTATCTATCTATCTATCTATCTATCTATCTATCTATCTATCTATCTATCTATCTGTCTGTCTGTCTGTCTATCTGTCTATCTATCTATGTGTCCGTCTGTCTGTCTGTCTGTCTGTCTGTCTTTCTGTCTGTCTGTGTCTGCCTGTCTATCCAGATGTCTATATGTCTATCTATATCTATCTGTCTACACAGTCGTCATTTTCTTCTCTTCCTTCCCATCTGCAATTTACTGTGCAAATCTGCGTTTGCTCTATGTCTGTTACATTATCTAATGAAAACATTTGTTCTACTTATTCACTAACATTTTCTAAAAAGTGAATAATTCAACTATTGTAACCCCATGTGAAACAAAGTAATTGGTTTATGGGATCACCAAAGGCCAGAAACGTTCCGTGAAATATAATAATGATAATAATAATGAAGATCATTTATATAGTTCCTAATCCAAACGAGTTTGCTCTAGGCGCCTTACAGAAAGTCTTGTTCTCTCGATTTGCATCTCTCTCACTCTCTCTTTCTTTCTCTCACCCTCTTTCTCTCACTCTCTCTCTATCTCAGAGCAAATTGTAACGCAGCCTGTTAGGCGCCGTTCACAACTCACAAATTGTATTCTAAAGTATTACAGTATTATTTGAATATTATACATTTTCGTTGGTGATGTGGGGAGTGATAGGGATAAATTTTAATCTATTAATTTTAATTTCAATTTTGCCCGGGCAGTGGCCTGTTCGGCCTGCTCTTTACAATTTCCAACTGCCAAGGTATCTTTAACTTGCGCAACGTGCAGACGGGCATTCCGAATTTTTTCGTCCTTATCCGAGAAGACTAGGTACTCGATCCTACCCCCCACCCCCCCAATAGGATCAGGGACACGAAAATATGAGAAAAATCCCAAATTTCCAACATCCCTGCACAGCCTGGGTTTTGAACCAGGGACCCTTGACATGAGAGGCGAGCACCTTGCCTCTAGACCACCTTGTCCTTATTCCTTCTTTTCTTTTTTTTTTAAATCCACGTTGCAGGTTTTTCATGTTGTTTTTTTTTTCTTAAATCAAGATTTGTATGCAAGCCATGCATTGTAGAGAAGTGTCAGCATTATTTTTGTCCCTTTTCTATGTACTTAGCGAAATTGATCCAAAGCATTCCTTCCAAAAAGGGACCTTTTACAAGTGATCCTCTCATTTAAAAACGTTATACTGTAAAGTGAGTGGTATTAAGGGAGGGTTTATTGTTTTCACACGACACTGGGCCAGGAAACGGAAAGATTCCCGTCTGAGAGTTTCAAGGAGATTACTGTAAAGCCTCGTCCGTGACGTCCCACTTAATTGCAATTTCGTTCTTAGGGACTGTTTATTTTTTCTGTCTTCTCTTTCTTTCATTGTTTCATTTTTTTATTTTTTTTTTGCGAGTCCTAAATTTAAAAAAAAATCTTTTGCATAATATCTGATCTCATAAACATCTCACTAAATCAGATTCGACCCTTCCTTATTCTAAACGTTCCTTAAAACAATAGTTACAAACGAGCACTCCCATTATATAGCCATTGTCTCCACAATGCATTACAATGACATACATGTAGTAATATCTCTCTCTCTCTCTTTCTTTCTTTCTCTCTCTCTCTCTTTCTGTCTTTCTCTCTGTCTCTCTTTGCCTGTCTCTTCATCTCCCTCTCCTTATGTCTCTCTCTCTGTCTCAATTTCTCTCTTTCTCTCTCTGTCTTTCTGTGTCTCTGTCTTACTCCATTTCTCTCTCTTTCTCTGTTTCCGTCTCACACACACAAACACGCACACACATTATTATGTGCCGCGTTCATTTGTTCACTCTTCTGCCATTCCTTGCTCTATCTTTTCAACTTCTTCATTTGTCACGACATTTTTCCCCTTTTCCTCATACATTCTACATTGTATTCTGTATTTAGGTTAATTAAGAATAGCATTTGTAATTATTTCTTCCTACCACCTGACGCCACCAGTGTGCTCTGTTTGTTCCTGTCAATGGAATGTCATAAATATGACAAAAACAAGTGGATACAACTGGGACGATTAAATGCACAAAATAACACTGCAAGAAACATAATATCTTGCTGTCATAATAAAGGTCACAGTGGTTTTCAAGGTATGCCATGCTGTGTCACATAATACCATGCGGATGGGTGACTCAAGTGTTATTATAACGTGTGAAATGAATGTTGCTGGCTACAGGGTTGTTGAGTTGGGAGTGGATGTGGACTTGGTGGCCACAGAGACCCGTAGATAGATAGATAGATAGATAGATAGATAGATAGATAGATAGATAGATAGATAGATAGATAGATAGATAGATAGATAGATAGAAAGATAGATAGACAGAAACATACAGACAGTCAGACAGATAGACAGATAGGTAGATAGATAGATGGATGGATGGATGGATGGACGGATGGGTGGATGAATGGATGGATGGATGGATGGATGGATGGATGGATGGATGGATGGATGGACGGATGGATGGATGGTCGGATGGATGGATGGATGGGTGGATGGATGGATGGATGGATGGGTTGATGGATGGATGAGTGGATGGATGGGTGGGTGGATGGATGGGTGGATGGATGGATGGATGGGTGGATGGATGGATGGATATCTGGATAACTAATTGGAGAAGTGAGTGTACAAAGAGATCCCTGGATCAGTGAATGGATGAGAAATGATACACAAACTACCCTGTCATTTCCTTCATTCCCACAACTGTTTTTCTTGCCCTAAACCCAGCACAAATCAATGACATGTAACTGTTCCAGAAATGAGACAGATTTCAGCTAAAATTGCAAACGCCGCAGTTTGTTGAAGTCAGCGCACAGTAGGGCGCTGAGATCAGCGTATCGACACCCCGCCAAGTTCCTTCAAGCGAAAATCGATGTACAAGTATTATCGATTTTTACCGAGATTATTTCCTGTTATCACCCAGGTGGTTGTCTCCCTTACCTTGATGCTTTTTGATCATTTAGTTGTTTCTTTCTGTTGTTGTTATTGTTTATATAATATATAAAGGAGCGGACATGGCGACCGGGTATTGTTTCTGGAATCCTCTTTATGCTTGCTTGAGTGGTTCATGGTTCTGTATCGATTTTTGTGAAATAATATCTTTACACTTCGCGTAAGAGCAACCCCACGTCCAATCCTTTTTTGGGCAAAACAGTGGAGAAATATCGGGAAAACACAAAACTCGGACAGAGAAAGGAAACAAATCAACAGATAAACAAAGATGAAATATATAAACCTCGGAAAAACTGAGGGGTCGCAGCAAGGCTATAGGCAAAGGCAAAATTTGGCAAAAATAAGAAGTTGTACTTTTTTTCTTTTTTGCCATCTTTTATCAGATGAACAAAGATGTCAACTTTCAAGCAAATCAACTCCTCTGCCCAGCCCCCATGTCCCCCACCATCACCTCCCACAACCCACAATCCTTATCCACAGAGTTCCCATACGCCCGTACAGTTTGCAACTAGATGTTTTCTTTTAAGTGACTGTTCTTATGTTACCGTTATGTTACGGTGGTTTACACAGTACATCATCACCATCAGTTGCCCTGTCTGGAACAGACATTAGCGATCATGGCTCTCCACTGAGACTGTCATCAGCCAACCTCAAGAAGGAGTTGTTGTGACTTTTATTTGTTGTCCATGAATGAAGACTTTCAGTGAAATTTTTTCTCTGTCCACCCCTGCTTTTTCCTGCCTTCGGTCTTCCCTGTGACTGCTAGATGTTCGAGGCTCCTGAGGCGACAGATGTGTGCCAGAAATTTCAGTTGCCTCTGTTTTATTGTTTTAATTAATGATCTTTTCAGATTAGAGTCTCTCAATATTGACTCATTTGATTTTTTTCTCCATCCATGATATTCTCAATATTCCTCTACCAAACCATATCTCTACCTCTTCTATGTTTCTTCTCTATTTCCTAGTTCATTGTCCAACATTCACATCCGTATAAAAGCACTGACCACACATTATGTTTTCAAGACTCTGGTTTTGGTGGTCGTTGATATATTTCTGTTAATTAGTATTGGTCTCATTTTTTGGAATAAATCTTTGGCCACTAGTATTCTTTACACAATACACTACAGCTGAAAAGTGAACGAGAACCCAGCATTATCTCTATTCAGCGTTGTATTTATACTAAAGTCCTCTAACAACATTTTTCGTTCTTCAAACAGTGTCTAGTCGATAGTTTTATTCGGGGAAACTTCTTTAGTTGTTTCATTTGCTACATTTCCAGGGTCAGCGATGGCCTCTCTTGAATAATAAATAATATCAAGGGTTTTCAACCAGAATGCGTTACGTCCAGTTTTATGCACTGCTCTTAAATGCCAGTAGATATCCAAGACACAGGGTGTGTGTGGCTTTATTTCATGACCCAATAATGCTTGTGTATGGCTTTATTTCATGACCGTGTTGAAGTTGTTGCAATTATCTGAATTTTCATAAAAGTTACAATTTCCAAACTCAGTTTAACTATTCTGGACATAAAAGGTTTTGGTTGCCCAACCTCGGCATGATTAATGCCCTCCAAATTGAAGCATCGTTAAGAAAACAACAACAAAAAATACCGCCCCCCCCCCCCCGTAATATCGTTTTTTCTCATTCAAACTATATTTTAAAAATTCAGTGTCATGCTATATAAAATATTGACTCGTCCATGCAATAGCTGTCGGCCATACAGATTTATCTGACAGTGTGCGGTTATAGTGGGTCTTTTTTAGAATGAGCGACATCAACGTCGATTTTCTCGTATCTGTTGGATATGTGTGAAATTTTGCAAGGGCTCATAATTATCTGACACTAAACATTGTGGAATTGATTTTTTTTTTATTATTTGGTAGATTGTAGCCTGGTTTTCAGTTTGTCTTAGCCGGGGCAGTCTTAACATCATTCTGGGTCCCCTGGGCAAAGCAATAGGCTGCGGCTAGCTCCATGTGCAATTTCTCATAAATTTGCATGCATGAGGCCCCCGGTACCTAGATCCTTCGGGCCCTCGGGCTGTGATGAGGTGAGTTATGAATGACATGGTGTTGACCTATGGGGTGGGTGAGACGTGGAGTTAAAGGCGGCTGTGGTCTTTGCGCTCTCTGAATAATACTAAAATTGGACAGAATTATTAAAAAACGTTTTTGCAGTACTAGCCGAGGCATACAATACCGAGACGAACCATTCTTTCTCCCACTTTATGTCCACAAATTGCAGGCATATAAATACGGTGGCGCAAATAAATGTATACGGTGAGTACTACCCTTTTCCGTTCAATTATGAAGGGATGTGGTGTGAATTGTTGCATTGTTGACATGGATGCGAGGTGCACAAGACGAACGGACGGAATAATTAGGACGAGAATTGATTCGTCTCGGTATCCTGTGTCTCGGGTACTAGGTGTGGGTGTGTGTGTGTGTGTGTGTGTGTGTGTGTGTGGGCGCGTGCGTGCGTGCGTGCGTGCGTGCGTGTGCGTGCGTGTGCGTGTGTGTGTGCGTGTGGGTGTGTGTGTGTGTTTTATAATGAAGACACAACATTGCTTTATCATTGTTCGCCCCTTATGTTCGTTGCTTCCTTCTGATAATTATGTCTTGATAACTGACATGTTCTGATAGCCTATGGTTGATAGTTTATTCCAATGCCACTAGACACTGAAAGACAAATGAACAGCAACAATAACAACAACAACAACAACAAAGCAACAATACCAACCAAGTTTAACAATTCTTTTGTTTTCAAAATTGCTCAGTGTTGCCGTGATCGCGCGCATTCGGGGAGATATGAACGTCATGACCTTGAACATGTCAAATGCATTAAATGTATCTGGATTTTTCGTCTGAAGTTGTTGTGGAATTCAGATTGGTTTTAAATCCGTTTGCGTGCGTGTGGCGCGTTGTTATGTCTGTATTTTTCCAAACAGTTCCATGATATGTTCTCTCTCTCTCTCTCTCTCTCTTTCTCTATCTCTCTCTCTCTCTCTCTCTCTCTCTCTGCCTCTCTTCCTACGATTTTTAGTGTTGGTGTCCACAGTTCCTTCAGGGATTCACACACTTGCAAAACACACATTTCGATTTAGACTAAACAGTCGATGAATGGTCTTGCTGCATTCTTTATTCATTTGTTTGTCTATCTATCTATCTATCGATCGATTGATCTATCTATCTATCCGTCTGTCTTTTTGTTGCCCATCTGTCCCTCTGTCCTTCCGTTTGTTTGTCTGTCTGTCTTTCAGTCTGGCTGCCATACTTTTGTGATAAAGTCGTTTTAGCGATAGAAAGATGGCATGATTTGGGAGAAGATTTCATTGAATTATAACTTAATCTTTGTAATGAAGATCCCTCGAATAATCACACTAACTTTAATGAACTTGAAACATAAATAATGGAAACATGATTTGATCTGTCGAAATGTTCAGCTTGCCAGATTGTAATCAGGCACTACCGAGCTAGATCTGATCTCATTTGGTGAAATATTTTACATTGCACGTTGTGTGATACCGTATCATGAAAAACCGTTCAGGGACATTAGCGCTTTATTTATTTATTTACTTTGTCGAAACGCAGATATTATCAGCAGCGGACAAGCTTGGCTGCTTCCTCTGCGGCTGATTGATTTTCTATGTTCAGGGCCAGGTTTTATATTTGTGGCATATCTTTTTTGTTAATGATTTTTCCATCCTCTTATTGGTGTCCACAATAGAATAGGTGTGATGTCTGTTGTTGTTGTATTGTGATTGACTGAACATTATTTGAATTCTTAGGAATGGGGGGGGGGGGGGAGGCGCAGATAGAGATGGATGGGTGGATGGATGGACATATATTTTGAGAGATGCATAGACGGACGGATGGACAGACAAACAGATATATACACACAGGCAGAGAGACAGATAGATAGAAAGATGGACAGACAGACAGACAGACGACCGGACGGACAGATGGATGGATGGATATAAGAGGTGAATAGATGGCGAAAAGACAGGCAGACAAAATTAAGGGCAGAAACTTAGGCAGTCAGATAAAAGCACAGCAAACCTCCCAGACGGGTAGCTTTTAATAACACATGCATTATATAATTCACAGTACCATACCATGCTGCAGAATGTGCTCATCTGTGAAGGGATATTACGTGCGAATAACGTGATTATGGAAATAATCTTGTTCGTTTGTTTTATGCAACTGAATTTCTATCATCTGGGCACCTTAGTTCTTGTTGCTCCAACTCCACAGCTGAGAAATTCGACGTTAAACTTCTGCGGGTCTAACTATTGTGGTAAGGAGTTTGAATAAATCGGAACTGTGAAACAGCTTGATAAGTGCCACTATGTATTTTAAACAAATGTCAAAGTGTGGATTATTATACATTTTCTACATACTAAAAGATTTCTAACAAGATTACGATCTGACAAATACGCACGGTATTCAGCATGCAAGACATTGGAAACGTTAATTCAGAAGTATCTGTTTGGATAATGCTCCATTTGTTACATTACGAAAGGCTGTGATAGAGACATGAGATTACAGCTCATCTTCACAATGCACGGGATCAGCACAATAAATTTTTTAGCAATATTAATCATGTCTGAATTGGAGTAGAGTCCAATTCTTCGTCAGATTTCTTCTGTATATTCATCTTACTTTAAGGGCGTTATATTTTCCAGTAAAGCCTCCCTGAATCCTCTAACCAGAACACTGCATGCACAAAGCTCACCTATTTGTCTTAACTTGCTCATCCCCAGGGACGGACTTTCTCCCCACGCCAATCCGACACCCATATTGGCAGACCTTATTAGTGAGCTGTGAGTGTCCTTTGTATCAGTCTAGCTACCTCACAATCCTCCCAGGTCCCACCCCCACCGCCATGGGCCACATCATGCCCTCATAGCAGAGCCTCCCCCGACCGTCAGTTCTGACCTGAGGTCCTTTGGTTTCTCGGGGGCCTCAGCCTAGTGCTGTTGGCCCCTTCAGTTCTGACCTTTCCTTCTTCCACTTTTATGTGTACGTGTGTGAATGCGCAGGTTAAATTTTAAATAGGACTGTTGCAGTCTTTTCAAGTCCTCACGGTGAATCTGAAATAATGAAACGCGTGAATTTGTTTAAAAAATCACCCTCTCTTCTTTACATGCCACATTACAGAAATAGCCATTCGCTAGTATTCAATACTAGCATGAAAATGGTTAATAGTTATGAAGTAAAAACGTTTTTGTCACATCCGAGAATAATGAAAGTGGCCAGAAACTTAGAAACGCCCTCCTGTGAAATGAGAAACCTGTTGATTCGCTGGTACGTGGGCTGAATGACGACATTTATTACTTATGTCTGCCTCAGGTTTCAGGTGAATTAATTGTCTGGGTAGGGACGATCTGACCCGGTAGACAAATTACTTCATGCACCTCGGACAATTTTGCAGAAATTGCAGAGAAACAACAGCTATAATAAGCTCGTAATGGTAAAGACAAAAATAAAAACAACAAAACGCCTGCATCTGGGTCTTTGAAATCTGGGAGTGTGTTTGTGTACCAAAACAAAAAAAAGTGTTTATCTATTATTATATTTCAGTAACTTGCAACCTTTGGCATGAGTCACTGACCAAACTATACACTCTTCAGGCCTTAAATTTGGCAGGAAGGTGGCAATTGAGATCAGGAAGATGATGGCTATAATTAAAAGTTGTTTACTTCAAGCATGTATTTTTAAAAAATAACAATGTTTATTGCTATGTAACATCTGTATTTTTGTGTGTTTGTTTCGTTTTACATAATTACATATTTCACAAAATCTCCACCTTTGAACGCAAAAGGCTTTTTTTTTATCAGACCATCTATACTAACCCAATTTTACATGTTCATTTCAAATACCGCAGAGGCTGCACGAAAGTTTTTATTATTTTGATTAGTTTGGTTCTTGAATTTATAGAAAATGCATTGTTTCATCGTGCTGTCATTTTCATCCTCCATCTTGGCTCCATTCTGTTATAGTACCGTGCATGTCATAAAAAGTAACCATATCAAGCTTGGTGCGCAGTGTCCTGGCGAGCGTGAGTTCTGAAGCAGGACTGCAGATTAATACTTTTATTGTAAGAGAGAGAGAGAGAGAGAGAGCACATGATTGTTTATTCCGGGCAATGCCCGGTACGTTATCTAGTTTCTATTGTTTCACATTCTACAAAAATTAGGTATTTGGTCGATTTACTTGTGAAGAGTACTTGATGAATGTGAGGCAGCGAACAGTAAGTAAACCGAAATACTTGAAAACCAACCTTAGTATCACGTAATGGTAGCAGTCATTAGTAACTGAAGGGCAGTGGACCACTGGGAGTAGATTCAGGGGTGCCTGTGCAAACACCGTAACTCGAAAATTTTCGATTTTTTTCTTTGTTGTTTTTATTGGAAGGAAAAGGGGATGGAAGGCGAACGGCAAAATGCGTAGCGAGCTCCTTTGGCTTCCTTGTGTTGTGCAAATATGTCTGGTAGCCCCTTTTGATTGAGCAAGCCTTTTGTCTTCAGTCGTAACCGTCAACATTTGAAATTATACTTCCATAAGAATGTGCGGCGTGCAACTGCCATCTATCAATAAAGCATACTTTTATATTATGTACCGTAGTCAAAATATATTGCTGAATTTGTAGATTTCGTGCATATCCGATGAAGGCACTCTGACTGCGGATCCATGAAAGAATTATTTGCTGACTTGGACCCACAGCGCGTCTTGTCCTTTCTGAAAGAGGCTAAGATCTACAACTTGATTTAAACACGTTAAACGCTTTTATACACATTTACCAAATGCTTTTCAGATTTATACAAAACAATTTTTGAGAAGTTTATCGATGTAATCAAGTTTATAAGAAACTATTTAATTCTATTTGTGAAATTTAAATTGATGAAGCTCTGAATACAAAAACATAAATACAGTACCCAAATAGACCGTGAAAGGTGCAGAGTGGTCGTTATTGTGCCGATACGCCGAAAAACCAAAACTCAAACACTATGAGTCAGTGACAGGTATTTTTCGGAAGCCTTCAAACTGTATACACAGTAGTGTAACTCTGCGACTTGAGAAAGTAACATAAATAAGGGGATGTGCATTCCAAAGTTGCGGGGGATTACACAGTACCATACAATCCAGCACTAAGGTGTAATTTCTGGTGTCTGCACAGCGGTCATTTTATTACACAAAAGAGAAATTCCTGCCAGGATTGAGGATAAAGATGAGCCCACGTAGCATGGGCACATGCGTCTCTTGAGATGTCTCTTTTTGAGGGCTTTTTTTTTGTCGTCGTTCAAATTTGAGCTATCTCTTGATCTGCGTTTGGGAGGGGGGGGGGGGGCACTTCAGTAAATTGTACCCGTACTGACGTCACCGAATACAGCAATTTCAAACAGTGTTCATTAACTTGAAGGGCGTTCAGAGAGCAACATTGATGCTGTCAATGAATGAAGCGTTCACGCTCTCCCTTTAATGATACATTTTTAGGTCAGTACAACGAAGCCGTTCAACCTGTTCAACATTATATATAATGCATGGCATGACTATAGTGCTGGTCCAGAAACAGGACAGGGCTATGTTTGGATTCCATGACAAAAAAAAAAAAAGCCAGCTCGAGTTCCACTTGTTTCTAGGAGACCTCAGCCTAATGCTGTTGGCCCCAGAAAAAAAAGCCCTTAGTAGGGCCAGCTTTATATTAGGGCCTGTAGGTGTTACGATGTTGCTATCCTAAATGTTACGGATTTGGGGGGAATCCGTCTACTTAAGGTTTCGACTGCATTTAAATCGAGAGGTATTTAATATCTAAACTTTCATACCATGCCACACACTAAGAACAATCTGAATAAGTTTCATAAACAGACCTGCAGGGCCACAAATTTAATTACATTAATTACCCTAACAATTTTGTCTAGATCTATTATATAGTAAAGACAACATCAGCAGCATCAAATCCAAATTCAATAATACTTCGGGAGGAGTTTCGTATGCGTTACATGTAATTTTTACCGTTATTAAGTAAAGCTCACTGTTACACATTGTTCCCAACCTTATGACCAATTATCACTTCATATTCACAATAACACTTGTAACATACTTGCTAAGAAAAATAGTATAATCCAAGAAAAAAGTCTGAAGTGAGACAAAATCCGAAAACAGCTGCTATTTTGAAACTTACTGGGGAGAGGTCACAGTAACAGAATTTACCAAAAAGCGCGGCTGGCGAAGGTTTACTGAAACAAAACTTGATATAGTGTTCACGAATTTAAACTCACAACACATGGAATGGTCAGATGGACCTGGGGGCGTGAGGGTCTAGTCAGTTTGTATCAATGGGCGGTAGTCAGATTGACTAATCGAGCGAAAAGGGCTGGGGTAGCCATTGGCGATCGACGTACACACAAGTAGGCCCTCATTAGATCAGATCATGCAATCTCCGAGCAGCTGAAATCGGATTGTTTCGCTACTAAGCCGATTCATAATTTTTTCAAACTATGCAAATTAACAAGGTCGGTAACTTTCCGTAATTTAGGTCAAGGTACCGACTGTGAGTATAAGTAAATTTTTACCGACAATCTGTTAACTCACCTGCGTGGCGAAATGGTTAAGACATGTGATTCAGGAGCGAAAGGGTGTGGGTGCGGATCCGAGCACTGTCATGATTTATGATTATTATGTATGTGTTCTCTTTCAGATGCTTCTAGCGCAGAGAAATCGAGATGAAATGGAAGCAAGATAGAGAGGGGAGAGAGACATATAAGAGAAAACGAAAAATGGCGTGAATTATTTATTGCTATTTCCTTATTAACCCCCCAAAAATACCTAGCCCCTTTTTTTTTTCAACCCCCTCAAAATAAACCCTCTTTAGCATGTAACGCATTCGGAACTCCTTCCAATACTTCACTAGAATTCTACTCTAGATTCCTATAATATTATTATACTTCTGACTCACTAACAATCTAAGTACTAATTATATATATCTCAGATCTGGTCTGCCTACTATATATCAATCAATACACTAATATGGTCTCTGGTGACAATGTCATCTCAGCCATTTGTGCCTAACGCTTATAATAATCGAGCCCGTCAATACAAACTGACGTAGTTAAGTCTAGAGGTCTGCTCTAGGATGGGCTGGCAATGCCCAGCCTCATCCAGACAAATCAATCACAATTCACAGATGTGTATGCCATACATTCATACTAGTTGCAAGTCTATATATATCTTTATCTTGCATTCTTGGGTAGCACTCCTAGTATATGCGGCAATCCTGTCCTACTGGATAACTTATGTTCAGCTCCTCGTTCATGGTTGAGTCATCAATAGACAAACATTTACGATTAGTCCCTGGTGGACACCAGGGAAAGATGGACAATAGCGGTGGGCATATCTCATTCAGGCATATGGATTCATCTCAAATGTCTATAGTGGACTAGACATGAGTCGTACAACTTTATGATTCTTCAGGCAGAATCGTGCCGACGCCTGCACAGATTGGAGTTTTCTGTATGGAGTGCAGGATATATGTCTGGGCTGACTTTTATACTGTCTAGCCACCTGCAACTACCGTCCAAATCCCTAGATTTCATTGGTGCGGTCAGCTCCGAGCTGAGCTCGCAGTATAATTTATTCTATTGTATAAGTCGGTTACGGCCTTGCACTAAAACAGACAAGGTCAATTTAAAGTGTCAAAACAACTACTGAAATCTTTAAACCCTCGTGCTTTCTACATTTTATGCACGAATTTCTGAACGCGACTAAGCGTCTTAAACTATCTATCCTTATTCGCCCCTTCTCTTCCCTTCTAAGTGTTCATCAAAATCACGGGGTCGAGAACGGCTCTGTCACTCCTAGCTATACATTATTCTATCTCGCCCCACTTTCTTTCCATCTCTAAAACAAAAGTGTTTCAAACAAACTGTTCACGAGAACAGCTCAAGGACAAATTACGCTGGTTAGAATTAACAAGTCGTGAAAATTTACTCACTGAACTCGTGACCTAGCACGGCATTTATGGACTTAATCTGTTCTTGACAGTAGGGCCCAACAATTCATCATCCATCTCACGTACTGGTGCACCGATGATTTAGGTGGTTTCGAGTTACGACTGCTTCGTCACTGCTTGTGGTCATAGATCTATATTCTAACAAAGTGACTTATCGATAACTTTTATAGTTTTATAAGCAGCAACGTTTTTGCCACATGATTGTTTAAAAATGGCACTGTCACTAAAACTTTGAAACGCGCTACTGTAAGCTCGGGAAAAGTATATGCCAGTTCGTGGGATGGACCGCTATTTATAATCGTTGCTTTTTTCTGTAAAACCTGCAATGTAGTGTTAGGTGTACTTCGCAATATTATGTTGTATGTACTTGACAAAACTAGATTACCCTAGCACGGGGCCCCCTTCAGGCTTGCGGAGCACTGAGTCAAGGCTGTTTTGTGTCTGTTTTCACTCAGTGCGCGAGATATCTCTTTCCGCAAACTGACGCAGGACAGTTTTGACGTGGACGAACTCGTGAGAATGACTTCTGTCAGTCTCGCTTGTGCGCGGGGTTCCGTTTAAGTCCATTGTTCACATCTCTGACTAAAACCGAGACAGAACATACTGAACCCAGTGGGCCATCCGAATTAAGCGCGGGGCCTCAACGGGACCACTGGGTCCAATTGTCTTAAAGCCGGTCCTGATCCATATCCTGTTTGAGTCTGGCAAGGCGCTCGCTTCTCATACCGATGGTACCGGGTTCGATTCCCGGTCGGTGCAGGCAATTTGGAATTTGGGGGAAGGTTCCTGTTCCTGATTCCATGGTTGGTAGAATCGAGCACCTAGTCTTCTCGAATAAGAACGGAAAATGTTTCGCACGTCAAAAAGACACCATGGCAGTTGGAAATCGAGAAAAGCAGGCCTAATAGGGCCACTGCCCGAGAAAAATTAAAAGAAAATAAAAACCTACCACAAAAACACATGGACACACACACACACACACACACACACACACACACACACACACACAATTAACAAGAAAAATTAAAACAAGAAAAGTGAAGTGTAAATGGGAAAAGCAAAGAACCTCCTGAAGTAAAAGACCTAAAATCAACGCTGTTTGAGTGACAGACAACTACAGTTATTTACTCGTGTGCATGACGTTCGGGGTCCGATCATAATGGAAGGTTGGGTCTGAGGTTTAGGGTTTATGGCTGGCCAGCACGAGAAGTGCTCCATTGTACAGACTATCAATCCTCGATATTACAGCATAATTGACATTTTACTCAGGTGGCCGTATGTCCACCAGGACAATGTTACTGTGCCCCCTCCCCCCCCCCCCACCCAATCTCATGGGCGGCTATGTTCCAGCAGCACTCTATGGAGATCTGAAGGTGTGTTCGTGACAGAAATTCCTGATGTATAACGCCCCCACCCCCCACTCCACACACACACACACGGAAATACGTTTTACCTGCCTGGTATACTTTGAATATCACATTATTGATGAATATAATGTAGCTGAATTTCATTTAAAAACAAATCAAACTGGAGAAAAACAACGACAACTGAAGTTTTTTTGGCAGTTCTTCATCACTGTTGAAGAACTGATGCAGAAGGTAATCAAATATTCTTGATTGGGCGCTTTTTCTTAACCAGTATATAATAATGGCAAATGCAGCGTGCCCAGTTGTACATTTCACTCTCTGAATATTTTGAAGTCACAGAAGATCAGAGCCAGAGTGGATGTAGGAACATGCGTGCCACGCCAATATTGTACTAGGTGTTATTGTTTCTTGAGTTCCATCAGAATGAACAAAATAAATGACGATCAGTCAAAGATCTTGTTTACCGTTGTGATGAAATAGATAGATAGATAGATAGATAGATAGATAGATAGATAGATAGATAGATAGATAGATAGATAGATAGATAGATAGATAGATAGATAGATAGATAGATAGATAGATAGATAGATAGATAGATAGATAGATAGATAGATACATACATACATACATACATACATATATAATCTTTATTTCCACTGAAATACATTACAATTGCATGTACTGATACAATATAAATAAACATTGCATGTGTGGAAATTGTGGCTGTGATAGGCTAGGAATAGATGGAAGGTTGTCTGTGAAAGGTGGGAACTCAAGAGTTGCACAGTAGGACTTGTACAGTTAGGTGTTAAAAATCAATAGCTTTGAAATGATGTTTACATCGCTGCTTCCATGCCTGGTATGATCCAATGATGGCGCTTAAGCTACAGTAGCTGCTTAGGAAGTTTGCCTCTGTTCTGCTTACATCCAACTTCAGCAGCCCAGTTTTAAATTTCTGATGCACAATGCCCAAAGTTCCTACGATCAATACAATAACCTCACACTGATATCCTGTATTATTGATGTCAAGAGACAATGGGAAATACTTGTTGAATTTTTCTTGGTAACATGTGTTTATGTGTGCATCAAATGGAACTGATATTTCAACAAGTTTTGCTTTTTTCTGTTGGTGGTTTATGATGGTGATATCAGGTCTCGTGTGTGTTTGCTGGAAAACGTCTGTATGTGATTGTTGGTCTGTGAGGAAATGACTACGCTTAATCACAGTGTCCCTCATAACAGTCTTTTCTTTGTTAAACCAGGCAATTTTTGCGTGAATAATGTCCACAATTCTGTTGTGCCTGCTCTGGTATATTTTCTGCTGTTTCGTGCAGCCGCTCAGGACGTGGGAGGCGGTTTCTGTCGGGTGATTGCAGATCTTGCAGCTTTTGGTGTATGTCTGAGGGTAGTAGATAGATAAGAGGCTTTCACATTCCAAGAGCTGCAATCTGCCTCGACACACGAACGATCGTAACTTGTCATTTATTTTGTGGTTTGTCAGGACTGCGGCAGAATGTTTATAGTCTGCTTTAGTGGCCTCTCTCACTATTCTGCCCTGTGAGGATTTGCTGACGAGGTCTTCATGGAATGCTCTGACCTTGAATGTCTTGTAGGCCATGTAAAAGGCCTCAGCGGATCTGAACGATAATGTTGTTTCTTCGTCTGCCTGTATCTGCATAATGAAGTCGTGGCCTTGTTGTAGTAGGCCGATGTTCTCACGATAACACATTTCGTGGAGAATGATCCAGTCTGATTTTGTCCAGTTCACTTTGGAGTTTTTATTGACATTGCCTTTGCAATCAATTGCATAACCAGCAAAGTTCGGATGATCGTTGCTAGTTTCTTCAGCCTTGCGTTTCGACATATGGAGTTTTAAGGACCTTCTTGCTGTTTCTTTGACATACGGGTCGTCGTTATTAAGGAGAGACAGGTAGAAGGACATGTGTTTTGCGTAGTAGAGGACATGGGGATTAAGCAAGCCAATGCCACCCATGGATCTTGGAGTGAAGAAGAATGCTCGTGTTGAAGACGAGTTTAAGCCTAGCCAGGTTCGTGCGGACCAGACTATTTTGTCCTCTAGGTGTTTCAAATTGGCCTCTGTGAAGTGCAGGTTTGGGAAGTAAAAAGTCAATTTTGACATGCACATCACGTTCACTGCCGAAAGTTTGGCTGATGTCGGTAGCACTGATTTGTTAATCTGGTCTATGGTTTGATCAAAGTCACTTATAATGCTATTCACCTGTTGTTGACCACTGGTGTTGGTGATGTTGATGTCATGCCCCAGGTAAGTATATTCCTTCCCTTTGTGGTACATTGGAATAGGAGCATTCTGGATACTAAACTGACGGTTTCCAGTTGTGGATTTTTTGTTCCAGTTATTGCCTGTTCTGTGTCCATGAAGGACAGCGCATTTATACATACATACATACATACATACATACATACATATATACATACAGACATACATACATACATACATACATACATACATACATACATACATACATACATATATACATACATACATAAGCAAGCGTGTATAATTATGTAAAGCTGGAACACGCCAGCCATCCAGACCGACAGACAGACACAGATAGACTGACAGAGGGTGACAGATGTTGGATGACCAGATGTGGCTCGGAGAAAGAAACAGACTGATATTTTGACAAATCTGACCAATCAAGCAAGAAGAGGTTAAAAAGAGTAAATATCCTGTTTGGCAACATTGGAAGCAGGTATCAAGCTCTACTGACAGGCATTAAGGAAGAAAATAGCTAAGTCGATCACGGGAAAGACGTTAATTGATTAAAGGTACCTCAAATCAAAACCATCAGGTATACACCTGCCCTAGCACCGGCATTATATTTCAGTAATGAATCTCCTCAGTGTTCACCATAGAACATGACCCGAGGACAGCCTACCCGCACAGGTCTTTTACATCCAACGTTCAACATACAAACAGGTTCCAGCGCCCGGAGATAGCAACAGTATACAGATAATGCCTCTGAGCGTGCAATGGTTTATTTTAGACTAAACACCGCAAACATGATCGCTGGCGAGGTGTGCCATTCAACACGAGGATTTCATGTAAACAACAGCGCTAGTTAACAAAAGATAGGTAAGATAATGTAAGCAAGGCAACAAAATCGGGGATGTTTATTAGAAACAGGAGCTCTGCGATAAACAGACGGATTACGAGGATAATCTGAAACGAAGGCAAAGGCTTATAACAAATGTGTCGGTGTGAATAAGTGCGGGTTTTTTGTTTGTTTGTTTATATGTGTATTAGTTGAGATGCATTAGATTAGGCAAATCACTGTTAACGTAGCATGTTATTGAAAACGGTATCTATCTGTACATCTGTCTATCCATCCATCCATCCATCCATCTATCCATCCGTCCATCCATCCATCTACCCACCACCGTCTCTCTGTGTGTCTATGCTGTGTGCTTGCCCACATATCTATCTATCTATCTATCTATCTCTCTATCTGTTCTATCTATCTATCTATCTATCTATCTATCTATCTATCTATCTATCTATCTATCTATCTGTCTGTCTGTCTGTCTGTCTGTCTGTCTGTCTGTCTGTCTGTCTGCCTGTTTGTCTGTCTGTCTCTCTCCATCTATCCATCCATACATCCATTCACCAGTCCGTCCGTCCGTTCACCCATCTATCTATCTATCTCTATACCTATCTATCTATCTATCTATCTATCTATCTATCTATCTATCTATCTATCTATCTATCTATCTATCTATCTATCTATCTATCTTTCTATCTATCTATCTATCTGTGTGTCCTTCTCTGCTTGTCCTATCAGACGATGTACTGTCCACGAATGCTCGAAAGGTTGGAAATTTCGACCATTGTGAGTCTGAGTGCTATTTGAACTTGGACAGACAGCAGCAACAAAGAGATATTATGTACAAACACCACACAGAAACACAACATCCAAGAAGCTGGAAATTTTGGCGAACAAAAATGTAAACTCACCAACAGGAGCAATAGGAAAAACATGTTGTGGTCGCTAAAGAATTCAGGTTACTGACCTAATACATAACATCAGGCCATAAAAAATCCCCCCCCCCCCCGTCTTTAAAAGAAGTACTGACAACAACAAGAAAGAACTTGGCCCGACTAACACACGAAATAAAACCGGCTGAGTTGAAAACAATAACAGTCTCTCCTTTAAAGTTCCAATCCATTTTTTATTGTCTATTATAAGGACATCAGTTTGTTTCTCCGTTTTTACAAAAAAATTCTCTCAGGTCCCCAGCCCCCCCCCCCCCCTTTTGGTATTTTCGTTTGTTTTGGAAAGTACAGAGAAGTCTGGACCGAGGCTCTCTGGAAGGCCAGGAGGAGAGGAATACAAAAAGTGTGTATACGTATGTGTGTGGGTGTTTGTGAGAGAGAGAGAGAGACAGACAGACAGACAGACAGACCTACGGATGATGAGAGAGACTGGGGGTGGGGAGGAGAAAGAGAGACGGACAGGCAGATTGAAGAGTGGGCGAGCGAGAGATTGAGGAAGAGACAGAGGGGGAGAAAGAGAGAGACAGAGGAGGGAAGAGAGAGAGAGAGAGAGAGAAAGAGAGAGAGAGAATAAAATTCAATTTGGGAACGGATTTGATAATGCCAGTGTCTCTATAATCTATACTGAGCTCAGGTTCTGGAATCTTGTTAACTATAATCTTGTAAGCATGAAAAATTAATCGAGCCGCAAATGTACTCTGACACCGTTGCTGTTCTTTCTTTATCTACTTGAGCACGGTAGTTGCAGTCTACCAAGGAGTCTAGGCGAACACTGGCAGATTTTGATCGGCCAACTAGTTGGATTTGAGTTTAAGTTTGATTTGGAGACAGCACGTCGACGTGAGAACAGTCACATCATACTGGGAAAGACAAGACGATAGGAAGAATATAGCAGAATGATAGGACAGGAGGAGATTCTGTCTAATTGGATGGTGACGTTACCGCAGGTAGTTTCAATGAGACCTCGGGCACCAATCAACTGTTTGGATCTCAACAAAACCGCGGCCAAAGCAGTAGGCTGCTGGACGCCCCTCTTTGCAACCACGCATAAATTTGCCTGCATGGGGGTCTCCTAAATCCCCGGGGCCACTGGGCATGATTTGCTTTTGCGCGAAGACGGATGTGACTTAAACCTAAGATATCAGAAACGATAAGATGAGACACTGTCTTCTGCGCACCCTAAAAAAACTGTGCACACAATTTGCGTGCTGATCAGGAGAGGTGCCTTTGGTGCATAATCTGAAATGAATGCTTGATATAATAAACTGGTAAATTTATGTGGCAAAATTGGGACAGTGCTACTGCCACTTTAAAAAAAAAAAAAAAAAATACTCAGAATTTCCCCACAGCCACTGAGGTTATATTTTCCACAATAAGTGACGTCAATCAAGGCCTATATCGATAGCTGAACATGATCAAAATTCAAGATTTTCCCTATTTGGTTTTGTAAACTATCGCAATTTTCATGACTTCCACGCGTTTCCCACTAGGTGGCGGTGCAAAATTTGTGCACGTTAAAAGCACTAGCTGTCTCATCTGGTTAATTCTAGTATCTTTGCTTAAACTTACTGTCGTGACGTCAGCATCAAACTAGTCAGCCGATCAAAACCGGCCACTGCGCGCCTAGACTGACGGAACCATATCTTGTGGGTGACAAAATATTCTGAAATCGGTGTTTGAACAGACCTGTAAATTTGAGCACGAGAACAGGAACATCATTCAAAATGGTTTGGTGCCGCAGGGAGGGTGACGAGCGGGGAAAGAAGCGATTGCGAATTCAGAATGGAAATCAGAGAAGAAGGAAATTTAATGTACTCCTGGGATTTGTGAGAATCATAATGGGATTTTGCGGGGAATCAAATTTTGGGAAATCAGATTGAAATTGGACATGCTAGACGGGTGGATGAATTTATGGATGGTGAAATGGATGGATGGATGGATAGATGAGATCACGTTTTTATGAGTGATTGAGAGGATGAATGACCAGACAGATCGATTAACCAATAGACAGATGGAAATGGATAGATAGATAGATAGATAGATAGATAGATAGATAGATAGATAGATAGATAGATAGATAGATAGATAGATAGATAGATAGATAGATAGATAGATAGATAGATAAATAGATAGATAGATAGATAGATAGATAGATAGATAGATAGACAGACAGACAGACAGAAGGATGGACCGACATACGAATAGATAAATAGATAGATAGATAGATAGATAGATAGATAGATAGGTAGATAGGTAGATAGATAGATAGATAGATAGATAGATAGATAGATAGATAGATAGATAGATAGATAGATAGATAGATAGATAGATAGATAGATAGATAGATAGATTGACTGATACGGATAACCCTCTCCCCAAGCGTATGTACTCTGTGTATGGCCTCTTGCTTGGAAAATTGGTGTTCATCACATTACAATATATTTTATAATTTGAATTGCTAGCTGCAGGAACGAATATCACAGAAAGTCGACGGCGATTGACTCCAATCACGCAAAAACCAGAGGATAAAATATATTTCTGTTTTGGTCAAGGTATTCTCTCTCGGCCGTGTCAGTGTGTGCAGAGTGCAGGCACGGGGGCTTGCTAACTTTAGAATTTTCGGGTGAGCACTTAGGCTTGACCCTGCGAAATGTCTAAGCTCATTAAGATGAGCAAAACCACATGTCTACATGGTGAGCCACTCGTCTGAGTAGTTAGTGATGACGGAATTACGTGGAGCCTCTGGCCCAGGGTGAAAGTGTGATATTTCATAACACTTTTGGAGTTTAGAGAAGCCCAGTTTGACACCGGTCTGTTCTTCCGGATTTATGAGAATATGGTAGGCTGAATATAAACCTACAGCTGTGCTGAGTGCATTTTGGCCGTACCTAGAATTAACCATGATATGGTACATCTTCAGTGCTTGCCTTGTCTGTAAGTGGGTAGAGGGGAGGCACTTGAGTGCGATGTCCGGAGTAGGTACTCACTCTCTCTGAAGTAAAACAATCGACAGCTGATCCCCTCATCAATGTTCAAATACACCATAATGGTGTTCCATGACCGACAGGATATTACATGTATGTGTGAGCAAATTACCGGTGCTAAACTACGCTGTAATAGAGATCAGAAAGGATGCGTGGTATATCTGAAATATAGCAGTCAACAGCTGTACTGTCCACCTGGTCGTGCGGCTATACAGAAATCTTCAAATAGATCATAGTGGTATTTCATGACTGGCAGGATATTACTTGCATTTGTGGGCCAATTATTGCCAGTACTAAACTTAGCTGCTAAAGAGGTGACAACGGTTCGGAAAAGATACATAAAATGGCATTTCTGCAGGCACAAAGGAAACTAAATATTTTATGTGAGCAAATTTAGAGCCGAATAATTTGAACTAATAAAATTAATTGTGTAGGATCGGAGATTCACACAAATCTCAGACAAAACAGGGAGCCTTTCGCCAAGCGCTTCAAGAAAGTGGTTGGGTTAATTTATAAGCCCGAACTCCATAATCCTAAATGTTCGAAATATATGAAACATCTTATCAGATTTTTGCCCATTGCATGCCTCATAACATTCTTCTGTTTAAAGTTGATAATGAATTACATGATGCATGTGTAAATAATGGTAAAGTTCCGAACTCCCCCCCCCCCCTTTCATAAATTGAAAGTATGAGATAAGAGTGTCCTACCTGAAGACGCTTGAAGAATGTCATCCCTTGATTTGTCTGTGAGACTTCTGGCCAATGGACTTCGAACCGAATGAAATTTATCACTCACAATCTATAGCCTTTGCCAGGCGGATTGGCGATGATTTTAAAGCCTGAGGGCTGGAAATTTTATTTGTGCTGGATCCAGTTCTAGATGAGATTTCGCCAATCTATCGGTCATTTCATTGTTTTCCTTAGTGGTGTGGCCTAAGATCCGGCCTCTGTGTAAATGGCAGAAAACCGATTTCACCAGCAAAATAATTGTAATAATAATAATTAAGACTAGAAGTAAAAAAAAAAAAGTGATTCCGCTCGTTCGAAATAAAGGAGGGAGATTGCATTTGAGCCATACTATTATGCAGCCTGAGCCTGTCGTAATTGAATGATTTATTCCTGCCCCATGTTATTTCTCATAAAATCTTTAAGCTCTTTGTGGAGCGCTGGATGGCGAATGTCTCTAATGCTGTGGATTGGTATCGGTGGCCAAAATAATTATGACTTGGCCTTCCGTCTTCAGACAGTGTGCAGGCAGTCTCGTGCGTGTACGAATTGTTGGTAAATTCGTATTATTGATGTACAATTTGATTGATCTGTGATGAATAAATTGTAGAAAGAGGAGAGAATGGACATAATCTCACAGTTCGTTGGTCTGGAGATTTCTCTGGATCAGTGACTAATTCTTATTCCTTGAAATAATTTGACTAAATTTGCAATGTGCACTACTTTTAAAATAGGCACTTTTACATTTTCTGTACCTTTGCTACATGTGGCCATTAGTTTTCTTTTTGTCATTTCTTTTCTGATAGTTTTGTTGTTGTTGTTTTTTCTCCCGATATTTCTAACAGTGACTGATTGACTTTTTTTCTGTTCACAGGTAACTGGGTCTATGGCAGATCATCTAGGTCAAGCACATCATGTTGGAAGTCATAAAGCGTCAGCTCAACATCATTGAAAATTCTTGTCATCACCATGATCACCGACGTCACACCGGCGATCAACATCCGCACCGACGTGGACATCAGCATAGCAATTCCCACCAGCACCATGGTCCACCCACTTGGCTCCAACAACAACAACAACAACTCTTTAAATCTACAGCATCGAAAAGATCACCGACGGCACTGGGACCATCTGAGATCAGCGTGGCATCCCGAGCGCTATGGAGCATTAACAACAGCTTTGCATTTACTCGGAAACTTTTTGCATCTTATGTGATAATTATTATGCTTTTAGGCACTTGCATCGACGCCCGTGTGTTCCCATCAAATACTGGCCTAAACTCTTTGTCAGCGCCTCATCGCACCGCTAGATCACCAGAGGCGGCGCCGCAAGGAGTAGACAGTACTGGTCATGTTTCTTCCCATTCCACGAACACCTTGCCTTCCATTTCCCCCTCTTCCCCTTCATTACCCCCTTCCACGGACAACATTCCCGGTGTCGAGAAAGCACAGCAGCCAGCAAACCCTGCTGATCAGGATGGTGGCGGTTCGAATCTCATTCCAGACTCCGCCACCAAGGCACAGCTGGTGTCCATATTGATCTCGGCGTTAGAAAGATTAAAAGTTATGGACGATTCCGGCACCTCCTGCTTTCGTCTAGAGAGGATTGTACATAAACTGGCGGATAATCAGACATCTTCACCATCGTCATCATCATCATCGTCTTCGTCTGTTCAAAATATCCATGAAGTCTATTTATACTTTCAAGAAATACCTCAACGAGCAACGCATTCTTCGCTTAATGTAAATAGCACAGGGAAAACAATGCAAACGGCTGGAGACAACCGTTCCAATGCATCAGTATTACCCAACAGCTGTGTTAGTGACCCTTTTATACAGGTGGCTGGAGCTACGGTTGGAAGTAAGGAGGAATCTGATGATGGAGGGGAAGAGCAAAATGCAACAGTGGTTGGAAGTGGCGACACGACAGCACACACAGGAGTTTATGGCATTCTACAGAGTGGCAGTAAGTCTTAGTTACTGTGTCACTGTGTTGTATTCTAACACTTTCTTTTTTCTTTCTTTCTTTCTTTACTTCTTTACTTAGTTATGATTGTTCTCACTTTGTAAGTGATGACTGAAAGACTATTGTTCATTATGCTGCAGTGTCTGGTGATGATTGTTCTCACTTTGTAAGTGATGACTGAAAGTGATGACATTATGCTGCAGTGTCTGGTGATGATTGTTCTCACTTTGTAAGTGATGACTGAAAGACTATTGTTCATTATGCTGCAGTGTCTGGTGATGATTGTTCTCACTTTGTAAGTGATGACTGAAAGACTATTGTTCATTATGCTGCAGTGTCTGGTGATTGCAGTACAAACAAAAACACCACAAATTTTCAATTCAGTCCTCTCGAAACAAAATAGATTTGGCCTCAAATTTTTTCATTAATTTTAAGGATCCTCTTGGCAATTATAGTGTCTAACATATCTATCCCAGGGAAACGCTGAGAAAGTCCTAAAGATCCCATTCCTTGTCATGTCATGCCGCAAAAACAGAGACGCATTTTTGTAGAGTAGAATCAAAAAGCTGATCGGAAATTCCGTCCTCGACCTCTCTTTACACATTGGTGGTCGAAAATCAACGTAATCACATCTGTGTTTTCAACGTGAAATTGCGGTGTAACAGTCAGTTTTATTAGTGTATTAGTCATTGCAAGGAATCCAAATTTACTGTAGCCTGGATCTAGATATATACGTTTGGGCGTGGCACATTGCAGATTTGCAAGATTTATCTTGCGCGGGTCGGCTAGTTTCTACAATGACCTTGCGGAGCACAAAGATCTCGTAAACAAATTCAAATTCCATGCTAAACCAGTGACCAAACTTAATGTCAATTGCTCATGTAAATATTTCATTTGGAAGGTCGTCATAAGAGGTCTACAGTCTTGTTATAGTCCAGACATAGGACAAATAGGCCCATTGCAAATTACGTCATAGAGTGTTTTGTTTTGTATTTCCGACACCTAAAATGGCGGGTGGCTCAGCTGACGAGTGTAACTTCGAGGTATGTCTAAGCGGTTAAAATGCCTGCTGGTTGCATTGCAGTTGACTGTTATGACAGGGGTGGAAAGGATGGCTCCAAGCTGGTCAGATTCCCTACCATCAAAGGGAACAGAAGTGAAAGAATTGACCGAAAGCCTCCCATGTGCGTGAACACACGTGCCATTGTTTACTCTAGTGAACTTTTTCTTAGCTCGCCGCCGATTGGTTCGCGACGCTTGAAGTGCTGGCAGTGCCATGGTTAAGCGTCGGTTCTGACAGCTAAAATGGCCGATATCCGCAATGGGCCTATAGATGAACCCGCCAAATTCCACCCATCGCCCATCGATCATGTCAAGTATGAAACATGGCTGTTGTTGTAAGTACGTACGCACCCCAAGGGTTGTGTGCTAGAGGCGCGCACGTAAACATACCTATTCCTAGCTCCGTCCTTATCCTCAACCCTAAGTCTCATCGAATCCCTAATCCTGCCCCCTACCATTTCAACCAAGAAACAGGAGAGGAAATAAACTGAAAGAATTAATTAGTCATAATTAATTAAGACTGTTGTCAAGGAGCATTTCGGGAGGAGCTCTCTAGCTCTGGAGTCACAAAAGACTTTAAAACGCGTAGCCTTAGTGCAAACAACTTAGAGGACGTATGTACTTGTAACAACATCCATGTAACAATTATTATGCGCCTCATTCTTGCACAATACAACAACAACAAAAAACATCATTCACCATCACTCAGTAACTTATATGCGCGCACTTTAGGAACATATTGAGAGAGACAATGGTTTGTTTGGGTACCTTGTGCCTTTGGTTATAATTTTCTATTGTCTAATTGATAATGAAACTTGTGGTTATTTCGAGAATGACCAGTTGATCGATCATAACTTTTAACTAGATGTTCAGTTGACAATGAGTGATTGTTGTCTTCGTTATGCCAAAGACCTCGATTTGCCTCGACGGACCAATTGCTAAATGCACCGCCAGTGTCAAAATTGTTAATCAATCTAGGAATCCCAGATGGGAATCACAACAGCCCTGAAACCAGAAAGCGTATTTGTAAACAGTTCCATCCAGCTGTAGTCAGATGTGAATATTTGGTTGACGCCATGAAGCTGTTGGTTACATCAAAACGTACTCAATGCCTGTTTAGCCTAAGTGCGAACATGTAACTTTGTTGCCCTGCAGCCGTGTCGCATTTTTAAAAAAGATCTTTTCTTTTGAATTCATGGACATGTGCGCACGTGCAAGACCCGAGCACATTGCAGACTCAGCGGGAATATAAAATTAAAACACGATTAACCTGGGAAGGGGGTGGGGCATCATACTAGGCTCGGTACGGCACAATCAGCTGCTGGCAGACAAGAAGAGCACACTACAGTATACTTTCCTATATTTTCTTAGTAAATCCGGGAAGACTCTATCATACTTAGCCCGGTCAGACACAGTCAATTTCTGCTATTATTTCCTGGGTGAATATTTTGCTGGCACCTGTAACGATCCAGGCTTAGCATGGTACCCACCTTTAATCTCGTTTCTGGTCTGCATAATTATAACTGACCTGAAGGTCTGAAGAATGGCCGGAGTGCGGTAAAAGAACGGAAAGGTCAGAGGCATAATTATGTATTACTTTCTCCCTGGTGTACCTTTCCTCCTACATTCATAGTTCACTGTCCTTGTAATCTGTGTTTGTCTCAACTGTTTTGGGGGACTCTAGAACAAATGTTCTGAACAAGAGGATTTCCTGGCCTGCCTACGTTATGCTGTTGTCTCGTGGGAGAATCTTAGTTAATGACTTTCTGACTGTCTTGGCATCGGCAAGGGATAAATAACCTCTTGGTGTTTCCTGGTAACACTGGTATTGCTCTAGTGGCTGGCCCTAGAGTGATTACATAACCAAGACAAGCATGAGACAAAAGTCAGTGACAGAATGTCCTTTAGTCGTGGAGGGCTGACATTTTAAAGTGTCTCGAGTATCAATGCTTTTATCTCTGGCGCGTCTATGCTTAAATCCACTATCCGTGGAGACAAATCCGCCAGGATCAGAGAGACATGACACCAATATTACAGTGCGACGTGTAGTCCTCTAACTTATCTTAGAATCTTCCTGTCACTATGCCAGTCTGCGTCTTTCCCTCCCCCTTTTCTCCGTCACTTTTCTCTTGCAGGAAGAAATATTTATTTGCATAATTCTTTATGCATTACCCCTTCTCCCTGGACATGTCCACAGAAATATCTGCTGAATTACTAAAGTGGACCAGGCATTGGTTTATCAGAAGGAAATAAAAATAAGTAATTTGATTCTGATTTGAATTTTCTCCCTGATCTTAAGAATATAGAGGTAAATCCCCTTACTCAATACTGGGTGTCTATAATGTCACAGTTGTATGTTTTGTGTTTCCTCTTGAGTTTCTTAAACTAATGGATCCTACCATGACTTTGACAGATGGCTTCCAAACGCTGGGTTCTCATTAGCTAAACATTGGCACTTTCAACGTGAAGCTGGCATTTTTGTAGTAAGATGGTAAGGCTTTCGCCACAACAAAAATGCATGCGAATACATTACCTGGATAGTTTTTGGGTGTGAGGTACTTAGCATGACACTTTAATTCCAAGGCTTTACGTCTAGATACTTAGCATTCCGTGGCATCCTAGCGCTGATTAAGGATGATGTCTCTATTTAAAAGCAGTGCAAATCTGCACATTTAGCTACGAAGTCGGAAATATTAACCATGAAAAATTGACTGCAGACAAAACTTGCACATAAGTAGAAAAATAGGAACGAAAAAACAACAGCAAGAACACCAATAAAATCCGCCGCTCAGTGTAGTGTTTTCAGCATAATCTGAAAAGTAACTAACTACCTTATTTCACCATTATTTGAGGCTATCTCAGCATTTGTAACTGTGGACTAGCTAAGATGAACGATAGAATTTACAATACGCGTCAGAAACACGTTACATTCCAGGGCAGGTCTTCATAGTGTAGTTTGTACTGGACCGACTGATCTGTTATATCAGATGGTGTTTACTGTCCTTACCTTCTGTATTTGTGCCAAAGGAGAGCAGCCAATCTCTGTTTTCTTCCCAGGAAGGATAGATCTAAATACACACAGCCAGGTCTGGAACAAACACTCACCAAGGCAAATAGGGCGCTGGGTCCAGGCTTTTTTTGTCTCTATTTTAGTGTGATATGTGAACTATGAAGCTAAACGGGACCTGGCGCCCTGGCCTGGCGAGACAGAAACCCAGTTCGAGCATGTCAAAACTGTTTTGAGTTAGCTGACGCAGGAAGAGAGACCTCGTACATTGTGTCCCAACAGATAGGTTTTGAATTTGAGTTTCAGGTTGGAAAGCACGGCGACACGATAACGGTCACATAATGCAAGGGAAAAGCAAGACAATGTGCAGAATACAACAGACCGACAGGACATCAGGAGACCCACTAGAAACAGTTGGACAACAGATTTGACTCAGTTTGCCACTGGTCTAAATTACACAAATCAGTGGAGGGTATTAAGGAAATTCACAACCTCTCATAACTGCCTTGTATGTCAGAGACCAACTGAGGCGTGGTGGGGATAAAGAATATGCAGGGGAAAAAAATACATGTAGGAAATTATAATATTATTCTGTAGACAAAGACCGAGAACCTTCGGCGCTACAGGAATTACCTCGCGCACAAACTGGGTTAAGCTTGGTTATGAAAATTCAGTAGCTACTAGAGCTCCTGATGTCACTGCGGACACGTGAAAAATTTGTTGGTTGCTGCCCTGAGCAATGTCATTAGCATTAATGTGTTGCCCATTTCTCTTTGTCTTTGGTGCTCTCTGAAACACTGCTGCGGTCTCTTGGGTGAATGGAAAGTTTAGTTTTATTAAAAGCTATGTTATTATGTGTATCCAGAATATCCCTGGAGTTTGACTGTAAATGGGAATTTTAGTGTTATTTTATCCATTTTCACAGTGTCCCTAGGTTTGACTCTGAATGAGTGTCATTAAAAACTATGTTGTTATCCGTTTTTACAGTGTCACTGGGGCTTGACTGTAAATGGTAATTTTAATGTTACTTTATCTGTTTTTATACTGTCCTTAGGGTTGACGTTCAACGAATGTCATTAAAAACTATGTTATTATCCGTTTTCTATAATGTCACTGGTATTGACTGTAAAATAGGAATTTCAGTACATGTATCATCAATTGGTCTTCATAATGCTCTTGGAGGTTGACGGTAAATGGAAATTTTATTGTTGTTGAAAGCTGTTGCCATCCGTTTCCTCAGCTTGACAAATCTGAGCTTGCATAAAACTATTAAGAATATTTCAAGAGGACATGGTTAAGCTAGGCACAAAGCCAACAGCAGGTTAAGAGACAAGTGATGTTTCTTCGGCAAGGGTTCCTTTTGCCCCAAATACTGTAGTGACTGGGTCAAATAGCAAATACATGCAAAAACACAAGACACAGAAGGAAAGACAAATAAAACAAGAAAGGCGAGGTGTAAATGCTAACAGCAGTGATGCTCCTTAAAACAAAGACCCCAAACCAACCAAGAAATACAACTCCATCCAAAAGATACGGCGAGACAGGGGAAACAATGTATTTTTTTATTCCTTTCTCCAACAATACACACTGCTCGACGACCTTCTTTGTAGCTCTTAGAGGCTTATTTTCAGACCATTGTGTTAATTTTCGAAATTGTCTCCCAATGGACTGGTTACGAAAAAACAAAAATTCGAAGACAAAGTGTCGAATAATTTCAAAATTATTGGAACGAATAATTGACACAGGTTGCTGTTGGACACAAATATTCGAATACCTGTATCGAATATCCCAATACTATCGGTAATGGTAAAAACCAGAATATTTTGCTCAATTACTTTGTTGAATATTTTTTTAAAATTTTGAAAGGTGAGTGACCCGTGTTTGAACAGTATGAAACTGTTACCTACAGAGATATTTATAATATGGTAAGCAAGTGTGAATTGTCTTGTACTGATGAATCTTTTTTCATTTGTTGACAGAACTGAGCCGTACACAGATTGTGGTCATTTCAACATGTTCGGCCATTATTGGAATGTTTTTCCTGGTAGCTGCAATTCTCAGAATAAGGTATAGCTGATTTTTGTATTTGTCTGTGTTACAATTGCCTTCACTGTCACCGTCACAGTCGTTTAAACTAATTGTCATAAGTCGTTTGTCATTAAATTTCTTTGTTGCTGAGGGCAATTTCTTTTTTTTTTACCCCCCCCCCCCCAACCACATTATTACAACCCATATACTGACGCAGTCTATGCAATAATGCAACTGCTGTACCCAAAATAGCCTTTAATTCCACACAAGCGATATCTCCAGCTCAGAATTACATCATTTCTATCTCGGGGGGTGGGGGGAGGGGGTTGTTGGGAGATATCCACAAAGTGCGTAGGCTCGATTTGGACTATTTTTTGGCTCCCTTGCCCCTACCCCTTCCGAATCCCTTTTCCATGCAAGCCTTTAATTTTCATAGCTGTTCATACATAATGAGTTTTTTTTTCAGTCTCCATGACATCTGTTTAAGAACATTGAATGCATTAATTACATCTCCCGCTGATTTCAGGAACTACATTAAACGAGCCAGGATGGAACAAGCTTTAGCTAAGAGGCCCAAGTTTCGGTCCTGCAGTGTTGCACTACGAGGGGCTGCCCAGTCCATGGAACAGCTGAGACGAGATTCGCTGGCCAGTAAAAGCAGCCACCAGGTACAATACAGGGACATTGTTGGATGAACTCGTGATAGTTCATCCTTTCACTTGACACTGTGACGTGAGGTCGTGGTCACAAATTGTTACCATTCCCTAAGACCGTAGCAACTCAGATATTTGAAAAATCGATTTTTTGTTATAATTATGTTAAACTACATTCAATGGCGCATAGAATGGTCTTGGCTCTAGACTCCTTAACCGAACGATAATAATCGAATAGCAAACTTTCAGGAAGTCATCGTCACATACCAGTTGTGCTAAATTGAAACAATGTTTTGCTTCTCCTGAAAAGTACTCAAGAAACAGTAAGAAAACTGGAATAAACAGAAATGTGGTTTCTGAGAAGAATGCTTAGAATTCCATGGACTGGAAGGAAGACAAATGAAGAGGTGTTGAGACACGCAGATGAAAAGAGGACACTCCCAGATGAAAAGAGGACACTCCTAAACAAGGTCAGAAAAAGACAGAGAACATTCTTTGGACATGTAATGAGAAGACGAGGGCTAGAACATTTAGTAACAACAGGGAAATTCAATGGAAGAAGAACCTGGGGACGACCTACAGGCCTGGCTGGGAATACACACCACCAACGACGTCATCAGGGCTACGGAAGATCGCGAGAGATGGAGGGGCATGATCGCCAACGCCTGTCGGCAGGGCACATAATCAAAGAATGAAATCAAAACCAAATACTACAGTTTTAGCGAATTGTGACGAAATGTGATGTTGGACAAAATGTTTCCCACTCTATAACTTGTGAAATAACACAGGAAATAAGTTTTTTAAATTTTGTTTAGAAATTGTGATGGGAAGATAATTTGATGAAATTGTTGTCCTGTAAAACTTTCCCTTTTGAATCACACCCTTTAAATGCGGTGAATGTGATGCTGGACAAAGTTTTGTAGGAGAGGCGTTCTTTCCCAATCTCATCTGTACTTACTCAATTTGTTGACCAAATTCTGTAGGTTTCGAACATGATAATTAAATTTATGCATCGAAGTATCTCATAATCGCCATTTGTCCCACAATCTCGATGGTAACAGATTTAATGACACGCTCTATTCTTTATTCCGTAACAGAATAGCGTCTCTACAAAGGGCAGTAACGGTAGCCAGACAAATGGTTCTTCCCGGGAGAACTCCTCTGCCAGCTCCCCTCGCCACGACCCTGATACAGCACCGTTGCTGTTGCTAGCCCGGGCCCACCAAGTGAATGAAATGACGTCGCCCACGGAATCTCATTCATCTCTTCAGTACATTGACGAAGACTTGCCAGGACCCAATAAGAAAAAGGTGAGTCAGCTAATCTTTTCCAGGCAGCGTTGACCTTTACTAGCCAACCTTCGCCGTAGGTCGTGGGTCCAATGGACGCAGAAGCGATGAAAACGTTTATAATTATCTTATTTGAGGGAATTTTTTCTTGAGATTCCAGATATTCCTCAGTGGCGTCATTGCCCATCTTCCCATAGTTTTAAATATTTAAAATTTGCACATGCGTGCCCACCATGGCACTTGCATTTTTAGTATTCCTACCTGTATGTCCTGGTGTCTCCCAGACACCATACTGTCTTATAAAGAGGATTTTATTGCCACTAGCAACTACAATAATATTATGATAATAATTTTAGACAATCTATGTGTAAAGAGAGGGCAATGACGCAATTTCCGGCAATACTTTTCGGTTCTATCCGATGAAAATGCGTCTGTTTTTTCGGGGCTCAAAAAATAGTTGTATAAATAATAGTAAAGATGGTTTTTTGTTTCCAAAATGAATGTGACCACGTAACTCTTCGTCAAAAATTGATGCGGTACACCAAGTTTCATAATTTTTGATGGTGTGGTCGCGAAGTTTTAGCTGCTTACAGGTTCACCCTCTAGCTCAATTACAGTAAGATACGTGCATGCTTTGGTCTCCGATACACATCACTCCTAAAGCGGATTTCATTGTTTTGTTAATGAAATAGCCCGAGACTGTGTGTACAGGCGATCTCGACATCCAGCCAAATGCCTCAGCCCAACCGATTTTTTTTTTTTTAGTAATGTGAGGAACGGCCCGTGGCTGGCTTCACTTCGCCCCCAAACAATAAATCTACTATTTTCTCAAAACTCTAATGGTTCTCAGGATTTATTCACGTTGTTGTTGAAGGTCATTCTATTGTTTTATAGTCACCGACCAGCATTCAAGGTTGGGAAGTTGGTTTTCCTTTTCCTGATGTAAGGATTTACTAGCCATTGTAGGTAGCAACAAGCGCTGAAGGTCATTCGTATATAGCTTAATTATACATTTCTTTTCATTATGAAGAATTTGTGGCAGGAGTTGATGGTACGGTATTCACCATAGATTGTTCTCAGCATGAAGACGGGATGAATCCACTAGCCTTGTTCTTCCCCTTTATTTGCTGCAGTTGCTGTCGTCTATGCCGTTTTGTTCGTTGAATTTTCGAAGATCGTGTATTTCCGTCTCCAATTTTTTTAACGGTGTCACGCAATACGTTTACTACATGAGAACATACGGAATTTTGGCTATGATAATTATGAAGGTCACTGTTGTGTATTTCTAGGGTGTTCTCTATCAGCTAGTTCAGTTTCCCTAGCCTAATCAGTGAGAAATCGATAACCATTAATTTTAGTGATGTTTTTATTTTTTTTTTACAAACTTTTTTGTTTTGTTTTTTGAGACAACATTGAAATTTGCTCAGCAAAGCACCCTTTGGGGTCCCGTGGGATTAAAATCCCATTTGGCGATGTCCAGTGTTTCACTTTATCGCCACCCCACTCTAACACCCAACAATCTCTCGGCAATTTCAGGCTCCACCGATAATGATTGTGTCAAGTAGTTGGTGTTGATGCCAAAGTTATCTTCCCTGACATCGCGGTAAAGTTCAGTAACTCCCATTTCTTTCACTGCATTAATCTCGTGTTCCATTCCCCTCTTCCCTCCCTCTCGCGACCTATTTTGGTTTTATTTTAGTTCATCTGATCTCTTTATTTTGTATGTTGTCTCCCGTGCTACTAATGTACTTTATCCTTTTTCCCTACCCTTAAATCAGCAGTTAGTCGCCTGGACTTTCCCGGTAGCTTGGGACATTTTTGCCACTTCCTTGTATTATTATAGCTGTTTGTATTATATCTCCTGACGCTATCAGTTTGTCACCTGCACTTTCCCGGTAGTTTGGGACATTTTTGCCACTTCCTTGTATTATTATCGCTGTTTGTATTATCTGTCCTGACCCTATTAGTTTGTCACCTGGACTTTCCCGGTAGTTTGGGACATTTTCCCCACTTCCTTCTATTAAAGTTGTTTATATTATCTGTCCTGACCCTATATTTTTGTCACCTGGACTTTCCCAGTAGTTTGGGACAGTTTCCTTCCTTCCTTCCTTCTGTAGCTTTTTTGTGTTATCGGCTTTGGCACTGTCTATTTATTATGTGGACTTTCCTGGTAGTAAGGGACATTTCTCTCCTTCCTTCAGTAGCTGTTGGTGTTATCGGTCCTGCCTCTGTCTGTTGTTTGGACTTCCCAGGTACTCCCTCCTTTCATAGCTCTTTGTATACTCTGTCCTGACCCTATCTGTTTGTCACTTGAACTTTCCCAGTAGTTTGTGAAATTTTCCCTCCTTCCTTCTATAGATGTTTACGTTATAGGTTCTGGCTCTGTCTGTTTGTTGTCTGGACTTTCCCGGTAGTTTGGGACATTTTCCCTCTTCCTTATGTAGCCGTTTGTGTTATCGGTTCTAATACTGTCTGTTTAATGTCTGGATTTTTCCCGGCGGTTTTGGGCATTTTCCCTCTTTTCCCCTTTAGCTTTTCATATTATCGTTTCTGGCTCTGTCTCCGTTTCCATGCCGTTTATTCAGCCTTAGGGTAATAATCCCATGCTTTAAACGGCTCGACTCTGGCTGATCAGCTTATCATAACCCTTGGTCCGCGGGTTTATCATTATCAGCGTCTTTATTAGCGCGCCAGATTATTTCCGTATTTAGCTCGTTTTGCTTTTATCCTGCAAGTTGTGATGGTTTCCTCTGAAAAAGGGCTAATCCCCGAGGCCCTCTGGGTCCCATTTTATATGAACATACAGGAGCTGAGGTCACAACGACTGCCGAGAGGACATGATGTCTGGAAGTAATATAATCTCAGCATCTGGTTAAAAAGAACAACCTTTACAAAATTCAGAAATTGGCAGAACATTTTGAAAAACATTGAACGTCTGTAGGTATTCAGCAAGGCTGTAAGCAAAGTCAAAGAAGGGCAAAAAGAAAAAAAAGTTGTATGTGCCAAAGCCTGGTGTAAGAAAGAATACAGAAACGATACAATCAAACGCATAGGTAAAGGAAAGGCAAATCAAACTCCAGTGTGTCAATTTTCTTCGGGAAAATAAAAATGTAACAGGATAAACATTAAACAAATAAAAAATTCAGAAATATTCCTAAATGAAAAAAATATATTTCAGCTTTCATTTTTATGTGCAGGGTATTTAGGAATTGGCTTGCGACAATGATATTGCCATAATAATAAGAAGAAGAAGGATAATAATAGTAACAATGTTTTCAGTTGTAAACCTAGTCGCCCCATTCCGGAATAATTCAATTCCGTATCCTGGTAGAAATAGAAAAGATAATGTAAATTAACACACCAGGAGACAAAGTTTTATAACATCATTTTATTATATTTGGCAAAAGGAACTGTGTGTCATTTGTAATTCCCAATCTCGGACTGACGGGAATTTGATGAGCTCGGAGTCATTCAGGTTTTTCATAAAGAATGACAAAATGTGAAACAATAAACACAGCCCTCTTGAGACGAGGGGTGAGGAGTGGGGGGGGGGGGGGGACGAAGGATTTTGTTTTCACCTGAAAAGGTCGAAATTTTATCATGCCATAGAGGGGAATCGAGCTCACGTTGCCGAATGTGTGTAACTGTAAGTTGTTTTTGTTCGCCCATTTCTCGTTTTGTTGGAATCGTCTGGGAAAAGGGAAGAAAATGATTTCCAGAACGGCCGAATGGTCGTTATAGACGCTGTTCATTAATTTGTGAAAAGAGCTGGGCTTGTGTGCGTAAATTGTGAATGTACGGATGTATGTTTTTATGCACGCAGGTATGTGTGTTTGTGTGTTATTTCAGGACTGAAACATCATTTACAGCTGCCATTAGTCTGTACTTTGTTCTTGGGGCCAGAAACAAGGGCCTCGGCTATTGAAAGCTCAAGTAATGAACATTTTCATGAGTCTCATGTCTACGTCTCTTTCAGGGTCGAAAGTATTCTTTTACTTTCATTTCTTGTGAGAGCAATAAGCCATAGTATGTTTTACCAAAATATTCAAATTGTGAAACAAAACAGTTCGTTTACAGTACACATCCAATAGCAGAAAACGTAATATTAATTTAAATTTACATTAATCTTCCTTGATGCGATGGTTTGAGACAGGTATGAGTTTTGTTATTGTTTTTTTTTTTGTTTCTTAAATCTGACCTTGTGGTTCTGAACTGTTGTCGTAATATCGCTATTTATTGTCTACATTTTCCAGTGTCCTATTCTCCAGATTCGGTCATAGAAATCTGTTACTCAACATATCAACTATTTCACTTTTGCAGTTCGCTGTTGTAGCGAAAATATTACATAATTAAGGCCACCCTCCTCTGCGCCTTCCAGTACCTAAATAGCACTTTCGACCTTCAGGGCAGGGGCCCGCTGAGTCAAGTATTATGTTTTGTGTCTGGTTTGGCTCAGTGCGTGAGGTCTCTCTTTCCATCAGCTGACTCAAGACAGTGTGGGCGCTACCGTACAAGTGGTAAAGACATGTTTCAATTGCCCCAATGGGCGAGGTCGTGTTGAACTCCGTAGTTCACACGTCATATTTAAACTAAACGGAAACAAAACAGAACTGACTCTGTGTGTCGCCACCTTAAGGATCCTGTTTATTTCCAAAATTTCCTCCGTTGTCACCATTTTTCTGAGTGTTCTTATTTTGGGTCACTTGTCTACATATTGTCAGTGCTCGCGGCCCCGTTTACTACCTTAACACTTACACCGAAACAAAAAAGAATTGACTCTGTGTGTCACTAGATTTAGCATCCTAGTTTTTCCAAAATTTCCCCTGTTGTCACCATTTTTTCTAATGTTCATTTCTACATCTTGCCTTGTACTTTCCGCACTGAGGCTTGTTGTCGGGTTTAACCCACTGGTGGAGTTTTGGTTTGAAATAGCTCTTTACAATGATTATGCCACCAAGTCTTCCTTTTGTCTGTCTCTCAGTGCTGCCACTCGTGTTGTTGTCTTGTTTGTTCTGCGTCCGTTTATAGCTTTAATTTTGTTCCCAGTCTTGTTTGATGAAGTTCAGCTGCTTGTGTGGTCGTCGAGATTCTGTATGTGATGGCTCTATCTTTGGCCTTTGTTGTTATTATTATTATTGGTGGTAACAAAATCCCTAACAAAGCAGCAGATTAAACAATTCGGGACAATACAAAGCACAATGGACTGAAAAATTCTCAAATTAACGCTTGACGATAAAATACCTCCCACTGATAGCCGGAAACAAACCTAGGTTACAGACAATTAGAAAGTTATGCTACGACGAAATTGGAAATGGGCTGGCTATATCGGAGGAGTGAAAGACAACAGATGGACAAGGTGTTGCACTGAATGGAGGCCTATACAAGCAAGGAGAACAATATGACGCCCAGAGAGACGATATTGTACAAATAGGTGGACAGGCATGGACAGGACGAATGGAAAATAGAGAAGAACGGAGATCATTGGCGGAGGGCTACAAGTCAACAAGACAGGACCAGGCTAGTCAGTCGGCACTCACCAGTCATGAAACTTATGATCATCATCCTGAAAGTGGCTGCTCAACTCTGCGGTCGTCTTTTTACACCTCTAAAGCTGTGTTTTTATGCGGAAGGAAACGGTAACGGAAACGCCAAAAATCCACCAAACGAAAGTGTTTCCATGGGTACGGAAACGGCAAACAACGGTTCTTTCCTTTTCACTACTTGAGAGATTTTTGACGTTTCCGTTTGCCATTTCCGTTTTTGTACACATGAAAACCCAGCTTAAAACTTCTAAGAGTTTTTAGAAACCTACACAAGACACAATGACGTAAAAATTAAGACGAATACGCAGGTGAAGTTTATGGCATGTTTTCATGACCTCTCTTCACGGCCAATAACACTGGAAAAGTGTGGTTTTCTGGAATACCTGGCTAGGAAATATCCATAAAACATCTAAACACAGGCCGTTGCACAATATCATTGTCACGACAGCTGTTCAGTCATGTGAGGAGAGAATCATAAATTTAATTAGTAAACCTATTCCAAGAAAAGAGTGAAGTATAGACTGGATTTTTGTTTCATGCAAAAGTTGTTGTTTTTTTTTTTTGCAGTTTGCAAAAAAAAAATTAAAAAATTCAGAAGATGGAGCAGTAAAGGCACTATATTATCATTCATCAGACACATGCTTTTATGAGCCATCTGCTAGCGATGTCTACAGTACATATTTTCTCCATGACAATATAAAAGCCCCAGGCCTCACAAACACCCAGCAAGACTGAATAATTTCATATTTTAAGACCTGTGGACACACTAAGTCAAGTCTGTTTTGTCTCGCTTTAAGTGTGAGATGTGGTCTGAGGAGTGAAATGGGACTTCGCGCAATGGTGAGACCGAATCAAGTCTGTATCACCTAGTTGGGATGCATCAAAACTGTCTTTAGTTAGCTTGCGGAAAGCGAGACCCCACGCACTGAGTCAAAACAGATGGCAAACAGACTCAGCTGGGTCGCCACCGGCCTAAATTGTGTCCCAGTTGACTTGAGTAACCTAATGACGTCATTAAATTATGTGCTGCATCATGACGTCTTTCAACGGCTTCCTGACTTCCTTGTGTACTTTTCCACTCAGAAACGAAATAAAATGAAATAAACTAATATAAAGAATAAAATGAAATCAAATAAAATAATTTCAAGTTAAAAAGTCTCGATTTAGGAACGCAAATATAAGCCGTACAATCTGTGTAGAACGTTGGCTCCAGTGCTAGAAAGTGGCTCTGATAATGAAATTATGTTTTCATGGAAATCGGAGTTGTGAGGTTATTACTAAAATACACTTTTAGATTAAAAAAGAAATAGTCAAGGAATATTAACTTTAGAGACTTAATCTTGTTATTTTGAATAAGTGGGGCATCGTGTTATCCGATTTTCTGTCGAAATGGAGATTCACTCTGACGTCAGTCGACAGTGTTAATTCAATACACGTTGTTTGTTGAGGAAGCTTTTAATTTCATTTCAACAGAGGTTTGTTATCATCTTTCTGATGTTCTCACAGTTTAGACCAGTCTTTGATTTCCTGATTTGGGTTAAATTTTCACTTGTTTCTTTGCACCGGACCAAACTACTGACAATGTGACATCGTCAAAATGTGGTAAAAAAGAAAAAGTTGTATGTAGCTAAGCCTCTCGTTAACACGAACACTTGATTTGTCTTTCAACGAGAGTTGGCGCACCAACCAACTAGTTTGATCCCACTGAAAACTTAATATCGTGACATCACCATCCAACTAGTTGGCCGATCAAAATAGGCTAGTGGGCACCGAGTTTTAATACACCGAAGTGTGACAATGTAGAAGGTCATCGTATACCATTTTGCTTTTGATATGAATTAGCTATAGCTCCTTTGGATTGATCATCGTTCACTTCTCAGGGTGCAACATCTGATTCAAATACACATTGCAAATTTTAATTTGATTTGATACTCTGGTGGCCGTGAAAATCTTCATTTGAATGTAATTAACTTTGTTATTGAAATAATTATAATGAATATTTGGTTTTATTATAATGTAAACTGAAATGTGACCTGAAATAGCGTCAGTTTCTGTAACCTCGGTGATTTTTTGCTTTACAATATTGATGATTTAAGCAATTTATAGCTAAATGCTTTCACAGCAGGAACGGCGCTGAATGTTATGTCAATCATAAAACGCTAATGGCAGTCATGTATTATTGTTCATATGAAACTGAGTGGGGAGGGGCTTTGTATTTCCAATTTATTTACTATCAAAATATGGCCTTGCATAAATGTTATTTATCTTTTGTGGGCTTCACGGTTCAAGGACGCATATTTTTGTTTGGATAAATCATAAATTCATAGATTGTTGACTTTGGAGCATTTCAGTGTGCACAGTTTGTTTTTGTTTGATCAGGGAATTTTTCATCTTAAGATAAGAATTTAATATTATATTCTGTTCTTTTCATTTCAGGCCATCCCACCATCAACTTTACTACGAAATGGCCAACAAGATTACATCATGGCATATCGCCAGTTCCAAGGCCTTTCATTAGAGCGAAGCAGTTCCCAGAAAAGTCAGGTTAAGACCTCACCCAACAACATTGAGGCCATGAGGTCCTTCAGGCAGAATGGTCCAGTACCAAAGGGAAAAACTGAGGATACTCTGAGTCCTAGCTATCTGATCGGAAATGAGTTCTATCCGTCTGTCGGAAATGGTCAAAACACAGCTGGGGTCCTCCAGAGAGGGCCATCAGATAAGAAACAGAATGGGCGGACAAGAAGAAGTCCAGATAAATCACCTAATGGTTATACTCCACTCTCTAGAGTTGACACAGATTCTGACAGACCTGCGCCAAAAGGTGAGCGTATTCAAGGGAGGCCAAATTGCTCAGATGAAGCTACTGTGGAGAGAAAAGTTGAGAAGTGTGGAACTGATTTATTATGGAAGAACTCATCTTGTGAACAAAATGGCATAATTCCTGGAACCTTAGACTCAGAAGTACGGCAGGTGGTGGCACAGAATGGACAACTTCAAAATGATTCTGTAAACAAAGAAACTGCAGGTAAAATAGACCATGAACATGTGGGACCTAAAGAAATCAGTGAGACTGGGACTGCAAAACAAACTGTGGATGATAAAGATTTACTGAGCCCACTGTCTGATGTTTCCTATTTTGGATTGTCTCAGTCTGACTCAAGTCTCACGTCTGTTTCTAATCAAGGCAAAGAATTTTCTGGCCAGGAAGAATATCACTCCCCTGACAGCAGTGTTGAGCTGGCCAGATCATGCAATGAAATTACTTCAACTGGTTTTCAAGATGACTGTGATATAAGTGTAGCAGAGATTAATGATGTTACAGTGAATGAAGTGTGTGGCAGTAAAACAGAGTCAGATACTGTTAGTGCACATAACAGCCCTAAATCTCCGGCAGAAATACTAAACCTCCCTAGAAGTTCAAGATCAGGACCAGCAGTGGCTGCTAACAACAAAGAGAGCATTTTCAAACTTCTCACAGATGACAATAGTGGAAAGGAGTTGAAGATGCAATCTTCCCATTCTCAACCCTCTGTTGATTCAGGCATTAATATTCATTCAGACCTGGATAATTGTGCCAGGGGGAATCCTGCAGGAGAAGAAATTTCCCCAACATCATTTGGGCCATTTCTGACACCATCAACTCCAGTCAGAACTGAGCAGGTCATGTGTAACTCTGGTGCAGCTGAAACATCCAGATCTTTGACCCCCAGCCTGCAGGTGAACGATACATCACAAAAGCCAAATAAAGAAGTTCATACTTTGACAGGGAAAAGTGAACCTTTCTTACAAAAGCATGGTGAGGATCAGTCTCCTCCGGCACAGTCAACTGTACTCAGTCAAGGCTCTTCAAATGTTATATCTGGTGTTCACACATCTCCTGAGCAAAGTGGTCACAGTTCCACTGAATCCAGTGGAGACAACACGCTTTCAACAAACTCAGTGAGAGAGGATGACACTCTGAATACATCAATTCCTACAAATCTTCTTCCCAATGATCCCAACTCAACCCTAAGCACAATTCAGGAATGTCAAGGTGATGAAACCAATTGTGGAGCAACCAAGACACAATGTGGACTCGTGCTTCCACCGAGCCAACTCAAAGAGGAAGATCACATGAATGAAATATATTCTTCAGACATGAATGTTCGTCATTCAAAGACTGATGTACCATCTACAGGCTCGGATTCACCAGCTTTAAATAACAATGAGGTCTACCACAGTACAAGTGGGAGACCTCTTGCAAAATCATCATATAACCAGGTTGTGAACTCAAGCACATATCTATGATCATGTTTTACTCAGACCTCCCTTTTTATTCATTTTCACTGAGTGTGAACATCATTATCTCCATGTTGCTGTTTACTTGGTGATTTCTCCTTCACAATGCTAATTTTCAATTCCCAATTTATACAATAGCATCTCTTGAGATTTTTGTCAAGAGAATGGCATGTGTGTTTTTATAACTTTTACATGAATGTTTAATCTTGTGTGTGAATTTCTATTCTTTGCATATATGAATACTACAGGAGAAAAACGTGAGTTGTCACAAAATGAAGGTTTGGAGAAATTTGCATTTTAAAGTTTGAAAGTCCAAAGGTCCAACCAAATTTCCTCCTATATCAGTATGAGAGGAACAAAGTTAAAGAGCTGTGGGAGATAACCATGAAACTCGCATTTTATGACTAATGACATTCTTCCTCTGTAGTCTTCATATATGTTTTTTCTTGTACATTCTTGTTTCTCTTGATCACTTCAATAGACTTATACAAATACTCTGTTTGCCCAATGGGCAACTGATGATGGCACTGAGATGAATACACCTCAAAGCAAGACATGCAATTGCAGTTAAACCTGTCACGTTAGACTTTGTGTCCCTTCTTCTTTTTCTGCCACTTGTGTTAACTGTTTGAGCTGCCTAGACCATGTGGAACTAAGGCTGAAGGTTTTTGAGGATGATCATAATAATTATTTTCTGTAGGTAGTTTGTGGTCCAATAGAATTTTCAGGATACAGACATTGACATAATAGTTTTATCACAATTTATTACTTGCTTACTTACCAAAAAAGTTTCCCCGGGCCACAGTTTTAAAGAACAGGGAGGTGTCAGAATGTTTGAAACTTAAATGAGCGGAACCTATGACCATAATGAGGGCAAACAAGTGAAGATATATTGGAGGGGGGGAGGAGGTTAAACTAACAAAGCAAGACTGGGAAAATGCCTGAAGTCAACTTTTGTACATTCTCAGGTTAGTCCAGAGTGCATGACTATTAATTTGTTAACACAGTAGCCTTCCTTTTTTTTTTTTTTTGCACATGGGGAGTTATTCATTTTTGTTGTTTTGCATCAAAAGCGCTGTAGAATTTTTGACAAACCAAACTGAATTTCTACTGTCAGAATAAAGTTCATCACTCACTAAACAGGGATATAGCGTTTGGAATTTTAGGCCTCTTTGGTGAAGATTGTTTTCCAAAACACTGCACTTTTTATATTGCTGTTACAACTATTGCTCTAAAAAAAGCTCTGAGATTTTACTTCATATCCACACTTCATCACATTATTCTTTATAAGTCTAATTTTAAAGTTTGTAGAAAGTACAAACATACTTCACAATAACATAACAACTCTAATTCTCACTATTAAGCACAAAATAGTAATTCTCTCTTTCAATTTGTTTTGTACTTGCCAGTTCTGTTTTTATTAGCACTATTCACAAAGGACACTTTTTGCCCCAAACATTTTATCCATTGATCATAAGGGAATTGATATAGTATGGTGACACATATCTTGGAGTGCACTTTAAGAGTAATCTTTGTGGTATTTGCTGAAATGAGGAAATCTAAACATAAAAGTATGGCCTGGCTCAGTTTTAGCATGCGGGATTCTGCACAATGTTTAAAGTACAAGTAGCCTACTGTAGATGAATGTATTTATTGTTACTCAAAAATATCATATTTGATGTAATTTGGCAGATATGATTTGTTTTTAGTTTAGTTTATTTTGTCAACAAAATCCTTCTGAAAAATACTCACTGTAATGTTATCTCTTCTGCACAGACCCTAGAATGACTTAACTGGTGAAAGTGCTGACTGATCCGATTTTATCTGAACTTGGAGAAAGTCCTGTTCTATAATACACGTTCAATGACATGGTTTGAATTTGCGATAAAATGCGTTAAAAGTTTACGAAACACTCTCAAAAAATAATTTTTCTACCTTAGGTGAAACATCCAATTTTTGTTTTGGTAAACTTAATTTCATTAAAGTATTTACTATTGATTTTCAAATATTATAGTGAGATTTGTAGGGCTATTCTAATGTGGAGATCATGTACGAAAACAGTTTATGATCTATCATATGATATTGCAGGTTATGTCTTGATCTATTTAATGCTGTCAAAATGCACGGAAGTTGGAGAACACTGGAGTTAATTTAGAATCAGTTAACTGAGCACTCGGTCTATATCTAAAAATGAAATTTCAGACACCTGCTCACTGGTCTCAAAAATTGAATTCTTAGCAGTCTTCCCTCCCCTCAGGTCAATTTAATGTTTGAACCCATCTCACAATTATTCTGTATGATTCTGTGTATTTCACCAGTGCAGAATAATGCTAACTAAAAAACAGCACTTTGTGTCTGGTCGGAATAACTTATCAATAACTCACATCTTTTTTCTCTGAAGCATATGCTCAGTTTTGGCCGTTTACGCTTTTCATACCAGGACGTCAAACCTTCCCTGCCCCACCTCTCTGTACGAACATAATTATGGCCATTAAAAAGTTGAATCTCTATGACAAGGTTTTGATTTTGGGCAACTTTACCTGTAGTTTACACAACCATTGGAATGTTTCATTACAGTTATGCATTTCTGTATAACCCAACAACCTAATTTGCTGTGGAAAAAAGGAAATGAAATAAAAACAAATTTTTTAATTTATTACCATAATTTTTAAGTGTAGGTGTTCTCCACAGAAATGTTTCCTCCCCCCTGTACTTTTTCATGACTCTCTAAACAAATTTTCATTTAGAGGACAGGTAACTTAGTGATAAATGCAGTAACGCAACCCTCCTCATCTCACCTGGGTCACGTTATTCCTACGTTATCATAACAGGTACAGGGGCAACTTAGATCCATGAATTAATGTTGAAATCTATCATTACTAATTATGAGAAATCTCAGTGTTGCAATTGTTTGTACAAAGAAAACTTTATTGTCTTCCACAGTAAGAGTAGTTAAGCAGTTTTGTTGTCTATTTGTTTTTCTTCCTCTTTATAAGTGCCAAATGTCTTGTATAATGTGGCACCTTGTGTGTTCCTTTCTTTGTCTTTTCAATCACTTTTGTATTTTTGTGAAATATACTGTATATATATATATATATATATTTATGACACATATAATTATGTTTTTGAACACTTCCCTTGTATGTTATCTTTTTTCACAGTTATTCACTTTCTCCACTGTATTATCTTACTCTTTCAGATCTCTTCGTCCAACCTGTATTTATTTCTCTTGGGCATGTACAAAAACACAGGAATGAGCAGGTCACTTCCCTTGTCCTTTCACTATATTATCCTGTCATAGCTTCTCATTTATTGCATGCAAGTAAACAATTGTCACCATTTCCATCAGCACCTCTTCAACTCCCTCACTTATATTAGAAAATATATGACTTACGAATTAATACTATCAAAGACACTACAAACGATAAGATGGGACATTGTCTTCTTAGCACCACAAAAAAAACTTGCACACAATTTGCGCTCTGATCGGGGGCAGGGCCAGGGCCAACAGTATCTTATTATAATTGAGCTAGAGGGTGAACCTGTAAGCAGCTAAAACTTCGCGACACGCCATCAAAAATTGTGAAATTTGGTCTACTGCATCAATTTTAGACGAAGAGTTACGTGGACACATTGATTTTGAACAAAAATCATTCTTTATTTGATTTATATTTTTAAAATTTGAGCCGCAAAAACAGAGACGCATTTTCATCGGACAGAACCAAAAAGTGTGACAGGAAATTGCGCTCTACGTCACTATTTATACATTGCCGGCGGAAAGTCAACTTATCACATCAGTGTATTCTGCAAAGGATTGTGGTGAAACAAAACGATCTATTAGTCTTTGCATCGAATCTAAGTGTCTTTCTGAGTGCGGCCCAGATCTAGATATACAGCTGAATGTGGTACAAGCAAATATTGCAAGATTTATCTTGCCGGGGTCGGCTAGTGAAAAGAATGCATGATGTTATGGTAAATTTTGTGATGCAAAATTGTGACAGTGCTAAGAAGAAAAATAGCCGGAGTTTTTCCCACAGCGACTGAGGTTATAATTCCACAATAAGTGACATCAATCAAGGCATATAGCTATAGCTGAACAGTGAACAAAATTCAATATTTTCCCTATTTGGCTTTATAAAATACGGCACTTTTCATGACTTCCGCGCGTTTGCCGCTAGGTGGAAGTGTGAAGTCTGCGCACGCTAAAAGCACTAGCTGTCTTTTCTTATCAATTCTAGTATCTTTGATGTTATTGAGACTTAGCCCAGCAGAGCAGACCCAGTCAGTGTAAGATTAACAAGCTTACACAATGTCAGTGACGTCATTCCCACGTTGACCCACCACTGGTTACGACATCATGCCGACGTCGGTTTAATGTGGGAACCCTTCATTACGGTAATCCTACCAACCCTGGGGAAATCTACGTAGGAGTGATGTAAGGATGCTGACTGGCCACACACACACTCGCATACACACACACACAAACACCAGCACCCCTTCCCGACTCAGTGAAGCCTATCATAGCTTTTTCGTTATTATTCTTTATTTATTTATCGCAGGTAAACTGTTATCACCATCTCTTACATAATGGTAGCAACTAAGGCACTTTGACTGTTTTTGTTACAAAAAACAGCCTTACACTCTGCTGCCATCACCACCACCACCACTAAACTGCAACCAGCAGTACCACGACAAGGCTACAATTGCAGTTAATTAACCTTGCTTTTACTTTTGCCACTGTGGCTATTATTAATATTATAATAACTGGTTACCGTCATGACTGGGTGGGTTAAATGTTACTTTCCCATAATATTCTGCGTCTAAGAGGTGCCACCTTTGGTTAGGGGAAGAAAGAATTCAATTCGAACATTTAATTTGATTTTTAATATGCTTGATGTGCACTATAATTAGAGTACACTTTACTCAGCTGAAAATAATACATTGTGTTAGTAAAACGATATTAAGGTGAAGTAACTTTTGATCTATTCTGTACATATCTGTATTTGTTCTTCACCAATATCCCCTATCCCTCATATACACAGGGTGCTGATTTATTCAAATCTGTTGCGGCCAGTGGGACATCATCAGTGTCATCAAATCTAATTTCCCTATTTCAGCAGTATAATTTATACTGAAGTTCAAAGCATCTACAATGACCTTTTTAGCAGTTAGTTCTCTGTAAATTAAATCTGCACTGCAACTCTTATACATGATGATTAGTTCCCCATCTGTGCTCTCAGATTAATTGCCCTCACTCCCCCCCCCCCCCCCCAATGAAATGCGTATGAACAACAACTCATACTTTTATCATCACTGCAGATAACACCGCACCTGAATGCATGTATATTACTGATAAAACAACAACAGCAACAATAACACCGAGTGTATATTATAACTCTGTATGCTGAGCTCATGCAGAGTTGAGAATCCAGCCTACATGTAATATGATATTCAAGGAAATAAGCAAAACAAGAGATGATACCAGTGGTCATAAACAGACATTCTGATGACGTAATGATATGTTTGCTTGCGTCTTTCTTTCCTTCGTTCTTTCTTTCTTCTTCTTAATCTTGATCACTCTTTCTGTCTTTGTCTCTGTCACAAGCGCACACCCGTACAGACGCACAGAAGTAATTTCCTTCATCACAGTGGGTTGAAAAGAGAAGGGTATACCATACAGAATAATTATATGGTGATAATAATACTAGAAAATACGCACATGTCTCAAATTCCTTGTGACGATGACATAAACCATGCTTTGAGTTCGAGTTTCTAAAGGGCATTGTCAAAATAAGAACCTGTGAAGTTCAGAAGTAATTGTGAGCCAGGCCCAGTCATCAAACACATTTAAGAGAAATATAACTAAATTTGTATTTTACAGTGTGTGTGTGGGTGGGGGGGGGCGGGGGGGGGGGGGGATTACAGTGACATACCTGTGGTAAATTTCCTTTTAATTACATACGATATGGCCTTACCAGTTGACAGTGGTAACAGTTAAAAGATAATATTTCATATTGTGACAACTATGGTTACATGCAAATTACACAAGTGTTGGGCGGTACAGCATTGGGTGATCCAACAGCTGTCCAGAGAACATCCAATCAGTTCTGTTCAATCATTTTCAAGTGCTGAACATTTCAGCTTCGGCCATCTACAAAAACAGATGGGTGTTCCTTTTAATTAAGTTGTACACTTCGTTGAGTTTTCTCATGCCATTGCTTGGAATAAAGCTTTTGGCTTATTTTACTACTGTCAAAAAGTCTGTAATGGACAATAATAGCTTCTTTTTTGTAATGCATTTAAAGATCTTTCTTGGGTCTAAACAGTGGAGACTGTGTTGTATGTTGTTTTTTGGTACTGAGAGAGGGGAAATTGCTAATCATCATCAAACAGAAAGGTCAAAATAAAAGTTGAAAAGTGAAACAGATACCATTGATTTTTCTCATTTCCTCTCCCCCCACGTCTACTGACAGTGACATACACTAGTTTTAATCACACACATGCATAATCAATATTAAGTCCGCCAAGCAAGAGAGCTGTCGTATGTCAAAATGACTAGGAAATTGTTGATGGCCGTTCAACGAATGGTCAAAATAAAAGTTTAAAAAGAGACAGGTGTCATAGAGTTTTCTCCTTCCTTCTACCTTCCACTTCTACTCAAGAGTGGCGTACTACAGTTTTGATCACACACACATGCATAGGGAAACAATCATTATGTTAAAATCACTACCTTTCTGGAGAACGAAAATGTTTTATTCCTAGTGTGTGCATAATACAGAAGAACTATATATTATACATGTATATTACAAAGTCATTCCTAAAAATAGGAGGCAGGTTTTTTTTCTTTCTTACGACACATCTAATTAGGTTGGCAGTATCAAAAACTGTTCATTTTTGTATAACATATCACAGAATTTCAATCTTTGGAAACTGACTTACAGCGGCTTTCCTGGACGTTGACGATCTATTCCTCGTTATCACCATTGTTGCATTGTTTGTTACTACATATTATTATATTTATTCCCATTTCCAATTCAATCCGTAATTTATACACGACATTATGTACCAATACTCATCAATGACATTGTTGGAATGAAATTGTTATGCTTCTGCCCGGCATTGTAAACATCAAGACATGGGACAGCGACTTCCATACCGTAATGTAAGGGGCGAAACAGACCAAACCTGGTGTAGGCGCCAGGCTGGTGGGTCGCCATAAATAAATAAATTTTGCTTCACACTAGCACAATAAGCACTGCCCGCTGCATCCCACTTGGTAGGGGTGTGAGCAGTGCCTGCTGTGCTAGTGACGAGTGTGAAGCAAAATTTATGTGTGGCGAGCCGCCAGTCTGGCGCCTACGCCAGCCTTGGTCTGTTTCACCCCTAATTTTGCTTGTTCATTACAGGAAAAAGGTAGTGTTGTATAGTGTCAAATGTGAAATCAGCATGGTTTGAGGACAGAAGACCACACATGACTGTCAGGCAATGTTCCCTCTAAGCTCTGCAATCAGCGCATATAATATAGGAAAATTAATGATATTTTTGTGCTCACGGCCTGCAAGAATTAGAGAGAAAATTGTTTGTGGGTGTTTGTTTTGTAGTCTTGAGTTAGCACATTCGGACTGTAGGCAGTGGAAGCTAAGAATTAAGACTACTCATAAGGAAGTACTGAGATTATGTGCTTTAATCGTGTGGAAGTTACAAAAAATGACACTATTCAAGTTCAGGTTGGCCAGAATTAACTTCGAATGTGTTCAGATACTGCAATGTTATTTTTTCCCCATAAAGACCCTATTTGTGGCGTGTGCAATATTGTATTATAATTTATAATTCCTTCTGTTTTTGTTTCTTTAAATTACGTGTTTCGTGTTTTTGTTGGGTTTTTTTTCACTTCACTGTGATTTTAGTAGATTTTAGTCTACAAAAACACTGCGACATCATTTTTGTTTTTGTTTTCTTATTGAGGAATAAAAATGATCATGAAAACAAAAGTCTAGTCTGAGACTGAAGGTTTTTTTTTTTTTTTTTTTTAATATTGTCACGTCAGTATTGCTTATATTCTATCTTATAAAAATTGTTTATAACAATCTGCTCTACCATTTCTGCGAACTCATGAAGGTGTCTCGCCTTTTTGGGAGCGGATTTTAGAAAATTTAGTTGATCAAACATATATTTTGCTAAAGTTCAATCATACTCACAGATCATGTTCCACTGGGCGGTTATGGTGTGTGCGATACGCACATTGTAAAGGGAAAGAATACCGGTAATTTTATCTCTTTATGTTTTAAACAAGTAGTTTCCCATTTCCAGTCCGAGCACTGTTGATAAACGAAAGTAATAAATTAAATAATGACATTAATATTTAATTTAATAAATTCATAAAATATAATAAATTTAATGAGTTTGCTATTATAACAACTTGACTTGCACATTGGGTACCGGTATCAAACATTCAAAATGCTATCAAAGGAAAGGATGCTGGGTTTGTCGAGCCTAGTTTCCGGTATCGTGTTAATTTTTTTGATTTATAAAAAAAAAAATATAGTTTTCAGCAAGATCTGTAAACCCCAGGTGAAAAGTAAGATGTAAGCAACATTATTGTTAGTGTTTTTTGGTGTGCTGCGTTAAAAAGACTCCCCCCCCCCCCCCCCCCTCCCCCCTTTCAATAATAGAATGGAAAACTACACTGCGTTCAGACCCCAGACCTGCATCAAGTAATTACAACACAAATTAAACTGTTTAATTTGAAACTTTCCAGCTCATGCTCTGCTCCTGATGAAGACTCTAACATAGATGGATGATAATAGTGAAATTTCAGGCATTTTAGTTTTGTTTCATTTTTTAAACTAGATGAGTTGGACCCCCCCCCCCCCCTCACACACACACACAAGAAATACCGGCCATAAAGAATAAATGGACTCGCATTCATTTTCTCACATCAATTTTATTGTTCACATTCTTAAAAACAGTTTTAATACACAATGTCGAAATAAAACTTAATTAAAACAAAAAAAGTTAAATACAGGATTTGAGTAGTCTGACATAAACTGAAATTTTATCAGAAAAGATGGGAATGTCATCTTCCCAGCGTAAAACCTTTCTGATCCCAAATTATCTCGTTAGTTTTTAATGGGATGATCTTGTATTGTCTGAAAGCAATCTTCAATACACTTCTACACTGCAACATTTTTGCAAAGATGTCACTCCCAGTCAGTCCTTGCCCTATATATCTGTACACTTCAGTAAATTCACCACCAAGCAGAACCAGCTGTTACACTTATTTCTCCCCCACCTACATATCAAAATGGGCGGCAAAGCATTATAATTTGATCGGTTATTGATTTTACGGTCCTGATCAGAGGAAAGTTATTATTGCCGAGGATGGCCTTTCTTCACTTAAATACAACATTTTCATGCTGAGCTATTCTTTCATGTCACACTTTATAAGAATACCCTTTTCAAAAGTTTAATACCAGATTGTTTTCTTTGAAGTAGTGTCTCCGATTGAAAACCGTGAGCATGTACATGTATTATGATTCTCTATACTGTCTGACAAGAGGATTATTGTGCGAAGAAACACTAAAACCTTAATCTAGGTTTGCTACACAGGCCACATGCACTCAGTCTCTATACTCTTGCAACACAAATGCGGTTTAAATTCATTGCCATGACTTGTCAATTTCGTCAATCATTCATAATTATATACATCCAGTGTGCAAAATTATCCAAAACTACATTCAATACTCACGTTCCTCTGTCACCCATTTTTCTTGCAGAATACAATCGAAGAGAATAGTGAAAGGCATCGAAGAAGACAGAAAACAAAACCAAAAAAAGAAGAAACTTAAAAGTTATCAAAATTTCTATGGTATCCCACCGCTAATAAACAGCGCAATTACACAACAAAAGAACCACATATCCAACAATGCAAGAGAAGAAAAAAAATGGTGTAAGGTCTAGACTTGGATCAAAAAGGAAACAGGTGGTTGGCTGCGAAGGTCTTCCTACATAGCTTCTAATCAGTTCATCGTAAGTATCAACTCTATTGAGATAAAGTTCCTATCTAACTATATGGACGTTATTTTCATAGGACAAGGTCCTATCTTCACATTTTGGCTGAACTGAATTAAACACTATCCCACTGATTCTACAGGCCTTCTCCACTGTCGGTCAAAATATCAAGCGGATTCGGGGCGTAATTTGTCAACATTGCTAACAACAAAATGCAGTCGTATCTCTAACAACTATGAGCACATGAAATTTAATCATGAATTCTCAAAAGTTGATGGAAGGGAGTTAAAACGTTGTCGTTCTAAGGGGACGGAATTTTGCCAGAAAATTTAGCATTTCATACTTGTTTTGATGACGTATTCGAAACTATCTGTTGTATGAATGACATAATATTTAGGAGCTAAATGTTTGCTGAACCGATGGGAAATTGGTAACAAACTAAATTCGACGATTCGTAAATCTAATGTTATGGCCTTTTGCTTAAAGTGTATTGCTGTTACTGCACTAGTCATTTCCCATAAATATAAAAATTAAGATTTTAAAATGGACTATCGCCCAGCAGTAGGGCTGTAACTACTAACTAATGCATTTCAAACCGAGCCGTCTTAACACTTGGGCACATTTGGCAGCTAACCAGGGCTCCCATGCATGCAAATTTACATTGGGCGTATTACAAAAGAATCTGTCCAGAGGCCCATAATGATGTTAACATGGCCTTGACTTCAAATGTTCCGGTCTCCGGAATTGCATCATGACATAAAACGTGTGTTAGACGTAATGAGACCGATCTCATTTTTTAATTTGATAACAGTTTAAAACCGCTAGTGTCATTCTTCCCAAAGTAAAACTAAGCGACGTTGTCTCTAGGTCATCAAAATCAGTCATTTATTTCAGCTGTTTCAGCACTAACTGTTTGATTAACAGGACAAGTTCTTTGGCTTCTCGGGGCCTCATCCTAGGGCTGTTGGCCCCGTAGTCTTGATTTTTGTTTTCTTGTTGTTGTCTTCTCTCTCGTTGACTTTGGGTCGTGTTCTGTGTTGTCTTCTGTGGTGGTGGGAGCCAAAAGAGATGCAGATGCTTAGAGTGGCAGGTAGCACCAAGAGAGAAGGGAAAGAAGCATGTAAACCGCTGACTTTTCCGGGGGTTACATCCCTTGATTAGCCAAATCGAGTCACTCGTCTCCATCTCTCTGGAGCCTGTGTTAGATGTCACGAGTGGAGTGAGCGATAGTTAATAATTACGGGGGGAGAGGAGAGTAAAATTAACGCACGGAGACAAGTGAGAAAGTCGTGCATGTCATGAGTGGGGGGTCTGAAGGAGGCGAAAGCGCTGTATAACTATCACTGCAAGTTAGAAGGTCCTAGGGAGCGGATCTGTGAATAATAGCCCATCGGGCAGAGATAAAAGGAAGCAGTCGAGAAGACTAGTGAGAGTCTTTCCAGTTATGACTGGTATGTAGAATGTTGATTGATTATTATGATTGATGTATTATATTATATTCGTCTATTACCATGATGTGAATAAGTATATGTGAGGAATGTGGAAGTCCTTGATATTGGATATAGCAATGTGCGCCATGAGCGATAGATGAAAGTGAGTTCATGGATTTGTAGCGCGAGTGAGTAGTGTGTACTCCGATGGAGGTGTGTTACCGTAAGATGTGTGGTGAGTGAAAGGTGAACTAGTGTGTGTACGCTTCATGGATTGTAAGGAGAGGTGGAGTGAATAGAAATGGTAGGGTATTATACCAATGTAATGTTATTCTTGTAGGTGTCGGGGACGGGCCGCAGAGCCACCTCGATGAGCACAGGGGATAGGCCAGCATAGGGCCGGAGGCCGTGCATAGGCCAGAAGTGAGACTGTCGGGGCAGGACAGTAGAGGCACATAAAGTCGTGGCAGTCAGGCCACGGACAGGGACGTAGATATGAGAGTGAATGAGATACTATGTTGTTGCCATGTTGATAGGCTAGTGAACTGATACTATGTTGTTGCCATGTTGATAGGCTCGTGAACTGATATTATGTTGTTGCCATGTTGATGGCTATGGAAATACTAATGTGTTATTGCCCTGCGGAGGTGCTAGGGGAGTGCTAAGGTGTATGACAATAGGAAGGTGATATTGAGAGACTGCGGTGCCAGTGAATCATTAATGTACTATTAAGACCCTGAGGGGAGAGGCTGAGGCCGAAGTGCCTTTAGGAGTAACTACCGGATTGTGGATCCGAGGGAGCGTGTGTGTGAGAATAAGGCCGTTGTACGGCAGTCATTTCAATAATATAATATATGTAATTGCGCTATTATATGTATAATTATGTTTAATAAATGTGTGAGTCTGATGGATTGTTCTGTTAAGTGTTAACTTGTTTGTTCGTGATTGTTGTCCTGTCATAACTTATTACATCTCCCAGTCTGGGATTTGTGACATTGGGGGCTCGTCCATTGTGACTCGTCCATTTTCGTAATATTTAGTTGTAGTTAGTTAGTAGGTATTTGTGCTGTCTTGTTCGTTGGATGAATGGACATTTCATGATATGATTTATGTATATTGATGAATATGTATTGATACAGGTATTGCTATGAATAGGTATTAATGTGTATTTAAACTTTCCAGAGTGTGTGCGTGCAGCCTGAGGAGACAAGCAGCCAGAGCTCCGATTAAAGGGAGGAGTTTTACTCAAAATTTCAAAAGTTAAGTGAAAGTCAAAATTTTTGTGCCCTGGATTTTGGGCTGTTCCTTTAATCTGTCTTTTTCCCTGTTTTTGCTGTTTTTGTTGTCGTTATAGGTTATACGGGCGGTGGCGCGGGTTTGCTGTGGTGAGCGTAGGTTGTCCTCTTCGGGAGGTGGGCTAATCTAGGAACTTCGTTCATCACAGTGAACAGTTCTGTAGGGACCTGTATTTTTGTTTAGTTGTAGCGTTCTATCTTCCTCGTTGTTTTAGGAAGACGTTTCTCTTGTCCCTCTCTTCCCTATCTATAGATACGTTCTTTTTTTTTCAGACTCTGTTCTTGTTCGTACCGTGTAGTGTAATCGGCGTAGTTAGGTTGCAGTTTTTTCCATTATATTCTCTTTTTTAGGTCTTTGTCCTAGTCTGGTTCGTTGTCCTTGACGTACTTGTGGTCCTTCTATTGAATTTCCTTATTCTTGTCTTTTCTACTCTTTTTTATTATTAATAGTGCTAGACATTTTATAAACATACAATTAGTTAGAGAGAGTAGGCTGTAGAATGTTTAGTTAGGGGTGTTTCTGAATTGTATTTGGGTTTTGTTATATCTGGTGTGATCTCAGGTCTCTGGTCGTATCGCTAGTGATCATACCGACAGGTTGGTCGTCTTATAATAGATACCATAACCATAAATCTGTGAAATGGCGGAACTCCAACAATTAATGAAGTTGGGTAAGGAACTTGGCCTTGAGGGAGAGGAGCTACGCGGCTGGATCAAAGAACAGCAGGCGGATTTGCGCGATGAGCGTGCTAAGGATAGAGAGCGAGAAAAAGAGGCTAAGGCTCAGGAGCAGGAGAGAGAGGCTAAGGATAAGGAAGAGGAAAGGGAGTTTAAGTTAAAGGAGTTGCATCAGCAACAGGAGAGACAGGCTCAGGAGAGGGAGCTTAAGTTAAAGGAGATAGAAGCTCAAGAACGGGAGCAGGAGATAAGGTTAAAGGAGATAGAAGCTCAAGAGCGGGAGACAGACGCGCGAGTAAGAATAGCGGAGTTGGAAATCAAAAAGAGTGCGCCAACAGAAACAGTTGAGCGGCAGGTACCCAATAAAGGTGGTGTCAGGATTAAGCTCCCTACGTTCGACGACCGGAAGGACGACATAGACGCCTTCCTTTACAGGTTCGAATTGAACGCACAATTGCAATGGGGGGAAAATAAGGAATTATGGGCCACGTACCTGGCATCGCTATTGCAGGGGCGAGCGCTAACCTACTTTAAAGAGCTACAGCGCGAAGACGTGCAAGACTACGATAAGCTGAAGGCTTTGCTGCTTCGCCGATTTGCGCGTACCGAGGAATATTTCCGGGAGCAGTTTAGGCGGGCACGTGCAGATACCAGGGAGGACTTTGCTGCCTTCGTCGCGAGACTAACGGAGTATTTCGCGAACTGGGTAGACTTGGCGCATGTGGGCACGGATTTTGCTAAACTGAAAGACTTAATGATCCGTGACCAGCTGTACGCGTCGTGCCACAAAGATCTGGTGGCTTTCCTGAAAGAGAACGAACCCGCGACGGTGCAGGAGGCGTCTAAGTTGGCGGAGGCATACCGTACGGCGCACCCGTCCAAACCAGTCGCCAGGGCGTACGTCCAAGATGCTGGGTACGTCGCCGTTGTCGAGGGGCCGCCGGCAGGACTCAGGGACAGGTCGCGTCAGCGTGGTGCCTATAGTGGGCAAGCCCAGGGGCAGCATAGGGGCTATCACCAATCACCGGCATATGGATCCGGTAAGTTTGACCGAGCAGGAGGGCTAGGTCGCGGTAATGGCCGGGGGCGAGTTGTGACCTTTGCCGATGACCGACGGCATAGGGACTCTAGTTCCGGTCGCGAGGGGTCACGGGGACCCAGGCCTAGAGCAGCACAGGGAGCGGAGTGTTGGACTTGCGGACGCGTGGGTCACTTTTCGCGCGAGTGTAGGGCCGCGAAGTGTTGGAACTGCGGAAGAGCAGATCACATCAGCGTGAACTGCCCTGCAGGTAGGATAGCGGCGAACGTGGACAGTAGCTCCAGTCCATGTTCCCCAAATAAATTTCACCATGCGGCTGCGTGTGTTACATCGGACAACGGAGGCGGACAGTATTCTAAGTGTCCCAGTTGTGAGAAGTTATTATCTTCCGGTGTTTTACCTTGTGGGAGAAAGATCCCCGTCATAAATTCATGTCATACAGGAGGTGGTCTTAGGGTTTATCCGGGGTTTGTTGGGGACGAACCGGTCTCGGTTTTACGAGATACAGGATCTACCGTTGTGGGAGTGCATAGGGACTGCATTCGGGATTCACAGCTTACAGGTGAGACTGTCCCGTGCATCCAATTTTCGGGGGCCATTGAGAAATTACCCATGGCAAAAATAATGATAGATACACCTTTCCTTAGCGGGGAAGTCGAAGCAGTCGTTGGTTGTTTTCCAGGTGCCCAGCTCATCATTGGGAATGTATCCCGGGTAGGTTCCCCTTCCGATGAGAACGTGCAAGCATGGTCGCAATCAAAAGGTATTGACTTTTGCGCCGCGGTCGAGACACGTCGACGGGTAGCGGATAAAGATAAGATTAGACCTTTGGCCATGCCAGCGGTCAATCTAGATATCACGCCAGAGCGCTTGGCGAGACTACAAAGGGAGGACCCATCATTAAACCCATGTTTTGGGGAAGCGCGAACCGAGAAAACGAGGAGATATAAGAACGGGTCATCTTCTTTTTTTGTCCAGGGGGGCATTCTGTTCCGTATGTACGTCACAGTGGCTTCCGTTCAAAAGCAGGTCGTCGTGCCGCGGTCGTTAATTGCTACAGTATTGCGTCTGGCCCATGATGTCCCATTAGCGGGTCATATGGGAAGTGCTAGAACCAAGGAGAGAGTTCTGAAAGATTTTTATTGGCCATCGATACATAGAGATGTGCGGTTATATTGTAAGACGTGCAGTGCGTGCCAAAAGACGACGCATAAGGGTCGTACACCCCAGGCCCCTCTTCAAAAGATCCCCACGGTTTCGGAACCGTTTAAGAAGGTTTCAGTACCTTGTTGATTTAAGAGAAAGACTATCTTCGGCGCGCACTATAGCAGAAGAAGCTTCTGGTATCGCTTCGAAAAGAGCAAAAGACTATAAAGATAGAGGTTCCAAACTGAGAATTTTTAAGCCAGGAGACAAGGTTCTGGTGTTGTTACCTACGGACCATAATAAGTTATTGATGACATGGAAAGGTCCTTATGTTATTGAGCGAGTTGTTTCAAAGGTAGATTACGCTATCCACATTGATGGAGCGAGTAAGGTTTTCCATGTTAATATGCTACAGAGATTTTATGAGAGACCACAGTATCTGTGTGCACAGACAAGACCAGAGGAGACTGTCTTCTCTACTGCTTGTACGGGGGTCGTAGACCAGTTGGACTGTGACGTAAGCGACACCGAGGCGCAGGAGGAGTTACAAATTCAATTGCCGGAGTTAACTCCGACACAAGGTTACAGGGACGTAAAAATTAACCCTGACCTTACGAGTTCAAGGAGTAGGGAACTTGAGACCCTGTTAGCGTCATTTCCGGATGTTGTTACGGATTTGCCGGGTCGCACTACGGTGATCCAGCACCAAATAAAGTTGACTTCCGATAAGCCAGTATTTCTTAGACCGTATCCGTTGCCTTTTTCTTCGAGGGATAGGGTCATAAAGGAAGTTGAGTCAATGTTGAAGTTAGATGTGATAGAACCATCAACATCGCCGTATTCATCACCCATCGTCCTCGTGAAGAAACGTGATGGATCGGTGCGGCTCTGTATTGATTTTCGAAGATTGAACACTATTACGGTAGGCGATAGGGAGCCTATTCCGTTTCAGGAGGAATTAATAGCTTCATTGGCCGGGTCCACGTGGTTTTCCAAGATAGATTTGACGAAAGGGTATTGGGAAATCCCGCTTACTGAGGAGTCTAAACAATACACGGCGTTCCAAACGCCCATTGGATTATTCCAATTTAAGGTCATGCCATTTGGGTTGGTAAACGCGCCAGCGACGTTTGCACGATTAATGAGATTGGTGTTGAAGGACATACCTAATGTCGTATCATTCTTTGACGATATAGCATGCCATACGTCGACATGGTCTGATCATATTCAGACACTAACAGTAATTTTTCAACGATTACGCCATTTTGGGTTAACTGCTAAACCCGCAAAGATGGATTTGGCATGTCCAGAGATAATATTCTTAGGACATATTGTGGGTAGAGGTGTTCAGAGACCTGAAGAAACAAAAATTGACAAGTTAGTAGGGTTGCAAATCCCTAAAACAAAGAAACAAGTCAGAAGCTTAGTGGGAATTTTAAATTATTACAGAAAGTTCATTCCAAATTTTTCCTCCTTGTCATCTTCTCTTACTGACCTTACTAAGAAGGGACAACCCGATAAGGTCCAGTGGACGTCTGAATGTCAGACAGCATTTGATAATTTGGTGACAGCATTATCATCGTCACCCATTCTGATATTACCCGATTTTCGATCTAATTTTATCCTCAGAACGGATGCGTCGGACTCTGGTGTCGGCGCTTGTCTTCTACAGGAGAAGAACGAATGTCTCCATCCTGTATGTTATGTCAGTAGGAAGTTATTGCAGAGAGAAAGAAAGTATTCTGTGATAGAGCGTGAGTGTCTTGCCATTGTCTGGTCCGTCCAGAAACTAGGACGTTATCTCATGGGACGAGAATTTTGTATCCAGACAGACCACAAGCCACTGACATTTTTGTCGAAGAATCGTTCGTCCAGCCCACGCTTGTCTAGATGGGCATTGGCTTTACAGCCGTACACCTTCGTTATTCAACCAATTCCAGGAACCAGCAATCATATCGCCGACTACCTTAGTCGAGCCTAGGGGAAGATTTCAGGAGCTTATACATCGGAGGACAGGAACATTGACAGGATCTGTGTGAATGAGTCGACTTTAAAATATTGACATTATAAAATATATGATATGAAGAATGGTTGATAGGTTGAATGGTTTTTGATTCTGTATTAAGTATTGTGGTTAGTTAGCTATTCATGATGTGACACATATATGCATATTGCAGGCCATATTGATCCCCATATTTTCCCCTGATTTCGGTATTCTATATACTAGGAACTGGTAGGTCATTTTTAATGTAGGTATTGCTCAGGCTCACTCGTTGACAGTCATCTTGATGCGATTTGAAATTAATTGCATTAATTTTTTTGGGGTGGGGGATGATGTCACGAGTGGAGTGAGCGATAGTTAATAATTACGGGGGGAGAGGAGAGTAAAATTAACGCACGGAGACAAGTGAGAAAGTCGTGCATGTCATGAGTGGGGGGTCTGAAGGAGGCGAAAGCGCTGTATAACTATCACTGCAAGTTAGAAGGTCCTAGGGAGCGGATCTGTGAATAATAGCCCATCGGGCAGAGATAAAAGGAAGCAGTCGAGAAGACTAGTGAGAGTCTTTCCAGTTATGACTGGTATGTAGAATGTTGATTGATTATTATGATTGATGTATTATATTATATTCGTCTATTACCATGATGTGAATAAGTATATGTGAGGAATGTGGAAGTCCTTGATATTGGATATAGCAATGTGCGCCATGAGCGATAGATGAAAGTGAGTTCATGGATTTGTAGCGCGAGTGAGTAGTGTGTACTCCGATGGAGGTGTGTTACCGTAAGATGTGTGGTGAGTGAAAGGTGAACTAGTGTGTGTACGCTTCATGGATTGTAAGGAGAGGTGGAGTGAATAGAAATGGTAGGGTATTATACCAATGTAATGTTATTCTTGTAGGTGTCGGGGACGGGCCGCAGAGCCACCTCGATGAGCACAGGGGATAGGCCAGCATAGGGCCGGAGGCCGTGCATAGGCCAGAAGTGAGACTGTCGGGGCAGGACAGTAGAGGCACATAAAGTCGTGGCAGTCAGGCCACGGACAGGGACGTAGATATGAGAGTGAATGAGATACTATGTTGTTGCCATGTTGATAGGCTAGTGAACTGATACTATGTTGTTGCCATGTTGATAGGCTCGTGAACTGATATTATGTTGTTGCCATGTTGATGGCTATGGAAATACTAATGTGTTATTGCCCTGCGGAGGTGCTAGGGGAGTGCTAAGGTGTATGACAATAGGAAGGTGATATTGAGAGACTGCGGTGCCAGTGAATCATTAATGTACTATTAAGACCCTGAGGGGAGAGGCTGAGGCCGAAGTGCCTTTAGGAGTAACTACCGGATTGTGGATCCGAGGGAGCGTGTGTGTGAGAATAAGGCCGTTGTACGGCAGTCATTTCAATAATATAATATATGTAATTGCGCTATTATATGTATAATTATGTTTAATAAATGTGTGAGTCTGATGGATTGTTCTGTTAAGTGTTAACTTGTTTGTTCGTGATTGTTGTCCTGTCATAACTTATTACATCTCCCAGTCTGGGATTTGTGACATTAGAGAATGTCTCTTCCTTTCACTTCATTCCTGCCTGTATTCACGACTGCTAGAGCTAGAAAACCCCATATCTGGAAACCTGGGGCTTTTTTCCTCCCAAAGTCTCTCATTATTTTAACTAGCCAACCTGGCCAAGACAAGTCATGCTAATTACCTCTACGAAGCCCAGCTGCATAATTATCTGGGTTTAGATTACATTAACATCTGGATTCGATGCCAAGACATATACACCATTACACCATAACTCCTTGCAGAATACACAGTGATACAGCTGATTTTCGACCACCGATATGTAAGAAGAGGACATGAAGGAACTTTCGATCACAATGTTTGACTCTGCTCGACAGCAATGCTTTTTATTGTTGTTGTTGTTGTTGTTGTTTTTGCGGCTCAAATATCGTAAATGCATCATTTCAAAGAACGACATTCGTCCAAAATAATCGTGTCCACGTAATTTAGCGTCAAAAATCAAGACAGTAACCAAACTTTTATAATTTTTGTTCACGTAATCGCAAAGGTTCAGATGCTCACCAGTGTTCATCCTCTGGCTCCATTATCGGAGTAGTATGACGACTGGAATTGTTTTCACTAAAGCAGTGCCATTTCCAAGAACATTTAAACTTTCTGTTTAAAAAAAAAATAGCATGTTGTTGATGACACAGAATAAAAGCTGTTCAACCTCTTTGCTTTGTCTACTTGATGCACAGCTAATTGTCATCCACTGCCATGTTTTCCACTCATTCCAGTCCCACACATCTTGTGCATGTGTTGCTGCTCTGGAGGAATCAAGGTGAAAAGTTATTAGACCTCATTTCATAAAACAAGCTAAAGGCACTCAAATTCCCTCCATCCTGTTTGACTAGAGCCAAAAGAATGTCATTTCTCTACAATGTTGGTTGAAGAAGATACAGACAGATACAGACACACATACACACACACACACACACACACACACACTCACACACATCAACATTAATTAAAACAACAACATAAAACAGCAACGTACAAGATTTGCAGCCCTAATGGCTGTCAAATTAGTCTGTAAATGTATTGTCCCGATATTTCCAGCTCTTGTTTTGTCTCACTTTCAGGCGGAGCCCACGAAAGTGCATTTGGAATTGATGGGACCAGTCACCACTCCCCCTCCCCTTCCTCTGTCTGTCTTTCTTTCTTTCTTTCTTTCTTTCTTTCTTTCTCTCCATCTTTCTCTCCATCTTTCTCTCTCTCTCTTTCGCTCTCTTTTTCCCTCTCTCTCTCTCTCTCTTTCTCTCCCCGTTCTTTCTTTCTCTGTCTCAATACGTTTACTTCTTTGCGAATTAAAGGCATAACCATATAAAAACACTTCTGTCTGTCTGCCTGTATATCTCCCTCTCTACGGATGGATGGATGGCTCTCTCTGTCTTTGTCAACACAAGTTTACTTCTTTGTGAACTAAAGGCATAACCATAATTATAAAAACACTTCTGTCTGTCTGTTTATCTGTCTGTCTCCCTCTCTCTGGGTGGATGGATGAAAGGATAGATATCTATCTCTCTCTCTCACTTTCTCTCTCTCTCTCTCTCTCTCTCTCTCTCTCTCTCTCTCCCTCCCTCCCTCCCTCCCTCCCTCCCTCCCTCTCTCTCTCTCTCTCTCTCTCTCTCTCTCTCTCTCTCTCTCTCTCTTTCTTTCTTTTTCGTTATGCTCCTCCTTTACTTTCCTAAAACCAATTTTAGACATTTATTACATTAAGTGTCCTGTCGCCACCAGGGTAAGGAACAGTATAGAAAAGACGAGAATTAGCCATGTTCTTGTGCTTGGTCATATAACTTCCTCTCGAGCATTTTTATTTTTATATATTGCAGCAAGGAGGGCCGAATTTATAAGCGAAAGTGACAAAGGGGCAATTCTCCCCCCCCCCCCCCAACTCAATACAAAAATAATTATAATAATGAATTTAACGTTGTTCTTGAGTCAGCCGTTGTTCTCAATGGAAACTAAAGGGTACTTTGCAGCATAGCTAAGTTCTTTGTAATTTTGGCCCCCTAGAATGACAAAGTTCTAATTCCCTTCCGTCAACTTTTGATAAACTGACGATCGAAGTTTCATGACTGTGCTCACAGCTTCACAGCTTATAGTGATATGACTTTTTTTTCTTGTTAGAAATACTTATACATTACTCACCGTATCTGCTTGATATTTTGACACACAATGGTGAGGCCTTTGGAAGAAGTATGTAGTGTATAACGCAGTTCAGCCAAAAGGTAGAGATAAAACCTTGTCATTTTAATGGGGCGAATTGTCTTACCTAAAGTTCGACTAGGAGTTTTACTGCCATGTGTAACATGTATTGAACTTTAGCATATTCATGTATAAATCAGTTGGCCTATGTGTATGTATAACTTGTCAGCTCCATTTACATGCAATAACCTGACTTTGATGTGTAAATTTAGTGACTTGCCACGTTATTTAATTTCTACGTATGAGCACAATGTTATATCGATTAAATAAATCTACAGTAAAACCCCTTTGTTATCAATGGGCTCGAAAAATACAAAACGGATCTTTCTGAAATTTGGCATGAAAAAGTGAATTTTCGTACAATATAGCTGTTAATCTAAAGACCACGGAAATGGTTTCTACAAGACTAACATTTTGTCTGTGTGTGTCGGTGCGAGCTGTGGACAAGGGCGTGTGGAAACAATGCATGCACAAAGCCAGGTTAGTTCCATGGGTGCCAATAGGAGTTCTAGCGTTACCGTCTTTGTTTTCTCCCTCACATGACTTCTCGCTGCATTGATCACCGTCAAAAGGTCGGGTGAATGAAGCCTTTGGGCGGGTACAAGGCTTTTCAAGTTGTTCACCTGTATGACAAACTGAAAGGGTATAGGAAAATGTAATGGCAGAGCATTTAGATTAATCCACTTCGCACAGTTTGGAAACTATTAATACCCAGCGCGAGCAATAAATTTCATTCACCCACTTTAACCCTTTCCGTACTGAAACAGAATTGCTGTTAACTCTCTATTGCTCCATCAGTTACAGAATTTGTTTCTCCATAACTAGCTTTTAAATACAGATCAGTAAAGTGGTTTAAATTCATATTTACCATTCAAAACTACTGAAATAAGTGGATCTCAATATAAACTGGATTCGTGAAAATCTAGCTTTCAAAGCGCCACTAGTGAAAAGGTTAAAAAAAAAAAAAAAAACACTTTTATGAAATTCAATGGATTAATTGTCCGTGCTATGTTTCCACAGCCAATGATATCGGCTTTCCAAAAATATGTTTTGCTAGCGATTTCAAGATCAAGGCAAGCTCCAAATAATAAATTTAAAAGATTCGTCCAGTTAGCTCAAAAACCCTTGGCACGGCACAGTCATTGCCCCACTGGCAGCGGTAAGGTTAAACAAATCTGCTCTGAACTATGTGAACATGTGTAAAGTACGTAAAGAATATTGTTCCAGTGGTAATTTCAGAGGTTCTGCATTATCATCAAAGAATTCAGAAGAGTGCTTCATTTGCTTAATTTGGTTGTGGTGGGGTAATTTGTCATGGGCTACGATTATGAGGGGCCGGCTTTTTTGGTAAAGAATATAGATATTGCACGTAATTGCAAAAATACTTCTTAAGCAGTTTAAAATGGGGCCTACATTTCCCATCTGGCATAGGCCTGTTGCCAGTTTTGCACTGCAAATTACGAATCGCTGAGTAAGTCCGTCTCCTGGGGCAATAGTACATGTACAATAGAAACCAGAGGGCCCTGCATCAAAAAGAGATGAAAATCACTGCAGAAATGTGACAGGGCTGGTCAGGTGTTGATACTATTGAATGCATAAAAAAACACTGTTGACCCGTCAATCTTGACCTATATTTTGACGGCCAATCAGTTCAGCTCAAGGCTAGAAAGTCCTAGATCATTAGTACATGTATTAGTGACGTGATTACTCAATGGCTGTATAACTTTCGAGCAGGGTTGAAACACTATCTATCTATCTATCTATCTATCTATCTATCTATCTATCTATCTATCTATCTATCTATCGATCTATCGATCTATCGATCTATCGATCTAATCTATCTAATCTATCTAATCAATCTAATCAATCTAATCAATCTAATCAATTCTCATCTAATCTAATCTAATCTAATCTAATCTATCTAATCTATCTATCTGTTTGTCAGACTTTCTTATCGTCCGTACCAGTTCCATTGGATAAGAGAAGGAGAGAGAGAACGGAAAAAAGAGAGAGGGCAGAAAGAAAGACAGACAAACATAAAGATAGACACATACAGACAGAGAAAGGTTCCAGCCTCGTGCTTTCTATTGATTACTGCTAATTAAATCAATGTGCCCTGGTTACTACCACTTAAGTATCTTAACAACAAAATTAAGAATTATTATGAATACGAATGAAACCCTGCTTCCTGTGCTATTTCTGGACTGCATGTTCATGAATATTGATAACTAGCCGAGGCTTACGGGTAAACCTGTTTCCGTCCTCCATCCCTCCCAGTGTACTCTCTCTCTCTCTCTCTCTCTCTCTCTCTCTCTCTCTCTCTCTCTCTCTCTCTCTCTCTCTCTCTCTCTCTCTCTCTCTCTTTCTCTCTCTCTCTCTGTCAGTCTCACATGCTCACATCTGAACAAATCCACTCTTTCATCCCCTGTACCGGTTAATGAAAAGCGCACAGAACTGGACGCATTTGGTAAGGTAGTCAAATAAAATCTATTGAAACCGAAAGTGGACCTCAAAGGAGGACGTAATGAGTCAAAAAGTGTGGAGAGTGCCAGGTGTGCAGGAGAGAATGTGAGGTGGGAGAGACATTATTAATTAGCAAATGGTCCCGTTAAGATCTGGGTATAAACTTTTTTTACTGTAATTGTGATAGTTGTATTTATAGTTTTAGTAGTTTAACCTGTATAATATAACTGATTTTAGGTCCGATTGGTACATATGTATATTATATCTTTATATAATGTCTTTATTTGTATACAGATTTATAATGTTTTGAAGTCATTCACATTATTTCATGGCACCAGGAACGCAGAGGCCTACCGAGTTGCATCGAGATGCTCCAGAAGTTTTTTTAGAAATGTACATTTTTGCGTGAATTATTTTATTGAGTTATGAATTAATAGCCACACAATAATTGTAAGCTGTGTTAATATTTCGAAGCCTGTACTTCTTGCGGTTTAGTCAGAAACTGGTGCCAAACATCAGCAAGTCCTGAAATATATTATATCCCAGCCAGCACGCCTACATTAATCCCACCTAGATTTGAATAGGGTGTCCGCAGGGTTGATAGCATTATCGTCAGTGCGGGTTCCCTAGGTTAAACCGACTTCAGCGGGATGACGTAAGAAGCCGATCTACATAGGAAAGATGCCCATCCTGTGAGCAAACTTGTTGATTCCCTGCTTTGGATTTCGGTTGGGTTGCCGGCTGAAATACTATCGACTGATTGATTGATTGATTGATGGTAATTATAATGAGCATGTCTCCGAAGCGCACACAGAGGCCAGCTTGTTGACGCCCCTCTCCCCCTCCATCAAAGCCATATCCTACCGATTATGCCCCCCCCCCTCGCGCCTCCCCCAGAATAGGTAGTATACTTACATTTCTCTGTTTCTAGACTAGAGCTTCCTCAGATTACGCCACTCTTTTACCAGGTCAGTGCATGCGCTCGTAAATGGGCTTACGTAATAATTTACTCATCCTTTAAGCGGTGAGTTATTACTGTTATCTCTCGTTGTAAATACTCATGCAGGGGTTTTGCCAAGGGAAGACATGCGTGACCATGTGCCCACTGGAGTGAGTGGAACTTGTTTGTGTTTAAATGTGTTGTCTGTCTGTAGGTTAGTACGACCGTGTGTTTGTGCCTATGATCTATCTATCTCTCTATCTATCTATCTATCTATCTATCTATCTATCTATCTATCTATCTATCTATCTATCTATCTATCTATCTATCTGTGGATCGATCTGTCAGTCGCTGTTTGTCTATCTATCAAGCTGTCAGTCTGTGAGCGTGTTTGCTTGTTCGTCTGTCTGTCTGTCTGTATTTGTGTCTACTTGTCTACCTATTCATATCAGCCTATTTATCTGTGCATCTTTATCTATCTATCTATCCATGTCTATATGCCTGTCTGTCTGCCTGTCTTAATTCGCCGAGTGTATATGATTGCTATCGGCTTTTTACGCCACCAAATCATTAGCCTAGGACTCGTTGCGCCTCATAAGAGAGTGAATTAGAACTGGTGCGAGGTCACTCTTTACAAAGTAATTGATTTGTTTAGGAACTGTATTTTTACATACATTTCTTGTAGACGGTGAAGCGTCGAATCACAGTTTTTAATTGCCATGAGCTAAACCGCCAAAAGGAATGAGGAAAAAGAGGACTTATTATTGAGGTGTGTCCAGATTTAGAATCTCTTTGGATTTTTGAGGGCTCTTTTGGAAGGGGGGGGGGGGAAGTTAATGCAAATTTAACTAATGTTTGTTATGTTTTGCTATATGAAATAAAGGGTAGGCCTATCATGTTGCAGAGGAAAACACTTTTATTTAATAAGCCCTGGCTAAGCGGGGCTATTCTGCTTGTTAAATATAACGGCCTTAGTTATATAACGGCCCACCCCCTCCCCTGTGCTTTCCAAGCTCCCCGAACTCCAAGCTTAATCCCCCCCCCCCCCCCCACTCATATTCTCTGGCCAACCTGGGCCCTCTCCACGTTACGCAATTGCTTTCGTCAATACAGCAACGACGTACTGACTGGAGTATAATCCGCGAGATTGCTGGTGGTAGTAGGCATGTTACTGCTCCCGGCTGCCAGTCAGTCTCAACGCTTAGCTTCGCCGGTCTCGCCAACGTTATTCACTGTTAACTCCTCATGCTTTGACAGAACCGAGGTTTTTTTTTTACGCAGGGTTCGTTCTTTGGGTTCTTTTTCTCGCTGCTACGCTGCACTTGCTCTTATTTTCTTCTAAGGGCTCATACCTGGGGTGGTTTTATACATCTGAGGGTCTCTCATTCAAGCCAGCGTTGCCGACGGTGGATCTGGATCAGCCGGTAAGTTGGTGTATGCCTGCACTTTTGTGGTAATACAAAGTGGGCCTAAAGGTTGCTTTACCACAATTTTGTGACCCAACTTTGTACTTTACCATGATATTAGGTGCTAACTCTTTCTACAGTGATATAAATATTTTATGTGTAAGAGGTGTGAAATCTGTTTACGTGTGCAAGGAAGTCATTTCGAACATTTGATTTAACTTGATTGTTAATTTACTTGATGTACCCACCTCATTAATTTGAAATATAACTAATGTACACTTTATTTAGATGAATTATAACTCACAAACTGGTGTACACTTTGTTCAGTTGAAATATAACTGTGCTCATAAAAATGACATTATACTAGTAAAGTATCTCCTGGCCCACTCTATACATGTTTACACACATGTTTTTACTGCAACTATTTTGTCTTCGTTATGCTGTACCGGAAAGATTGTGGCACTTCTGCCAGTTTGGTATTTATGATGTATCTCCTTTGCTGTGGTTGATTTGGTTTTTAGTACAATCCTACAGCTGCTTATCTGTTGAAAAAAAACTTCAAGTAAAAAGGACCAATCTTTTTAATTCATTACCATAATTCATTCTCTTTCTCCCCCCCCCCCCCCGAACTCCTTCTCTCTCTCTCTATCTCTCACTCTCTCTCTCTCTCTCTTTCTCTCTCTCTCTCTCTTTCTTTCTCCCTCTCTCTCTCTCTAATCGTCCCTCCCCATCTTTCTCTCTCTCCCTCCTCTTTTTTTCCCTTCCCTCTCTCCTCCCTTCCTCTCTTTCTCTCTTTCCCCCACTCTCTTTCCCCCTCTCTCTCTTTTTCTCTTTCCGCGATTATACACGCTTTGCTTTGACTTGGCGTTGGGGTGAAGCTCCATTCCTTCCCCCCTCCTCCGTGCCCTATCCCCGCCAAGCATAGTTACTCTGTGGACAAGTCTCTATCCCCCCCCCCCATCGAAGGAACGATAATAGTAATTATTAAAGATGGAAAGAAAATGACATATATTATATCTATCTATTATTAAAAAAAAACTCGCTTTTTTTGTAAAAGCCGTAGCTCGGCTATCTGTGCACCAATCGAGCTCAAATTTTGCATACAAATTTCTTTTGGTCTGAAGTTGATTCCTTGCTACACTCATTGCTGAACACTCTCCGTAAGTATTTTTTTGAACTACGCAAATTTGCATTTGTTCCAAATAAATACCATCCGGGCGTGAGTTTTTATGTGGCATGACGTCACTGAATTTGCGGTCCACCGTGCGATCTCAACGTCCGGTTCCCCAAATTTGAAACCGTGCTTCCGAGTCCATCCATAACATTCGTGGTTCTTGCTGCACTTTGCTGTGCCAACGGTCAAGTAATGCTCCCTCCATTGCAGCCACCCCCAGACCTACTCACAACACTTTTCACTCCCCCCCCCCCCCGCGAATTTCGCGGGCTCAATACTTGTATATATATAATTATGCTAGCGGGTCCGACAGGCGTCTCTCATTAATCACTTGCAAACAGGTCGCCGGGTCCTCATAATATCTGTATGTCTACTGATTAGAGTCACTGTGACCGTGCCGTCACTAATCACCACTCTGACCTCTCGTGAATGCATATTTAATGAGTATTCAGCCTGCTATCTTACTACTTCATGACCAGCTTTCCAGCAAAGTTATTTCTCATTCACAAATTATCTTGATCTACAAAATCAGAGACTGTAATTTAAGAAGGTTGAAACAGTTCGATTCAGTCCATGGCCGGAATGGGTTGAGGTAACTAGGTGGGCCAGTTGGCATGGGGGCGCGGTTTTGAGGTGGCCTGCTCCCCTTGGTATATATACATAGGAAAGGGGGGGGGGGTGGTAAAGAATGGTAATGTTGTAAAGCGAGCCCAGAGGGAGAATTTGTGTAGCCGCCCTCCAAAATGAGGCACAATTCGGCACTACCTGACTCGAGAAAATCGTTAAAAGGCATCATAGGGTCAATTTTATCGATATTGCGTTTTCAGTATTTTTGAAAAGTTTAACATTTTTACTATTCCTTTTCCAGATGATAATGCTGTTTGAGAGGGGTAATTTTTATGTCTCAAACCTGAGTTTAAACCGACACATCATCACTAATTTTGACTAAAAGCTGAAACTTTAAAAGCGTTTTTCTCAAAACTGTGGTTGTGTCACTTCCTGTCTCGAGATGCTATATCTTCTCTGCTAATTAAATTCCAGAAATTTTTTTTTTACCAAATAAAAGGGCTTTGAATAACTTATTTGGTGATACCAATATCTCCATACCACCGAAGTGCACGAAGTGTCTCATTTTGTCGGGCGGCTACACATTTGGTAATTAAAAAAATATTGATAGGTTTATAAAAGATTACAAGTTATATGGATAATATAAGTATATTTACCACTAATTACGAAAACTACTTAATGAGCAGTTTGAAATGGGGGCCTGCATTTCCCATCTGGCTTGGGCTTACTTGTCTGGGCCTGGTTCACTGGGCACAGCTATCTGATGAAAACTAGCCTCTGTAGAGAACATGTTAATGAATTGTACCTTGAAATAATTTGAAATTTTAAAAGAGTACATTTTTTTTTTTTTACCGAAGCACATTAAATGGAGAGAAAGATAATAAACGGAAGATTGCAAGCCGCCACTGAATCATAGTGGATAGGGTCTTTTGGATTCTCAGCTTAAATGGGCTGTTCCCCAAATCCACTGAAGCATACAAGTTATAATGTTTACATTGTATACGTAGACACTCATCATATGGCTTGCAGCTTTGTCGTTGTTTCACTCTGTAGCCACTTACCTCCACCCTCCACCCCACCCCGAACCTCTCTCTCTCTCTCTCTCTCCTTCCCTCTCCCTCTCTCTCTTTCCCACTCTCTATCTTCCCTTCCCTCTTTCTCTCTCTCTCTCTCTTCCTTCTCTCCCCACCCCCCCCCCCCTCGTCTCTCACTTTCCCTCTTTCTCTCTCTCTCTCTCTCTCTCTCTCTTTCACACTCTTTCTCCCCCTCCCTCTTTCTCTTTCTCTTTTTCTCTCGTTCCCCCGTCTCTCTTCCCCTCTTTCTCTTTCTTTCACGTTCCCTCCCTCTCTATCTGTCTTTCTCTCATTGTGTGTGTATGTATCTTTCTTTCCCTCCTTCTCTTTCTCTCTCTCTCTTTCCACCCTTCTCTGTCCTCTCTCTCTCTCTCTCTCTCTCTCTCTCTCTCTCTCTCTCTCTCTCTCTCTGTATGTGTCTGCGAGTATTAAAACCTTCTACAGAGAGACCAGCTTGGCTATCTTGTTTCAAACTTAATTATCTTCAAAATGTTTCTTGTGGACCAAAAAGGCCATTGTGTTTATAGATCAGCTTTTCTTTTCTTTTCTCCATATTTTGTCTCTTTTTATAATCTTCTCCTTGTCCATGTTCTTGTTCTCCAGCTTCTGCTCTTCTGGGTGTCTAAAAAGTCTATTCACATTTGTTGTCAATAATGACTTCAGTTTGTCCTTTTTTTTCTGTCACAACTGGAGATTTTTCCAGTTTAGAATGACATCTGTAGCTTTCGTAGTTTAGCCATGTTATTATTTGTACTCCGTTAACTAAAGCGCTCATGTTTGTAGGCTTTATTGGTTGATTATCTATCTATCTATCTATCTATCTATCTATCTATCTATCTATCTATCTATCTATCTATCTATCTATCTATCTATCTATCTATCTATCTATCTATCTATCTGTCTGTCTATCTATCTATCAGTTTATTTATTTATCTATCTATCTATCTATCTATCTATCTATCTATCTATCTATCTATCTATCTATCTATCTATCTGTCTGTCTGTCTCTCTGTCTGTCTATCTATCTATCTATCTATCTATCTATCTATCTATCTATCTATCTATCTATCTATCTATCTATCTGTCTGTATATCTATCTATCTGTCTATCTATCTATCTATCTATCTATCTATCTATCTATCTATATCTATCTATCTATCTATCTATCTATCTATCTATCTATCTATTTGTCCGTCTGCCTGTCTCTCTGTCTGTCTCGTTCCATCTGTCGCTCTGTTTATCCATTTAATAAATGTTTCTGTTTGTCTACCTGTCTGTCTATTTGTCCCTCTGTCTATCTATTGACCCGTGTATTTGTCTCTTTGTCTGTCTGTCTGTCTGTCTGTCTATATCTGACTATCTCTCTGTCTGTCAAGCTTTCTGTTTGTCTGCACGTCTGTATACCAACAGAATAAACTTACACATAGACAGGCAAAGTTGGAGGGACTAATTAAATCAGTTTTAAAGTATAAAAAGCTTCAAGCATTCGAGCCTAAAGTTTTCACTAGATTTTGATAAGGTCAATCAATGTCTGGGCTAGAGATCCCCCCCCCCCCCCGAGCTGGAGCGCCCCCCCCCCCCCCCAAAAAGAAATCCCGGACAACTGGTGGTGCACTGAGTCCATTCTATTTTTATCTCGGTTTTAGTGTGACACGTGAACTATCTCGGGCAATGGTGAAACTGAAACGTGTGTTTCATTGGCAGTTCCGGTGCTCCAAACCCGTCTTGAGTTAGCTGACGAAAGGAGAGACCCTGCGCACTGAGTCGAAACAGATGCAAAACAAAGTCGACTCAGTGCGACATCAGCAGCAGTGTAAAGTGTAACCGTACCATTATCAATACGATTCCACTGTCTGTATCCATTCAACAATACTGCAGTTTTATGGGAAAAGACGGGAAGTGCAAATTTAGGTCAAATTCATTTTTTAATATCATTGTATAGAATGAATGTTTAGAACTTTTCTGTGCGTGAAATTGTAAGACGTTTTGCTTCATTTGGTCACCACTAAATGTAATTTGAGCAAAGAAGAAAGTGAAGAATACGCTAAATGTTTTTTTTTTACAGCTCTCCAATGTTAATGTTTGTGCTTTTGTGTGTGTGTGTGTGCGTGTGCAGCCTTGTTCTGTAATGATAAGACGGCAGAACAGTGATACAATAATAATTATATAGGCGATGGGAACAAAGCTCTGCCTTGACATTCCCTTATTTCACTCCAGGGAAAAATCAGTTGCACATTTTTTGGTGTAAATTATGTTCTAACTTTGCAGGAAAATGGTAGTATAAATGTAGTGTGAGGGGCTGGATATTCAATGAAAAGGACGAATTTTGGACTAGATAAGGTCTGTCTAAAGAAACTTCATTTTAGAGACGAGCTGGGATTTGCGTACCGCATAACGATAGTGACAAAATACAATGTGGGAAACTGAATATTCAATGAAAAGGACGAAATTTGGATGCAACCGACACCCCCCCCCCCCCCCCAAACCACCACTAAAAAAAAAGAAAAAAAAATGAACTTCTTAGGAGAACCCAACATGGGAGTGCTGCATATATAAAAAAAACAAAACGTGTCCAGGTAAAACAGAATTTTACAAGAAATGGGCTCAGTTAAGAACGACAACGGTAGATGTTTCGTTTAAGGTACACACATGTGTACCATAAATTTTAGATTTTCTCTCAAGGGCCCGTAACAAAACTTGATTTAGAGACGAGCTAGGATTTGCGCACCGTATAATGATAGTGATAAATACTCTGATCCCGTGGCAAATCCAATAGAAATGAAGAATCCGTATGATGGTTTTCTCTGTACCTCAATCTGTTGGTGACATTTTTACAGTTATTGTCACTTTATCATGCGTATCTAAAAATAACATCACGATCTATAAAGCACATGCTCTCCGGTTTGAAGAAGGTGGTGATGGCGGGGGTTGGGGGGGGGGGGGCATTTATGTATGCGTTCTTCAATTTTGGTAATGCATTTTTTTTTTAATGGCTCATTAAAAGTGCCTTTTTTATGTAAGTATTCAAACACTAGCTGAGGTCCCCGGCCCTGCCCGGGATAAATCGGTTTCAATTAGTTTCAGTTCTGGGTGGTTATTATGGACCTGCTTCATCTTGCCTGTTCCTATTTGTTTTCTATTTTTGTTTGTTGTTTGTTTGTTGTTTGTTTGCTTTTAAATGTCTTGCTGCTCTGCCTTTGTGAGTTGACACCCTGCGCAGCACGGGTTAATATCTTTGATAGTGAACACATCGCAGGAAGTGATAACGAAACCTTAAAATGGCGAACCTTGTCTCGAAATAGATCTAAAATTGGGGAAACAATAAATTTCCAATAAAAAAAACTACACCGATTTGAGACTTCTATTAAAAACTGTGCACCCTTACATCCATTCTGATGAACCATATATAAAATTTGAAGTCTGAGTGTTGAGTGGTTCAGAAGCCTTTTGCAACGAAAAATCTCAAGTCCACAAATATAATTATATAGTATAGATTAAGACCTCTTCATCAACACTGGACATCCTAAGACAGTACGCTCCTACAAGGTGTTTGTGGAGGAATTTGGGGGGAGGGGGGGGGGCAAGCGTATGAAAAGCGTCATGGGGTGGGGGGGGGGCGAGGAGAAGAGATAACTAACTCAAGTGTACTTACTTTATGGAGTGGGTGAGTTTATAGAAAGCACGCCGACACGATAACGGCCATATTGGGGCTAGGAAAAAGCAAGACGGACAGAAGCTCGCATGTAACACACAAATAAACCGTAATCTGTACATGCAGAGTTCTATTATTACGAAAGTTTAAATAATCACATTTCCCGGCATGGAAAGCAAATAGCCCCAAACGGCAGTGGTATACACATAACTCATGACCCAGAAAGATAAGTAAATAATAAAAGGCCCATATCAAGTTGTGTTGACAGTTTTTACGGCACGGAAATTTAATCTCCCTCAGCCTTCACGTTTTTATTTACCCTTCAGTTAGTTTATTGGCATAGCACTTGAAGTAGGCGTAGAATAGGAAAACGGCAACAAAAATAATGTGCCTTCCATAGGCTGTTGTTATAAGTACGTACGCACCCCAAACGTTTTACTCTAAGGGTGTGTACTTTACGTACCTATCCCTAACCCCGTCATTATCCTCAAACCTAAATCTTATCGAATCCCTAAACCCTGCTCACTACCCTTTCAACCAAAAAAACATGAGGAAAACAAAAAGAAGATCTGAAAGAACAATAAATTAAGGCAGTTGTTAGAAGTATTTCTGAAGGAGCTGTCTAGCTCTGGAGTCACAAAAGGCTTTAAAATACGTACCCCTAACGCAATAAAAAACAAACTTGGGGGACGTACGAACTTGTAACAACATTCCTTTCCATATCATCTTGATGAGTATTCTAGGTTTGAATAACTCTCTGCGCTGTATGATGAATATTCCCGTATGGTGGTTCCTGACAGATTAGGACAGGCGGAAGTGTATACGCTCTGGGTATAGGGATACTCCCAGCATATTATAATATGGAAGCAAGCATTTACACAAAATAAGCAAGTGCTTAGGACATCAAGGGAAGTGGGGGACAACAGACAATTTTCATTGCCGGATTTACAGTAGACCATAGTGATGCAGAACTGCAAATGGTGCAGCTGTTCACAATAAATGAAAAAAATTATAGTATTTGCTCGTTTTTTTTTAGTTCTAAATGCATGAAAATTGCCCTGCGAATTTTTTTTCTTTATAATTTGAATTACATTCGGTATATGGAGGCACCAAAATCTTTTAAGTGCTCGGAACCTCTAAAGGTCATAATCTGGCCCTGTATGGAAAGCATGCATGGCCGGAAGTAACAAGGGTTGACGGGGTGGGGGTGGGGGAGGGGGGGGGTACGGGGTGCGCTTTTGGAAAATTGAATTGAATTAAAAACGTTTGGGGTTTTACTATTTATTTTTCAACAATTGCAAGTTACAGAATTATACTAAAATGGAAAATAAGATAAGATAAGGATTACTTTATTATCACACGAGCGAAACTCACTTTCACAGAGAGTTTAAGAGCGTGTACACACTGCACACATCTAACCCATCATTACGTGAGCACATCATAACTCATGGCATGGAACCTTAGTAAAATTTAAAGCTATGTTTTTAATGAAATAGTCAAACAGCCTGTGCTAATTGGCACACTAAATTCAAGAGCACAAAAGTTCGGTCATCGACATCCTCCGTTCTAAAGGTCGCAAGTTCGTACATGTGAGATGGTTGAAAGTAAGCATGTAAAAGAGTACATTGGGAGGTGGACGGGTTGTAAAAAAATATGCCTACAATCGAGTGCACCTATTTTATTACACCTACAAATTGGGCGGGGGGAGGGGGGCATTACACATACGCTAAGCAGACCAAAACCCCACAGGACCTATGGTGGCCTAATCCTGTCTATACTGATTGATATTTTGATTTGTGATTAGGACTGCAGAATACTGTCCTTATTCTGTGGTCGAGACGCGCCATTAGCCACTACGTGGTCAACAGACAAATTCATTGTTCGGAAATTTCACGAAAAGCCGTCTCAGCAGGTCTGGGAAATATAATAGGCCTACCTAACGAAGAAAGATTGTATAGATTTACACCAGCGAACGCGATTGCCCGCTGCACACAAACTCATTGTTCGAAAAGTTCACGAAAAGCCCTCTCAGAAGGTCAGGGAAACATATAATAGGCCTACATGAGGAAGAAAAGTTGTATAGAATTACGCAATGCGTGACTGAGATGTGATAAATGATAAAGCCAACACTCAGAATATTGGCTGTAAAGTTCAATTTCCATCAGTAAGCAACAGGGGTGCACGCAGAACAAATAATCCTTTCAGAGACGAGCAATTCTGGCGTGGTTTTCGGGTGTTTGTGTACATTGATCGCGGTAGCTCAATCGATTCAGCTTACCAGGTCACCAGAGAGTGTATCGCTGCCAGACACGCGAAAAAGAAAGAAAGAAAGAAAAGAAACCAATGGAATTGGACAAATAGAATCTGAGCACTGATTCTGTTTGTATTCGTCTAAATTCAATTTTGCCTTCACATTATTTTAATCCACAATGTTCTAGCACTGTGCTCAGTTCTTAACCGCCGGTAACTTTTCTGTGTACGCGCCTTATCTGAAATGGTATACTTCGTTTGCGCCCAAAGCCGGGTTTGAACCTTTGGGGGTCCCGCGGTTTGAGTTTGGTGAAAGCACGTCGATAGCATAAGGGTCATATTGTAGTAGAAAGAAGCAAGACATTAGACAGAAGATGGCAAAATGATAGAACAGGAGGAGACGCTACCAGAAGAGCTTATCAACCACCAGCTTGGTTGAGGGAAAGGGGGGAGCGGGGAAGGGGGCACTTTAGGTTCGGTGGGCCCGACAAACTCAGGAAGTAAACTAGACTGCAAATCATCAGATTTACTCATCGAGATCTGTAGACTGTATTTTACTGGAACTGACGTTACACACACATAGAAAGTTTAAAATGGGGTATATACATATATCTGAAGTAAATACGTGTATATATCATGGGTATAGAGCAAAATTGTTGTATCTCCAGTGACATGATTTGGGGTTCATAAGGGCAATCCTGTAATAATGACAAACTGCTTCTTGTAATTTTTTCGTTATTCCGCTATCTTTAACCAGTTCCAAGTTACAGAGAAGCAGTATTGTTGTATCTCCCTTAAAATTGCGATCATTGAGACCAATATTGTGGTATTTCCGAGTAAGCCCCCATTATTCATATCACTGGAGACACAACAATTTTGCTCTATGCCCGCGATAAATACATTCTAGCAAAACTCCGGGTAGATTTTTAGGTAAAATAATTACAAAGAGCATGACTGTGATAGCTCTACTGCTATGTATCCTTTAGTTGCCATAGATACTCACGGCTGACCCAACAACATACACAGCAATCTGAATTCATTGTTGTATGTTTGTATAGAGTGGAGCCCGGTGTAGGATCCGGTTTCGTCCCGCCTTTGAGATGGTCCCCCGGGGGACCTTTTCAGACTAAGGGCCCCCTTCAGCGATCCAGCCTCGTTTTCGAAAAAACGAGGCTGGATCGCTGAAGGGGGCCCTTTTCAGAGCAGTTTCTAGTCTGAAAAGGTCCCCCGGGGGACCATCTCAAAGGGGGGACGAAACCTCGGATCCTACACCGGGGCGATTGTCCCCTTCACCCCCCCCCCCAACCCCGATAAATCGTGGCCTATTTACGTCCCAAAAATTGAGATGTAGACTCTCATGCAATGTGGAGAAGCACAAGTTCTGTGGAATTTAAGTGAAACGACCTATTGTTCTAAAATGTTTTCAAAACACTTTTTTCCCCTGGAATATAGAGCGAAATTAACTGGAATGACTCTAAAAATACATCCTACTTGGAGGAGATAGAAAGACTGCAATAAATTTGAAAGCTTTATCACAGCATCGCCAGTGATTCGACAATGTCATGTGTCCGTCTATAGACAGATGTAACATAGGAGAAGCAGAGCTTCTGTGGTGTTAAGCGAAACAAACTCACTGTCATTGCCCAATAAGAATTCGCTGTATGGTCTGTTCCTCATATTCTTTTGATCAAACCGAATAGTTCTGGCTTTTCCTGTACTAGCGCTGAACAGTACCAAAGTCTGTGAGATCCTTTGTCATGAACCTCCGGTCTATTCTTCCATAAAGTGTGTAAACTGTGTACCCTCGATTTCCACGCTTTTTTTTTTTTACATCCCCCTCTTTTTCCCCTTCATACAACATGTATGCTCTTTATACCAATAACCTAAACACCCTCCCCCACGCGAATGGCGAATGTCCCAGACAAAGCCTTGCTTTTCTGAAACTTTAAGTCACATTGCACATAGTCTATTCGGCTGTTTTGTTACAGGCACAGATTTTAACAATCATAGTCTAACAGTTTAATACCGGTATGCCTAAGAAAAAAGAAAGAAAACCACACTTTTTAGTTTATGACCATAACTGAATAACGTACGTTTGTCTCCCTAGAACCCCCTCCTCACCCCTCATTTTTTATCGCCAGAGACAACCCCCCCCCCCCCGCCCCTCTTCCACGAGTGTATGTACATAAAGATAAAAAAAATTTAAAAAAAACATTTTTGTGATTCGCAGGGCGCCTCAACAAGACATTACAGCTAGATGGATGCTCATACTTGACTTACGTTCTATGCCTTGTTACTTCCTATAATAAGCCTATTACTGAGTTATGATAATTATGTTTATGCAGTGATGCGTTAGATGTGTGTACGATGGTATGTGTTCTTAAAAGCTCTGTGAAAGTGGATTCTTCTCAGGGGATAATAAAGTGATTCCTATAATTTTATCTCATCTTATAACGGGTGGCCCCATGTGTGTGAAAGTAACCAAATTAGAAAAAAGAAAAAAGACCTACCAAAGTAATGAATTCTCATAAAGGATTGTTGTTGTTTTTTTTTAGTAGAAGAGAATTCAGAGACGTTAAATTATTATGCATCATGTATCCCTGCCCCACCTCGCCCACCCCAACATCCTGTTTCACCAGCCGGGTAGTTGGTGGACGCTCCTGATAGGGTTTTCTTGCTGTCCTGTCATTCTCTTATATTGTCTGTCGCCTTTGCTTCTTCCTAGCACAATAATATGGCCGGTATTGTGAAGACATGTTTTCTCCAGATTCAAACAAACAAACTCCCCCCCCCCCCCCCCGCTCATCCAGGCATCGGTTAAATATGGGGGGATTCCTACCCAGCCACACTACCGCACACTATTTGCGCTTCTCCCCCCCCCCTCCCCAGCCCCACCCCAGCCCATGATGCTAATTTCCAGGATGCTCTTTCTGGAATGCATTATCTGCTGGGACTGAAAATGTTAGTGGCATAATTCTCCAAAGGTCAAAATATACAACTGCCGTGGTTCGTAACTGTACACGTGGTGTACAGAAAACAATGCAGACCATTTCTCTCTCTCTCTCTCTCTCTCTCTCTCTCTCTCTCTCTCTCTCTGTCTTTCTCTCTCTCTCTCCCTCTCGGTAGATATTGCTGGAACCACCTTTTTCTCTTGGAGATGAAATAATTATGTTGTTATTTATTTCGTTGTTTTGTTGTTGTCGCTTCATCTACCGGGAAGAATTTTGATTTTGGATGGACCCTCATATCTCCCCAAAACAGCAACTAATTGGCTGGAGGGAGGAGGATTGGGGGGTTGCCAACAGCGAATGAAAAGGGTACGGGAGGGGGGGGGGGTGTCTGTAAACATACGTATGTTTTTCAGTTACGGTGATGAATTAAAAAGTTCAGCCTTATTAATATTTTTTCAACACAATGAGGTTTAGGATTATATAACAATGAAATGAAAATATTAAAAGATATTTTTCTCATGAAACAGTTAAACAGTCAGTGCAAAAATGCCAGTTAAATTTCCAGAATAACGTGGATATTGAACATTCAATGTAAAGAGAGAGGAGAGATTTAAAATTTTGAAATGGGTACAGGGGGCAGGAGAGGGTAAAAAAAATGGCCAAGATGGAGATTAAAAAATACTCTCACATTCTCTCTTTCCCTCCCCCCCTCCTTCCTCTCTTTCTTTTTGTTCGCCCTCATAATCTCTCTCTCTCTCTCTCTCTCTCTCTCTCTCTATGTCTCTCTCTATATGTGTCTGTCTGTCCGTCTCCCTCGCTATCTGTGTCTGTCTGTCTGTCTGTCTCTCTAGCTGTGTCTGTCTGTCTGTCTGTCTGTCTCTCTCTCTCTCTCTGTGTCTCTTTCTTTCTGTGTCTGTCTGTCGGTCTCCCTCGCTATTTGTGTCTGTCTGTCTGTCTGTCTCTCTCTCACTGTCTCTCTCTATCTGTGTCTGTCGGTCTCCCTCGCTATCTGTCTGTCTGTCTGTCTCTCTAGCTGTGTCTGTCAGTCTGTCTCTCTCCCCTCTCTCTCTCTCTGTCTTCATCTGTGTCTGTCTATCTGTCTCTCTCTATCTGTGTCTGGCTGTCTGTCTGTCTGTCTCTCTCTCTCTCTCTCTCTCTCTCTCTCTCTCTCTCTCTCCCTCTCTTTCTCTCTCTCTCTCTCCCTCTCTCTCTCTCTCCATTAACGAAGAAAGCCAGTGTATCATTTTCCAGTCTTCTTGTGATTAAATTTGATATCGATCGCGTTCGGTTGCAATGCAATGTTTATCACAACAACGTGAACATAACATAACGTTGACGGTGCAAATTACCCAAACGGCGCGCTTACACATAACATGTACTATAGCTGATGTGCGACAGTAGATTGGCGCCTTATCCTATTCTGAAGTCGGTCACTATCACTATTGGAGTGCTCCACCAAACATCCTCTTTCTTATCGATGCAACAAGCCCTTTTTATCGCTGGACGTATTCAGTGAGCTATTCCTGGACGTTTAGCTTATCAAAAACCGTATGAAAATGCCGCTTTAATGAGATAACCCGTCATTGAGTCTGACCTTTGAATGCCAATCACAATAATAGGACAAGGACAGGAATCCACGGAGTCCTATTTTCTTTTGGGTGTTGTAAGGCAGGGGTCAGTTTATCAATGTGACTGGGTAAGATGAAGTCAGACAGATGAACTGTGCACCAAGATCTGATCATCTAAACGTTATGTTCAGTCAGTGATAAGTGTGTACATACCTGTGAGAGGGTATGGCGAAATTGGGCTTCGGGTGGAAGACAAAATTCCTGAGAAAAACCCTCTGGGGTGTTGGGGGGGGGGGGGGGCAAGTTTTCTGTGGAAATTGAGATTTGCTTATAAAAAGAAAGATTAGCCATTTGTCTGCATTCAGTTAAAATATTTTACTTGAAATCGTCTTAGAAATATTTTATTTTGATTTTCTAGAGCGGTATAAAAGTTTCACATTATGCCTGATTTCGCCAGATCCAGTCACAATTGTACTTTGGTGAAGCCAAAATTAATAACTTTCAGTGTAAACAGGAGCCATATATTTACATAAAGCGATGCTATGCCAAGTAGTCTGCTAACCTGATAGATACAAAAAGTGTTGGTACGCCTCGTAGGCTGCTAACCTAATACTGATACGAAAAGCGTTGGTACGCCTAGTAGGCTGCTAACCTAATAGATACGAAAAGCGTTGGTACGCCTAGTAGGCTGCTAACCTAATAGATACGAAAAGCGTTGGTACGCTTAGTAGGCTGCTTACCTAATAGATACGAAAAGCGTTGGTACGCCATGCAGGCTGCTAACCTAACAGATACGAAAAGCGTTGGTACGCCTAGTAGGCTGCTAACCTGATAGATACAAAAAGCTTTGGTACGCCTAGCAGGCTGCTAACCTGACAGATACGAACAGCATTGGCACACCTAGTAGGCTGCTAACCTGATAGATATGATTATATACGTGCGTACAGAAGCGTGTTCAGAATGAATGTCCCAGAGGAAAATAAACATGTCACGAGAAAGCTTGTGCAGAAGATAATAACCATGTCAGTCATGCATCAGATGAAATATGTCACGGTTTGACGACTATGTTCTTTAGCCTAAATGTTGCTCAGGAAAGGTCATGAGATATGAATAATAATTATATTATACAGTATTTCTGTCCTGGAGCACAAATAATTATGTATAATTTGATACATGTCATGTATTGTAAATAATGTAAAACTATTTTTTAAACAGTTTTTAGAAGTTTTAGCTGCAACCAGTGATTATTGTCGAACTCAAACTCCCATTTCCAACCCCTTGGCGAGTAAGCGTGGGGACATCAGATTTTCATGTTATCAGGTTGCTGTTGTTATAAATACGTACGCACCCCAAGTCTTTTGATCTAAGGGCGCCTACCTATACCCCTTACCCCGTCCTTAATCCTCAACCCTAAATCTTATCGAACCCCTTGCCCTGCCCCCCCCCCCCCGCACTCTTTCAACCAAAAAACAGAAGGAAAAGAAAATCCGAAAGAATAATCATAATGAACTAAGGCTGTTGTTAGGAGTATTTTGGGAGGAGCTCTATAGTTCTGGAGTCACAAAAGGCTTTAAAATAGGTACCCCTAGCGCAAAAAAACTTGGGGGCCCCGGGACGTACGTACTTGCAACAACATTCTATCAGTTCGTAGTTCCTATGTACGAAAATTTGGCGAGAAAGAGAACAGATCAATAAAAAAAATAAAAAACTATATTATATTTATTGCAAGAAGAACAGTCAAATACCCGTGACAGAAAAACATCCGTTATTGCATTCGTACTAACCAGTTAGCCCGTTGAATCGAAGAATACGAAGATGCGATATTTAAAGTTGACTTTTGGACCAGCAAATATGTGTAAAGAGAGGCGAAGAACGATCTTCCGATCATATTATATTCGATTGTACTCGACGGAAATGTATCTCTTCTTCTGTGGCTAAACAAATCGTAACAAATGATATTAAGGACTGAATTTTGTCCAAAATGGATAAGTCCATGTAATTTACCATCAAAAACTGAGGCAGTGCACAAAAGTACAAGGTTTCATAATTTTTTGTCATTTAGTCACGATATTTCAGGTGCTTGTTCACCGTCTGGCTCCATCATATTATGATTTGACCTCAGTCTACATTGTGTTTGGTACCTGTATAAGTTGTTTTGGGTCAGTCCACGATTATGTCTACATAATTTTTTTGTTTTGGCTCAATCTACAATCTCCTGTGTAATTATCTGCTTTATTTGGTAATGTGTCGTGGGAAGCCGCTGCCCCAGACGGAACACGCTGGGAGGCAGTCAGTGAGGCAATGTCTCGCACTGTATGAAGAGATGCTTACGGAACAAGCCGGGGCAATGCGGAAGAGGAGAAAAACTTGCCCCCAAACAGTCAAACCAGCGACATCCTTTGGCTGTACCATCTATGGAGGGGACTTGTCACTCCCGGATAGGCTTGTCCAGCCACACACAATGCTGCACAAGACTGAATCATATAGACATCCCGAGCACAAGCCCATAGTCTTTCGAGGCTGACGGATGCCAACAAAAATTGATAATGTGTGTCTGGAGCCCCATATTTCACTTGTCAATGGGTCCATTGCCAATGACGTCACAAAGTGTTTTTGATTGTTCTTCCGACACCCAAGATGGCGGGTGGATCAGCTGATGAGTGTAACTTCGAGATATATCTTTAGAAGCGGTTAAAATGCCCGTTGGTTGCATTGCAGTTGACTGTTATGACAGGGGTGGAAAGGATGGGTCCAAGCTGGTCAGATTCCCCTACCAGCCGTGTAAACAAGGGAAAGGAAGTGAAAGAATTGACCGAACGTCTCCCATGTGCATATACACACGTGCCATTGTTTACTGTAGTGAACTACTTTTAGTTCGCCGCCGGTTGGTTCGCGACGCCTCAAGTGCTCGCAGTGCAAATCAGCTAACGAATCAAAATCAGTGCTACAATTGCCATGGTGACGCGTCGGTCCTTACATCAAAGATGGCCGATATGCGCAGTGGGCCTATACGGGGAGGTCAATCAACCAGATTTAATGTATAAAATGGCTAGGATGTTTCGAGACTAATAGCTTTGCATAAGTTACACAATAGCAGTCACTGTCTACAAACCACAAGTACAAGTATTGTAAAAGAAATTTCAAGTTTCGTGAGGCTAGTGGCACACTGGGGTAATTCTGTTCTGCATTTTGTTTGACTCAGTGCGCCAGGCGTCTCTTTCCGCCCGCTGACTCAAGACAGTTCATACGCCGCCCGAACCAGTGTGACAGACTTGTATCAGTGTCTCCAATGCGTCAGATCCAATCTAACTCCATAGTTCACATCTCACACTAAATCTGAGAGAAGATGGACTTGACTCAGTGCACCACCAGCCTGAACCTACTGCTATCATCAAGCGCTGTCCACGTTTACTCTAGAGGTCTTGAAAGACTAGCCGTCAATCAGTGCGTCATCTAAACAGTTGCATATCGTCGAGTATTTTCCATATTGTCGTCTGTGCATTTTTGCCTTTTCGAGAAAATGAGGATTGAAAGTTGTGTAAAATCAGGACGAAAACGCATACAATATTACCTCACAAACACATATCTCGAAATTAGGAGCGAGACCACTATCATGACAAACCTCAACATCGGTAAAATGTCGTATACAACAGTATGGCAATACCCCTCGAAATGTCTGCGAAACCTGGTCTATAACAAAGTAGCAGATTTAAAAAATTCACAACTAAGCAAAGAGCAATGGACAGAAAAAATTCTCCAAATAAAGCTTAACAATAAAATCCTAACACTGATATACGGAAGTAAACGCAGGTTACAGACATTGAGAAAATAATTTATACTACGACAAAAATGGGAGTGTCCTGGCCATATCGGAAGAATAAAAGAAAGCAGATGGACGAGGCGTTGCACTGAATGAAGGTCTAGAACAGGAAAGAAAACAATAGGACGCCCAGAGAGAGGATGGAGAGGTGATAATGTGCGGACAGGTGGACAGGCATGGACAAGACGAATGGAAAACAGAGAAAATTGGAGATCAATGGAAGAGGGCTGAATCCTGCAGTGGACGGGCAAGGCCTAATAACATCAGGGCCGTCTTGTCATCACTATGAGCTCTTGGGCAAAACAATAGGCTGCGTTTTGCCGTTTCAAAAACCAATGTAAATTTGCATGCATGAGACCCCCCCCCCCCTAAACTCTTAGGGCCCCTGGGCAACTGCCTAGTATGCCCAAGCGTTAAGACGGTTCTGGACAATACAACGAGACAAGACATGTGAGAAGAAAGTCAGAAAATAAAATAGCGGCGTTCTGAGTCAGATGTGTACTCCGATCTCATCCGCAACTTCCTCCTGGCTATTGTTATAAGTACGCACGCACGCACCCAATGCGTTTTGCGCTAGGGACGCGTGCGTATACGTACCTATCCCTAACCCCGTCCTTATCCTCAGCCCTAAATCTTATCGAATTCCTAACCCTACGCCCTATCCTTTCAACTAAAAAAATCAGGAGGAAAACAAAAAAACAAAATAAAATCTGAAAATTAAGGCTGTTGTTAGGAGTATTTCGTGAGGAGCTCTCTGGAGTCACTACTGGCTTTAAAATACGTACCCCTAGTGCAAAACACTTGGGGGACGCACGTATTTGTAAAAACATTCTTTGCGCTTCAGACATCCATCTCTGCCTCTGTGAGAAACAGCTCTCGTGTCGCCTGCTGACATTGATTTCTTGCAGCATCGTCAACAACTTATGAGGGTTGTTTATTTTATTTATTTTTTTTGTTTACATGATTGGCAACGATCAGGTAATTGGCGAAACGGCTGACTTGGAAATTCCTACTAGCAACAACACAGGATCGTGCTGAACAGCAAAGCTAACAAACAATCGATACAGTGCTAGACAGTCATATTATTTCTCATATTTCTGCCTGCCACAAATGACACTGGAATCGTTACAGAGCACGGTAATGGCAGATAGATACTAAACTGTTGAGATCAGGGGTTTTCAGCTTTAGTGTCGAGACTTCGAGGGAGGGGTGGGGGGGGGGTGGCCAGGACATTTTTTTCAGTGAAGAGAAGGGGAGGGATGAGGGAGGAAAGGTGACGTGTCGAACACAAAAGATATGCTGATAATTAAAAAAAATCCCCTCTCTCTCCTCTCCCCATCTCTCTGCCCCCCCCCCTCCTCTCTCTCTCTCTCTCTCTCTCTTTCTCTCTGCCTCTCTCACTGTCTCTCTCTGTGTCTCCCTCTTTCTTTCTGTGTACATTTAGGTCTTTCTCTCTCTTTTTCCCTAACTTTCCCTCTCTATGTGTGTGTGTGTGTTTCTCTCTCTCTTTCTCTCTTTCCTCCCGTCCTCTCTTCTCTCTCTCTCTCTCTCTCTCTCTCTCTCTCTCTCTCTCTCTCTCTCTCTCTCTCTCTCTCTCTCTCTCTCTCTCTCTCTCTCTCTGTGAGTGAGAGAGACAAGCTGAGCAGTTTTATTTTCGGGGATGAGGCTGTTCTCATGCGATGATCAGAGCTTTGACAGGGCTCCCCAAGCAAAAAAGCCTAAAAGCCCTGATTTGGGTTAATTTCCCGGCAAATACGGTGACACTTTTGTTTAGTCGCCCGAGGAAAACCGTCGTGAGCAGGTGACATTATAGCTGAATGTGTGCTTTTACCCAGACATGATTGATGTCATGCTTAAAGCATTAGCCACTCCATGGGAAAGTCAATAAAGATAGAAATGAGATTGAGAGATGTTCTGCCTTCCATACTTCTATGTGCATTTATTTCGGGAAATTCAATAAGCGTGCGTGCCATTAAGCCTCCGTGCCATTAAGCGTCCGTGCCAATTGGAGGACCCGGTGGTCTAGAGGCAAGGTGCTCGCCTCTCATGCCGAATGTATCGCGTTCAAATCCCGGTCGGTGCAGGCATGTTGGACCTTTGGGATTTTTCTCATAATTTCCTGTCCCTGATCCTATGGTAGGTAGGATCGAGCACCTAGTCTTATCGGATAAGGACGAAAATTTTGGAGGGCCCGTTTGTATGTTGCGCACGTTAAAGTTATCTTGGCAGTTGAAAATCGAAAAGAGCAGGCCGAACTGCCAGGGCAAAATTCCACCAAAGAAAAAAAAACGAATCCCTACCACAACAAGAAAAAAAAACAACAAGAAAAGTTGAGGTGTAAATGCCAAGGGCAGTGAATCTCCTTAAATAAAGATCTAAACACGCGTCATGCCAATATTGGAGTGGTTTGTAACAAACTATTGTCAATTTGATCATGTTTTTCAATTGGTTCGTTTCACTTAACGCCACAGAGCTTGGGCTCCTAAGAAGTTTTGAATTTTATTTCGTCTTTCAGCGAAAGTTCCAAGGCCACAAATTATGTTTCGTTATCTCAAGAGTGCTCATACGCGCCCGCCGTGCCAAAAAGAAATCTTTGCGAGTGTGCATGCTCAGCCGCCGTGCAAAAAAAAAACAGCGGCCGTGAGAAATTGAGGAGCGGACTTGCGGTGCAAAACATCGTGGTCCACGTCACAATTTTGGGTGACATAATGTATAGATCTGTGTGCTTTTTGTAGTCATCACTGAGAATTTTATACTGTTGTTATTATTCATTTTGTTGCCTTTGTTTTAGCGTGAAACACTTCGGCAAACTGCATGCTTTTTCCGAAGTCTTTAATATTTGAATAAGCCAATTATATTCGTCCATTTGAAAGGGTGAAATAAAAAAAAAATGTGTTTCCAATAGTGCAATAGATTTGAACACCTTTTGTAGCCATCATTCAGAACTTTAAAGGGCCTATCGTTATCGTTACGCTATTTATTTAGCCATTTTGATTATTACTATTCAGCCTGCTTGCAATATGTAATTATAATGCATACTTTTGTATGAATCGCCATTAAAGGAATGTGCTGCAGTGAAAATTAAGATCTGCATCCACGTTTTCTAATGCGTATTATGCTCTGATAATAATAGTGTAACTATGGTGATAGAAACAACGCGCTTGGCTATAATTCCAGTCATTGTCGTGGTAACGGATTATGTCACCCACCATATCTAGACTTTCCTATTATTCAAATGTCACGAAAATGCACACATAAGACCTACATTTTAAAAATTGTTTTCAAACTTTTATCAACGCGCTTTGCCCTCATATTGAAAACTGCATTTATACATGTATATTTTCAAAAAGGTATTTATTACAAATAAAGAATTATATATTACCTTTCTGGTGAAACATTGAAACGAACATTCTCAAAGAAATCCTTAAAATGCTCTTGACAAAATCGCCTAAACTCAGAAAATAAGAAGCTACCAAGTTACACCAAGATCTGTCAAGAACTTTTTTAGAAATGTATGTGTGTATCAAGGACTACTGTACTTTATACAGTAGTCCTTGGTGTGTATGTATGTATGTATGTATGTATGTATGTATGTATGTATGTATGTATGTATGTATGTATGTATGTATGTATGTATGTATGTATGTATTTATGTACGTATGTATGTGTGTGTGTATGTGTGTATGTATGTGTGTATGGATGTGTGTATGTATGTATGTATGTATGTATGTACGTATGTGTCACAAATCCCAGACTGGGAGATGTAATAGTTGATGACAGGACGACAATCACGAACAACAAGTTTAACACGTAACAAAACAATCCATCAGACTCACACATTTATTAAACATAATTATACATATAATAGCGCAGTTACATACATTATATTATCGAAATGAACTGCCGTACAACGGCCTTATTCTCACACACACTCTCCCTCGGATCCACAATCCGGTAGTCACTCCTAAAGGCACTTCGGCCTCAGCCTCTCCCCTCAGGGTCTTAATAGCACATTAATAATTCCATAGCCATCAACATGGCAACAACATAGTATCAGTTCACTAGCCTATCAACATGGCAACAATATAGTATCTCATTCACTCTCATATCTACGTCCCTGTCCGTGGCCTGACTGCCACGACTTTATGTGCCTCCACTGTCCTGCACCGACAGCCTCACTTCTGGCCTATGTGCGGCCTCCGGCCCTATGATGGCCTATCACTTGTGTTCATCGAGGTGGCTCTTCGGCCCGTCCCCGACACCTACAAGAATAACATTACATTGGTATAATACCCTACCATTTCTATTCACTCCACCTCTCCTTACAATCCATGAAGCGTACACACTCTAGTTCACCTTTCACTCACCACACATCTTACGGTAACACACCTCCATCGGAGTACACACTACTCACTCGCGCTACAAATCCATGAACTCACTTTCATCTATCGCTCATGGCGCACATTGCTATATCCAATATCAAGGACTTCCACATTCCTCACATATACTTATTCACACCATGGTAATAGACGAATATAATATAATACATCAATCATAATAATCAATCAACGTTCTACATACCAGTCATTACTGGAAAGACTCTTCCACTAGTCTTCTCGACTGCTCCCTTTCCGCCCGATGGGCTCTTATTCATAGGTCCGCTCCGTCGGACCTTCTAACTTGCAGTGATAGTTATACAGCGCTTTCGCCTCCTTCAGACCCCCCCCACTACTCACAACAGCACGCTTAACTTGCTGTCTACTGTGAGCCCTTCTTACTCTACACCCGCTCTGTAGCAATCCCCTTAATTGCACTCACTCCACTCGTGACAGTATGTATGTATGTATGTATGTATGTATGTATGTGTGTGTGTGTATGTGTGTGGGTGTATGTTTGTATGTATATATGTATGTATGTGTGTGTGTGTGTGTGTCTGTGTGTTTGAATTATTCTGAACAACTGTGAAAATGGCCGTTTTAGTCAGACCACAGTATTATCTGCCTCGGTATATCGTTTACAAAAGTACGGATTTGAACAATTACTATAGATTTATTTCTTTGAATTGAAACTTTCAGACATGAAAGATAAATGGAGAATTGACTGAGCAATATCAAAAGGAGAAAATCAGTCTTTTTATCTAAAATTGTGATTTTCTCTGCGGCACATGAAAAATCAGTTCCATTTTAATTTGCTATCTTGAGTAGATTAGTGCTCATGAATGAACGCCAGGGTTGTGAAGTGCAGGGAAGCGGACGGGAAAGGGGGACATCACTGGAACATTTCCAGAGTAGCCTATCAGATGAACTTTTAACTAACGATCCCGTCGAATTAACTCCCTTCCATGCCCGCATTCCAGACTCCAGCGTTGTTACGTGTTCGCCCGAAATGGCAAAAAAAAAATTACGAGCATAAAAGGTGAGTGGGTCAGAAGATTTGACCTAGATGTGATGTTTACAGTGTGCCCTGGGGACGTTTGGGAGGTAGCAGAGGCGAACAATAGGCCCACTGCTGTCTATTTTATATGAATGTGTGAACTTTCAAAAGATAAGACAGACAGTCAGGCAGACAGACAGATAGGCAGGCGGGCAGAGAGACAGGCATTACTAGACAGAAAGAAAGACAGATATGATACAGACGGACTTGCCCAGGCGAACTGTACTCTTGTCTATTTACATAATTTATACTTGTGAACGTTCAAAAGGTAGACAGTCAACCAGACAGACAGACAGAAAGCAGACAGACAGACAGACAAACAGACAGGCACTACTAAACAGAAAGACAGACAGACAGATAGCTAGATACAGTCGTAACAGAGAGATTAGCACAAGTGGACTGTATTCCTGTCTAAGTACATACATTTGTGAACGTTCAAATGGGAGGCACACAGATAGATAGATAGATAGATAGATAGATAGGTAGGTAGATAGATAGATAGATAGATAGATAGGTAGATAGATAGATAGATAGATAGATAGATAGATAGATAGATAGATAGATAGATAGATAGATAGATAGATAGATAGATAGATAGATGACGCAATGCCCAAACCTGTTATCTCTTTCATTCTATTATTTTCCTTTATTATACACAGTGTTTAATAGCATTACAAGTTCAGAGACCTTGTCACATAAGATTTATAGCTGTAAATCGTGCTGAAATTATTCAAAAACTAGATGACCAACCGGGCATTGCCCGGAATAAACAATCATGTGCTCCTCCCCTCTCTCTCTCTCTCTCTCATATAATAAAAGTAATAATCTAGGGTCTTGCTTCAGAACTCATCCGCACCAGAACACTACGCACCAAGCTGAACGCTTGATACGGTTACTTTTTATGACATATACGATACCATAATATATTACGAAACAAACATGCAAAAATACAGATGTTACATAGCAATAAACATTGCTATTTTTTAAAAATACATGCTTGAAGTAAACAACTTTTAATTATAGCCATCATCTTCCTTATCTCAATTGCCACCTTCCTGCCAAATTTGAGGCCTGAAGAGTGTACAGTTTGGTCAGTTAGTCATGCCAAAGGTTGCAAGTTACTGAAATATATAATAGATTTTGCATTTAAAAGCTATGAAGGACAATCGTGTCCATCAAGTCGTGAAGATCATACTCGAAGCGACAGCCGTAAGGCATAAGGAGATGTATGTTAGGGATAAGCATAGGTTCATTCACTGTGTAATCAGCCTTTTGTAGCTGTCTTTACTTGTTATATGTCTGCCCGAATCGTCTTCCTAAATGTTCACTCCACGAGACCTGATCTGTCATAAACAGCCAGTCTCTCTCCCTTTAATCAGTCTCAATTCATGGTATCCTTTCTGGGGTTGTTGGTTTTTTTGTTCCTTTCTTCTTTTTGTTCTTTATGCCTGTACTTTTCCTTGTTTGTTTGTTTTTTTCTCACTCTTTCTCCTCCATCAAATCGAACATATTATAAAATCTTTATGATCATAATAATTTTATTATGTGGTATCATTTTTTTTTTTTGTTTGGTTATTTGTTGTCTGTTTGTTTATTACTTATTTGGGTTTTTCTCCATTAGTGTATGTAGTCTCTTAAAATTAAATACTGTTGTCCCCCTCCATCTGTTTAATGAAATTCCCGTCAAAATGCACACGTGATTTCCCAAACAAAAAAGCCTACCAAAATACGATCTATATTGCACAGAGTCCATGAATGGAATAATTTTATGTGGCGCACTAGTAAAAAGCGGGGGAAACAAATGACACATTTTTTGGTAACCTAACCGAGATAAATCGGTCAAGCCGACATTGCCCTAAATACCTCATATTATTGTAACATCTCGAACATACATGTAGATTAAGTTGGCGGGTCAAAGTTCATCCCGAGACGGACGGCGCAGCGGTTCGTACTGCGCTATAGAGACAATGCTGCTGTGTCTAGAGTTCGCGGTTTGAATTGTCAGTCCAAAGTCTGAGATTGTTTTGGTCGACTGTCAGAGGCGTAACCCCAGGCTTTTTTGGGGGGGGGGGGGTGAGTGTCATTACAGCAGACAGTTTAAAGATTTTTTTCCAAAGATATGAAATGAATAGATACTGATGTAAAATACATAATTGTCCGTGGTGACTCAATTCTCTCTCTCTCTCTCTCTCTTTCTCTCTCTCTCATTTTTTTTTCTCTCTCTCTCTCTCTCTTTCCCTCATTCTTCTCATCTAACATAACCATACGGTAAGACTGGAGTTAGGGGCGGAAGGGAGGGGTCACACCTTTCCCGTTACCAACCCAAACTTCCGCCTTTACATCCCAGTGACAACATCCATGCACTGGCGATACGCCTGGGAACAAGAAAATAGAACCAATGAGGACAAGTGAACTCGGTTGTCAGTGATATAAATAGTAGGCTATAGCAATATCGGCCAGCCGTTGATGATTTAACATCAGTTGTAGTTTTCCAGGGACAACATGGACGAATTAGTTCAGTGCAAACAAACCAAAGTTCATTCCGCCCGCATCTCTGGGAACAACGCTGTAAGTCTTTCAACCATATAATTATTTTCAGGAGAAGCAAACATTTGATTATAAGTTTAAAAAAAATCCACCTTATTTTCACTCATTTGGCGAATAATTATGAGACCAAACAGTATCAAGAAATTCACCAAAAAACACTGGTCGCACTTAATTCGCAACATAAAAACCAATAATAATAATAATAATAATAATAAAATATATTATTACTATTATGTGAATATGCAATAACCTTCTTAGCAAATCTGAAACAATGAAAACGGTGTTTTTCCAATATTGTCGGTTTGATATCAGTACAAACATAATAATATTATTACTTCAGATTCCCGCCATGATTATCCCTGTTAAATATTATTCTGTTCAATATCGATCAGTATCATTTATTGTGACTCTCATAATCTTTAAATAATTATATCTATTATGTGATCGTACTTAAAATCAGATTGCAGGTGTACAGTAAAGATTATCTTTGCTGGTATAAAAATGCAATTGTAAAGATACTGACTCTTTTTATGTTATCTATTATATATTTCAGTAACTTGCAACCTTTGGCATGAGTAACTGACCAAACTATACACTCTTCAGGCCTTAAATTTGGCAGGGTGGTGGCAATTGAGTTAAGGAAGATGATGACTATAATTGAAAGTTGTTGACTTCAAGCATTTATTTTTAAAAAATAACAATGTTTATTGCAATGTAACATCTGTATTTTTGCATGTTTGTTTCGTAAAATTATAATATCGTGCACGTCATAAAAAGTAACCGTGTCAAGCGTTCAGTTTGGTGCGTGGTGTTCTGTTGCGCATGAGTTCTGAAGCAGGACTGCAGATTACTACTTTTATTTTTATTGTAAGAGAGAGAGAGAGAGAGAAAGGGGGGGGGGGGCATGATTGTTTATTCCGGGCAATGCCCGGTCGGTCAACTAGTACTCTCTGTTTTTCATGGTAATTTACTACAACTCATCATTATCTAGATTTACAATTCAAAATGCTCGAGAAATTTCTTCAAAGTTGTAAAAAAAATTTACAAATCATACACTGTGGTACACCTAAAAATATGATGTGCAAAGCTAGTTTTACAAAGCTAGCCAACTATTTTGGAATTATCCTTTGGTTATTCAGACGTCTCGATGAATAAGTCAGTCAGTCTGTCAATGTATTCGTTTTCAGATTTTTTTCCCATTATTTTGTTTCTTGTTGGTTTTTTTTTACCGTTGGATTTAATAGCCCGATTTACTTTGAGTTTGGGTTTAACGACGAGTCGATAACGGTCAATTTGCGTCTTTCGCGTTTTTGTTTCGTTATCTGACATTGGACGAGCTTTCAGCCCTCAGATTTATTTAATGCGATCAAATAAACGTGAAGTTAAAAATCTAAGGTAGTGTGAAGTATGTCCGAAAACTTGTTCAGTTTAGTTTCACTTTTAATTCTTTTCGAATTTATCGCAAGTTTTGTTGTTGTTGTTGCTGGTGTTGTTGTTCCTTAAGCAGGACTTTGCCCATTACATCTTTTTTTTTTCGCCATACATTAAAACTAATGAAAGTGTCAATTATAAAAGTAGCAGTGTTCAACATGTGATAAAAGGTAATATATTTGCAGAATAAAATGTCCTACGGAATTTGATATAATATATACTTTAATATACTACAGTTTTGGTACTTAGTGATGAAGGCAGTAATATCCGTCTATGTGTGTCGTCGTTCAAGTCAATTGAACGACCCATTTTGTTACTGGGATTAGAATGCGTGCACTACTGTTACAAATACTCCTGCTTAAAATGAGTGCTGCAGTCGCTAATCGCTAATCTCACTGCAGAAACGGCTTAGAACGTGTAATATCTGGAATTGTCTGTAAAAATTTGTATCATAAAGGTAGGCGTATATTTTGCGGAATGTTTTTGTGTGTCTAAAAAGTTGTTGTCAAAGGAAATGGCGAGTGCAGAGACTGGCAAAATTTGTGAGTTATTCTACAGCTGACACCTTATTACCTCACCCCTTATCTATAGTTTACTTCTAATCTCCGCCTTTGCAACCTAGGTTGTGTGTGTGGCGGAGGGGAGGGGTGGGGGTGGGTGGGTAAAATACATAATAAACGGGTCTCAGGTCCATCTGTTGTGAGTAGGCCCTCGATCTACTGAAGTTTCAGATTTTTTTTTCTCTCTTAATCATTAAAATTTCGTGTCAAACAGCCTGCTCATCAATCTTGCTCTTCTGTACATATATTGTATACAAATTCATTAATACGAAAAAATAAGACAATTTACACTGAAATGAAATGTCGTCGATACAGTTTCTGTATTATTTGGCACAGTTGTATAGAAACCAGTATAGAAATTGACTTGTGTCGATGGAACTTCAAGAGCTGAAGAGTACAGAATAATGAATAACTCCAGAGAGTGTAGATGTACAGAGAGGTTTCACTATTGGTCAATTTGCACTGTGAGACACGGAGGGGGGGGGGGGGGGGGGACTCTGCGAAACCACTGTTAGCATAGAGCGGAAAGTCGGTCACTGCGGTAAACAATATCAGTTTGTGCATTTCCACGGGGCGTAAGAGCTTAACAACGGTTCTAAATAGTTTCAATCAGCCCAAAATATGAACAAACCAGAGTAAACAGATAATGCACATTATCTTTGGTGAAGACGATCACTTTCAGTTCTTCAATTTTTTGTTTACCACGGCGGCCTAGTTTCGCGATTTTGGCGGAAGTGAGATCTCTAACTCTGGGCAAGAATAATAATGAAAGTGAAAGGCTAAAAATAAGAACTCTTCAATGTTCATGATTAATTTTGTGCCGTCAGACTCTATAGAACCCATTTTGCATAGGTGTATAATTAATGGGTTGGGGTGCCGAAGGTGGTGGAGCGAAGATTTTAGTGAAAACTAGAGGAGGTGCCCAGCGTTGCCCGGGATAAATCTGCTGCCGCCCTCCTTCTCTCTCTTCTCTCTCTCTCTCTCTCTCTCGCTCTGTCTCTCTCTCTCTCTCTCTCTCTCTCTGTCTGTCTGTCTGTCTCTCTCTCTCCCTCTCTCTCTCTCTCTCTCCTCCCCTTCCATCCTCTTCCCCTAAGTCACCCAGACATCGGTAATAAAATTTAATATGGTTGCGGTCTGAACTGCGTATCATCAGTGTGACCTGTAGGCATATACAAATTCTGAAGCATGTACTTTTTGCAGTTTGGCTAATTTGGCGTGACAGAGAAACAGAAAGACAGTCATACCGTGTGAGAGTTCTGTTCATACATGGATCTTTCAGCTGTTGCTTGCATTTGATATCAGAAAAAAGTGTTGCAAAACACCATTTAGTGTGGAAGAAATTGGTATCTCACGTCCTCTCCCTTTTTGGATGGCACGCCTTTGATATTTTAATTAATGGACACGCGCACTAATGTTGTGTGAGGGGAAGGAAAGGGGGAGTGTGGTAGGCATTGGAAAAAATGTATGACAGGTAAGAAGTGATATGTGTCCAATACTATGACCAATATGATACAGTCAACACCTATGCTGTGGGAAAAACCTGTGATATAGCAAAATTCTATGATTTAGCAAAAACCTACGATATAGCAAAAACCTATGACATAGCAGAAGCCTATGATATAGCAAAAAAAAACAAAAAACACGATATAGCAGGCACTCATGATTTAACAGAAACCTACGACATAGCTAAAATCCGTGATAAAGCAAAAACCTATGATATAGCAAAAACCCATTATGTAGCAAAAATCTATGATGTAATACAAATTTGTGATATAGGAAAGACCTTTGGTACAGCAAAAACCTATGACATGGCAAAAACCTATGATTTTAGCAAAAGCCCGGTATGTAGCAAAAACATATGATATAATAAAAAATCTGTGATATAGGAAAGGTCTATGGTATAGCAAAAAGCTATGCTATTGCAGACACCTATAATTATATAGCAAAAACCTATGACATAGCAAAAACCAAGTATGTAGCAAAGACCTGTTTTATGATAAAAATCTGTGGTGTGGGAAAGACCTATGATATCGCAAAAACCTATGTAAAAACCTGCTCTATTATACAGCAAAAACCCATTACGTAGCAAATACCTAGGATACAGCAAAAACCTATGATATAGCAAACGCCTATGGGTATAGCGTGTGCCCATCTAACAAACGCCTCTGACTATTTTGCCGGTGTCAGCATGTTTAATTAACGACCACTGACGTTCTCTGCCAAACAATGCCGTGCGTTTTGATGACTTGTGATCTGTCACTCTAATGAACCGAACTTGATAGTTGATTACACCCTCACTGATGATGCCCGTCTGTCAGTGTTAACTTAATCACGGTGGTAGATCGACATGCGTGTATTCTAATGTAGCTCCCTCTCCCTCTCTCTCTCTGTATCCGGAATTTTACACAGGAGGTGAGTGAATCGTGGTCTTTGTGGGTTTTAATTATTGATATTGTTACCATAAATTTTTTTGTTGTTTTTCGTGAGAATTCGTTTTTAATTCATTCTTTTCCTACGGTCACCTGTTCCATTTTTAATTTAATGGCTGGCGATAGTCCAACCAGAGTAGTGATAATAAATGAACAAATGAATAAATAAATAGATAAATAAATAAATAACACATATGCAGATCTTCTCATCAAGCTTTAAGAGCTATACAATCATTCTTCAACTCACATTCAGTTCACCAGTACAAAGAACATACTATTATGGAACAACAGTTAGAAGCGCCCATTTGCATTCCATCAATTAAAAAGGTGTGTTTTCGTGCCTTTCTGAAATATTTCAGTGTTTTGTATATCTCTTAGGGTTCGAGGCAGTGATCCAGTGGTAGACCATTGCGTAATCATTAAAAAAAGCATTAGTGGACAAAGTCTGTTCTTCAAGCACACGCGACAAAGCTTGAGTTGTGTCACAATTTCCTTCCTGCGTGACAAACAGTTGTTATTTTTCCGTCGAGAAAGGCACCTGCTGTACACTGTACTGTACTGTACTGTACTGTACTGTACTAACACAGGCTTACTAATACATGTACTATTGTTCTACTGAACATTGCTGAGTTTCTTTGTTCATAATTCAGGACATCATCGCTGTCTGTTTTGTGTTAACTACACTTTAATCTAGTGAAGCTCAAGATAGGCGGGCGTGGCAAAGTTTTGGTAGGGTGTGGGAATATAATACTAACTTTGTCCGATTATCTGGGGTGCACAATTTTTTTTAAAATATAATTGACCTAGGGCATGAGACGAAAAGGGCTGAGAAACACTGATTTAATCTTCTCTTGGCCACTTATTCAGACCTTTTTCTTTTTCACTGGCCTTTTGTTGCTCAACAAACGAATGTTTTTGTGAATGTTTTTAAAAAAATATAATAATATTATCTTACTATAATAGAGCTGGTGTCAGGTCAGAAAAATCTGCTACTGGTAACATGTAATCCAGTACAACCTGTTTCATGAACTGGTATGCTAGCATGGTATCAGTGGGCGTGCACCTGTCGGTGCAAACGGCCAGGGCGGAGGAGGTTTCATCTAACCCAACGGCCACATGCTAGGGCACAATGTGACCCTCAGTACTTGAGTCCTTCATATTGGCCCCCGGTAGCGGTGTGGTCATAGGCTTGTTTGCCTAAATCACAGACGAAGAATTGAGCAAACTTCCCGGACGCAGCTTCGAAGCTGGCGGCAGCAGGCCAGTGGTTGATTGATAGGGCAGATGGCAATATACCGTCACTCTGGCCTGGATATCGTGACACAGAGCATCCACCAGTATTGGTGTTCTTTGGTTTGGGTCTTTCACCCTAGTCAGTTGGGACTGCGAGGCTGTGGAGTAGCCTACAGGCAGCCGGTCAGGCAATATGACTGTCCCTCTGGCATCCTCCTGCACCTGGATACATTTCCAGTCGTCTTGACCCTGTCTTGCCACTTGGATAAGTTGTGTCCAGGCGAGAGAGTGAGTCTGATGTTTGCGCAGCTCTTTCTCACTAAAAAATATTCTTTGCGCCAGTCTTAACACTCACCTCGTCTTCTTTCATCTTTGTCTCGTCTTCTTTCCTCTCAAAATTCCAACGGCGATGGGCGAGTGCGGTGGCAGCAGGTTTGGATAGACTGGAAGCTGTTAGCACAGACCTACACGTTGGTGGCTGTGGGCTATGGTCGCTTCATCGTCGATTGAAGTGGAGGCGTGGGGAGGCAGCACCCACAGTAGCTGAGCAGCCTTATTTAAGGATAGCACTGCTCACCTCAACTGAGGAAGGGGCTAGAAAAGGTGCCCTAAAGAAAGCCCACTTCACATCACCCTGTGTCAGGGTTAGGACTAGAAGTGTCGTGCTGGGTCACGGCTTGTTTATTTCATGGTCTCGTTAACTTTAGCCAGTGCAAATGTCCTTGAACTATTCTCGTGGACAGTTTGTTTTTGTAACGCTTTTTCTTAGAGATGGAAAGAAAGTGGGGCGGGATAGAATAAATGGAGGAGTTGACAGTGACGGTGCAATTTTCGACCCCGTGGTTTGGATGAACTCTAGCAGGGAAGAGAGGGGGGCGAATAAGGGCGAGATAGTAAATTCGTACATAAAACGTAGAGGGTTGGAGACTTTAGGAAGGGTTTTGATATGTTAATTTGACCTTGTCTGTTACTAGTGCAAGGCCGTGACCGATTTCCATGCAGAATCTATTAATACTACGAGCTGAGCTCGAAATGGATGCACCAATCAAATTTGGGCAGTTGGCTGGGGATTTGCAGATGGCCGAGCAGTATTTAAGCGGAGCCATTCCCACGTTTCTTCACTCCATGCAGAATTATCCATCTGCGAAGGTAGTCGGCGGGATTCAGCCAGAGAGAATCAGAAGATTGTTAAAGTCATGCCTATGACCTTGATAGACATTGGAATGAGACCATACGCTTCCTACAAATCATCTACTGCTATTATCTCCGGCTCCCTGATCTCGTATCAGGGACCAAGTGTAAGTGTTTGTCTATTGATTCGACGATGAACGTGAAGCTGACCTTAAATTCTCCAGTAGAAGTGCTACCGAAGAATGCAAGACTACAATGTATTTTAACTTGCACTAGATCTAGCATGAATGTCTGGTATACACATTTGTAAATTGAAATTGATGTGTCTGGATGAGGCTGGGGATTGCCAGCCCATCCTAGAGTAGATCTAGATCTAACTTAACTACGTCAGTTGTATTGACGAGTTTGATCCTTTGTAAGCGGTAGGCACAAATAACTGAGTTAACATTGTCGTCTGAGACATTAGAATATTATTTGTTAGATAGTAGGCAGACTATATCTGGAAGATAGATAAGTAATAATTAAATTGTGAATGAGTCAGAATGATCTAATCTTTTAGGAATCTAGAGGAGACTTCTAGTGATATATTATGGAATTTTCATTTGATGCTGCTGATGTTGTCCTTTTAATATGTAAGAGCTAGACGAAATTTGTTAGGGATTTTAAGGTAAATAAATTTGTGGCCCTGCAGGTCCTTTGATAAAACTTATTCGAATTGTTATTAGTATATGTGGCATGGTATGGAAGAATAATTCCTAAAAACCTCTCGATATTTTAAATGCAGTCGTAACCCCAATAATTCCATATAACCCAACTCGTAACACTGGAGAGGGACCCTTAAAGAACTTAAATAACGCCATGCCATAGGTAAATTATTTTAAAATCTATTGTATTTTTATTCCATTGTTTAATATTGTACTGTTGTAACATTGTGTTTTCAGGTCCTTTTATTATAGATTTTAGGCAATTTGTATTAATTTAACATGTTGTTTCAATTTCATATGGTGAACTCAACATCCCATTGACCCGACGACACCGGCGAGGGACACTTTCACCGTACAGATCTACCTGAGACAGAACGCATTTTTGGGCTTGGAGCTATGGTTTGAGGATATTTACCATCTGAATTCCTCAAAAACAAAGTTAAGTGAACCATCTATTAACAGTCTTGAGGAGGGCGACGTACTTTCCGCTCTGTGTGTTTCCGGGCTATTTTACCATTTACTATATGTTTAGTTTAAGAGCGGGAGGTTGGTTGGGGTCATAGTTTAGCATATCTTCTTTGCCATTACGAAGGATATTGGAGTGCCTTGGTGGCTATTTATAACTCGGGGGGATTTGCTTTACTGTGAATAGTTCTTTTAGGGATCCAGTATTCGTATAGATTGTGGCGTTTTTCTTACTTCCTCACTTTTCTTTAGGAAGATGTCTCTCCTGTCTTCTTCTTAAACTTTCTGTAATATAGGTTAGGACTTGTAGGGTCTGTTATCGTTCGTATTACTTGTCAGTATACCGTCTTGTTAATTGTATTTCTTTTTGCTTCCTTATAAACTTTAAACTACTATACTAACATTGTTATGTTTACAATATATGCCTGAGGTGTTTCACGTGCTAAAACCACGTTGAATTGTAATCTGGTATTGACATATGAGAGAGAGAGAGATATAATAAATTTTTGTTTACGTGCTAATTTCACGTTGAATATAGAGAGAATAATTTTGCAGTGGTAACAGAAGACACTGCGTGTCCGCGTTTTAAGAAGAGAGAGATATTCAAATTTGTCGCGTTGAGAGAGAGATATAATTTTGATTCGTCGCATTGAGAGAGCGATTCATTTTTCACAGTGATAACAGAGGACACTGGTTCGTCGCGTTGAGAGAGACATAAATTTTTGAGAGTGATCACTCAAGACACTAATTTATCGCATTAAAGGCGATATATATATTTTATTGCAGTGGGAGCAACGGATAGACGGCACTGCCTTACTAGAATTCATATTCAGAGAGAGGAAGATAAAGTTTTTGCAGTGGAAGACACACTGCCTGCAATTTACAGAGAGAGATAGAACGTTCTTTTCGCGAAGCAGTGCTAACGTAAGACACTGAATTAATATTAACAGAGAATAACTGTTATAAATAATATAATTGATACCGCGATATACAGTAGGTAAATACTTACTAATTACAGACTTTAACATATCATGGCCGAGTTTCTTAAATACATTGAATCTGCCAAAGTTCTGGGTATACCAGAAGAAGAACGCGCCTCGTGGTGCGAACGACAATTACAACAAGACCGAGATCGTGAGGATCGAAAAGAAGCAAGAGAAAGAGAAAGAGAAAAAGAATTAGAGAGAGAAAAGGAAAGAGAAAGAGAAAGAGAAAAAGAAGAAAGAGAAAGAGAAAAAGAAAGAGAGAGAGAAAAGGAAAGGCAGCATGAACTCGCAATAGAGAAGTCAATCCCCGCACTTCGATCTTCTGAAAACACTTCGGATGTAAATATAAATCCAGATTTATCTGAATCGCAAAGACAAGATATAAGAGATTTGCTTAACGAGTTTACTACAGTCTTTACTGATCTACCAGGTAATACTTCTTTGGTACAGCATGTTATAAGATTAAAGACGGATATACCCGTCTTTGTTAAACCATACCTGCGTCCACTGCACGCACAGGAGACTATAATATCCGAGGTACGTAACATGTTTCACCTGGGAGTGATAGAGCGATCGACGAGCCCATATAACTCACCCATCGTCTTAGTGAAAAAAAAAGATGATACGGTGCGTTTTTGTATTGACTATCGTAAACTTAATGAGATTACGACATATGACGCTGAACCGATTCCCAACCAGGAGAATCTTTTTGCTCAGTTAGCGAGGGCAACGATTTTTTCTAAAATTGACCTTTCCAAAGGCTATTGGCAAATTCCGCTTGATGAGAATAGCAAGCAATATACCGCTTTTCAGACTCCGTTGGGTCTTATGCAGTGGCGCTATATGCCTTTCGGGTTAGTTACAGCCCCTGCCACTTTCGCCCGTATGATGACAATATTGCTCCAGGGTATGAATTCCGTATTGTCGTATTTTGACGACATTTGTATTTATGAAACCAATTGGTCGGGCCACCTTGCAGCCCTACGACAAGTTTTTATTGCTCTTCGTCGAGCTGGCCTTACGGCGAAACCCAGTAAGGTGTTTTTAGGATATAATGAAATTAATTTTCTGGGCCATACAATTGCCCATGGCGTTCAGACTCCTGATGACAAGAAGATAACTACCATCTTAAAGCTCCAACCTCCTCGAACTAAGAAAGAAGTTCGTAGTTTATTGGGCTTTCTCAACTATTATAGGAAATTCATTCCAAATTTTTCTTCGCTTACAGCTCCGTTGTCGGACCTCACAAGAAAGAATTTTCCTAATAAAGTAAAGTGGACAACCGAATGTGCTGATACACTTCGTACCGTTCAACAACTGTTTTCCACTTCCCCCATTCTCATACTGCCAGATATAAACCAAATATTTATTGTCCGCACTGATGCGTCGGACAAGGGATTGGGAGCTGTGTTATTACAGGAACGAGACGATACCTTGCGGCCATGTCTATACGCCAGCCGCAAGTTGCTAGATAGGGAATGCCGCTATGCAATTATCGAGCGAGAGTGCCTCGCTATTATTTTTGCTGTAAACGCATTTTCGCGATATCTACTCATGTCCGAGTTTATAATTGAAACGGACCATCGTCCGTTGTTATTCTTAAAGGCTAACAGGGCTAAAAATGCTCGATTAACCAGGTGGAGTCTTGCACTCCAGGAATACCGGTTTGTTATCCGGGCTATCCCTGGCGGTGACAATTCCCAAGCTGATATTTTGTCACGTCTAATTTAGTTTCCTATTAAAGAGTGTTGTGTCTTGTATTGGGGTTGGATAGTGCTTGTCCCCCTCAATTCTAGACGGTGGATGGATTCACATTTATCTTGTTCATTACTTTATGAACCAGTTTTACAATCTTTTTTTGTGAATAACCTCTTTCCACCAGCGTCATTCCGGACTGTGACCTGAACTTCTGACAAACCTGACGCCCTTGTCAGCGGGTCAATGAGATGGAGACATGGCAAACCAAGCTACCAGAGCTACTGCTGCCATTGGATACCACAGTATTTTAATTAACAATATATTGTGTGTGTATGTGTATATAAGCAGCAATTATGTGTGTTGACTAGATAATTATGAGCCTATTCCTTCAGTAAGGCTTCATTGTTTGATAATAGTTATACTTTAATCCAGCAGTATACAGTGATATACTCATTCTCATTATAGATGTTCCTGAGAATTTTGATTGTGTGCAGTAAGAATGTTTCGATAGAATAGATTCTATAGAACGTGACATCAATAATTGTATGCGTTTTGTCCATCCAATATGCACGTTCTTAGTTAGATTTTTTTTTTTTGGTCTCAAGCTTAAGGCTCGTTTTTCTACAGTAGTACTTAAGCCCCTACCACAATAACTTTGGGATTTCTTGGATCCTATCGTGTAAATTTTTATTAAAATTTTCACTGGGGTGGGGGATGTCAGGGTTAGGACTAGAAGTGTCGTGCTGGGTCACGGCTTGTTTATTTCATGGTCTCGTTAACTTTAGCCAGTGCAAATGTCCTTGAACTATTCTCGTGGACAGTTTGTTTTTGTAACGCTTTTTCTTAGAGATGGAAAGAAAGTGGGGCGGGATAGAATAAATGGAGGAGTTGACAGTGACGGTGCAATTTTCGACCCCGTGGTTTGGATGAACTCTAGCAGGGAAGAGAGGGGGGCGAATAAGGGCGAGATAGTAAATTCGTACATAAAACGTAGAGGGTTGGAGACTTTAGGAAGGGTTTTGATATGTTAATTTGACCTTGTCTGTTACTAGTGCAAGGCCGTGACCGATTTCCATGCAGAATCTATTAATACTACGAGCTGAGCTCGAAATGGATGCACCAATCAAATTTGGGCAGTTGGCTGGGGATTTGCAGATGGCCGAGCAGTATTTAAGCGGAGCCATTCCCACGTTTCTTCACTCCATGCAGAATTATCCATCTGCGAAGGTAGTCGGCGGGATTCAGCCAGAGAGAATCAGAAGATTGTTAAAGTCATGCCTATGACCTTGATAGACATTGGAATGAGACCATACGCTTCCTACAAATCATCTACTGCTATTATCTCCGGCTCCCTGATCTCGTATCAGGGACCAAGTGTAAGTGTTTGTCTATTGATTCGACGATGAACGTGAAGCAGACCTTAAATTCTCCAGTAGAAGTGCTACCGAAGAATGCAAGACTACAATGTATTTTAACTTGCACTAGATCTAGCATGAATGTCTGGTATACACATTTGTAAATTGAAATTGATGTGTCTGGATGAGGCTGGGGATTGCCAGCCCATCCTAGAGTAGATCTAGATCTAACTTAACTACGTCAGTTGTATTGACGAGTTTGATCCTTTGTAAGCGGTAGGCACAAATAACTGAGTTAACATTGTCGTCTGAGACATTAGAATATTATTTGTTAGATAGTAGGCAGACTATATCTGGAAGATAGATAAGTAATAATTAAATTGTGAATGAGTCAGAATGATCTAATCTTTTAGGAATCTAGAGGAGACTTCTAGTGATATATTATGGAATTTTCATTTGATGCTGCTGATGTTGTCCTTTTAATATGTAAGAGCTAGACGAAATTTGTTAGGGATTTTAAGGTAAATAAATTTGTGGCCCTGCAGGTCCTTTGATAAAACTTATTCGAATTGTTATTAGTATATGTGGCATGGTATGGAAGAATAATTCCTAAAAACCTCTCGATATTTTAAATGCAGTCGTAACCCCAATAATTCCATATAACCCAACTCGTAACACCCTGACTGGTATACCGCGACCAGTGGGGATCCCTTTTTGCGGTCGAAACAAAAAGAAATTCAGCTTACTCAGGCTAGGAGCCTGGAATATACGCACACTACAGGACAACTCAAACAACCCGGAAAGACGCACTGCACTTATTGCCGTTGAGCTCAGCAGGTACAACCTGGACATAGTGGCACTCAGTGAGACCAGACTCCCTGATAGTGGCCAACTCAAAGAGCTCAGTGGTGGATACACCTTCTTCTGGAAAGGCAAGGGTGCAGTCGAACCGAGACAGCATGGTGTTGGGTTTGCAATTAAAAATGACCTTGTCAGAAACTTGCAGTCCATGCCAATTGAAATAAATGACAGGCTAATGACACTCAGGATCCCAGTTGGGAAAAGCCAGTCAGCCACCCTCATTAGCGCATATGCGCCCACCATGACAAACCCAGATGAAGCCAAAGACAAGCTCTATTCTGATCTAGAATCTGTCATATGCTCTGTCCCGGCAGCTGATAAGCTGATTCTCTTGGGGGACTTCAATGCTAGGGTTGCTCCGAAATCTCAGCGTGGCCAAATGTTTTGGGCCCTCATGGAGTTGGTTCTTGCAATAACAATGGGTTGCGCTTACTTACTTTGTGCGCTGAATTTGGCCTGTTCATTACCAACACAAATTTTAGTCTCCCCGTGAGAAACAGAACGTCATGGATGCATCCCCGCTCAAAGCATTGGCATCTCATAGACTATGTCATTGTGAGGAAGACTGACAGAAAGGATGTCCTTGTAACAAAGGCGATGTGTGGTGCCGAGTGTGGAACTGACCACAGACTCATTGTTGGCAAGCTCAGACTAACATTGAGGCGCAATAGACGCCCTCAAGGGAAAGCGCCACCTAAACGCCTAAATGTTTCCAAACTCTGCTCAGCTGAGAAACAGAGCGAGCTCTCATCAGAACTCTCCTCAAAATTGGATTGCGTGACTTTTGACCCTGAGAACATTGAACAGAGCTGGACTGACCTAAATACGACTGTACACTCTTGCGCCAGCAGCATAGTTGGTTTTCCTGTCCGCAAGCACCAGGACTGGTTCAATGATAATGATAATGAAATCAAAGTGCTCATCAAAGAAAAAAATAGTCTCATCCAAGCTCACTGCAGTGACCCCTCTTCCACAGCAGAAGCTGATGCACTGCGTGCATGTAAGGGTGTACTCCAGAAGAAGCTGAGGAAAATGAAAAATGACTGGCTTGAAGAGCGAGTAAGAGAAACTCAGAAATATGCCGACACAAACAACACTAGAAAGTTCTTTGAGAGCCTCCGAGCTGTGTTTGGACCATCCCGCTCTGGCACTACGCCACTTCTTGCGTCAGATGGTTCAACACGCATTGTTGAATTGAATGCCATAATTCAGCGTTGGGCAGAACATTTCGGAGGTGTGCTAAATCGGCCATCAAATATAAATACTGAGTCCATTGACCGCCTCCCTCAGACTCCTATTAATGCAGCTCTTGCCAAGCCATTCACAGCAAATGAGACCCGAACTGCCACAAATCAGATGTCCTTTAACAAATCACCAGGCGTGGATTCAATTCCTGCAGAGGTGTATGCCTTCGGTGGAGAAAAGCTTATTGACAGGTTGACCGAGTTGTTCAATCATATGTTGAAAGCAGGGAAGCTGCCACAGGACTTCAAAGATGCTTCAATCATCCATCTGTACAAAAACAAAGGGGACAGCCAAGTCTGTGACAACCATCGGGGAATCTCTCTACTTTCAATTGCTGGCAAAATATTGGCAAGAATGCTTCTGAATCGCCTTCTTGATCAACTCTCGCCAAATGACTTGCTTCCCGAGAGCCAATGTGGCTTTCGTAAAGAGAGGGGAACGGCGGATATGATTTTTGCTGCCAGACAGATTCAGGAAAAATGCATGGAACAAAATAAAGCGCTGTATATCACATTTGTTGACCTCACAAAAGCATTTGACACAGTGTGTCGTGAAGGCCTCTGGAAAATCTTGGCGAAGTTTGGGTGTCCACCCGAATTCATCACAATAGTGCGCCAGTTTCATGATGGCATGCAAGCTGCAGTCAAAAGTAACGGCAGTGTTTCAGAGCCCTTTGCTGTCACAAATGGGGTAAAACAGGGTTGTGTCTTAGCCCCAACTCTGTTCAGCATCATGTTCTCTGCAATGCTACAAGAAGCCTTTAGCTCTCCTCCTCAAGGGGTAAGCATCAAGTACCGAACTGATGGCAGTCTATTCAACCTCAGGAGACTTCAGGCAAAAACCAAAACCAAAAGTACTCAAGTCTGTGACCTACTATTTGCTGATGATTGTGCACTTCTGGCACACGATGAGGATAGCATGCAAAACTGTGTTGATAAGTTCTCTAGTGCCTGTGACAACTTTGGCCTCACAATAAGCACAAAGAAGACGGAAGTGCTCCATCAGCCTACTCCAGACGACAAGTATCCTGTGACCCCAAATATCAAAGTCCATGACAGTCTTCTGAAGGTGTCGGAGAACTTCACCTATCTTGGCAGTACACTGTCTTCCGCGGCTCGTGTTGATACTGAAATTCTCTCAAGAATCAGCAAAGCCAGCTCTGCATTTGGCAGGCTTCGAAAGAGAGTGTGGGATGTTGCCGGCATTCGCACAGACACTAAGCTGAAAGTGTACAATGCTGTGGTCCTTCCCACCCTACTCTATGGGGCTGAAACCTGGACAGTGTACCAATTGCATGCCAGAAAGCTAAATCACTTTCATCTGGCCTGCCTTAGAAAGATCCTAAGGATCAAATGGCAGGATAAAATTCCAGACACTGAGGTCCTCAATCGTGCCAAGGAATTGAGCGTCTTCTGCCACCTGAAAAAAATTCAGCTACGTTGGGCAGGACATGTTGTCAGAATGCCCGACTCCAGACTCCCTAAGCAAATCTTCTTCTCTGAGCTCTCCAATGGAACGAGGAATGTTGGGGCCCCAAAGAGACGTTACAAAGACACTCTCAAGCAATCACTGAAGGCCTTTGCCATTGATGTGAGTGAGTGGGAAAAGCTCTCGCTTGATCGTGCAAAGTGGAGGGCGGCCCTTACCAGAGGCAGCAAAGCATGGGAAGCTGACAGAGTCCAGCAGGCTATCAAAAAAAGAGAACGGCGCAAGAAAAGGCCCACTGGTACTGAACCAACGGAGCACTCTTGTCATTTATGCGGAAGGGTCTGCAGGGCAAAAATAGGACTTATCAGTCACATGAGAAGCCATAAGTCATGAAAGAACAGTCTTTCCATTCTGTCCTCTGTGTCCTTTAGTTCTCTTTATTGTCCATGTGTTGAAATTCTCAACAATTTCTGTTCTTTATTCCTCTGGTGTTGTTAAGGTCATCATCATACCTGATGGACGAACTATTATAATAGAGCTAGAGGGTGAATCTGTAAGCAGCTAAAGCTGGTCGACTACGCCATCAAAATTATGAAACTTGGTGTCCTGCATCAATTTTTGACGAAGAGTTACTTGGACACATTCATTTTGAACAAAAATCACTCTTTACTATTATATATTAAAATTATTTGAGTCGCAAAAACAGAGACGCATTTTCGCCGAATAGATTCGAAAAGCATGATCAGAAATTCCGTCCTTGACCTCTAGCTCTCTTTACACATTGGTGGTCGAAAATCAACGTAATTACCTGTATTTCTACGTGAAACTGTGGTGTAACAGTAAGTTCTATTATTCATTGCATCGTCTCCAAATGCTTAGATCTGGACATACGGTTGCGTTTGGTACATGGAAAATTTGTTAGTACAATGTAATATATTATCCACTCTGCTTACTATTCGAATTAATTGAAAAAAATCCCCCCCAAAATTTTGGAATTTTTAAAAACATAATATTCAGGGTAATATATTATCCACTCTGCTTACTATTCGTGTCGATTGAACCCCCCCCCCCCCTTAGAGTAATATATTATCCACTTTGCTTCCTATTCGTGTTGATTGAATAAATCCCCCCCCCCCCCCCCAAACGTTTTGATTACGATCGTTTTTGTACATTTTCAATTTTCATCCCCTCAGATTTCGAACACAGACCATCTTTAAGATTAAAGTGGTACAGATGCCTAATGTTCTTTTTTTTTTTTTCTTCTTCGAAAACTTCGGTGGACTCTTGAGGTTTGTGTCAGGTTTAAAGCTGGGGTTTTGGTTATACAGCTTAGCAACTTTCCTGGTGCAGATGAATTTCGATAAAAGGCATTTTATCGGTTATTTGTGCACAAGCCAGAATAATCTTTTCAGATTAGAACAAGCAGCGCAGTGGGCATGATTTCTTTTTCTGTCTCTCTTTCATATAATTATAATCATTACCAGGTAACTGAACATCATTTTTTTAATATGCACTGTTGGGAGGAAAAGGTGGAGATCTGCCTGACTTGTCAAGGTTGTACCAGCACTTAGTAGCAGTGTGGCCAACGATTTCTATTAACACTTCAAGTGTAGCAGGCAATTCAAAACCACACACACACAAAAAAAAATGCGAGAAGAGAAAAAAGGGCGACCTAAGTTTTTGTTTGTTCCAATTCCAATTTTGGACAACTGAGAAACTGGACGTTAAACGAGTGAGGCTTCAGTACTACGGTAAGGAGTTGGAATAAATCGGTACTGTAAGACAGCTTGATAAGTGCCATAATGCATTTTAAACAAGTGTCAAATGTGCATTTGTTATATAGCATTTTTACATACTAAGAGATCTCCACTTTTTCAAGATATGGAGAAAGAACAAACAAGAACATTACTAAGATCGCGAAAATGGATACAGTTTCGTAGTGTAGCCAGTAAACTTGTGAATAACGGTACGCTAATTCTACGCCCTTAGAAATCGACATGCTGTCCTTTGTCTATTTGAAACAAGAAACGAGATAGAGAAATGCTTTGTCTCAACAATCTTTACTGAGCTCAATACCGTGCGATACAGTGACCGTGAATGACTAAACCATTCGCATGTTGTCATGCTTTTGTAGTACCAATGTACCTATGAGATAAAGCAACGATTGCATACTGCACAGCTTTGATAATAGCTGATAAAAAAAAAAAAAAGATATTAACCTTCCAGGTTTTAAGAGTGGAATAAGGACACGTGTTGTTAATTCTCATGTTTCTTGCCAAATTTAAATTGTGTTTTAAAGAATATTATGTCATACATTTTGTTAAATACTCACACGCAGAGATTTCATTCCCATTGGAGAAGGGGGAGGGGAGGATAATAATTTAACCATCTACGGTAATGTGTCCTCTTTAAAGACAAATCTACCTATATCACCTGTCCTGCAATACAGTTTCACATACACAGCACATGAGGCACAAGACGGTTGATTTTTTTTTCTCGATTGGGATTCATAAATTATACTCTTTCGTGAGATCTTGCATTGAAGCTTTGGATAATTCCCCCGTTGCGTTGTGACTTGAAAGCTCTAGTACAGTGTTCCTCAACCTTTTTTGTCCCACGCCCCACTCCAATTTTCAAAAAAGAAAAAAACGTGCGCCGCGCTATGATTGGACTAAGTTAGTATACAGTATATATTATGTATATTTTAATGCCCTTTTCTGAAGACCCATGCCCCACCGGTATGATTCACCTTGAGAAACACTGATCTAGTGTGTGAGTAATGAAATCAGCAAGCTAAAAAAGTGATATCGAGCATGTAACAGAGATATGGAAATATTCAATAGGATTTCATAAGTCCTAAATCTGTGTGTCCGTTCTGTGAAGTTAGTATAATAGTAATACATTCAGTATTAATGGTTTTAAATAGCAGTGGAAGTTATTATTACTGTATATACTAGTAAGAAAACCGCCTTTATGCTGTATGAAAGGGAGTTTAAATGGTGTAGTAATTTTAATGGAGTTTACAAAGCAGAACAGAATGCAAACAACTTGATAAGGATAAGTTAATGTAAGAATCCTTTTATTGTCCTGTGGGAGAAATTCTCTTATACAGAGCATTTATGGGCAACTACATGATATGCACATTTTTAGGCATCATTACATGTATCATAACTCAATAAAGTCAGTAAATACAAGACGTGACATGGTAAGGAACCTTATTGAAATATGGCGCACATCTTGCTATAGTGTCTCGTTGAGGCGAACTGCAGAGGGCTAAACCGATCTTCTGTCTCTTTCTGTATCTATAATCTTTACATGGTGCGCCGTCCGGGTGTAAAGATTATACACACTGCTGAATAACTTCATTGCAGGATTCAGTGAGCACTGAGAATGTTGTTCACTGAATCCAGAAGTCGTGGTGACCCCCCCCCCCCGCCGCCCCCCCCCCTCCCCCGTCGTTCATAACTTGTCGCCTGAACCTTCTCGCGAGCTGTCTCTGATCCTATCGTAAGTAGGATCTACCACCTAGTCTTCTGGGATAAGGACGAAAAACACAGAGGGTCCGTGTGCACGTTGCGAGCCTTACAGATACCTTGGCAGTTGAAAGGCGAGAAGAGCATGCCGAACAAGGCCGGTACCCGGGCAAAAATTCTAAAAAAAACTAATCCCTAGAATAAAAAGACACAGAAACAGGAGCAAGAAAAGTGAGGTGTAAATGCCAAGAGTGGGGAACCTCCTAAACTAAAGACCTAATACTCCCCACCCTCTCGAGAGCCAGGAGTTCAATTATTTAGGCCGTTTTGCGGCTTATTCTTCGGTCGCGTCTCATTGTATGCTCTCATGTAGCCTGTCAGATCTGCAACGATTATTTCATTTCTTCATACCCGGTGTCAGGAAGATACGTTCAGTACCGTAGTTTTCGGGCCTGTTTGGTAAGAAAAGAGTTTTGTTGTTGTTAGTAACACCGAGATGAGATAGAGAAGCAGAATCCATGAAGTTGAATGATGCGGACTGAGCAGTGCCACCGCTGCTCCGAGGGTCCTGCTGTTGCAGTTTTCCGGGAAACCGACTACTGAGCTCGAATACTGGTCCTGTCTCGGTGGGTCCCTCGTACAAGGTGTATGCGAACGAGTGGTACTAGCAGATGATCACCGTTTCGCCTATGACCATTCCGCAGCCTCCGGGCTCCGGATAAGCCCGATCCCAGGTCTGGAGAGACCCGGGGAGAATTTCTTCTCGACCGCCACGTGGTAGCAGCGGGGCAGCCCAAGCTGGGGGCTGGCTAACGGGGACGGGCTGACGGCTGACCTTCCCGAAGCCGTTAAACACTGGGAGCTTTCCGTTGCTGTAGGCAGATGGGGGCAAATTGCCTAGCAGAACGCAGTGGTGGCAGTCCCCGATTGAGGGCCGGGGACTGACCAGATCGATCTTTCGAAAAGTCGTGCAGCAAGCACTACGTGACAACGACTAAACAAGACAATGACCGCACGCTGGCGGATGAGAAAGAGAGATTCTGATTACGACGTGATACGAATCAGTCGGTTCAGGCTGTCACCAGCCTCCTTTTGTCTGAAAGGGGTCTAAGCAGCGACAAATTCCCACTTTACATGATGGTACGATATGGCAAAAAGAAACGTGGGGTTGAGAAACCCAAACATATTCTCCGTAGGGAGGATGGCAGTTACCAGGTCCCCCTGCGCAAGTATGCTACTGGTGACCTGTGTCTAAATGCGAGTGTGAATGAGTGTGCGAAAACCAAGAAGGGGACCCTAGCGGCGAGGGATCCCCCTGCGACACTTAACATGTTGCAGCTCAACGTCTGCGGCCTTCGCCCGAAGGTCTTGGAGCTTACTAAGCTCCTGAAGGCAAAACACATACATGTAGCTCTCATCCAGGAGACTCTACTGAATGGGAGAGGAGCGCACGTCACAGGGTATACCATGTATACCTGCTCGTGTATCAAATGCCGAGGCATTGCCACACTGGTTCGCAATGACATTACGGCTGTGAGGCAGAACGCCCCGACGAGTAACGGTGAAACTGATACCCTCACCCTTACAGTATGGAAGGACGGCGTGTCCTTTACCATCACGAATGTGTATAATCCCCCAAAGGTCCCCTGCGACCTAGGGCTGACAGAGGCTACCTTTAGTAAAACCATCATAGGAGGAGACTTCAACGCACGAAGCCCTGAAATGGGATACACCCCAGAATCCACGAACATCGCAGGAAGAAACGTCGAAGATCTCCTCCTAAGTTCGAACCTGGTCCGGATACAATCAAGCGACTCCGCGCCTACTTGCCTGCATCGTGCAAACGGCGCGGAGAGTCGGCCCGACATTACGCTTCTATCTGCTGACCTCGTTACCAGACACAGCTACACAGTCCTCGAGGACGTAGGTAGCGACCACCTTCCTCTCCTCGTACAAATCCAGACCAAAACAGCTAAGAAGAAGGAGAAACGTTTAAACTGGAATTACAAGCGAGGTAGATGGGAAGAGTTCAGAGAGACTTTAGGTTTAACTCTGAACGAGGTGGACCCAAACCAGGGTTCTATTGACGAAGCCAACGCCGTACTGACTACGGCCGTGCTCGCAGCTGCTAAGCGGAGTATTCCGCGAGGACTGCAGCCCCTAAATCGCTTGCCCTGGTCAAAGGAACTTGAACAGGCGGTCCGACAGCGTAAGAGGGCGAGAAGAAAAGCAAAAACGAGCACGGCGGCCAGGATCGAGTACAATAGATTGACCGCTAAAGTCAAACTACTGTCTAGAAACACCAAAAGGGCAAAGTGGTTAAACCTGTGCGAGTCTCTGAACGTGGACCCGAGTGGTGGCCGAGCGTGGACCGTCCTGAATCGCCTTAATCGGGGGCAAAGAGTGAAGAATGTCGCTCCGATACGGGAAAACGGGACGGTCGCGGTGACAGACCATAAGCGTGCAACCATGCTTAACCGACACTTTGCCAGTACAAATAAGAGTGGCAAAGCTACGAATACGGACAAGGGGCTCCGTAAGGTCAGGCGTCAGCTCGAAAAGTCGCAGGTAGACAGCGATTACGATGGCTTTAACAGTGAGTTTACCCTAGAGGAACTGGAGAGAGCACTTGGCAAGTGTAAAAATCGTAAAGCGCCAGGCCCGGACAAAATCTCCAACGAGATGTTGCTCCACATGGGCCACACGGCAAAGAAATGGCTCCTAGCCTTAATAAATAGAACGTGGCATCAAGGAAAGCTCCCTATTGACTGGAAAAAGGCAGTGGTGACGGCTATCCCAAAATCAGGCAAAGATGGTACCGAACCATCACATTATAGGCCAATATCCCTTACCTCTTGCATCTGCAAAGTAGGGGAGAGGATGGTTAACTACCGGCTGACCTGGTATCTAGAAGAGCGCGGTCTTCTAGACAGACACCAGGCGGGCTTCCGTAGTGGCAGGCAGACGATGGACCAGCTTATCCGATTGACCCAAGCGGTCAATAATGGTTTCCATAGGCGGGAGCATACTATCGCCGTATTCGTCGATCTCAAACAAGCGTACGATAAGGTGTGTAAAGGTGGGCTACTCCTTAAATTACTCAAGGCGGAGGTCAAAGGAAACTTATATGCATGGGTAAAAGATTTCCTTCACAACCGAACAGTCCGCACCAGAGTGAACGGACAGACCTCAAGCCAACTCACCATGGAGAATGGCCTACCGCAAGGTTCAGCGTTGAGCTGCACGCTCTTTGCGGCGTACACCAGCGACCTTACCCAACACCTGAGATGCGAAAAAGCGATGTATGCCGACGATATGGTAATCTGGAAGACAGGAAAGCATGTCCAATGGTTACAGCGAGACCTTAACCGGGACCTCGCGACGCTTGCCTGCTACTGCCGATTGTGGAAGATGGAGATAAACGTCGATAAGACCGTTTATCAACTCTTCACCAACGGAAAACACGCCCAGAAACCCGCCATCAATCTTAAGATCAATGGCCAGACACTCAAAAGGGAAAGCGCACCACGATACCTGGGAGTTGAACTTGACAGCAGGCTCAACTTGCAGACGCACGTCAGCAAGCTCGAGACTGAGGCTAGGAGGCAATTGACACTGTTAAAAACGCTCGCCAGTACCAACTGGGGTGCCACTGGGAAGGTTCTCAGACAGCTATATCTAGCCTACGTCCGAGCAGGACTAGAATATAGCCTACCACTGCAACCAATGGCCAGCGACCGAACGCTGTCGGCACTGGACCGAGTTCAGAACAGCGCCTTGAGACTCATAACAGGATGCCTCAAAACCACTCCTACGAATGCTCTCGAAATCATGACCAATGTGGAACCACTGGCAAACAGAAGGGAAGGAAGCGTACTACAGCAGTACGAGAGGCTAAAAAGGCTCGAGCCGGACTACCCGGCGCGGGAGGCGATCGAAATCGACCCGCCACCGAAAATACTCCAGAAGAAGTCGTTCCTGGGCGAGGCCAAACGGCTAACTGAGGAGTATGGGCTAGAACAAGACAGAATGCCCCTTCGGTTATGGACGAAAGAGCCACCTCACGCCTCCCTGAAACCCCCAGTGGTCAAAACCACGCTTCTAGACACAAACGTGGCTAAGGAGGTCAATCCCACGATCCTGAAAACGGCAGCTGGCGAAACTATTGACTCGTACCCAGCACACATGATTAAGGCTTATACTGACGGTTCGGCAGTACAGGCGACTACGAATGCGGGGTACGGGGCAATAATCTACTACCCCGACGGCACCGACACCGATAAGATCTATGGGCCATGCGGGGCGAATGGCTCCAACTTCGACGCTGAGGCGACAGCGATTTGGAGAACACTGACTACGGTTTTCAACGGCTTTGAAAACGGAACAGTATCGCCAGAAGATATTGTTGTGTTCTCAGACTCAAGGGCCACACTGATGGCCGTCCAATCGCTCAACCATAAGCTCGAGGCACATGGCGCAGATAAAATCAGACATATCTGCCACCAGATCATAAGTGGATACGGTGTCGAGGTCCACCTCCAGTGGATCCCCGCGCACATAGGAATCCGGGGCAACGAGGTTGCAGATAGCCTAGCGAAACAGGGTACCAGAGGCGAACAGCCAAAGCACCCAACGTCTTACCCAGCAGCCCGAGCCAGAATCCGCGCTCACGGACGCAGGAAATGGCTACATCAATGCGCAAACTCGGATAAAGGACGTAGGGTATATCATAATCAAACCAAACCAGACATCAAAGACCCGATTTTGACACTAGAGCGAAAATACGCGACTATCATACAGCGTATGAGGACGGGACATGTCCAGTTGAACGCACATCTAAGCCGTTTCAACCCACTCCGTGAGCCGGCACTGCGGGTCCCCGCAGGAGACAGTCGAGCACATACTTGCGGAGTGCCAAGGACTGAAACAACTAAGATCCCGCCACCTCCCAGATACCCCGACAGTCTCCAATTGCCTTTATGGGGACGTTAAACAATTAAAGAAAACTGCCATATTCGCCATTGCCGTCACGAGTGAAAACTCGATCGGCCAGGGATGAGCACTCGAGCAGTGCCACAACATTATCTAACAAATAGTAAAGGAAAACCGCATGGCTATCGAATGGTTAATTTCTGTGCTTTACACAATAATTTCAGTTTAGAAAATGCACGAATCGATTGTACCTGGTCATAATACAATTCACGTACCTGCGCAAAAAATACGATACCCCACCGCAATATATGTAAAAATTATTTATGCCACTGTTATTTTAATCCTCATCCTTGCAAGGTATTATTTGTATTTAGTGTCACCATTTGTTTTACATGCAGTGACGGTGCTTTTTTAGTATAAACGTGCTTATCTATTATATATTATGCAAGCAGAATAGCTTAGTTTATAAGCCCGGGTTTATAAAAATGTATGCTGTCCTCGGCACCTTCTTCGGTGTTATTCTATGCAGCGTGATAACTTGTGCTGCACCATAGTGTACCGACCAACTACTAAATGGTAAGTTATTTAGATCAGTGGCGCTTAGAGGAGCATCGGATTCTTTAAGAATTGCGTTTCTTTTCTGTCTTTTTCAGAACACTTTATTCACAGACTGGACCGGTAAAAATCTAGCTTAATCCATTTAAATTTTCATCCCCGAAAGTTTCATGACTGTCCGTTTAGTCGTGTTTTTTTCCCCACTTAAATGAGAGCAGAGCCTCCAAGACACTACATAATGCTAGTAGATAGATCACGGGGCCAATGATATCCATATCGTTCACGACATCGGTTATCAGAATGTTGCTTCCTGTCCTAGTGAAGAACATCACCTGAAAATTGTTTAGTAGCTGATGCTGTTGTTGTCGTTGTAGTTATTGCTTCCTGTCGTTATTACAGACATCGTCACGGCAAAAAATGTGAATGATCTTGCAACAAATTTTCGTACATCAACAGAAAGGCTCATAATTATCTGTGTTTTAAAGTGTAATTTGTGAACTCTTTTGTGAATAATGGAGAGAAGCAATCATGGCCGTAAAGTCTTAAGACAATCACCAGCAGTCCACTAACAATATTCTATCTTCTACCTGAAAATATGTCCACTTGGAAATGACAACTTCAGAGCCGTGTCACGCTGGGCGTTTTGTCGTGCGATCTCAAATGGCATGTGTCAACACCACCAATGATCTTAATAGCTCTAGACCAGTCACTGTGTTTCTCAAGGTGTGGCGCATGTCCCATTGGTACGACGTGGCAACATTGTGGTGGGGCATGGGACTTCAGAATGGGGCGGAGGGATATTTCATAGAAATGTTTATTTCATAGTGTTTTTTTTATAACTTAACTGTATAGATAAATAATTGTTTATGTCGTGTTGGTGGTTTCCTTGTTTAGCTCGGACTAAAAGATCGAGCTTAACAGATGTACGACTTTAATGGTTATGCGCAATCTCGCTTGTTATACACGTTCCTGGTCGCTCGATATATGCGATACAAATATTTTTCTTATCTTTTTGTATTAAATGTAAACCAACTTTTTTTTTAGGGGAGGGGGGGGTGGAAAATTGAAGTGAGGCGTGGGATACAAAAGATTGAGAAACACTGCTCTAGACACACTGTGTCGCACGTTTGATGGGTTCAGTGGCGGATTCGGTCATGCGACTTAGAGTCGCACGACAGCATGGCCAGTGTAGCTTTTGGGATCAACCAGTGGATTTCTAGTTAACCAACATAATAATTTATATTAAGTATGCATTTGAAGTAGTGCTGTTGTTGTTGTTGTTGTCATTATTATTACTGAAAAAGCAGCACTGGTCCAATTTCCTAACAGTTACCCCTAGGAGATCAACGCTGTTTCAGTAATATGGATGAAAGTAAATATTTGAACTGAAGTCCAGTATAGTGTTCCCGATCAGGGCCGGATTTAGGTTAGGTGGTCCCCTCATAGTTCACATACACAAATTGAAATACACAGCAAATCACCAAAATTATGTATTGAAGTCTATTTATTACATGTCATTGGAACTGACAAGTTACACATACATGGAAAGGTCAGATGAGTTATACATCTGAAGTTAATACACCACTTGTACATGTAAATTCGCGCCAGTAAACCTTCACGTAGATTTTTTTTTTCAGTTTTAGGTAAGACACACGACAAAGTTATTGCTGTGCTGCTATATACTTTTCAGTTTCCATAATGCCTGACCCAGCAATTTACACAACAAAGTTAAGCTCATTATTATGTTTTTTTGTTGTTGTTTTTTGTGTAGAGTGGGGGACATTTCCTATCGGGAGTGGGGCAACTGCCCCCTTTGCCCCCTACAAATCTGGCCTTGTTCACGAGCCATTTGTTCGAAAAGTTCTGAAATTTCTCGATAGGGAATGCTTTGTCCTACACAAATGTTACATCCTGTGAACTCTTTCTGTACAATGTGACGATTACACATTAGGCCTACTGAGTTTGCCTTCAGTCACTAATTCTGTTTTACATAACCGGTGTCTTATAAAATCTGTTTAACGAGAATATTAGCTTGAGTGGATGTGAATGTATGGGTGGTCTTGAGATCAATTGTTTGGTCGTTTTGTAGTAATACTACCTCAAGTGAGCAATCTGGAAGAACCAATGAGATTGGGCCTACTGTAGAGAGCCCGTAATAATAGTCCTACTGGTACAGAAGACTGCGTGAACAGATTTCTTTGACATAATCTGTATTAATAAAACAGGGTTCCTATGGCATTAGATAATGCAAGAACCCACTTGGTAAGTGTATGCATAATTTAGTTGGGGAGGCTTTATAATGTATAAAATGAAATAAGATGGTGGGATCGATAATCTAGGTTTACTTAGTTACATGTACTTTGAGTTGTAAACAAATAATTTTCTCAGTGTTCTAGAATCGAGCTAATACATGATTGTATTTCCTTTTCCCCTGTTAAATTCGGGGGTGTGAACGTTAAATTTACAGACTTCTTACCGTAGACTTTTGGGATGTCGTGGCATTGAAATGATAATATTCATCCAAGCGTTGGAAATTGGAATTGAAAGTTTTCAAATATAAAATCGTTAACAGCATGCGCTGCTCGGTGAATGGTAGGCTAAATTTTTTTTTTTTGTTACGTTTTAGACCCAAATTGTGCGCTTCACATATAGTCAAAGTTTTCCGCGATACGCACAGATGGTGTGTTTTTGTGTTATATATTTTGTTTACCGTACGTAAGGTAAGGTGAATAACTCCTAGCTATGGTTATCATTTTTGTTGCAATCTAAAATATTATTTAGTTTGTTTCGTGTGTGTTTGTTTGGTCCCTTCAATAGCTGTTGATTCGTTGTTTACGTGGATGAGATGAAAACTGTTGGGCTTGGGGAGAGAGGGTCGCCAAGGGTTAATTGTATCTTATTTCTGACTGTTATTTTGATTATTCATTAAACCGTGTGATTGGCTTAACCACTGGCCATGTACCCTTGCAAGGGTTAACACATTGAAACATTTAATAAAATAATGATATCGTTGACTCCCTCAAAAAAGATGCGACTTTATTTACCGAAATAAATCTGTGCAAGTGAAAATATTTCGCACCAACAGGCATCATGAAATTATCCAAACTTGTGCGTTTTTTAATTGGACTTCCGGTTTACTGCAATTAATAAAATTAGGGGTTAGGGGGTGCAAGAACTTAGCCAAAAGTTTAAATTCTGCAACATTTCTAACTAGGCCTAGATCTAGTGCAGAAAAGAATCATAATGTTGCGGTGAATTTGTCAAACGGCTATAGTCTTTGATGGTCCCTCCCCAATTCCCATCTATTCAAGTAAGATCTGTCTGGACAGTTCCTTCTCGATGTTTGTGAAATAGGCCTAATTATGGATTAAAAGTAAAGTAAAACGAAGCAATAGATAGCGAGGCACAGGCAAGCGGCATGATGGTGAGTTTTTTGTTTGTTTGTTTTTAAAGGGATTTTGTCTATTTTCAAATTAATATGAAGTTACGCACCTTTAAGTGATTTTTTGTTGTTGTTGTTGTTGTTGTTGTTGTTTTACGTATGTCATATTTTGGTAGATTTCGTCGGTCTTGTACACAAAATATAATAATCTTCATTTGGGAGATTGATACCTTCCTTGCGATAAATTCCGCAGTGCTATGGCTACCTTTACAGTGAAACAAATATGCGTTTGAAAAGAACGGCATATCAGGAGGGCTTCGGTGGGAACAGCTGTCCTTATTTGTTTTCATTTCCCTGTAAGTTAACCTTACATTAAAGTTCACCAAATGTGTTTGTTTTGTCTTGTTTTATTATTAGGCCTATAATTTTAGCAGAATCTACCAATAGAGAACCCTAAGAACTGCATCACTTTATAGAGCTAAGAAAATGCTAGATCTGTTCAGTGCCAATGTTCAGTTCTCTGGTACATATGTGTAGCCGCCCGACAAAATGAGGTATTCGTGCATTTTGGTGGTATGGAGATATTGATATCAACAATTAGGTTATTCAAAGTCCTTTCAATTGGTGAAAAAAAAATTGCTGTAATTTAATTAACAGAAAAGATATATGGCCTCTCAAAGACAGGAAGTGACACAACCACAGTTTTGAGAAAAACGCGTTTAAAGTGTCAGATTTTAGTCAAAATTATTGATGATGTCTCGGTTCAATGTCAATTTTGAGGTATTTACCCTTCTCAAACAGGATTATCATTTGGAAAAGAAATAGTAAAGACATTAAACTTTTCCAAAATACTGAAAACGTAAAATCGATCAAATTGACCCTATGATGCCTTTTTAAAGATTTTCTCGAATCAGGTAGAGCCGAAATGTGCCTCATTTTGTCGGGCGGCTACACATATGTAATTTACATTTTTTTCAATTTGGAAAAAAAAAATGTTCATGCAGTGGGTTCAATTTCATTTTTAAAAAATTACCAGGACCCAATGAATTAATAATTCTTAGGCTTTTCAGGAATCCTCTGACAAAATAATCTAACATAACTTGGCAGATTCCTGAAATCGTGGACATGTGTAGCACGAACGTGTTTGCCACGATACTGGTCACGCCACGCCCTACAAGCCTGCCAAAATGATTTTTATTTTAATTTTCCCCAGATCCCACGGTGACTTGTTTGCCTGGCCTGAAGTCTGCCGTCGACAAATCTCCCTGTCTTCGTGAAAGTGCAGCAGCCGATCTGAAAACATGACGGGCAACGGCAGCTCAGCCGATTTGTCCTACTGTGGCACCAATCTGTCAGAACTTCCTGGAACGGATCCAGTTCTGAGGCATCGCCTACAACACAAACTACATCGCGGGTTTCGGTCTTTAACAATTTTTAGGTTAGTAGAGTGATCTTGAATGGGTAATTCATTGGTATTGCTTCTTATCTCTTGCGCCAACTTGTTCAATTTTCGGCTCAGTCTTGGGGTCATGAAGAGCTCGGCCAAGGAGTAAAAAATCAAACTTTCTTTTTCTGCTTGAACCAGTGATAACTAGATACACATAAGTTTTTGCTTAAAGCAAGTTAAGTAAAGTGGTGCTCATACATGTTTTTTTGTTTTTTTTAAACAATTGGGTGCCTTTAATGTTCAACATTTTGGGGCGAAAGGCGGCATTTTATACCGACTTTCTGAAGGAGCAATGTTTGACATCGACTTTCTGAAGGGGAAGTTTAACATCGACTTTCTGATGGGATAAATCACTATTAAGTAGGTTTCGATTTTCAACCCTTCAGCTGTTCACCTAGGTGCTCACAAGCCGATTTTGATTGGCCAGCTGGTTGGATGGTGACGTCACCACATATCGTTTCAATGAGAGCTGGCCCTCAAGCTAACTAGCTGGTTTTCACTGAAATTTAATGTCTTGACGTCACTATCCAAAATAGTCGACAAATTAAGATCAACAAGGTCTCGTCGGACTTTGCCCATCTTAGTAGCTGAACTCACAACACCCTTTTATTTTATTTTTATTTTTTATTTTTATTACATTAAGCCCAGATATCATGTCAGGGTGTACAGATGCAGGTTGTTGTTTTTTTCTTTTAGTTGATCCTCTAAAAATCCGAACATGAGGTTCAGTGCCTACTTTATTTTTTATTAGCTTTTTTTTTTTTTAAATTAGGAGGGGGGGGGGGGAATAACAGTTTCTTCTGAAGATGGTTTGGTATGACATGTGGGTATCGATATTTTTTCTGAACCTCTGATATTTTCAGGACCTGTGACATTTGTATTTGTATTTGTATACTATCTTAATCCCATTTGGGAATTTGCCTTTGTGTCATTGCACCCAGTTACAACTGGAGCAGGAACGTCGTCGCCACAGTGCAGCACCGGCCGGCGGTTGTTGTTTTTGTTTTATTTTGTTGTTGTTGTTTTTTTTTGGGGGGGGGGGGAAATGAGGGGGAAGGGGGAGGAGGAGGGAGTGGTAGGGATGAATTTTATTTGATTTTGCCCGGGCAGCGACATATTAATCTTTGCTTATCGCTGGTATTTTCAGGAACCGACTGAACAATTTCATCTGGCCTGGTTCCCTTCTCAGCCTGAGCATGACAATGGGTGGAGTCACAGCTGTGAGAGTATGCGGCTTCAGCCCGGTGGAGCCAATGAAGAGCAAGATACAAAGTATAGAGGAGTTTATACCTCTTGCTAATGGTGGGTAGATAAAGTATATGGGTCTCTCACAGTCACCATGCAAATTTCAGACAAACACAATCCAAGTTAGGAAGACAATTATTGCATCCCAGCCAGCCACTTTGCATCAATCTGGCTAGGTAGGTTTGCCCTCAGTTATTTCCTGGAGGAATTACATTTTTCTGATGTGAGTCTGTTGTTTGGACATTGTACTTCGATGTAGGAAATCCACCGTTACCAGATCTATGGAAATCCTATTCAAATCTGTGTCACATGCAGATGGTTAGTGGACACGTCTGGTAGGACCTCCTTCTGTCCTGTCAATCCATTGCTTTTCTAAGCACTATGTGACCATTTCTGTCTCAACATACTTTCTGCAAACTCAAAACTCAAACTTAAAAGAATTATGTTGGATTGATGTAGGGATGGTTGTGTATATGGTTTGACAGGGAGGTTTGAGGCCTCACAAACAGATAGTAGTTAACAAAGAGGAAAATGCATAACCAAGTGCATAACAGTAATATGGCATAGAGGGAATAAAGACGAGACATAAAGAAAGAGTGATCTATTACACAATAAGGCAAAGACCTAAAAAACTGTCAAAATACAAAAAGAAAGAACAGTAATGAAAACAATTTCAAAGCATTCAGTATCAGATAATGTAAATGTTTATAATTGTGATTTCTACATCATTTGGAGATTTGAGAACATGAGGAAGTGCTTGTTCCAATAAACCCACATCAGGCACACAGACTAGTGGCAGGCCTCACAGTTTAGAAACAAACTAACAGTTTTCCAAGGTGGATGAGTTTTTCATTGTTGCTTCTCAAACAGCTCCGGAATTAGGGGCCCGTATGAAGCTTAAGACTCATTAGTGTCATAGTAGATCCACCACTGGTCACTGATCCCATAACCCGCCGTAGTCGTAGGGGCGCTGCAGTGATGAACGTTGCACCAGCTGGCTCCATTTGTGGCGGTTGTGGGCGAGTGTCTGGGTTGCAGAAAAGCTCATCTTGGTCCATTCCGCAATGTTATCTGCCCATTTCTTCCTCGGTCTGCCTCATCTTCTCTTCCCTTGCACTGTTCCTTGTAGTATGGTCTTAGAGAGCCCATCTGATCTTGTCACATGCCCATACCATCTGAGCTTCCTTTTCTTTACTGTGGTCAGCAGGTCTTCATAGCGCCTTATTTGTCGGGTGATAGTTTGTCGCACTTCTTCGTTGGTGATGTGGTCCGTGTATGAGATGCCAAGAAGTCTTCTGAGGCATCTCATTTCCACTGCCTGGATCTTCCTTTGTAGCTCTGCATTCAGTGTCCAGGATTCGCATGCATACAGGAAGATGGAGGTGACTAGTGCATGCAGGAGGTTGACCTTGGACCTGAGAGAGATGTTTCGGTCTCTCCAGATGGGCTTGAGCTTCGCCAATGCAGCTGTTGTTTGTGCAGCTCTTGCGAGGATTTCGGTCCACCACTCTGGGGAAAATGGTTATATATTGTATTAAGAGATTTTATTTTTTAATGTTTCATTGAATATTTTGTTTCACAATTATGGTGCAGTGAAACTGATGTGATTATCATGGTCATTTTGTCATTATTCTATGCTTTTCTCTTCAGAAAATCTCTCTATGATAAGTGCCTCTACTATTTGTGGCCTGGCTCTCTTCTTTGGAAGTGTCCTTTGTCGACGTCTCATGCTCAGGTGGCTTTTGTCCTACAGGACCTGGATGTGTAAGTTACAGTATCAAAGAATTTACTGAATTCTCACATTTTTGAGGTCACTATAAGCATCAATATTCATAGAATAGATACGTCAAGGGCACTTAAAAAAGGGGAGGGGAATAATACTGTTAATGGAAGTGAGAAATATAAATATAGTTATATATTGTGGGTTGTCTATTGATACATCGTTAAAAACAAACTCAGAGGTTGTTGCTAATAGCAACCATAGTCTAATTACATTGCTGTTCAGCTATAGGTAGAATGCACATGACGCCACAGAGTGTTTTTGTTTTGATCTTCCTACACTAAAGATGGCTGGTGGATCAGCTGATTAGTGTAACTTCGAGATATGTCTAAGCAGTTAAAATGCTTGCTGGTTGCATTGTAATTGATTGTTATGACAGGATGGCTCCAAGCTGCTCATTTTCCGTACCATCCATGTAAACAAGAGAAAGGACGTGAAAGAATTGACCGAATGTCTACCATTGAACATGTATACGTGTGCCATTGTTTACTGTAGTGAACTACTTTCAGCTCGCCGCCGGTTGGTTTGAGTGGCCTCCAGTGCTCGCAGTGCAAACAGAGAGTATGATTGTATTTATAGAGAGGTTTCACTCTTGGTCGATTGCACTGCAAGACATGGGAGGCTCCGTGAAATCACTGTTAACATGGAGCGGAAAATAGGTAGCTGCGGTAAACAATACCCGTTTGCGCATTTCCATGGGGTGTAAGAGCTTACAAACGGCTCTAAATAGTTTCAATCAGCCCCAAAATATGAACAAACCACATTAAACAGATATGCATACCATCTTTGGTGAAGGCGGTCTCTTTCAATTCCTGTTTACCACCGCGACCTAGTTTCGCCATTTGACGGAAGTGAGATCTCTCTATAAATACATACTCTCTAGCGCAAATCAGGTAACGAATCAAAATCAATGCTACAATCACCATGGTGATGCGTGGGTCCTTACACTATATATGGCTGATATGCGCATTCTACCTTTAGCTTTCTATACAAATACTACAACCACCTAACAACAGCTAATGTTTAGTTTAACAAGGTTCCAACACCAGATCAACAATATAATAAATGTACTGTATAAAATTATATAAGCATGAGGTGGTATAGAATCTGAAATGGTAAAGCTTAAGTAGCATATATCACAGAAGAAGAGCGGCAGTTAGTACCAACTCTTCATGACAAAAAGTCAAAATTGATAATAAATTAACATAGACATTTGTGTTAACTTTGACACAAAAGAGGGGATTGTCGTGATGTGGGTTAGATGGGGAGAATTTGACTGACACTCTTTCGAGGTCCGCTCCCACAATCGACGAACACACAAAAAAAATACTTGCACTCTAAAAACTAAATAAATCAATTGCTTTGATTTTTAGCAGAACTGTAGGGCAGTTTAATTACAGGAATTAATGTAACAAATATAATTATAAATATAAATATCAATTCAAAGGCAACTGAATCTAACTAATGAAACTACAGCTTTCTATAAAGACTAACTTATTCACTCTAACTACTTGCAGGTCATATGAGTTAGATGCCAAATAGAATCCGCGCACGTGGCGACGGATATAACAGTTTAAATTCTATTAATTCAATGAGACATGTTATGATATGGACATTTCCTCTAGACACGCCATGGAGAATGCTTGTACAACCATGCGTTGTCTGGCGGTAGCTCTGAAACTGTCTTCAAAAGTAAGTAGAACGGTTCACTTTCATCATTACAAATTAGTATGAACTCTCACCATTAGGCCCTCACTGGGAGTGAGAGCGCTGGATGTAAACGCTGTGGGTTCATATCAAACCAAGTAGCTTAGGCTCTGGAGCTTTAAATCATGGCGCTCCTCACAATATGGACTGCTCAACTGCGTCTCTATGTCTCTCATCTGGCTGAGGACTATCGCCGTCCACCTCGTAAATGGATTGTCTACATGTGGCCTCTATCTAAGCTCTGCACGGGTTTAAATACTAAAGCTATGTCTCGACCTTCCGTCCAGATTCATACATTTGATTGGTGCAGCCGCTGGGAGCTCAGCCTGCAATACTAATTTATGCTTGTCATGGCCTTGCGCCAAAATCAAGGTCAATTTTACGGTCTAGACAAAATTTAAAATGCGAAACATTAACTACTAATATCTTCAAACCCCGTGCTTTCTACTCTTATGCACGAATTTCCGAACGCCAACTAAGCGTCTAAATAAACTACCTTTACTCGCCCCTTATCTATGTTAATCAAAATCACGGGGTCGAGAACTGCTCTGTCATTCCTAGCTATACATTTATTCTATCTCGCCCCTCCTTCTCTCCATCTATCAGAAAAAAGGTGTTTCAAAACAAACTGTTCACGAGAACAGCTCAAGGACAAATTACGCTGGTTATAATCAACAAGATCGTAAAAATTAACTCACTGACGTCGTGACCTAGCACGGCATTTATGATCCTAATGTGATCATGACAGGGATGGTAATTCAGCTTTTTACATAAAACCTACATGAATGCAAAAGAGTGAACAACATGAAGAAAGCCACATTATGTATTTTTCAGTTGTAAATACTTGACATTTCCAGGATTATCCATTCCATCATTAGTAAAATGTCTTATTTTCACAAAAAACCCATGTTACTAAACTGGACACTTGTCAGGTAACTCATCTCCATAGCGAGCAGTCACAACAATTCTTATTTGTTACAGATGAACCAGGGGGTAAGCAGTCAGTGACAACTCTTCTATGGGGAGTAATGAGCAAGTGTATAACTGGCTGGAATGCTTCTTTGTATGCTTGCCAGTCTGCCCTGCCTCGCATGCCAGTGCCCCCTCTGAAAGAAACCATGAAAAAACTGCTGGTTTCCCTTGAACCTCTGTACGCCAACCAACCAGAAAAGTTGGAACAACTGAAGGAGGAAGTTAAAGAGTTTGAGGTGTGACAGGTGTTTTTTATTTGGTGTGAAATTGGGATTTGTCTTCAAATAATCTGCCAAGTGCACGCTCTTTCCTACCTTTTCTTTACCTTTGTTTGTTTGTTAATTTGTCATGATTTAAATTGTAGTTTTCAAACTAAAATGCACTTGGCTGATTGAATTTTGACCAGAAGAATCATCCCAGCCAGCATCCCTATGTCAGTCTGGTGTAGATTTGCTTAGGGTTTTATGAGGGTTGGTTGGATTACCAGAGGAGTGGGTTCTCTGCTTCAGACAAACGTTGGGGCAATAGTGGATCTATGTTGTAAATTTACATTGCTCCTAAGTGTAAACTTGTCGTCAGTCCTATATGTAGGATTTCTGTAAGGTTGCTGGCTGGGATTATTCTTCACTCAAGTTTTTGGATAGATTTATTGCAATCATTTCAGTTATATATTAGGGTCTGTCTAAATTGTTCATCTGAGTCATTTTTTTTTTAATTGGGAGTGTGAACACTAGAGTAGATCATTAGTTTGTGGTACTGAAAGTTACCAACAGGACTTTGATTTTGTGTGCTGGGAGGAAAATGAATGCTTATGAATATTTTTGGCAGTATTGTGGGTTTACAATTAAATAATGAAGTATTGCACTTCCTGTGTTTTCAACTACAGAAAACCGTTGGACCGAAACTGCAGAGAGCATTAGTACTGCGTTCATGGTGGGAACATAACTTTGTCAGTGACTGGTGGTAAGCTCACACTGTAATTATGATTATTGTAGTACTACACATATCTTAATTTTTTACTTCTTCTGTTTTGGTGTTTTTCAACTTGCTTGTTGGAAGCAAATTAATCTATATTACCTTCATGTAGAATCTGTTTTTACTGCACCAGATAGGCCTACATTACTCCAACAGAGATTGAGATGAAGTGGGTGCATTTAAATGAAGAGATAGAGAAGTAGTGCAGTTGAGCATTGCAACAGTGTTAGATACTGAACATCATTAATTTGTTATGTGACTCCTTCACTTGATCATTTTTTATTTTTTTTTACTGCCAGGCAGGCCAGCAACCATTATAAAAATTGTTTGGAAAAGAAAACGGGGAGTAATTGTTATTCATGTAGCTTTAAAAAAAAAAAAATACAGAAAACCTTTGGCATTGTAACAGGGCCTGGGAAAAGAACTTCCAAAAGGTTTTGGTCGTGAAGGATCTTTATGTGCTGAAAAATTGCATTAATTAAAAGAATTTAAAAGTTGCCATAACAAATAACTGAATATGAACTGGTTACTCACCTGTTGTTGGACCTTCCACTAAAGTACTGATATTGCTATTTATTTGCAGTATCTGTTCACAAGGAATCGAAAAGTCCTTGAATTTTATTTACATTGCATTTTTTTTTGCTAGTAAATGTCCTCAACACTGATATTAAAATTTAAAGACCAGTTAAATGTTTAGGCATTTCATTTTACACCATTTGTGGATTTTGTCTATTTCAAAATTTCAGGGAGAAATACGTTTATCTGATGGGTCGCACTCCACTCACCATCAACAGTAACTACTACATCATGGATCAGTGTAACTGGACTCCTACAAACCGACAATGTGCAAGGTAAAGTGAGAACTATTGCATCTGGGGTTTAGCCTTTTCTATTGCCAAACGAATACAGTTATCTGTAAGAGCAGGAATAGATTGTTATCTGTGTTTTATTATTTAACTCTTTGGGGCCCATATCATCACTGCTCTACAATAATGGCATATGTCAGACTAATGCCAAAAGATTTTTGACAGTTCATTGCATTCCTGAACATGAGGGCTGCCAGATAATATTACAGAAAAAGAAATGCACCGATAGCAAAATGTAATAATCCAATAGAATCATAATGGCATAAGTCACCAAATGCCAGGAAAGAAACAGTTTTTTCTAGATATCTCAAAAGTGTCTATGCCAGTAGCGCAGAACAGTGATGACATGCATGTATTTTTTACTCAGTATACCTGCATCAATTTTCACCTGCTGTGAAAAGGAAGAGTGCTTTATTTCCTCCTGTATTTAATCCTACAAAACCACATATTTCATGAGCAAAGGTTAAAGAAAACTAAACTTGCCAAGATGCTGAGTATGCAACAGAAGGTCTGCTTGATAGGTGCATTGTGCATTGCTGGGATTTTAAGAGTCAAATCTCCTCATCCCTGATAGCATTACTGTGTTGGATATAAACTAAAATTGGAACATATAAAAAAAAAAAAAAAGAGTTTCATCCCTTTAAACTGCAAATATTGTACAAAATAAACTTCATTTGGTCAGACTCCTGAACAGTGGCATATACCGATTGCCACAGCTAACAATGTACTCATGTTCTTCTAGGGCAGCAGGTGTCCTGTATCAGATGCTCCATGTAAGAGAACAAATCATCACTGAGAACTTTGAACCCCTGGTCATCAGAAATTTAGTTCCTGTCTGCATGATACAGTACAAAAGAGTGTTCTCAACAACCAGGTCTGTAATCTTTTGAGACCCAGGACCGTAGCGTCAGTTATATAAGATAAATGCTGAAATCAAAAGGAGAGGTTTTTAGAAATGAAAAAACAAAACTCTTTTTTCATTCAGGTGTAAAGCAGGTTTCACTACAGATTATGACAGGCACATCTTAATTACAGAATCTGTTAAGGACACAACATGATTTTGCTTGTAAACCAAATTTATTCTAGGAAAATGACAAGGGCAATTACCATTTTAAACTGTATGACTTAGGCATTTATTTGTCTATTTAACTGACAATACACACTAAGCATTGTTAAGTGCAGTTGGCGGCTATTGCTTACTGTGATGCCCTAATGGCTATTGCAAACCACGATATCCTGCTATCTGTGATACCCTAACAGCTATTGCAAAGTGTGATACCTAGCTATTGCTAACCATGATACCCTAATAGCTATTGCAAACTGTGATAACCTTATAGTTATTGCTAACAGTGATACCCTAGTAGCCATTGTGAATTGTGATATCATAATAGCTATCCCTAACTGTGATACCCTAATAGCTATTGCTAATGGTGATACCCAAAATAAAAGGGTAAGCAATCTACTAGGCTCAGCAACATTATTTTTGTATATGACCCATTATGTTTTGTAATAATGTAGTTTTCATCATGATGAAAAGGGCATGTAATGGATCTAACAAAATGGCATAAACATGCAGTTTAGAAAAAAGATTCACTGCATTACTCTTTTGACGGTACATGTCCACAATAAACTGATGCCAACTTTTCAAAATTAAATGAGAATCCCCCCATTCAAAATAAAAGGGGTTGTGGGGAAGTATTAATGTGTAAATCTTCAGTTCATTACTCTTTGTTTTTTAATGAATGAAAATAATTAGAATTCAAGTAAAATTATACAGTGAATCTGTTTATGAGGTTTTATTTTCTTTTTATTTAATGCAGTCATTCCAGTTTGAAATATAACTTCTAATTCCTAAGAGGGTGTACAGAACTGTAGATTTTGGAAACAGTTTCGCTGGCACAGTGACCATCTTCGTGCCCTGACATTATTCTGGCAAAGTTGATACATCAGAGACTGATGACACAACTTGTATCGAAATTAATCTGCAGTAAGAAGTTTCCCAATGTTATGTTAGCTAAAGCCTAACCTTAAATTCAGATAGATGAAACCTGCTTAAAAAACAAATGCAATATAGTTGTTCAGAAATGGAAGGTGCCTGTTCCCTTTCCATCAAATTCACTGTATTGTGCATATGTGCGCATGTCAGTAACATGCTAATTCTGTAAACTTCATTAAGAAGACTTGTCATTTAAATATATTTTATTATATTTTCTTGAGAGGACAATTATTCACAACCCTCCAATTACTATTACCATCTTCAGGGTGCCAGGAGAGGAGATTGATCAACTTGTTCATTATTCGGCCAGAAAATCCCAGGTAAAAACAAGGAAATTAATTACAGCAATTGAGTGGTGGGGAAAATATCAGGTGGTAGATGTCAGGGGATAATACCCATGTTTATGGCCCATTTTGACATTATTTTCATAAGTGTCATATCTGCCAATCTATCTCTCACCTCTGTCTGTCTGTCAGTTTGTCTCTGTCTGTCTTTCTCCCTCTCACTCTATAATGTATGTGTGTGTGGGGAAGGAGGGAGGCTTGTTTTTACTGATTATTCTGTTGGATGAACTACGAGTGGCTAATGTGGTTACTGCGTGGGTTCAATAGTAACTCCCTTAAGGATACACAGGATTAACAAACACAGGGTTCTGCTGGCAATCTTATTTATTGATAAATGCCTCAACATAAAGGTATCACTACCAAACAAAAAGGCATAGGAGAACCCTACCAAGCAAAAAAAGCCCAACCAGCCATAAGCTGGAACAAGAGAAAAAGACAAAAATATGATTAGGATATAATGACAACATTAATCAGGCAATCAATGGTGGACATACATAGTAATAGTATTAAGTATTAAATGAAACAACAACAACATAATATATAGAATTTAAGCAATAATCAACTGGATATGTATGCATGGAATAAAATAGCGCTAAGGTTAATGAATAACAACTACAAGTGGCTATATCATATACACAAGGAGTTTCCTAGTACACTGGCAACATAAACTAATGTACTAATCAAAGTATGAAGGACATAACAAATGAAGGGGCAAGAACACAATAGTTTCGCTCCACTGAGCCGGTGTACAGCACATCCAGAGTGGCCATTCCATTTAATAACGCAGTGGCCAACATGGCCCACTGACCGTCCATAACACAGACGCTGCATCCCAATGCAGGCCATCCTCATAGGCCCACTCCCATTATTAGTACTAACCCGCCCCAGGGCTATTGTATTGGTTACTTCCCTTCCCAATCGATACTGAAGGGTCATGCCCTTTGACCTTAGCCGCGGAGCTATGCCGCCAGGCTAACATGCGTATGACACACCACTAAGATACATAAAGTAGTGTGTACATTCGAAACTATGTCCTTCACACAACCTACGAACTCAATGAAACACAGCACGTCTGTAATATCTATAATCTATAATAGGTAGATCTATAGGCGGGACTCATTGCAACATGTGCAAACTCACTAAAACATTGTTCATCCACCGCCGCACATAGAACAATCCTGGGGCTCACCCATGTGAGGCCCAACTAATATTATACATCTCCAATACATGTAATTAATTACACATCTTAAACACTAAACACGCAATCACAATCACACTGCTCTCTATAGCATAGTGGTACTGGCAAGGTACACAAATACCCATAATACAATCAAGTGTATAGTGCCGCTCGCTATAACATAAGCCATCCACATTAACATGTCAGGAAATCCTCACTACCTACCACAACAAGGCAATGCTACACATACACTAATATATATACACACAAGCAAATCGTGATAGCTTGGTTAGCGAGCCATCATTATCATCTAGCACCGCAAACGTTAACTTTGACAATAAAGTCACAATGTCAAGACACTGCACTGCACCGCGCATCTTACACGTCTAATGACAATGGCAATTACCGTTGAGCCGGACTCATAATGGTCTCTGTAGATCAGCATTCTCTACGCGGCATCCCCAAAAGGGGGGGGGGGGGGCGCAAATTAAAGTCACTTCTAATATAGTCTCCAACTTACCCAAAGTCTCTCTGCTACTGGCGCAACTGGACTAGGCCATGTTTTGGGCGAGGCGCGCCACGGCAGGCCGCCGCCGGTCTATTGTACTGCAAGGTCCACTTGTGCTTCCTATTGTTGCGGCGTCTTTGATGGAGTCTACTGACCACTCGAACGTAGTCCAGTGTTGGACAAGTGAAAGGCTCGGACATTGAGTCCAGCCGAACAACATAACCGGTTAGGGTCCTGACACAAATCGAATTAACAGTATGGTTAAAAGGGTGTACACAAAAGTCGATTAGATATCCCAGTAAACTGTAGAAATTACTCTAACGACCCCTCCAGCAATAATTGAATAAATTTGACCCAGGTTGGATTTATCGGGGATAACATGCGTCTAACTCGTGGTTTACTTTAAATCCGAGATCCTCTTATTAATTATTTCAATAGGACATGTGCATCAAAGTACAACGAAATTAGTACCATTATAAAGTAGAAACTTGCTGCTAAAATTCTAACTGACTACTTATACCAGAAATCCGGTAATAGTTTTAATATAAATTTTCAAAGTGTCAGGACTAACAACATTGGACAAATTTGTGCGGGATACTTTCGTCCATTAATACGACGTATCTCCATTGATAACAAACGTTATCATGAGTACCTATTTTGTACCGATAGGGTATTGCCTACTCTCAACAATGAATTCGGGTTCCCGTCTTTCTGTCGGTGGATAACAACGAAGGAGCGAGTTGTAAGAAACTTAAAGCCATGATATATAAGAGTTGGAAGCCTGGTGGTCAACATTTCCAACTGACCAATCAAAATGCGCGCTTTTCACCGTGATGTGAATAACGGGTCCCGCGCTAGTATCACAAGGGAAATAATCCAATTAATGGTACTCGGCCAAGTGCCCATAAACTACTATGAGTGGCCGTCCCTCACTCACGCACTAGAGTTACCATGAAAGCACATTAAAAATAGAAAGTCGTTCATCCTCTCACAATTCCACAGTATGAAAGTGTAGACCTATACTGCAATGCAGTCAGGTCCTTCTAAATTACAGTTCAATAGTGCATACTACAATAAAGTCAGGTCATTCTAAATTACAATTTAATCTACACTGATAATTTCATTTACAAAAACAAGAAAAAAATTAACTTGGCTGTGATTTGTATATTTTCAGCATGTTGTTGTCAGTAGACATGGACTGCTGTACAAACTTAATGTCATTGATATGCATGGACAGTTGCTCTCTCCAAGCTGTCTGGAATCACAGATGGAATGGATTTTGGAGGATGCAGATGCCAGATATGGTAATTTTTTTCCCCAAGGCTTGTGATGTTACAAAAATAAGCATTCTTATTGCTTATATTGTCAGTTCAATTTTTTGTGATAGTGAGGATAACTGCAATATACACAAAACCATCAATTTGCTGGGATTCTTTTTTTCAGGTAGGCCTACATGGAATTGTTTATATCCTTCTTTTCTTTCCTCTCCATCCTTTTGTTGGCTAACCACTAGGGCACCACAGATAACTTTTCAAACAATTTACCTCCACCCCTCTAGGTCCTCTGACAATCTCAAGGAGTCACTGAGCTCCATGCCTGTCCATTCTTGATGTTGTCTTCCCCTCTTTTTCTCTGTCTGCCTGTGCTTCTCCTTACTCATATTGTGCCTCGCAAGGTTGTTTTTAATTTAGAGAGTTCCACTGATTTTTGAGATATTTGTCAGGGTTAGGACTAGAAGTGTCGTGCTGGGTCACGGCTTGTTTATTTCATGGTCTCGTTGATTTTAGCCAGTGCAAATGTCCTTGAACTATTCTCGTGGACAGTTTGTTTTTGTAACGCTTTTTCGTAGAGATGGAAAGAAAGTGGGGCAAGATAGAATAAAGGGATGGGTTAGCAGTGACGGTGCAGTCTTCGACCCCATGATTTTGATGAATTCTAACAGGGAAGAGAAGGGGTGAGTAAAAGGGAAATAGTAAATTCGTACATAAAACGTAGAGGGTTGGAGACTTTAGTAAGGGTTTTGATATGTTAATTTGACCTTGGCTGTTACTAGTGCAAGGCCGTGACCGATTTCCATGCAGAATCTATTAATACTACGAGCTGAGCTCGAAATGGATGCACCAATCAAATTTGGGCAGTTGGCTGGGGATTTGCAGATGGCCGCGCAGGATATAAGCGGAGCCATCCCTATGTTTCACTACTCCATGCAGAAATATCCTTCTGTGAAGGCAGTCGGCGTGATTCAGCCAGAGAGAATCAGAAGATTGTTATAGTCATGTCTATGACCTTGATAGACATTGGAATGAGACCATAGGCTTCCCACAAATTATCTACTGCTATTATCTCCGGCTCCCTGATCTCGTATCAGGGACCAAATGTAAGTGTTTGTCTATTGATTCAACGATGAACGTGAAGCTGACCTTAAATTTTCCAGTAGAAGTGCTACCGAAGGATGCAAGACTACAATGTATTTTAACTTGCAACTAGATCTAGCATGAATGTCTGGTATACACATTTGTAAATTGAGATTGATGTGTCTGGATGAGGCTGGGGATTGCCAGCCCATCCTAGAGTAGATCTAGATCTAACTTAACTACGTCAGTTGTATTGACGAGTTTGATCCTTTATAAGCGGTAGGCACAAATAACTGAGTTAACATTGTCGTCTGAGACATTAGAATATTATTTGTAAGATAGTAGGCAGACTATATCTGGAAGATAGATAAGTAATAATTAAATTGTGAATGAGTCAGAATGATATAATCTTTTAGGAATCTAGAGGAGACTTCTAGTGATATATTATTGAATTTTCATTTGATGCTGCTGATGTTGTCCTTTTAATATGTAAGAGCTAGACGAAATTTGTTAGGGATTTTAAAGTAAATAAATTTGTGGCCCTGCAGGTCCTTGATAAAACTTATTCGAATTGTTATTAGTGTATGTGGCATGGTATGGAAGAATAATTCCTAAAAACCTCTCGATATTTTAAATGCAGTCGTAACACCAATAATTCCATATAACCCAACTCGTAACAATATTCCCACACTACTTCCATCTGCATTTCTTTGCTGGGATATTACTTGGTTTGCAGAAGGTCTAACAACTTCCCTAATTCTGCACAATGTAGGTATGCACATCTTCTTAGTGTGAATGAGGTAAAGTACAGAACATCCTAAGCACTTTAAAATAGCTTGAAAAAAAATGTCCTCTTCTGTGACTGTTGTATTCACCTCATGGTGCAGTAGAAGATGCATTGGTTTGTTGGCGAAATGAGAGCTGTCTCCAGCTGAGTAGAACTAAACCATAGTAAACCATAGCATGTTTTTGTATGTTTTTTATGTTACATAATAATTTATGGTAATGGTCTGCTCATGTGAAATCACTACAGCTGATGTACCAGAGTGTGAGAGGCTGGTGCCAGCCTTGACATCTATTGACAGGACAACCTGGGCTAATGCTCGATCAGAGTTCTTCTCCAAAGGAGTTAACAAAGAGACACTGCAGTGGGTGGAGTCAGCCATTATGTTTGTAAGTTTTTTTATTTGTTTGCATAATATGTGGGCAAGTTTTGAAACTCTAAATTCATATTGGGTAGAGTACCATATTTTCCAAGCAGCTAACAAGAAATTATCATGACCTGCATCGAGCCATGGTGTTTGCAGATTTATATTTGCAGCAAGGACTACTGTATGTATCATACAGTAGTCCTTGATTTGCAGATAAATAGACATGTCTACATCTTATATTCTTTTAATCTAGGAAGTTAAATCAGGAGAGATACCAAATTAGCTCATAAACACAAGTAATGACACTAATTTCATGAAGCCATCCCGCCAAGATTTAAATAATAAATAATAATCAAGTTTTTGTCAGGCCAGAGTTTTCTGCTATTGTATGACAGTACACAATACAGCCTGCTACTGTCACCCCCACTGTCTTGTGGGTCATCTCGGGAGAGAGGAAGACTAGGGGAAGGTAACCCTGAATACAAATACCACACTGCCTTGTGTGTTGCTATGATAGCAAAGGCTATGGGAGTAAACCCAGACAGAAAATCAGGAGTGGAGACCCGAAGGTGGTTGTCAGGGAGAACTGCATCAAACTGGCTTCCAGCATCTCCTGCAGCCGGACTAGTTCCAAATGTATTGACCTGGTCTCTCCCTTGGGTTTAACTAGAATGGCAGAGAGAGGGGTGGTGCCTCTGGGCAAAGCACCATCTCTTAAAAATAGCCCAGGCAAGGCAGCAAAACGAGGAGGCGTTTGCTCGGGCTTGGCAAGCGTCTGTCTCTCCTCTATAAGCCCACCCATTTCCGATTTGGAGAGGACACTCCAGCCATCCGTTACGGATGGGCACAACACGGGAGGTGGCAGTTACCGGTGATAAGCTAAATCCATTTGGCGTACGGATGAGCGCCAGGGGTCCCCTCTGTCGGTGGGAGCGGCTTTTCAGCTGCATTGATCAACTACCGCCCGCCGTAACCTGGGCAGCCCCCAGGCAGTTGGGTGTTGTTCCGCCACGTCAGCCTGCTTCATAAGGTGGTTGGAGCTAGACCAAAAGTCAAAAAGCTGACGTAAAGTGTGCACCTGGCAAAAACAGAAAAATACTAAAACTTGGTACCTGGAATGTCAGAACAATGCGACCAGGCTTGCAACAGCAAGATCTCACTAATATTGACTCCATCAGGAAATCCCAAATTATTGATCGAGAACTTCAGCTACTAAACATCGACATCGCTGCCCTTCAAGAAACTCGACTTCCCGACTCCGGGTCAGTCAAAGAAGAAAACTACACCTTCTTCTGGCAGGGCCTTAGCAGCGAACAGCCGAGAATCCACGGCGTGGGCTTCGCCGTAAAAAACTCCCTTATCAATTCGATCGCAACTCCAATTGGAGTGTCAGAACGCATCATGACACTCAGACTGAACACCCGGTCTGGTTTTACCAACATTATCTGTGTCTATGCCCCAACACTTACCTCCTCTGACGAAACCAAAGACATTTTCTACGAGGCATTGCAGAGGACTCTCCACAACATCCCTCTCACCGAAGGCCTGCTAATTCTGGGTGACTTTAACGCTCGAGTGGGAGCAGATCACTCCGCATGGCCAAAGTGCATTGGGCACTTCGGCATTGGCAACATCAACGAAAACGGGCAGCGCCTTCTGGAGCTATGCTCCGTAAACTCATTATGTGTTACAAACACGTACTTTGACCTTAAGAGATGCCAAAGAACATCATGGCGCCATCCCAGGTCTGGCCATTGGCATCAATTAGATCTTATTCTCTCAAGGAGGAAGAGTTTGGGCTGTATAAAAATAACTCGTTCCCTCCACAGTGCTGACTGTGACACCGACCATGCACTGGTAGTCAGCAAAATCAAAATTTCGGCCAAGAAAATATACAGATCAAAAGCCCCTTCAATCCCTAAGATCAAGGTAACAGCAATCAGAGATGAATCAAATAGAAAGTCATTTGAAAAGTTATTTGCTGAAAGCATGGATAATGTCACCCAATGTGACTCGGTAGATGAAACATGGAACACTCTCAGTTCAAAAATTCATGACTGTGCCATCAAGTCTTTTGGACAGCATAAAGTTTCAAACAACGACTGGGTAGCCCAGAACAGCGAAATTCTCCTACCTCTCATTGAGCAAAAGAAATCTGCTTTCAATGAGTATAACAAAAATTGCAATCAGAGTACAAAAACTTGTTTGAAAAATGCAAAAGCTAAATTTCAGCTGGAGGTAAGACGTTGCGCCAACAAATACTGGACAGACTTGTGTAACAGCATACAAGAGGCAAATGAAAAGGGAGATATGAAAACCGCCTTTAGTCAGATGAAAGTAGCTCTTGGGCCAATCATCACCAAAAGCGCCCCACTTAAGTCTGTAAATGGTGAACCCATCACAGATAAAAATGAACAACTGAATAGGTGGGTAGAGCATTACTCTCTGTTGTATTCAACTGAGAAAAATATTCCACCAGATTTTGAGGAACACCTCCAAAAACTGCCAATAATGGCCGAACTTGACGCTGAACCTTCCTTAGTCGAGCTTTCCAATGCAATCGACCACCTGTCTGCTGGAAAAGCCACAGGAAGTGACAACATTCCTGCAGAGGTATTAAAAGACCTAAAAGGCCCACTATTACCACACCTGTATAATCTGTTACTGCAGTGTTGGAAAGAAGGCGTGATACCACATGATATGAGAGACGCCAAAATTGTCACACTTTACAAGAACAAAGGAGACAAAGGCGACTGCAACAACTATCGAGGCATATCCCTCCTCAGCATTACTGGAAAGGCTTTTGCTCGCGTCATCCTCTGCCGCCTTCAACAACTGGCGGAAAAAGTCTTACCAGAAACACAATGTGGCTTTCGAAGCAAACGATCAACTATTGACATGATATTTGCACTTCGGCAAATCCAAGAAAAATGTAAAGAACAAAACAGGCCGCTTATAACATGCTTTGTGGACCTAACAAAGGCTTTCGACACCGTAAGCCGATCTGGCCTGTATGCAGTCCTTAAATCCATAGGCTGTCCACCAACATTGCTAAAACTTATTGCATCCTTCCACACTGACATGAGGGCATGTGTCAACTTTGAGGGCTGCACATCCAATTCATTTGCTGTAAACAGCGGTGTGAAGCAGGGATGTGTTCTTGCTCCTACCTTATTTGGTATATATTTTGCAGCCCTACTCAAGAATGCCTTTGGTCAATGTTCAGGTGGAGTACTTATTAACACCAGAGTGGACGGCTCCATTTTTAATGTTGCCAGACTAAAAGCAAAATCTCGTACAGAGCATATTATGTTACAAGAGCTCCTCTTCGCAGATGATGCTGCAATCGTGGCCCACGATGAAACCACGCTCCAGGCTCTCATCAATAGCCTTGCCAAAGCCTGTGACAAATTCATGCTAAAGATCAGTGTCTCAAAAACTGTAGTTTTGACACAAGACTTGAGAAACCCCAACCCAATCATGCTGAATGGCTCTCCTCTGGAGCAAGTGGGAAAATTCTGCTACCTAGGCTCAACCATCAGTGGTAGCACAGACATAACAACTGAAATAAATGCCAGAATAGGAAAGGCGGCCACAGCTTTTGGCAAACTCTCAAAAAGGGTGTGGAACAATAGCAAGCTGACCATCAAAACAAAGGTACTCGTGTACCAAACTTGCGTCCTAAGCACCCTGCTGTATGGCTCAGAGACATGGACCACCTACTCCAAACATGAAAGATCCCTCAACTCCTTCCACCTGCGCTGCCTACGCAAAATTCTCAAGATCAAGTGGCAAGACAGGATCTCAAATATCGAAGTTCTGAGCCGAGCCAACATTCCATCAACTCAGGCTCTCCTAGGCAAAAAAAGACTGCGGTGGCTTGGACATCTCCACCGTATGGAAAATGATCGCATCCCCAGACAAATTCTCTACGGGGAACTTGCTACTGGCAACCGACCCAGAGGTAGGCCACATCTGCGATTCAAAGACACTTGCAAGGTCACGATGAAAGCATTCAACATCGACCCCAATGAATGGGAGAACCTTGCAAATGATCGAAGCAGATGGAGACAAAAATTGCGCAGTGGCACGCTCGCAATAGACTTCAAGGCAAAAGAAACATACCTGACAAAACGACAGAGGCGGAATGAAAACACTCGCCAAAGTGAACCCAAAAGACTGACCTGCAATCACTGCCATCGCACTCTCGGGTCAAACATTGGTAGAATAAGCCACGAGAGAAGCTGTCAGTCAAAGTGAAAGTGAATATTCTAGCTGCTAAGACCGTCTGTAAAGACGCTAAAGGCCATATAATAATCAGTTACTTGATATCATGCAGAGTCTTTTTGCTTCACATTGATTTGGGCTGGAAATTCTGTACAAGATGATAAGATTGATCAGCGGTAGTTTTAAATGTCATGGAGCAGTACAGAATCAGTGATATGGCACAGTGGCTGAGGTTAAAAATATCAAGCAAAGTGACAATTGGAGCTCAAAATACTGAATTTTCTATTTTTACTAATTTCAGTTGTTATGTCTACTGTGGTTTTGTAGTAGCAGAATAGTAAACTCTTGTTCCAACCATCCTTGAGTTTCCCAATTTGGGCAGCAGGGACCTATTATAAAAATTATTAATTCTGTGCTGTCAGCTCACCAATGTGGGGCTTTTTGGGGGGGGGGGGGGGGGGATATTTGCTTTTGGTTACTTACGGTCAAAATGTACTCTTTGCCACCAGGTGGTCTTGGACCTAAAATCTTTTCCTGACCTCTCCAGCAGAGCAGCACATTTACTTCATGGGGATGTTGGTGAATACTGGTTCGATAAATCAATTCAGGTAATATTTAGTGCCACATGAAATATGAAATCACAATGGCTAAATTAGGTGGAATAAGTTGATCCATGCAGGTGTATATAATATAAATCTCTAATTAATGAGAAATAAACAAATAGTTTGTCTCTTTCCCAGCTAGCGTAGAAGAATGGCAAGAGAGAGTTGTGTATAGATAGAAGATCTCATGACAAATAACTTTTTTGTTTTGAGATGTCCTTTTCACTTTGTCTTATCAGCTTGTTCATTTGATGAATAGTTAAGTAAGAGTTACTGACATCAAATTGTGGCATAGAAATATAAAATACATTTAATATGGAATTAAAGAGAAAGGAAAATTTCGTTACTATGCAGGACTATGTCTAAAACGATCAAATGAATGCTGTGATTTCTTCTCCAGAACTCATGTCTGAGAGATACCTGTCATTCCTAAATTGTACCTCGATCAATTCAAGAATAAAAATGTTCAAACTCTCGGTACCCAAAACTATCTCTGTGCATCTGCAGATACAGAGATGATGCTGTATATATATTTACAGCTTATTACAAAAATGATTTCAGGGCATCTTAGATTCCTTCATAGTGCAGTGAGGGGAAAAATGTATAAAACTGCAGGATGTGACAATTATCACTGTTACGGTATGGTAAAAATAAGATACTCTGCATTTTATAATGATGATAATGATTATTGGTGGTGGCGGCTGTGGTCATGGTGTTATTGTTTTGTTGTTGTCTGTTATTATTATAATCTTTATTGTCATTATTATTATTACTAACGTTAACCTTTCTCACTATACAGTAAAAATAGATGCTACTTAAATTTTATACAATGTTCAGTCATGAATTGATATTTTATGATGACTTTAATATTTAAACTGGGTATTCTTTCAGCTCATTGCTAATACAGATGGCCATATAGGACTGAACTGTGAACATTCCCTTGCTGATGCCCCAGTGGTTGCACACGTACTTGAATATAATCTGACTTATGAGTAAGTTTATAGGAAAGAATGTTGTAGTCAACCAGCTGCCCACGTTCACTCATGCCATACACTTACCACTCTTGCCCTGGGATGTTTTTTATCATCATGTAATGGTGACACATATTTTAATGAAACAATGGTTTTGCTTTTTTTGCTGTAATCCTGTAGTAGCTTACTATAACAATGTGGTAAGTTGGAGGCTATGTTTTTGCCTTTTTGTAGTAACGGCTGAATGCACAGCCATTAAATTTTCAGAGATGAAAAGTAATAGAATAAGCTAGGTTTTTACAGAGCCAGTTTGTGGCTAAATTGTTCTGAAAAGTAATTAGACAGAATACACATATTATGACATTGCAGATTTCTTTCACAACTATCTTAAGAATCCGATTCTCCACAAAGCAGTGTCAGTCTATAAATAGCTTGATAGTATCACCTGTCAGTAGTTGCACGGGTGGCACAGTCTGGTGCAGCATTAACCCTGCCACAACATGGATTTGTATATGATTCCTGTAAGATTGGTAGTCTTGCCATAGGAGTGGTTTCCCTACATCAAACCAATCTTGGCCCAATGTCGTAACCAGCGAATCTGCATAGAAATAATGTCATTTTTATGTTCAAGCTTGACATCAATCCTGTGTCAGATTTTCCACAGGTTTGCTGGCTGGGTATTTGTCACAAAATAATGTGAATCTAGATGCACAGGAAAGCATATGTTTTTGTAAGCCGCAACATTTACAGGACTATACTCTGCTTGTTTATGACATTTGCATGCTTTTTTCTTTTTGGAGATGATGAATTCATTAGCTTTGATCAAGTCTTTTGTCTATAAGTAATAATATACTTTGGGGCTTTATATTTGTAAAGTACCTCAAAATATTTCACCACATAACACCGAAAATTTTGTGAAGGAAGCTCCGCCTTCACAAAACATGCTTATTTCCTATGAATTGTAAGAAATGACTCTGTCCCCTTATGTTATTTCAACAAGTGCACAGTTTTAAGTAACATGTACAACTTGTTTTTTGGAGAGGTCCTGCCTATCCCATTGTGGGGGAATCACTATTTTGGAGATACATATTAGTGTATTGAAATCATCGTCTGTATAAAAGTACATGTACAAGAAAAGCCTTTTGTTATTAATAGACTCAAAAACTGCTGAATATATCTTTCCGAAATTTGTCAAAAGAAATAACACATGGCTATGCATTCCACTGGTTATATAAAAGCTTACATTTGGGTACAAACAAGGACTAATCCACAAAATTGTGCAAATAATGGAACTCTTGTCCGTTAAGAGAGCTTGGACAATACGTTATGAACAGAACACCACGTATGCGTTTGCTGAACACAATTCTCAGTGCGCACCTGAACTTGCATAGCTGTTAAGTTTTGGAAGTACTGTCTTTGCATTCTACTCTGCTTTGAAAACTCAATTTTTCACATAAACTAAACCATTTAAGCCTGGTTCATATGAATGTGTTTCATACTAGTCATATAAATGTGGATTGCTTTGCATTAGAAAAATATGATTATTCTTATTGTTCCTTTTGCCATCTTACCCTGCACAGATTAGACTGTAAGTGTAATACAAACCATGGACTTGCTAGGAAATGTTCATTGCCTGGTTTGGTAATTGTTTCAGATATTTTCATCGTAACTTTCTTCAATCACATTCCTCAGTGTGATTAGTGAACTGTATGATTCTGAAGGGCATTGCAACAACCCCCACCCCACACTCATGCCTCACCTGATCAATGGTAAACCAACACCGCTCATGTGGGAGGTGGATGAAAAACTGGCAGCTGTCATCAATAAAGCTTGTAGCCAGGCAGAGAAGGTAAGGAGCTTTTTTACTGAAAGCTTAAAGGAGGTGGGAGGGGGAAGGGAGGGCGCCCGTTGCAAATAGCATACCCGGGGGAAGGGGGTGGGGGCTCTTTGAGCATACATAATTTTTTCATTTACAGTTATGAATTAAAGAGTTTGGTTTCATTTATATTTTTTTAACAGAAAAAAAGTTGCACAATTATATAAAATCAAATATAGGCTAGGTTTCTAATGAAACAGTCAAATAGACTCTGCAAAATGACATTTAAGTTTGAGAATATTGGTGCATAGTCAGTGATTCCTGGGATTTTTTAGAAAGCTTTTTATGGTATTGCTAATTAAGAGTTGACTTTGTATACTTTTCCTGGCTCATGATAATTTTATTTTAATCATTTCCTCCTTGTCTATATTTTTGTTTGGTTTTGTAGACTTTTAATTTCATCATGAATGGCAGCATAATATTGTCACTCTTTGATTCTCAGAATATAAATGACCTTGACCTAGTTCTCTGTGATCATGATAACTTTGGTAAAGGAGCCATTAAAAAATGTAGGCTGAGTCCTGATGCCTTCATTCAGATGGCACTACACACCACCTACAGAAAGCTGACAGGAGTGCCAGTTTTGACTTATGAGGTAATCCAATGATATAAAGTTGAAATGTTTATCTTCTTATTTCTTTAGTTATTTCTTTCTTCTTTTTTAGGGATAGAGTGTCTTGAAATTGAAATTCATTTCTTCATGATTCATTAATGAAGATATATTGCATCATGCTCATAAACAAATTGCCTAACTCGGAAGTTAGGTAGTTTGCATTCTTTGTCACGAGTGACTCTGTGAAGCCCGATTATATCAATTAAATTGAATGGGAAACCTTACAAAAGATTGCTAATTGAAACCAAGCTGCCCTAACCAAAAGTGAGACAGACATATCCGTAGCCTAGCCCTGGTGGCTTTTCTGCAGTGCAAATGGCCTGTCTCACACTTTTACCACTTCCATGAAATACCTTTTGATCTTTCCTGTAAACTGATGAAAAATGAGTTAGGAAATCTACTGCCTGAAATTCTCATTCCATCAGTTAATTATTATAGTGTAATAGATATTGTTAATCGTAGCTGAGATATTAAATTTGTTTGTGAAAAATATTTAACTGTTTTCTTTCTTTCTTCATTCCACCTTATTTTAGAGATCTGTTTTACCACTTCATTATGTTTTTTGTTTGTTTTTTTTATTTTTATTGTATCATTTCAATGTGAGAAGTGTTTTACTTCTTCTTTATAAAAATGGAGATAATCATCTCTTGCACTGAGCTAATAATTTGTCAAGATTTTCAAGTTATGAGCTTATTGATTTGATCTTGCTTCTGCTCAGAGACAGTCATATTTAGAAATATATAGCTATTCCCATGAAATCTCTGGATCTGTTTACAGGCTTCAATGACTCGTTTGTACAAACATGGACGCACTGAGACTGTCCGATCTCTCACTCCAGAGGCCAACAAATTTGTGCTAGCCTTTCTTGATGCCTCTTGTCCTCCTGAGGAGAAAAGGCGGCTGCTTAAAGAGGCATGCAGTAAGCATGTGACCATGTACAGGGATGCCATGAATGGGAAAGGGCTGGACCGTCACCTGTTTGCTCTCTATGTGGCCAGTAGAGGACTTGGAATTGTGAGTTCAATGCTTGAAGGATACACACCCCAGCCAGTGGCTGATGCATCTGATTTAAATCTGAATGTTATGTCTTTTTGTCTGATAGGTTTCAGAAACTTATTTGCATTATTCATCCACCAAATTATGTCCTCTTTCAAGCTATTGAAGGTTGAAATTAGAATCTTGATTTACAATGTATGTTGTTACCTGCCAAACCTGGAACATGTCAGCCTCTTAATTTCTCTGCGATTCCTGTACTTGAAGTATCCAGTAGTATCAACTGTAGTTTCTTTAAAATTCTCTTCAGCTTTGTGGCTTTCCCTATCTGGAAAGGGCTATTTTGGGTGCTACCCATCCAGAAAGAAGGCGGTTCACAGGACAAAAAATGATAATGCATTTACAACAGTAGGAAAATCTGCCATATAAGTGCAGATCTGTAAATTTTATGAAACAAGCATTCTGATTGGCTGCAATACCATGACATAACTGATCAGAACTGCTTTCTCAATGGGCTGATAACTGGCTGTAATAGAGCCAGGCCAATGATTGGCCTTATTGTCTTTTTCACTGTAAAATAATTGGGTCGATCATCTTGTCGGGGTTAAATTACGCAAAACTTAGCATATCTCTTTCAATGATTTACACCATTACTTGGTTGTCTTTTCCTTTTTTTTTTTACTCTGACTTTGGTTTTAGTTTATTTTGTTCAAAAAGTTCATACGAGTGTGTATGTTCATACTGCCAAAGTCACTCTCAGATAGTAGTCCTCTACATGAACTGTACATCAAGATGAATAACTCTTAATTGTGTGGCATTCAAACAGATGAACTGAAAAATTCCATTCCAATTTTGATAAATCAGAATCTTTTTTGTAAAAGTAAATGAAGACAACACTTTATAATAAAGTTCATTCCAGTTCATTAACAAATTTTAGTGATGAAGTATTTGCGACTATCCAAACAAATATCGATGTTTCCACCAGGACTGTGAGTTTCTCAAAAAAGTGCTGTCCATACCTTGGACTTTGTCAACCAGTCAACAGCCACAGCAACAGGTAAGAAAGACATGCTGCATTCATGGAAAACAATGATGATAGTCTGAAATCCCAGTCAGTAAGGACTTTTTTTGTCTTGTCCTGTTCGTCTTTCCCTTTAGTCCAGCTGACAGTTTGAGGTAGCACTGATGATCTGGAGTTTGTGTTTTTTTACAGTAATATTGTACATGCACTTAATAAATCTTAATTAAATTATTAGTCTGCTTTTCTAATGAGGGATCATGTATAAATTTTTCTCAACCATAGTTTATGCTCATATGAAAATTTCATTACTATTCAACATTGTTCATTGTGGATTCTCATATCTACAATGAGCCTTATAGTTCCATTTCCCCTTCCCTCCACTTTCTCTACTAATGAGATTTGAAAATGATTTATTCCCATTTCCCATCCCAAACCCCGCCCACCCATTACACATTTTCCTATTCCTCGCATTCACACAGCTAAATACTTTCCTCATAGATTCCATGGTCCCCTGGCTGTGGAGACCCCAAATTCCACCATCAACTTTGTCCTGGAGGAGGATTTGGACCTGTGGCAGAGGATGGTTATGGTGTGTCTTACATGGTCCCTGGAGACTCACGCATATTCTTTCATGTGTCCTCACGGCGCTCCGGTCCAGGTACAAACTCTCAGCAGTTCATGGACACTCTGAAGGAAACTTTAGCAGAGATAATAGCTCTTCATGCCAATACGTCTGTTTGAGAGAGATATTGATTTGATCAGGATGATGAGGTGGGGGTAAATTCAATCAGGAAATTTAATATGCATAATTCTTGAGCAATCAGCGAGATTAAATTAAAATTGTTATTTTCGAGTATCATGTCAAGGATTGGTGATTGTAACTCACATTTGCAAATGCTTGTCTAGGGCAAACATTCAAGTTTGTGCTTTCACAAATTAATGTGCCTTTACACAAAACTCTCTTGATTGGTGATATTAATGTTCAAAGGACATCTAATCCATGTTGATTCTAATGTAAAGCAAATTAAATATTCTATAACTTTATAAGATCATATTATTTCTTTTAACGTTGTTTAGTGCATTGTACATGAAACATTTGGCTTACAGAACAAAGTCACTGAATGTGATCTTAACATCAGTTCAAATCATTAATAGGCATTCCACTTTCAAATTTGTTCCGTCTACCTTTCTTTGTGCACTGAGTCTGTGCATGCTTTCCACAGGTGACACTAGACTGTACCATGCTGCCATGCAAAGGCAGATCAACGTATCTGCTCACTTCGTAGTTTTCAGAAAACTACAAAAAGTTGCGTGTCATGGCTTTATGAATGCTTTTATTTATGAGTTTGGAAGACCAGAAATTACTATTTCTGTACTATGTTAGAATCAATAAAATAGAAACAGGCCTTGCTGTCAGTTATGTCGCTCTGCCTTTGCACAGCAGAATACTTCTCAATGAAAGTTTCAATTAAATGAAACTTTTATAAAAAGGGGATTTTCATTCAAAATTGCCAATCATAATGATCTCTCAGGAACGTTTGTATGAAGCTACACCTTCTAACAAATGTGTCTTTTTCAGCTTTCACTCATGCTCAATATACTTGGAAGAACAAAGGAGCTATTCAATTGAAATAATAATTTACTCTGGATTAGGTCTGAACATTACAATCCTCATCTTAGTTAACCCCTTTAAACCGTACAAGCATGGAAGTTTGCGTGCATTTTCCTAGTCATTACATACAGTGTTTAATAGAAAATATTTCTTCTTGTAAGAGAGAAGATGAGCATCATTTGACAGACCATATGGAAGTGAACACCTTCTCAAAACATTATCTGCATTGTAATTCTTTGTTATATACAGAGAGCCAACTAAGTCTCAAAATTAATATTGTGTTTATGATCCAGTATTTATTTTATTTTGATGCAGTTCCAGTTTTGATTTTTTTCAACAGAATACACTACATCTCATATTCCAGAATGTAACTTGTTTCATTCAGTGCATGACTTGTATTGCTCACAATCTCAACTTTCTTCAGAGTTGGTGCATGGAAAGTTAAATCTTGTTAAGAGCCTTTTGATGAAGAGTTCTTACTTCTTTCATTACCAATTTTTACAGTACAAATGACATTGTGTTGCAATGATAATTACATTTACCTTATAATGCTCAAGCTTGTGATGAATCATTTTTGTTGCTCTTTTATGTTTACACTGCTGTTGTCGATTGACCGTAGGAAATGAAATGTCGGAATATTTTATATTGTGTATATTTTTATTTCATTTCTTTCCACTGTGTTTCATTCTTAGTATACACACATAATTTCCAAAATGCAGATTTGATATAGCAGATTATGTGGAACTAAGTGTTCTAATATTAGCCACAAGCACATCGAATAGTTTAAATCAACTGACAGCAGTGACATATATACGACAGAACGTTTTCATGTCATGGGTCATGTGTTTGTGAAAAAAAAAGGATTGGTGGCGAACAGTCAGCGACAAACTAAAAAAAATAGAAAAACAAAATCATTCAGAAAATCCAAACTTTGATGCAGCCTTTAAGGTATTTGAAACCTACATGCAAAATTTGGTTACTGTAGGTGACCTAATAAAAAGACCTTTTCCACTCCAAGGTGGAGAATTTGTGAATTATATATGTAGATGAAGTTAAATATCATCATAATAAATTTTCAAAATAAAAGCCATACCCGCCACCAGCTTTTAAAGTTCTAGTATTACAGATTACTCAGGACTTATTTCATATTTAAAGAGAATATGATTTCACAGAAATTATGTACTGTGATGAGGCCAGGACTGCAGCATAATCAGTTAGGACTAAGTATGTTTGTGGTACTTTTACTTTTAACACTCCCTCCAAAAATTTGATGCCCTCGGTCTTGAATGAATCAAGAGAATATTCCATTCAAGCAGAATATTCCAGCCTACAGCTAAATTTGAGATAGTGAGCTGAAAGTGTTTAACATACATTGTATGACTCTTGAAACTTCAGCAACTTTAAAGTGCTTCACTCAAATAGTGACAATTTTAGCTTAATATGCTTTGCTCAGAAGATAGTAAACTTGATGGCTGATCTTTAAATATTTGGTTTGTTTTGGAGTTTGGGTGGACTTAAGTATGGTATAAAGTTACTCTACTCGGTTATTATCCTTCACTTTTGCCCGGACCAATGTGAAGTCGGTATTCTTAGGTTATAACAGTTTTTGTCAGTAATATACTGTCTTAAATAGTCATCATTAGAGGCTGTCTCATTACTTGGGCATTGCGCAGGCCACAATTTTCACATTCCCATTGTTGCTGCTCCACAGGTGTTTTCTATATGTATATTTGAAGCCCTGCATCCCATATCTGTCAACTTTTCATGAACTGGGCAGAGATAGATGTCCTAGCTTTTTTCTGGGCATATGATATATAGATGTAGGAAAACCTCTAGTATTATTGATTTGTGGCTGACATCACAATTTGATTGAGAATCTAGATGGTCATTTCATGAATATAATTTCATGGCCATGTTTCTTGGCAACCATATTTCACTTCTTCATGCCAAATTCCAGAAAAAAATCACTCAATAATTTACCAGTCAATTCAGCACATAGGCTTTTCCTGTTGTTATATAAAATAGATTACTTTTAAGTACAATCTGAAACAAACAAAGAAAAAAAACTAAAACTAATTTTAAACATGTAGAAAAAGAAGAAGACTACATTCATGTCATTTAAAAGATGGAATGTATTACTACTAAAAATGAACTCGACTGAGTTTGTGAGGTGGCCATACATTCTGTTAAAAACAATATTTTTTCCCCATTTACAGCTTGTTTAACTGATCAGGAGTCAAGTTTATAAGATATGTCTTCATTTTCATACGTACATTCCGTCCATCATCTTTGATCATATTCTGTAACCGCTCATTGCAAGTCACACTCCCAACTTCATCATGTTTCTGGTTTTTGTTTTTGTTTTATCATTCACCTCCCTTCTCTGCATACTCAAGCAAAGGGATATTTTGTGCAACCAAGTATTTTTTTTTTCTGTAATGTGTTGTCAGCATTACAGGGTGGAGAAACCGAGTCAATACTAACCCAGTCTGCAACCCTAGAGAAATCCAGCGCATAGGATTGGTGTCAAATTTTGTACATAGGAATGGCATTGTTCATATTGTAGATTCACTGATTAGGACATTGCACCAACATTGGTTTGATGCAAGGAGCCTGACATTAAGGTGGTCCTGCCAACCCTACGGAAATCCTATACAAATCTGCATGAGACTGACATAGGGATGCTGGCTGGGAAACATCTCATCAAATGTAAGCTAATCAGACCGTTTTGTAACAGAAATCCAGGGTTGTTGTTTTTTTTCTTTTTGGCATTAGATTTTATACTTGTGGTACCGAATTCTATCACAAGATGTATGTTAGTTTTTGGTTCCAAGAATTCAATTTTTCTTCTGCATATTTGATATATAGATCTATATATAATCACAAGCTTCACATTTTGTTAATCATGTTTAACAGCATTTCAGGGAGAATTTCATCAATGACCTCCAGAAATATTTTTTTGCTAAGATGTATTGGTAATGTACAGCCTGTAAGTCTGGTCCAAGCACAGACTAATAAATTAAACAGACTGGATGATCCCATTGTGTGACGTCACAAAACAGCGAAAGGTCATGAACCATTCGCCACATTAGATTTACGGTTGCGACCGACGCTTCAGCACAGTTACAATGCAGCGGTCGTTAAAAGTCCAGACGGTCATAATTTATAACAATAAAAAAAAGGCAGCTGTAGACAATAAAATGAAAGGATAGGCAAGACAATGCATTATCAATACATGTACAACCAATCTTGACAAATAAAAAGAAATTTCTAATGCAGATAGAACTAAAATCGGAATTTCCCGAGCGGCGGCCACGTTGGTTATGCGGCCGCATCTCATTAACTTCCGTAAAAAACGACACAGCCCAAAGCTTGTGTTTCCAGTCTGGTTATTTATTAGTCTGTGGGTCCAAGGCACAAGGTTTTGTTTCATTATTTTAGCAGGATTTTTTTGTTTGATTCAGCTTTCTAACAGTGCTTTCCTGAATTTTGATGTTTCATAGCAATTTATTGTATGATTTATTCTATCATACTCATAATAATGTGAGTCAAAATATGGCAAAAAGAAAAAGTTGTATAATAATGTAACACTTCCCAAATATTTTGGTGAGCAATCTAAGACCATGACCTCTTTTTAACTTTACAAATGAATGTTTTGAGTTCATGTAGGTCTAACTAATAAAACAGACCTCAAAGGCAGTGTTTTGATAGGATTTTTTTTAGATTTTAGTGCCAATTTCAGTGCCAAACTTTACTCTGTGAGTGCATGTGTTGTTTGTGTTTTGGGAGGGGGGGGGAGTTGTCAAACTCTGCTTCGAAAGTAATAATTTGATACACTGCACATTGTCTGCATACACTGAAGAGGGATTTCAAGGAACATTCAACATTTCTGATGAAGAACATACAAAACAGAGAGGTTTATATTATTCATAATATTTCTTGTTTGATACTTCTCTTAATTTTTATTCTTTTAGGATATTCTATGATATACTTTATGAAAAGGAAATCTTGTAAGGCTGACATAGGCACAAAATTAAAGGCGAACCAAAAATATGAAGATACTTTGAAGCATGCACCTTGCCTCATCTTTCAGAAAAAGCCAAAAGAGCTTTCAGTTTCATTTCTGTTAATAGTTTTCACTCTGAGATTTGATATTTGATATTTCTGTGTTGTCTTTCTGAAGAAAAAAAAATCGATTAGTTGAGTGAAGTAAATGCCTTGACCCCTCTTTCAAAAATAGCTTTGACAGTTTTTTTCAACGTCATTTCTGTTGATAGATTTCATTTGATATTTGATATTTGTGTGTGGTTTTTCTAAAGAAAAAAAAATCTAGTTGAAACTTGTCCTGCAGGTGAACAAGAAAAATGCCTGAACTTTTGTATAATTGTTTTTTATGTCAGTGATGTTAATAAAAGAAATAAGAATTGTATGATGATATTTTTTTTTCAAATTCTGGAGCGTGGGTGCTTGTAAGTATCCAATTTCTCTCTGTGACTGTTTTTATTTCTTGTGCAAACGTCTATGTGGTTGTGTAATTGTAGGCATGGCACGGACCTGCCCTCATATCATCGACACGACCAGAAAAAAAAGTTGAAACTCAATCTTCATTGAAAGATATCTGTTGTTGTTGTTTTTGTTTTTTTTGCTGGTTAATCTTTAATATAGCTCTGTAAGTCGATACCCTGTCTTGACAGTAGAGCTGGGAAAGAATCGTACCTTTCAGTAACTGGGTATTTATCTTGCCAGAACCGCGGGACCGATGGGTCCGTGGTTGCTGGTTACTGTTAAATACCGGTACCTGTAAAAGAATGAGTTGAGTGCGAGAGTGAATACTGAATGGAAGCGTATCTGTCTCGTGTTGAGTCCCCAAGCGACAAAGAGCTTGCAGCGAGACCGCCAGACAGGACAGCGAGCGAATGTGTGTGTGTGGGGGGGGGGGTTATACACTGGGCGAAATACCATTGGAAAGTTGTGGTGTGAGAGTGTAACCCTTCTTTGTTTTAATTTTTAAGTGATGAAAAGTCCTCTGATGTAATATGTACGACAAATGTCATTAGACGGGGGGGGGGGGGGGGCGCTATTACCCAGCATTTATGACCTGAGTGTGCAACCTGAGTACTGGCAAAGATACAAGATAGGCCTAATTAGCTGTTAGAACTTGTCCCGCACATCGGTTCCGGTTCTAAGGATCCGTCACTCGGTAAACGCTTATTCGGTTCTTGCTCAAGTAACCACGGAACCCTGGTTACTTCACTGGGTCCGTCCTAGCACAACTTGACCTCATGAAACGTAGTCATGAGATTCTGGCTTCTCAGGATTTAATCCAACTCAACACAATTCTCTTTCCTTCGATCTCTTAGTGTAGTCTTTGTATTGTTGTTGACATTTTTATTTCTAGTAGGCCTATGTGTCACAAATCCCAGACTGGGAGATGTAATAAGTTATGACAGGACAACAATCACGAACGAACAAGTTTAACACTTAACAGAACAACCCATCAGACTCACACATTTATTAAACATAATTATACAGATAATAGCGCAATTACATACATTATATTATTGACTTTAACTGCCGTACAACGGCCTTATTCCCACATGCACTCTTCCTCGGATCCACAACCCGGTAGTTACTTCCTAAAGACACTTCGGCCTCAGCCTCTCCCCTCAGGGTCTTAATAGCACATTAATAATTCACTGGCACCGCAGTCTCTCAATATCACCTTCCTATTGCCATAACACCTTAGCATTCCACTAGCACCTCAGCAGGGCAATAACCCATTATCATTTCAATAGCCCATCAACATGGCAATAATACATTATCATTTCAATTAGCACATTCACGCTCATATCTACGTCCCTGTCCGTGGCCAGACTGCCACGACTTTATGTGCCTCTACTGTCCTGCACCGACAGCCTCACTCTTGGCCTATGTGTGGCCTCCGGCCCTATGCTGGCCTATCCCCTGTGCTCACCGAGGTGGCTCTTCGGCCCGTCCCCGACACCTACAAGAATAACATTACATTGGTATAATACCATACCATTTCTATTCACTCCACCTCTCCTTACAACCCATGAAGCGTACACACAATAGTTCACATTTCACTCACCAAACATCTTACGGTAACACACCTCCATCGTAGTACACAATACTCACTCGTGCTACAAATCCATGAACTCAACTTTCATCTATCGATCATGGCGCACATTGCTATATCCAATATCAAGGACTTCCACATTCCTCACATATACTTATTTACATCATGGTAATAGACGAATATAATACATCAATCATAATTATCAATCATCGTTTCACCTACCAGTCATCACTGGAAAAAACTCTCTCACTAGTCTTCCGACTGCTCCCCTTATGTTCGCCCACTGGGCTTTCTCTTGCGTCCGCTCTTTAGGACGTTCTAACTTGCAGTGATAGTAATACAGCGCCCTCGCCTCCTTCAGACCCCCACCACTCATAACATGCACGCTTTCCCTTACTTGTCTACGTGCGTTAATTTTACTCTCCTCCTTTCCCCCCGTAATTATTAACTATCGCTCACTCCACTCGTGACACTATGTAGAAAATGCTTATGATGAGATTATTCAGCAGAGCAGGATCGAAGCACAAACTGATATTGCCCACTCAAAAAAAAAAAAAAAAGTCTAATATGACTGTAAATAATTATGTGTTTTCTGTGATCTGAGAAGTGCAGAACCAATATTTTCAAACACAGTCACCATTTGCCATTATTTCTTAGATGTACATTTTTCTGGCAGTAACTGGCTGTGACGCTCCGGGCTTTGTATGATAAACCCCCTTAATACCACCAGTAAATATTTCTACAAGAATTCATGGCTGCTTCATGAAATGATTATGCCAGTCAGATCGCAACATAATTAGCACCGCACAAAACGGCAATGTATCCAATCTCAGCACACACAGGGTTAATAAAACCTTTTCGAGATTATCTCTGTGAAAGAAGTGTTTCCATTTACAACGTTGTCATTGGAAAATGCCTGAAATAGCATTGTGCATGATTATAGAAACTGATGGAACCGATCCAACAAGCCTCACTTGCAAAAATGAATATCTGGTAACTAAAATATGAAGGCTGCAGTGGATGCTTTCCATGACGGCACTCCTTGAACCCGATATTTGTTTGTGTAGCCATCCCACAGAATACCATTAATTTGAACATCGAATTTTTATTTCTCTCTCTCCCTCTCTTTCCTCTCTCTCTCTTCCCCTCCCTCCACCTCTCTCTCTCTCTCTCTCTCTCTCTCTCTCTCTCTCTCTCTCTCTCTCTCTCTCTCTCTCTCTCTCTCTCTCACACACACACACACACACACACACACACATTCTCAATCATTCTTTTCCTTTCAGTGTGTCTTTCGTTTCCATTTTTTTTTTTGGAGGGGGGGTGCGGGGGGGGGGGCGGTAACCTCTCGCTCTTTCACTCGGCGGTCTTCTGCTGGAACGTAGTTTCTTCCTATCCTTTTACATTTGTTTGCTTTTCCCATGCATTTTTACCATATTTTCATGTCAATGGCAATTTCACGAGGCTAAGATAATGCCCAGCATCCACTGCAGTAAAACTGATGGAAGTTTTGTTTGAAATGTATGAGAAAGATCGAATTGGGCCTGGATCAGATCGTACCCTAAAAGAATGGGTTGTATGCCTGTGAAGGGATGTCGTGTGAAGTTTATCAAATTTTAATGCAATTGCAGATGTGCTTGGCAATACCATTTCTATTCATCATTCATTGACGATATAAAGGGTGGAGGACCCTACAGAACGCCATTCTTTGACAGAATAAAGGGGCTGACGACCCAGCAGAACCCTATCCTTTGACAGAATAAGGACTGGACGAACCTGCAGAACCCCATTCCTTGACAGAATAAAGGTGGACGATCCTGTAGAACCTCATTCCTTGACAGAATAAGGGGTGGACGGCCCTGCAGAACTCCATTCCTGGACAGCATAAGGGATCAACGGCCCTGCAGAACCCCATTCATTGACATAAAGTATAAGGTGTGGAAGACGCTGCAGAATCCCACATTCCTTGACAGTAAGAATAAGGAGTTAACAGTTAACAGCATAACCTCAGCGTCACCAGCGCCCCGGGGTGCTATCAAATGTCTACCTCTGACAAAAATGACATAATGACATTATGTCAATCTGCCATCCCTTTCACTGAAGAACGAAGGTACATTTATTGGGTAAGTTTCTCAAATTGCATACACTGAGTCATCTCCTCTTTTTTAAATCTCATGAGGGTGAGACAAGAGAAGGATTTTCTTGTAAACGGCTTCAACAAGAATTTCTCTTGTCCTAGAAAGGATTTTCTTATAAACAGCTTCAACAAGAATTTCCCTTGCCCTAGACAGGACTTCCTTGTAAACAGCTTCAACAAGAATTTCCCTTGCCCTAGACAGGACTTCCTTGTAAGCAGCTTCAAGAAGAATTTCTCTTGTGCTAGAAAGGACTTGCTTCAACAAGAATTTGTCGTCTCCTAGAAAGGTTGCTTTTTCTAGGACTGCTCGATGCTCCAAGCCCATCATACCAATTTCACCGCTCACCTCGAAAATGGAACAATCCTGTGTGAATTTTGTTAAAACCTGGCCATTTCGATGATTATATTTCCGAAAGGATGAACGATGAAAAATTTGGAAGACAAAGAGACATAGAGACAATGGACGCTGTCAAAGTGTGGTGATCTAACACAATAGAAAACAGCATTAATAAACGATAAGCCCGACAGTTGGAGGGAAATTGCTTGGAGTGCAGGAGACATTGTTTTGTTCTGGTGAGAGGAACTAAAAGATTTAATTTTCATTTACCAGGATGTCTGGATGAGAAGCTCCCAATCCATTTTTTTTTCTCTGCAGTAGTGCCATCAAGCTGACTTATTTTTTTTTGTTCCAGTTCCGAGAGTCATTAAAAAGTACGTCCTTTTTTTTAGAACGAGCTGAACCAATATCGATTTTCTCGAAAACTATTAGACTTATTTGAAATTTTGCATGGGTGCATTTTTACATTATGATTAAACCTAATGGAATTGATTTATCGTTACACTGTAGTCCGATTTGGGTGTTGTTATTCTGGGCTTTGTACAAAAAAAAAAATAATTAGATCTAGATCAAATTATTATTTTTAAACAAAAATAAAAAAACAAAAAAAATCCGCAATACTAAACTTTGCGAAACACTAGCAAATGTTCAAAATAATGTATACTTGAGTTCCCGGAGTATTGTTCCTTGAATATTGATCAGCCTTTTCCCGTTCAAGGTGGACACACATTTTAGAGTTTCGCATTGCTTAGTACTGTAGACATCTTGTTGTTGTTGTTGTTTTTTTCTTGTGTTAAGTTGGGTTAGTCATTATTTCTTACATGACAACGCACAAAGAAGCAAACTCAAAGCCAGGCTACGGTCCAATAAGAAAAAATCCATTCCACAAGGTTTAATGTGAAATATGAGCCTATGGAAAATTTGAAACAATTTCAAAGAAGTTTCCGAGAAAATCGATGTCCATCCAGCTCAGTTGAAAAAGAAAGAACTATAAATTGCTGCGAAAAAAAAGAGAGAGGACTATAAAATTAGCTCTAGTCAAATAATTGTTACTGTCAGTTTAATCCTCATAGTCAGTAAGGAAGTCAGGGGCTTAAATAGGCAGAAAGTCTAGTCCTCTGAAGATCTCCTGTATGGTCTACCTCTACCGAGCCATTGTTGTTGTTTTTGCTGTTGTTCTTCTTTCACCGAGGCATTGTCCATCCACTGCAGGAGGTAGCCCTGCGACAATGACTTCCATTCCTTTCTGTCTGATGTCTTCCTCATTCATGTGATTTCCCTTCCCTTTCTAACATCAAACTGCCATCTTCTTCCTGGTCGTCCTCGTGTTAGCGTTGGTATTCCAATAACATAACCATTTTACCCTATATAATAATAACCTAACAATTAGGCCTACTGTTTTCTTCTGTTCTTATTTCTATCCTCATTACTAACAATAACATAATAGTTCCACCGCCAATCAGGTGGCATAAGAAATTCATAGCAAGAAGCTTTAACACCAAATCAGAAATCAGAAAAAAAAAAACAGATTAGGCCTACATCAATGAAAATCTCGCCGGCGACAACTGCGCTTCGGCAGCTCACAAAATTGTCAACAACAAAAAATGGTGTTTCGAACATCGAACCACAACCCAGCCAGCATTCTTACATCAGTCCGATGTAGATTTATGGAGGACTTCCTTGGGATTGGAAGGGTCGATTTTCTATAACAAACTGACGGTGTCGTGATCTTGTAACCAGCTGATCTACGTCAACACGGTATCTTTTCTACGGGCATAGGTGAGGTCACTCTTACGTAGTCGGAGTTACGTAAAGTCGCTGGCCGAGAAGATGTCCATACACAGTGCCGGATTTACCATTAGGCTAGGTAGGCTGAAGCCTAGGACCTCAAAATCTAGGGTGAGGCGGGGGGCTCACCGCCTCAGGCCGACCTGCACAATATTTTGTGGCACCTGTAGCCTTTTCTACATATAAATATTGCAATGCACGACAGTTTCTTAACAAATCTTTTGTAATTTTCCTAGCTTATATCCTTCGAGAAGAAATTGCACAGTGCGGAATTTTAAACACCTATCATCATCAATGGCGTTACTCAAATTATCTTTAAAAAAAACTTCCATCTTACGCTAGGTCTGCAGGTGGGGGACTGGGAGGGCCTCACAGCCAGAACAGCCTAGGGAGTTTCTTCATCTAAATCCTACCCTGTCCATACACCATCTGAATTAAAAATAGTACTTTAAAGACATGAAAGATGTGCGACGAATGAGCACACAATTAAAACTAACGTTGAACATTATGTTTTAACATAACTTTTCTATACTTTCTTCTGTAATGACAGTGATTACAAAGACAGCAATTTACAGTGGTCTCATGGAGGTAAACGATGCCTTTTCACGAGCCTTATACATGTACTGGCTTTCCCTTGCAAAGCGAATGGAGGCCATATGGTGCCCGGACACTGGCCTCCCAGCACTCATCAATATTTGAAAGGTTCAAGACCTGTAGAAATACAGTGATGGTAATTAAGGATGATTTGGTTTTGCTCTGTATTGATTAATCCTCCTTTAAGTCAGGGAACTGGTTTTTGAAGAAGAATTTTGAATTGTGATCTTTATTTGTCTTCTATTTCTAATGACTTTAATCATCTATTTTTTCAACCGGTTGTTATCATTTTACTAAAATTTCACAACGATTCCCCATTTCTTTTGCATGCTCATTGTTTTGTTCCGTATCTTTTACATAGATCTCTTTTTCTCTGTGAACTTTCTCTTCTTCGATAAGGATGTGGGGTTTCGTTTGTACCTTTTCCAGCATCCTGTTCTTCTGATCTATCCTCTTCCTGGACTTTTCTTTTTCCTTGTTAGCTTTTTCCGCTTCTCATGGGTGGAGTTCACTCATACGTCAAACAGAACTGAATCTGGCACTCTGTAGCCATCAGAGAAACAAACAAACAAACAAAACCCACAGAGGTATTTTTTCCATCATTCATTTGTACACATTGTGTTGTTACTATTTTGTGGCGTGGTAAAATTAAGTTGTTGTTTTGGGGTTTTTTTTCTGCATCAGTGGTCACTCGTTTCACAAGGCCACTCGAGGATGGATGTGACTTGTAGATAACGAGAGTGAAATGAGGAAAAGCGTTTGCAATATTTGCTCTAGTATGGACTGTGGAATACAACAAATTTAATTTTACTTTACCAGGGAGTGAGACGCCTCCCGGGCTGTCCATTTCAGCATTTTTGTTGTTGTTGTCAGTATCGAATTCCTCTTCTTCCTCTCTATTTCCTTAGATAAGGATTTGTTTTGTATATTTTATTTGCTTCTTTGTTTGTTTGTTTGTTCGTTCGTTTCTTTGTTTCTCCGATTGCTTTCAGCCAAGGAGTCTCACATTTCGGATTTTCTGGTTTCACTTTTTGTTTTCCTTCATATACATGAAGAGAAGACATTAGATCAAAAAAAAAAAAAACTCCACACACACACAAAAGAGGGGGGAGGGGAAAATGAGCGTAATGGGGAAATGTTAGCTAAAGAAAATGGTGAGTGTTGCATTTTTTATCCACTAATTCTAAGATATTTCTTGTATATATAATTTAGGAAAGAAACTTGTCATTCCAGCCCCAACTTTAAATGACAGACTGGTATTGATAATCGTTTACATCGTGTTGAGTTTGCTCTGTGAAGTATCTTCTTATTAATGATGGTTCCGGTCTATCATTGCAAGAGACATCAGAACTCAACTTTTGTCTTTGATCTTAATAAATTAAAAGTCGCAAGCATCTTTGGTCTTACAGAACCGCGCTGTAAAGGTATGTAATCGTAACCGCTGTCCAAACCACGAATGATCATGCTGTTTGGTCGGTCGTTCTCCCCACTACGCACGTCCTATGAGTCGGCCACCGCGCTTCCCATCACCTAATCAGTGGTTGAACAGCGCTGTTACCAGGGTGTGGGCATTTCATGAGCGTCATTTACTCGTTGAACAAGTGGTGTCACCGTTTCGGTTCTTCCTACTGAGAACATTGCTGAAGTTTTTCAAAAGCACGCAGATTTCTGTCAAGTAAGTAAACAAAAATATCTACCCATCCCATCCGACAAAACATTAGCCACAGCAGATTAAATTTTTAGACGTATTAGATGTATCTCAGAAATATCCGGATTCAGAGTGTAATTTTGGTTCTTAGGGAAAATAATTGTTAGATTTTGTCTCATGAAAAAAATAAATAAATAAAAAAGAGTCTTTTAGGATTAACCTTTTTGACACTGTGCGCTTTTTCCCAAACTTGCATATGGCCTTGTTTCCAGGGCTGGACTTGGATGTAGAAAGACTAGGCTATTCTAGGTGTGAGGCCCCTCGCAATCCCCCAGCTTCACTCCTAGAGGAAGATGGAAGTGTTTTAAATAATCTGAGTGGCGCCAATGATGACGATAAGGCATAGTCATTAGCTAGGAAAATTACAAAAGATTTGTTAAAAAACTACAGTACATTGTAACATGATATGTAAGAAAAGGCATGTCACAAAATATTATGCAGATTTGCCTGCGATGGCGGGCCCCCCTAGGTTTTGAGGCCCTACGCTCCAGCCTGCCTCTAGCCTAATGGTAAATCCGGCACTTCTTGGGTCCCAAGATGATGCATACAAAACATACGCTTTTTGTGGTGATTCCTGGGATTTTTTCTTTATTCTTTTTAGTGTCGTTCTCGCGTCTTGTTGTTGCTGTTGTTTTGTTTTTAAATAAATGGCTATTAAGATCCTGTTGCTTTTGGTACGATTAAAAGATTACATTATTTATTTTATCGATTAGCTTCACAATATACGGCAAAAACAACGCAGCCAGCACCCCTACGTAGATTTCGACGTAGGGTTTGTATAAGATTTGACTAGGATTGGTCGCATTACCGAGGGGCGGATTTCCTACTCCAAACTGAATGCGGCGCGATATCGTAAGCAGCGGCTCTATGTAAGAACGATGCCATTTCTACGAGCAGACTACCAGGTCAGTCTTATGTGTAGGACTGACGTAGGTTTACTGGATGGGATTTATTGTCGGGTACTTTCCATATTGTTTACTTGCATTTTACCTTTTCGGAAAAATGGGGATTGAAAGTTTGAAGAGTTGTGTAAAATTAGGGTTTGTTGAAAATGCTTCAAAATCGAAACTTGCATAAAAAATGCCCACTAAAAATACATCTATGTGACACTTACACATAATAAGATTAGGAGAGAGAGAGAATCAATTTCAAGACAAAACCTCAAAATTGGCAAAATATCGCATACAACAATTATGGCAAATATCCCTCGATATAATAATCTACTCCAGATTTAGAATGTAATTCTAATTCCTAGTTAAAATTGTTATGACTGGTTCGGGGGATTTTTTTCCTCCTTGGTGCTGTTATTACACTTTGTTATTGAAGGTGTTTTGTTCTTAAACAAATTGCAGTCAAGATCCTGTTGCTTTTGGACACGATGAAAGGGTTAGATTTATTCATTAGCTTCACAATAATTATGTAGGTAGCAAAAATACTGTCGCTAGTTAAATTCTTCCACTTAGCGCTCAGAATCATATGCAATAGAGAAAAAAAACAACAATCTAAAATTTCGTATGCGAACCAAATTCTTAATTTTGCCGTTGCAATTCGGACTGTTTTCGTATTCCTTAAGGTTATTTTGGTCACTGTTACAAATAATATTCCAAATATACTAATTGAATTTACTTGCCGCCAATGATATTTTCCCTTTTTTTTTTTTTTGTTATTGGTGTCGTTACTTTACAGTAATACCCTTAGTTTATAAATCAAAAAAGTTGTACCCATTTCCATTAGCGTTATTTACTATGGAATGATTATACCTCAAACAAGGCACCCCAGCAGGTAATACCATGGTTCTTCTAAGTCTCCCCCCCCCCCCCAAAAGAAAATTGTATACTGTTCAGTAGTAATTAAGATTCATATAAAAAGTGTTCGGCTGGTGGCGGACTGAGACAAGCTTATTTTGTCTCGGATTTTAGTCTGAGCTGTGAACTATGGAGTTAAGTAAATGTGCCGTAAATAAAACCAAAAGTTTTAATTTATCACCGTAATTGAAAGCCTACATAAAGTCCCCACTGGCTCACTGGCGAGACTGATCCAGGTTTGTCTCACTAGTTCGGGTGCGCCAGAAGTGTCTTGAGTCAGCTGGCGGATCAAGATGAGTCAAAACTACAGCAGTAAAAATAGATCTGAATCAGTGCACCACCAGTATTAGACTGTTCAATATTTTAGATTTGCACACTTTTTCTTTCAAAGCACACCTTGGGAAAAAAATGAACTATGGTTAGTCAAGTGCGGAAAAACGCTGCTACCCAGTAATTTTTTGATCTGTGATAGAATCTCTTCGTTAGAGACGACGAAATGACCCTCTTAGGAAATCAGCTGTCCAATATGCTGTAATGAGGACTCCCTGGGAAAGATCCCCTGAAACAAGGGGGGGGGGGGGGCGGGGGATCTCATATATTGATTTAACTTATGTAAAGATTCATCGTTTGGGACCGTCACTAAAGTACATTCAATTGTTCCTTTCAGCAATATTTATTTAACTATTCTCCCCTTCCCCGTCACATGCGCTTTTTATCCCTTCTTCCCTCGTGCATGCATGCGGTCATTAGAGTGATGAATGTTCATGACAAACCTTGGTGTTCTGAAACTTCAAGTAGCCTTTAAATAGCATTTTTCCATGAACTATTTGACTGTGCCATTTTCAACATAGTTTACTTACCATTTTTATATAATCCTACAGTTTATTTTCTTGACCCCCCCCCCCCCCCAAATGTAAATAAAACCAAACTTTTCAAGTTATTACCGTAATTGAAAACCTACATAATATCCCCAGTGCGCTTCCTTTCCCCTTATCCCCCAAGCGTAGGCTACATACGTTATGGATGGCCTCTAACTTGGAGATTCGCTCGCTATTTTTTTTATATTCTTGGTGTTATCAAAGATGTGGAATAGAAGAGCTCGTTTTGCAAAGCTCAGCTGCCCAGAATGATAAGTTCATTAGGGGACAAAAATTACCCTCGTAGTCAGGGAAACGGTGCGGCATGAATATGTGATTATGTTAGTGCTCACAAGACATGATTATGGTCTGTAAATGAATGAACGCAGAGACCCCCCTCCCCCCCCCCCCCGCCACCCACCCACCCACCCGCCCCTCCCCACCCCACCCGGTCACCATCATTAGAACGAATGGGAGAAATGATCTGTGAATAAATTCAGCAAATAATATTCCACGCACTAAAGTACACGTTATGTTGAACACATTTTAGTACTGTAGTAATGTTTTGTTTTTTTTTTAATTTGTGGTCATAATGCAAAAGCGTTGCTAGCCTTAGCAGGCTGCTAACTCTGATAATTTTGATAGATAAACTAGTTTTTGAATTTGAATTTGGAGAGAGCAGCTCAACACGATAGTGGTCATATTTTATACACTTTATTTTTTGCTGTTTTATTATTTAACGTTAAAAGCCCCTCCGCGCGGACGCAGCAGGGCATTCCCGTGTTTAATTTATCTGCGAGCACATCGAGTTGTTTTTAAAATCAGCCGTCGTGAAGTGTTCACGCCATGGGCCATGTGCTTGTGAAAAAAAGGGGATCGCAGGCGAGCAATCAGCGACGTAAAGCAAACTAAGAAAATTGAAAAACAAAAGCAATAAACAAATCCCAACTTTAGTGCACCTTCCAGGGTATTTGAAACCTACATGCAAAATGTGGTTACCCTAGGTGGCCTAATAAAAAAAGTGTTTTGTGTTCAAATGTGGAGAATTTGTGAGTTATATTGACTAACTAAAGTGCCATTCGCTGAACTGTGGTGACGTAGTCACAACCAATGATCTGGGGTCATTTCCAGTCATACTTTTGCATTCCCCTCGATGAAAGTGCGTTGTTGTTGTTTTCTTGTGGCTCAAAAATAGTACATAAACAATAATATATTTGATTAAAGAATACATTAAAATTTGTCAAAAATGGATGTATCCACATAATGTTTTGGTCCCGTATTCACAAGGTTTTGGGAGCTTACATGTTCACCCTTTATCTCCATTATAGTAAGATTTCTTCCTGTGCGTACTATGCAGGTCCAGCAGAAAAGTGTGCAATAGATTGTGCCAGAGATATATATAACTAGATGAGCTACCAGGCATTGCCCAGAATAAACAATCATGTGATCCCCCCCCCCCCACCCCCTCTCTAGTATAATAAAAGTAATAACCTACAGTCTTGCTTCAAAACTCATGTGCACCAGAACACTACGCACCAAACTGAACGCTTGATACGGTTACTTTTTATGACATGCACGGTACCATATATTACGAAACAAACATGCAAATATACAGATGTTATATATGTTTTTTAAAATACATGCTTGAAGTAAACCACTTTTAATTATAGCCATCATCTTCCTTATCTCAATTGCCATCCTCCTACCAAATTTAAGGCCTGAAGAGTGTATGGTTTGGTCAGTTAGTCATGCCAAAGGTTGCAAGTTACTGAAATATATAATCGATATATATATGGGGGGGGGGGGGTCGATGAGACAGAGAAGAGGGTGAGGTGCAGATGAAGCGAACAAGACTTTCTGTAATAGTAGAGTCAAGACCAAAATTGTGCATTTTGTGATAAAGGCAACAAACTTTGCACAACACTGGAAGATGAGGATACAAAATCATTACCGATATAGAACCATGTCGTCAGATGACTTAAATAATAATAATAATAATAGTTCGTCCATCAGGTATGATGATGACCTTAACAACACCAGAGGAATAAAGAACAGAAATTGTTGAGAATTTCAACACATGGACAATAAAGAGAACTAAAGGACACAGAGGACAGAATGGAAAGACTGTTCTTTCATGACTTATGGCTTCTCATGTGACTGATAAGTCCTATTTTTGCCCTGCAGACCCTTCCCCATAAATGACAAGAGTGCTCCGTTGGTTCAGTACCACTGGGCCTTTTCTTGCGCCGTTCTCTTTTTTTGATAGCCTGCTGGACTCTGTCAGCTTCCCATGCTTTGCTGCCTCTGGTAAGGGCCGCCCTCCAATTTGCACGATCAAGCGAGAGCTTTTCCCACTCACTCACATCAATGGCAAAGGCCTTCAGTGATTGCCTGACAGTGTCTTTGTAACGTCTCTTTGGGGCCCCAACATTCCTCGTTCCATTGGAGAGCTCAGAGAAGAAGATTTGCTTAGGGAGTCTGGAGTCGGGTGTCAGGGTTAGGACTAGAATTGCCGTGCTGGGTCACGGTTTGTTCATTTCAGGGTCGCGTTGATTTTAGCCAGTGCAAATGTCCTTGAACTATTCTCGTGGACAGTTTGTTTTTGTAACGCTTTTTCTTAGAGATGGAAAGAAAGTGGGGCAGTGAGGGTGCAATTTTCGACCCCGTGATTTTGATAAACTTTAACAGGGGTGAGAAAAGGGAGTGAGTAAATTCGTACATAAAACGTAGAGGGTTTGGAGACTTTAGCAAGGGTTTTGATATGTTAAATTGACCTTGTCTGTTACTATTAATAGAATCTATTAATACTACGAGCTGAGCTCGAAATGGATGCACCAATCAAATTTGGGCAGTTGGCTGGGGATTTGCAGATGGCCGAGCAGTATTTAAGCGGAGCCATTCCCACGTTTCTTTACTCCATGCAGAAATTTCCATCTGTGAGGGTAGTCGGCGGGATTCGGCCTGAGAGAATCAGAGGATTGTTAAAGACATGTCTATGTCCTTGATAGACATTGGAATGAGACCATACGCTCTTACGAAATTATCTACTGCTATTATCTCCAGCTCCCTGATCTCGTATCAGGGACTAATCGTAAGTTTCTACCTACTGATTCGACGATGAACGTGAATCTGACCTTAATTTTCCAGTAGAAGTGCTACCGAAGAATGCAAGACTACAATGTATTTTACATGCAACTAGATCTAGCATGAGTGTCTGGTATACACATTTGTAAATTGAAATTGATGTGTCTGGATGAGGCTGGGGATTGCCAGCCCATCCTAGAGTAGATCTAGATCTATGGTAACTACGTCAGTTGTGTTGACGAGTTATATCCTTGTTAAGCGGTAGGCACAAATAACTGAGTTAACATTGTCGTCTGAGACATTAAGATATTATTTGTTAGATAGTAGGTAGGCTAAATCTGAAAGATAGATAAGTAATAATTAAATTGTGAATGAGTCAGAATGATATAATCGTTTAGGAATCTAGAGGAGACTTCTAGTGATGTATTATTGAATTTTCATTTGATGCTGCTGATGTTGTCCTTTTAATATGTAAGAGCTAGACGGAATTTGTTAGGGAATTTAAACTAATAAATTTGTGGCCCTGCAAGGTCCTTGATAAAACTTATTCGAATTGTTATTAGTATATGTGCCATGGTATGGAAGAGTAATTTCTAAAAACCTCTCGATAATCTAAATGCAGTCGTAACACAATAATTCATATAATAACCCACCCCGTAACATCGGGCATTCTGACAACATGTCCTGCCCAACGTAGCTGAATTTTTTTCAGGTGGCAGAAGACGCTCAATTCCTTGGCACGATTGAGGACCTCAGTGTCTGGAATTTTATCCTGCCATTTGATCCTTAGGATCTTTCTAAGGCAGGCCAGATGAAAGTGATTTAGCTTTCTGGCATGCGATTGGTACACTGTCCAGGTTTCAGCCCCATAGAGTAGGGTGGGAAGGACCACAGCATTGTACACTTTCAGCTTAGTGTCTGTGCGAATGCCGGCAACATCCCACACTCTCTTTCGAAGCCTGCCAAATGCAGAGCTGGCTTTGCTGATTCTTGAGAGAATTTCAGTATCAACACGAGCCGCGGAAGACAGTGTACTGCCAAGATAGGTGAAGTTCTCCGACACCTTCAGAAGACTGTCATGGACTTTGATATTTGGGGTCACAGGATACTTGTCGTCTGGAGTAGGCTGATGGAGCACTTCTGTCTTCTTTGTGCTTATTGTGAGGCCAAAGTTGTCACAGGCACTAGAGAACTTATCAACACAGTTTTGCATGCTATCCTCATCGTGTGCCAGAAGTGCACAATCATCAGCAAATAGTAGGTCACAGACTTGAGTACTTTTGGTTTTGGTTTTTGCCTGAAGTCTCCTGAGGTTGAATAGACTGCCATCAGTTCGGTACTTGATGCTTACCCCTTGAGGAGGAGAGCTAAAGGCTTCTTGTAGCATTGCAGAGAACATGATGCTGAACAGAGTTGGGGCTAAGACACAACCCTGTTTTACCCCATTTGTGACAGCAAAGGGCTCTGAAAAACTGCCGTTGCTTTTGACTGCAGCTTGCATGCCATCATGAAACTGGCGCACTATTGTGATGAATTCGGGTGGACACCCAAACTTCGCCAAGATTTTCCAGAGGCCTTCACGACACACTGTGTCAAATGCTTTTGTGAGGTTATCTTTATATAGCTATCGTATATTTTAAATTCCGAGGTAAATTCTATTACCTGAAGTTCTTTTTAAGAACTAGTATTTCAGTACTTAGTTACTGAAGATTCAAGGCAGGTGCACAACTGCGCTTGAATGGGGAATCTCTATTCCCAACAATATATTTAACTTCCGACCTATGAGCCTTACTCGTCACAACAACCAGAGAATATAATCAATGCGTCAACATTGACGCATGATTCACACAGGCAATATATTTAAGAAAAGGAATGTATAATTACAATGTACGTAAGGTGTAATAAAAAAAAAAACACGAAACTCGACGCTAGACTAACAAGAAAAGACGGACAATAACAAACTCTACAGTCTGAACATATTTACAGATAGGATTAAGAAGAGGACAAGAGAGACGTCTTCCTAAAACAACGAGGAAGATAGAAACGCTACAATCTAAACAAAATGTACAGATCCCTATCAAAGTCTATTCTCACGAATGCGAATCCTCACTGTTTTAATCACCACTGGTTGTTGCGAGACCGCAGACGTTGTCGTCGAAACGGCAAAATCGGCGACCAAGCCACCACTTTGGCACAGAGGACACGCACACGTAAGAACGCCCTCGCCACCGCCCGTGGGTTCCTAAACACAGAGAAAAAGTAAAATGAGCCTGTAAAACAGAAGGAGGAACACTCAACTCCTTAACGCAGACGATATTAAGGATGGAATCACTTAACTCAAGGAACTGGTGGAGATTCCTTTAGCCCTTGCGTACACCACAGTCAGTACGTTTGTCTTTCTTCGTTTAGTTATGTTGAAGTCTCCTTGGCCTCGATCCTCGGGTCAATGGGAGAGCCGGAAATATGTGGAACAAATAATGAAAGAAAGCAGTATACAAAACTAAATACAATGAAGTAATTAAAGTAGCTCAACGTGAAGACCACGTGAGCACTGAAACTGAAAAAAAACAAAAGTTAATCAAAGAGAAAACCGATATTATACTCCAATCTAAATAACCTATAAACTAAACAATGTCCCCTCCAGTGTCGCGATGTGGGTTACATGGGGATATTTCGACTGACACTCTTTCGAGGTCCGCTCCCACAATCGACGAACACACAAAAATAAATACTTGCACTCTAGAAACTAAATAAATCAATTGCTTTCAATTTTAGCAGAACTGTAGAGCAGTTTAATTACAGGAATTAATGTAACAAATATAATTATAAATATATATATCAATTCAAAGGCAACTGAATCTAACTAATGGAACTACAGCTTTTATAAAGACTAACGAATTCAATCTAACTACTTGCAGGTCATATGAGTTATATGGCAAATAGAATCCGCGCACGTGGCGACGGATATAACAGTTTAAATTCTATTAATTCAATGAGACATGTTATGATGTGGACATTTCCTCTAGACACGCCATGGAGAATGCTTGTACAACCATGCGTTGTCTGGCGGTAGCTCTGAAACTGTCTTCAAAAGTAAGTAGAACGGTTCACTTTCATCATTACAAATTAGTATAGACTCTCACCATGCGGCCCTCACTGGGAGTGAGAGCGCTGGATGTAAACGCTGTGGGTTTATATCAAACCAAGTAGCTTAGGCTCTGGAGCTTTAAATCAGGCCCCTCACAATGGACTGCTCAACTGCGTCTCCATGTCCCTCATCTGGCTGAGGACTATCGCCGTCCACCTCGTAAATGGATTTTCTACATGTGGCCCAGAACTAAGTTCTGTATGGCCTTAAATACTGGACTGCATCTGCAGCTTACCGTCTAATTCCTGGATTGTGATTGGTGCAACCACTTCTAGCTCAGCTGCCGAACTGAGTTATTTTAAGTAACAGCCCTACGCAACGACCTTGGGTCGACATCAAAGGTCGAATTACTTCAATACAATATAATATAAATTTTATAGCAATAAATTCTTAACATGTTCAAAACCCCGAGCTTTTACTCTGGATCACGGTTTTTCTGTACGTCAACAGACGTCTCAATAACATTTAATTCCTACTCACCCCTTCCCTCTTTACTAACCCTAGTTCAAAACACGAGATACAACAAGTGCTCAGTCATGCACACCTACGCTGTCCCTCTATCCTTCCCCACCTTCTGTCTATCTATCAGGGAAAAAACTGTTCAAAACACCTTGTCCACGAGACCAGCTCAAGGCCAAGTTATGCTGGCTCGTACAATAATTACGTTTCTAAAAATTACTTACTGCTCTCGCAAAAATTTACTCTTATGAATTAAATCTGGTCTTGACAGAGGTCAACAAATGTGATATACAGCGCTTTATTTTGTTCCATGCATTTTTCCTGAATCTGTCTGGCAGCAAAAATCATATCCGCCGTTCCCCTCTCTTTACGAAAGCCACATTGGCTCTCGGGAAGCAAGTCATTTGACGAGAGTTGATCAAGAAGGCGATTCAGAAGCATTCTTGCCAATATTTTGCCAGCAATTGAAAGTAGAGAGATTCCCCGATGGTTGTCACAGACTTGGCTGTCCCCTTTGTTTTTGTACAGATGGATGATTGAAGCATCTTTGAAGTCCTGTGGCAGCTTCCCTGCTTTCAACATATGATTGAACAACTCGGTCAACCTTTCAATAAGCTTTTCTCCACCGATGGCATACACCTCAGCAGGAATTGAATCCACGCCTGGTGATTTGTTAAAGGACATCTGATTTGTGGCAGTTCGGGTCTCATTTGCTGTGAATGGCTTGGCAAGAGCTGCATTTATAGGAGTCTGAGGGAGGCGGTCAATGGACTCAGTATTTATATTTGATGGCCGATTTAGCACACCTCCGAAATGTTCTGCCCAACGCTGAATTATGGCATTCAATTCAACAATGCGTGTTGAACCATCTGACGCAAGAAGTGGCGTAGTGCCAGAGCGGGATGGTCCAAACACAGCTCGGAGGCTCTCAAATAACTTTCTAGTGTTGTTTGTGTCGGCATATTTCTGAGTTTCTCTTACTCGCTCTTCAAGCCAGTCATTTTTCATTTTCCTCAGCTTCTTCTGGAGTACACCCTTACATGCACGCAGTGCATCAGCTTTTGCTTTGGAAGAGGGGTCACTGCAGTGAGCTTGGATGAGACTATTTTTTTCTTTGATGAGCACTTTGATTTCATTATCATTATCATTGAACCAGTCCTGGTGCTTGCGGACAGGAAAACCAACTGTGCTGCTGGCGCAAGAGTGTACAGTCGTATTTAGGTCAGTCCAGCTCTGTTCAATGTTCTCAGGGTCAAAAGTCACGCAATCCAATTTTGAGGAGAGTTCTGATGAGAGCTCGCTCTGTTTCTCAGCTGAGCAGAGTTTTGAAACATTTAGGCGTTTAGGTGGCGCTTTCCCTTGAGGGCGTCTATTGCGCCTCAATGTTAGTCTGAGCTTGCAAACAATGAGTCTGTGGTCAGTTCCACACTCGGCACCACACATCGCCTTTGTTACAAGGACATCCTTTCTGTCAGTCTTCCTCACAATGACATAGTCTATGAGATGCCAATGCTTTGAGCGGGGATGCATCCATGACGTTCTGTTTCTCACGGGGAGACTAAAATTTGTGTTGGTAATGAACAGGCCAAATTCAGCGCACAAAGTAAGTAAGCGCAACCCATTGTTATTGCATGAACCAACTCGATGAGGGCCCAAAACATTTGGCCACGCTGAGATTTCGGAGCCAACCCTAGCATTGAAGTCCCCCAAGAGAATCAGCTTATCAGCTGCCGGGACAGAGCATATGACAGATTCTAGATCAGAATAGAACTTGTCTTTGGCTTCATCTGGGTTTGTCATGGTGGGCGCATATGCGCTAATGAGGGTGGCTGACTGGCTTTTCCCAACTGGGATCCTGAGTGTCATTAGCCTGTCATTTATTTCAATTGGCATGGACTGCAAGTTTCTGACAAGGTCATTTTTAATTGCAAACCCAACACCATGCTGTCTCGGTTCGACTGCACCCTTGCCTTTCCAGAAGAAGGTGTATCCACCACTGAGCTCTTTGAGTTGGCCACTATCAGGGAGTCTATGTCCAGGTTGTACCTGCTGAGCTCAATGGCAATAAGTGCAGTGCGTCTTTCCGGGACAAGGTGGTCTAGAGGCAAGGTGCTCGCCTCTCATGCCAAGGGTCCCGGGTTCTAAACCCAGGCAGTGCAGGCATGTTGGAAAGTGGATTTTTCTCATATTTTCAAGTCCCTGGTCCTATTGGGGGGTAGGATCGAGTACCTAGTCTTCTGGGATAAGGACGAAAAAATTCGGAGGGCCCGTGTGCACGTTGCGCACGTTAAAGATACCTTGGCAGTTGGAAATCGTAAAGAGCAGGCCGAAAGGCCGCTGCCCGGGCAAAATTGAAATTAATAGATTAAAAATTTATCCATATCATCCCCCCCCCCCCCCGCCAGAACAAGATATAATAAAACAAGTAAAGTGAGGTGTAAATGCCAAGGGCAGCGAACCTCCTAAAATAAAGACCTCAAATCGGGTTGTTTGAGTTGTCCTGTAGTGTGCGTATATTCCAGGCTCCTAGCCTGAGTAAGCTGAATTTCTTTTTGTTTCGACCGCAAAAAGGGATCCCCACCGGTCGCGGTATACCAGTCAGGGTGATGTGAAGTGGGCTTTCTTTAGGGCACCTTTTCTAGCCCCTTCCTCAGTTGAGGTGAGCAGTGCTATCCTTAAATAAGGCTGCTCAGCTACTGTGGGTGCTGCCTCCCCACGCCTCCACTTCAATCGACGATGAAGCGACCATAGCCCACAGCCACCAACGTGTAGGTCTGTGCTAACAGCTTCCAGTCTATCCAAACCTGCTGCCACCGCACTCGCCCATCGCCGTTGGAATTTTGAGAGGAAAGAAGACGAGACAAAGATGAAAGAAGACGAGGTGAGTGTTAAGACTGGCGCAAAGAATTTGTTTTTAGTGAGAAAGAGCTGCGCAAACATCAGACTCACTCTCTCGCCTGGACACAACTTATCCAAGTGGCAAGACAGGGTCAAGACGACTGGAAATGTATCCAGGTGCAGGAGGATGCCAGAGGGACAGTCATATTGCCTGACCGGCTGCCTGTAGGCTACTCCACAGCCTCGCAGTCCCAACTGACTAGGGTGAAAGACCCAAACCAAAGAACACCAATACTGGTGGATGCTCTGTGTCACGATATCCAGGCCAGAGTGACGGTATATTGCCATCTGCCCTATCAATCAACCACTGGCCTGCTGCCGCCAGCTTCGAAGCTGCGTCCGGGAAGTTTGCTCAATTCTTCGTCTGTGATTTAGGCAAACAAGCCTATGACCACACCGCTACCGGGGGCCAATATGAAGGACTCAAGTACTGGGGGTCACATTGTGCCCTAGCATGTGGCCGTTTGGTTAGATGAAACTTCCTCCGCCCTGGCCGTTTGCACCGACAGGTGCACGCCCACTGATACCATGCTAGCGTACCAGTTCATGAAACAGGTTGTACTGGATTACAGATGACTTGACTACCCCAAAATGACCTCTGATTTCCTTTACATTTCTTTGCATTTTGTATGACATCGTCCATTCGGGGCTAGGAAAACTGAAAAAAGGGGAATTTTTTGTTTTCGAGAATTTCAAAAATTTTCAATTTTCAAAGTGATGCCCCACAGTCTTTTTGGAATGACCTAGATGTGGCCCGGCCCCCTTAGAGTGTAAGGAGTTCAGGGCCGAAACACTTGAACAAGGGGGGGTTTCTTCTCTGAAGACTCTCTGTTGTCTGGCTCCCCCATGAGTTTCTAGCTACTTAACTTTCCTCAGTGAACCTCAAACTGTCCGGTGGCCATTACGACACCAAAGCTGTGAATTATCGTTTTTTTTTCCTTATTCAATATTAAGATTTGAAATTGAAAATGAGCAAGATAAGTTCACATATATCCGTTGTTAGTGACCAGACTGATCACAGGCCATGTAATTGACCAGAATGACCACTTTTGACGAAGGCAAAAAATTCATCACATTCTGGAAGACTAGAAATGTTTTATTAGTATCGTGTTGTGTAAATCTAAAGCTGTTAAACAAAACATGGCGCGCTCGCCTTTAAAATAAATGAAGTGACCACGCAAATTACCAGTGGTCATTATAGAAACCAAAACTTTGACGATCTACGGACTGGGTCAAAGAACATTCCTATTCGAATTACAACCAAACCAGCTTATTCCAGGACGCTGCAGACTGGAAAATGCCAGTCGATACATCCACAACGGAATGAGGACCTACGGACTGCCAGGGACACAGGCCTGCTACCAAAAATTTTCATCTATTCCGAGGCAGATAAGAGAGTGGTCATGATTCAACTAACAATTCCGAGCCGAATTGGTAAACTGACCATGTCCAGCGATCTGGCCAGGGAAATAGCCGGAAACGTATACTCATCGAAAATCCCACTTGTCAAGATCAGATGATTTGTAGGAACAGCCGTATGTAACCCTGAAAGCAGCTTGATATGAGGACCGAAAGAGGTCACCAACACCGAAGACGTTGATAAAAGTGGCTGAAAAGACTTTCGGCAGGATATGGTACACACAGAATCATCCAAAAAAACAAAATGAACTTAACGGATCAAACCTGTTCTACCAGTGATATATTTTTCCTTCACCACACCAGAAGGCAGTCTGACAGATCTCAAAATATTTGTGTATCAGGATTTGGGCTCCAAGCTGCCAAAGCTATTTTCTTGTCTTTGCTAAAGAAAACAGAAAAGTGTCGTCACAGCCAGTGAAAGCGTGAAAGAACAGAAAAGACAGTGACTTCTCAGGCATTAACTTTTTCGCTGTTGTGTGCAGTGTAATGCACCTGAAATTCTTCCATTGCAAAGTCAACCCAGAACATTTCCAGAGTTGTGAAAGGTGGGTAGTGGGCAGGATGACAACGTCTGTCTTTACAGTCCTTATATTTTATTTGCCATCTTCATATTTTACATTTGGTTGGGGGAAGTTATGATGAAAAGGCTGTTGTTATGGGAGAGTGGTATTTTACATTATAAACCATTGCACACTAATCAGTACTTTCTCTGTTTGACCCCGTAAGTAGACTACGCGCCTCTAACAACAGACGAAAAGAGTTAGTTCTAGGGTCTGTCAGACCCCCGAGTGTAAAATAGGGTTAAGATATGAAGCCACATCATTGAGTCACTTTCGTCCTGCCCATATGGAGAAATGGCAAGACTCGCAAAATGGCTGAAATTGCCCTGTCTTTTATCGTTCCAATACTCTAAAAGGGTAGGCCAAGCCTGCGTACTCTCTTGAGCTAGATATCTCTGAAATCATCCGTACCAATCATTCTAGTTGACCTGAAGGGAAATCCTCAATACTTTCTTGAGTTGTATCAAACTGCCCGTGTCAGACATGACCAAGCATCAAATTTTACCCCTTTGAAAATGTACAAAACTACAATTACACCAAGCATTTATCAACGTCAGAGCTGCGTCATCAAACTAGATCAATCCCCATTCGTCACTGAATATCGAGTTAACCGTGGCACGTTCGTGGGTGATTTTTCATGGACAGTTTTGCAGCTACCTTTCCCTGCCCTCTCTGCCTGAGGTCCTTCCGTGGCATATTGGACTCATCGGCCACCTGCTCATCCACAGTCAACCACCACCCCCGCCCCTCTGACGACTAGATAGTCTTAGTTGCCTTCGACTGACGAACAAAAACTTAGATAATTTCCCATCATATGCCAAAGAACCTTAATATACTTCTAACCGTAGACAGTTAAATTTTATGCTAATGAAGTAAAATAACCATAGCAGTGTATCAATGTATTATCGAGAGATTATCGAGATTAAAGTCCACCAGATGCAGAACGAAGCCTAATACGGTACAGAAGTAAGAAAACTTTCTTATTCATTGGAATGTGGGGTGGCTCGTGAATCTTAACTGATTTAGCCTACCACTATATGCCGCTCCAAGCAGCTCACTCGACATACACTCAGTGCAACTGGTACATGAAAATCACACTGAGAAATTCATATTCTTTGATTAGTTTCCAGTTATTTCTTATTAATCTACCGTTCTTTTAAGCTCCCGGATCCCATATAGCCATGGCACTGATCACAGTCTTTCAGAGAAGTCAGTATGAGAGCTGGTGTTCTCTGAAAGAAACTGGCTGAACGTGAATCGTTAATGACAGGAAAGAAGGACACTCATTAAAAAAAAATGACAAGCTCACAGACTTGGATTCTGTAAGCGAACAATGAACCTCCGATGAACTCTGAAATTGTAGACAATAGTCATCGAAGATTTGCTCATTGGCAAAGAAAATTACTTTCATTCGTGCAGTGTGGACGCGATCAGACAGCTGCCGATTCTGAATATTCATGACTACAGGTTGACAAACTAAATGTGTGTTGTCGGTACAGCTATTTTTGAGCTAGGGGGTGAAAAGGTCGAAAAAGTCGTGCCTAGTCGGAAATGTACTTCTAGCAGAAAACACAAGTTTAACCATTTCTAAATAGCATATGAAAAAGATTTTGGAATATTTTATGTTTAAATATTATTTTATTAATTATTTGTACAACCTGTGACCCTTCAGGAAGTAATATTGGAGTGACTGTTGCTAGGGGACCGTGGACTAATTACAAAGCTGTTATATTCACTGCTCATCTATAATTTACCGTGTTACATGCCACGGTCCCCCAAAAACAGCCAAGTCGGAAGTTTTTTGGATCTTGTTAGGAGAGCGCAGCATTTGACATAGAAAGCTAGAGCTGAGCAGTGAACACAACTCAGTAGTTTCCCTATTTGTCTTTGTAATAGAACTATGCTCCCCCAACAATATCCAAAAGTCTGTCATGGGAGAGAGCTGTTAAAGCTTTTTTTCTCAAAAGTTTGTTTTTGCCCCCTGTCTTACAAAATGTGTCATATCTTCAAAACTACTTAAGATATATTGGAAAAAATTTTAAAAGCAGCGTGTTCAGCATTGAATTTTCTAGAAGAATATGCCCTTATCTCAAAAATCCAAAATTTGCGACAACTGGGACCTTTCTCCAGGCACACACACAAATGAAGCCAATTTAATTTCTAGATATAATTTACCAGCTTTTCAATCATCGTCATCGTCAGTTGCCCTGTCTGGAACAGACATTGGCGATCATGACTCTCCACTCGGATCCGTCATCAGCCAACCTCAAGAAGGAGTTGTTGTTGTGATGTTTGTTTGTTGTCCATGAATTAAGACTTTCAGTGAAATTTTTCTCTGTCTACCCCTGTCTTTCCTGGCTTTGATCTTCCTTGTGACTGCTACATGTTCGAGCCTCCTGAGGCGACAGGTGTGTCCTGGAAATTTCAGTTGCCTTTCTCTTTTTGTTTCAATTAATGATCTTTTCAAATTAGAGTCTCTCAATACTGACTTATTTGATTTTTTCTCCATCCATGATATTCTCAATATTCTTCTAATAAACCACATCTCTGCTGCTTCTAGTTTCCTCACTATTTCTTTGTTCATTGTCCAACATTCACATCCGTATAAAAGCACTGACCACACATATGTTTTCACTATTGGTACTTTTTCAATAATTGAACATTAAAAAAAACTCGTCTGCCTATAGTATTGACTTGTTTCACCAGACAGCACGAGGAAACAATGCAATTTCTATAAATTCAAGAACCAAACTAATCAAAATAATAAAAACTTCCGTGCACCCTCCGCGGTATTTGAAATGGACATGTAAAATTGGGTTAGTGTAGGTGGTCTAATAAAAAAGCCTTTTGCGTTCAAAGGTGGAGATTTTGTGAAATATATAATTACTAGACGACATACCGGGCATTGCCCGAATAAACAATCATGTGCTCTCTCTCTCTCTCTCTCTCTCTCTCTCTCTCTCTCTCTCTCTCTCTCTCTCTCTCTCTCTCTCTCTCTCTCTCTCTCTCTCTCTCTCTCTCTCTTATAATAAAAGTAGTAATCTGCTGCAGTCTTGCTTCAGAACTCATGCGCGCCAGGACACTACGCACCAAACTGAACGCTTGATAATTATGGTTACTTTTTATGACATGCACGGTGTTATAACAGAATGGAGCCAAGATGGAGGATGAAAATTAGAGCTATTGACAGCACGATGAAACAATGCATTTTCTATAAATTCAAGAACCAAACTAAGCAAAATAATAAAAACTTCCGTGCACCCTCCGCGGTATTTGAAATGAACATGTAAAATTTGGTTACTGTAGATGGCCTAATAAAAAAGCCTTTTGTGTTCAAAGGTGGAGAAAGTAATATATAATAGATGTAAAACGAAACAAACATGCAAAAATACAGATGTTACATAGTAATAAACATTTTTTTTTAATAAGTTATTAATGTGCACAGTTATGGATGACAACATTGGATTTTTAGTCAAAGATGGTTATTGGGAACATTTTAAAACAATACCTACATTTTCCCTAGGGGGTGCGTAACGAAATTTACTTTAGAGACTAGCTAGGATTTTGGTCCCACGGCCTATAGGAGCTTCGCTGCTTTTGGGCGTTTACACTTCAGTTTTCTTGTTTTCATTTTCCTTGTACTTGTTTCTGTCAGTTTTATGGTAAGAATTAGTTTTTTAGAATCTTGCCCGGGCAGCAGCCTTGTTCGGCCTGCTCTTCTCGACTTTCAACCACCAAAGTATCATTAACGTGCGCAACGTGCAGACGGACCCTCCTAGTTTGTCGGCCTTATCCAAAAACACTAGGTGCTCGATTCTACCTACCGTAGGATCAGGGACAGGAATTTTTCCCCAAAAAAAATTCCAACATGTCTACATCGACCGGGGATCGAACCCAATACCTTCGGCATGGAAGGCGACCACCTTGCCTCTAGACCACCGTGTCCCTTTGTGAGCACTGCAGTGTGAGTGCACCGTCAATAACCGTTCACTCGTGTCTTTCTGACATTCAGGCATACGACATGACCAGAGGCATAATTATAACCAATATTTGATACCCAGGACTGACCAGGAAATCAATATAGAAGTCCCTGTTGATTCCACGTTTACTGAGATCAGGTGTCCGCAGAGAAACAATTAGCATTAACAATGCTTCGCGAGTCAGTTGTAACGGGGGGATGGATAACACCCTACTAGGAGTGGAATACATTACCTCGTAATATTCGTTTGACTGGGTACAGCAGACCGGTGTTTATAAGGAGAGAGATTTGTGTACTGTATCTAATCGAATTTTTGCACTGATCTCCAGTCGACTCTGACATTTCTATTTGCATATGTCTGCGTCATGTCTGATGATATAAATATAGCCACAGGCAGCTATTAGTATAATGAACACAAACAAACGAAATCCTAACTATTTGTGTTAAGAGAACCCTCCAGCCTCCAGTTCAAAATTTGAACTGTCTGTACTGTCCTTGTTCAAAGAAGACACCGTGACTTTGTCGAGCTAAGTTCCATGTAATCAATAAGCCATCATTGAAGAGCTTTGACTCGTTTACTTAAGTAGCTAAAATTAACTTTGATTCCAGATAAAAGACTGTTCTCGCTACTGATTTAAGTATCTAATTCTGTTTTCGTCTGGGGATTTATAACAAACAAAAAAGACGGAAGACCGAGAAAAAGCTTCAGATATCGATGAAAACCAATCAGTTGTATGAGTATAGGTTTTAAACTATGGATAGAGTCTTTTTTTTTTTAAAGGTGTGGCATCTCCGCCCTTCATTGCATACCCGGTTCATTTAAGACGTCCAAGAAGCTCCCACTGGGTACACAGAACACAGTGTTCCTGGCCTATGTAATTAATCTCCTTTCATTAATTATTGAAAGCCTACCAAAGCTGTGGCAGTAAAATTTCTTGGATGTTGTAGGATGTAAAATGAATTGGAAACTCGAGCTTTATAAACCAAAATTTGGGCATAATAGACGGGAGAATGAAAAGCAACATTTAAAAGTCAAATACCTGTTATTAAGTTTACGCAAGCACACATACAAAGTCAAAATCTCTGTTTGTTTCACTTTAAATGAGTGAGCTATCCCGAGAGCTGGACACCCATATTCGTACTTCTTCGATGCCGTGTTGTCGGAAAAGACAGCAAAAGACAAACAAGAAACTTTACACGGGACACACACACACATACGTACATCCACACACAAACACACACGTGTGTTGCAGCACTCCGTTTGAGCCTCTCTTCATTTTTCATTTGAAGACCCAAATGGAAGAAAGGCTATGGTCCAATTTTAAAGTTTTTTGCTAAGTTAAAAAAATTACTACAATGCCTATTTTGCCCCAGAGCCCAGTTTTTCTACTTAAGTAAAACCCCCCTCTGATGAAACAGGTTGCTTTTCTTTATCTCCATTAACAATGCACTTGGGGATTTTCAAACCTAAAAAATCGATTTTTTTTTTTCAGTTTCATGGATATATAATTATGACAATGGTCGTTTTTTTCCATCTGGGTCTTCATTTGGTAATTGCAAAAAGACACGGTACTAGTAATGCAAACCCACAGTCCAGTTTAAAAGACAGAAGATATTTTATTAAATCAACTGGTGCTGGAAAGTGAATGTGACATAGATTGGTGTTTACAGACTGTTTGGCAGCACGGCAGTTCACGTAATTCGTTCCATTCCAGGTTTGAAAATATTTAACCCTCTGCTGCCCAGACATAAATTATTGTTACCTCCAAAAAAAAAATAACCCCCAAAAAATCCAAAACTTACGAACTTGACTTACCATAGATAGAGAAAGGGGAAAATGTTGATACATATTACTGGAAAAGCATTTGTTGGGAAATTAGAGGATGCTCCAAAAATAGAACATTGGGCACATGGTCATTGTTTTCCATAAATATACAGGACACTGGGCATTAGAGGGTTAGTTATCAATGCGTTTCTCCGTAACCGGTAAACCAAACGTGTGACCAAAGATACCGATGCCACAAATTACATTGCATTCGTTGTTTTGCTACCCACTTTCTGAAAGGAGGTTGACATCATTAGTAATGTTTCATTTACTTTTGCCAGATCGCGGTGTGAACAGTTACGCAATGCTCCACCGCTTTTCTGGGTTTTATTAGTTTTACCATACCAGAAAATTTATCAGAATCGTGCAAGTTCTGTTTCATCAAGTGAAACCAACCCCAGCCTTCATTTAAAGTAAACGCCCACGAGTTGTGTAAAGCACTTAAGCATTATATTATGACTCTTGGCAGCAACAGGTCATTCGGTAAACGCGCAGATAACACGTACGCCTTTTTCCTTTTTCATACAATGTCATATCTATGCTCTGTTGTTGTTTGAACCAGTCTTGATTCTGGGCAGCATTAACCTGAATACAATGCTCATTCACTCACAAAGATATTGAAATGCGGAATTTCAGAGAGAAAAAATTCACCGGTTTCAGAGTGTGGGGGGAAGAATAAAACTGCCATTAGGAAATGATATCTGTCACAATGCACATTTCTCCTTTTTCTTTTTATTATCTCATCTCCTCTTTAGATAATGGAACAAGTAGTCTCTTTTGTGAACTAAAATCATTAGGAAGCTGATGAAGTGATGCTTGGGGTTTGACCTAAGTAATAGTAATATTTTATTCTGTCGTCGGTGTTTTGTTTGTTGTTTTTCTGTTTCCCTTTAGCTGTTTTCGAATCATAATGCAGAGCATTTGTCACTGGCATATTGAACAAAAGCGAATATCGTTTTGTTTTTTATTTTTTATTTTTATTTTGTTTCTGATCTGTATTAGTTTGTTTTTGTTCGCTATGATTTGTTTTTCACCCGAACAACATAGAAAGGATCTTTCGAATTTCAGAATTTTTATCCATATTATCTCTGATACCAAAACTTTATCATGACACTCAAGTAAAAACATCAGCTGCCAGTGCCAATACTATAATCTTCTTTAATATAAGTAAGAGCCAGCAGCAAAACAGGCAGAGAACCCTGGGACATATTAAAACCCAGAGCACGTGGTTTTCACCCAAAGAATCTATAGTGCACACTAGAGTCAGAACTCTGCATTCAAAGGTGTGCCAGTTTCAGCCACATTGTTTGCGGCAAGAGTCTATTGAGACCTTGGGGTGGAGGGGGGGGGGGGGAGACTAATACGATAACAGGATATGTTGTTTTTTTTTACGTCAAGTAGGGAGGGAATCGAGAACACTAAGGCGTATAGGGTAGTGAAGTCAGAAAACAGACTTTTTTCATATCCACATAAAGGCAGACTGGATAATTTCTAATGCACGACCACTGGTTTAATGAGTCATGTAACCAGCAACTTGGTCAGCCAAGGCTGATAAACAACACCTGAACGGGGGAGTCTTCATTAAACTGGTCGGCAAAGACGACGGGCTTTCAAGTGTAACAAAATTCATTGAACAGCCTGGAGATGCTCGCCAGAGAAAAATAATTGCATCCTCCAAAATAATATTTTGAAAAAATGAAATTGAAATACTGCTGGCTGGTATCTCTATTCGACCAAACAGCCACAGGTCCATCAGTTTAATTTATTGGACAAAAACGAAAACATAACGGAAAGAGATCTTCACCGAGCAAGCAGAAGTGATCATGTTAACGTGGACATCAGCTGCAGAAAAAAGTCATTTTTGTTTTTGTTTTGGTTTTTTCGTTTGCCTCTCGCTGGGGACATTCTAATTGTAATTGAGCACACTGCAGCACAAGAATTTCCCCTCCACATGCCATGGAACATGTATTTTTGATCATCTCAGTAATTGGGGGAAATGCATTAAGGAACACGTTTCATTGGGATATCTTATTTACAGCAATGGGAGAGGGCGGGATTCGTGGCTTATTTGTGAAGATCTGTTGACTGATGTTATGCCTACGTCGAATTGGAAATTATTCAGAAAAACAAAACAAAGAAAAACAATTTTTTTTTTAAACTGATTTTTTGTTTTTAATTCTAAAGCTGGAATGAAACCCATTCATATAAACAGAGGATTTGGTAGATATGAAAATTCAGTTTACAGAGCAGATCAGAACATAAAGACAAAAATTTAGTATTCACTGAGACTGTCTTTTCATGAACGTACACTTTTCTTTCGTAACATGTTGCTTAAACTCTCTCGCGAACTAAGTGTTCAATTATTTGCGCCTTTTGCGGATTATGCCGCCCGTCGCGCCCTATGATATGCTCTCGTGTAGCCTATTTGGATCAGCAGCCCATTTTACTTCTTCATGCCAAATCCCAGAAAGCAGTTTTTGGTAGTTTTCGAGCCTACTGGTGAGAAAAGGGTTTTATTGCAATTTTATACACTAGACAATGTACAGCAATGGCGAGAGGTTTATTTTGTGTTGTTCTTTCTTTAACTGAATTTGTGCCATTGGATCAGCGCAGGGAATTCAGGCATGGATTTCTCCCCAGGCTAGTCACAGGTGAGCACCCTAACATGTGCGGCGACAAATCACCTGGGATCCCGTCCAGAGCGAGATTCAAACCTGCACCTCCTTTATCCGTGTCTAACAGTTTGGCATTTCGCCACTTCATCGGCACTTTTACTGGTTTTGAGCTTCTCTGCAGTGGTCCGTGGTGAGAGAAAGCCATGACGTACTATCATCTCTCCATTATTTTTGTTGTTGTTTTATTATTATTATTATTACTTAAACTATATTTACGTGATCTACAAGTTTGGGAAATTTCAAAACCTTTCTTCAGAGAAAGAATCCTTACTGAGAATGTCCAGGGCCCGAATCTCACTCTAATGAATGAAAATGAATAGTAATATTTTACATGCAGTTTCATTTATTATTAGATGAGGAACCCAGTATTACCCGGGATAAACTTTTGTTCCCACCCTTCTTTCTCCCTGTCTCTGAGTTAAACTATTAATTTTCCGTAATATCCACATTTTTGCTTCAGAACTTATGCGCCACAAGAGACCACGCGCCAACTGAACATTTTGCGCACTGGGTAGTTTGTATACTAGTGAACACATTGGAAGGAAGTGATGACATCATGGGCTCATGCGTTTGTTAAAAGGAGAACCGGAGGCAAGCAGTCAGCGACACAAAGCAAACCTCCCAAATAACAAACTTCACCACCATTTGGAGCCTCCAAATGTAAAAAAAAACAAAGCTTCTGTTCTTATAGATGAGGTCTCTCATGATGAAATAGCTGTAACTATTGCAGGTGTAGTTTAGATGAAATCATGGGGCAGTTCTGTTTTGCATGGATGGAGTTACAATACTGATATTGGGATAGATAATATGTTTCTTTCGGCCCCAGCCCAGACAGCCCTTTTGAAAGTTAACGAACAGTCCTTATGAGGGCGACGGAGGCGTCGACAAACAATAGCACAGAACAAGAGGAAACGATAGCAACAGAAGAAAAAAAAAACCTTGCCTTTCTTGTTGTAGGCTTGCAGTGACCTTCTGCAAACACGGACCTTTAAACTGGTACAGATATTTTAACACTTTGAATGCCGGCAGTGTACAATCTATGAATTGCCATGTGCAATGTGGCCTATATAATTTTAGAATGGTGAAAACCATATTTAGAAATTAATGTTTATGTTAAATTCATACCAACAACTTTAAAAGACTTTATTAACCATATCTAAAAGTAGCAAGAAATTTGAAACTCTTGACTTTCCGGCTTGGCAAGCAAAGGATTAATCATCACATTTTCCTGATAACCCCCCCCCCCCAACCACACACACACATGTCACACGGGCGCGTGCACACCCCGCACGCCTTTCTAAACAAAGATAACCCTTTGAAGTACACGAGGTCATTATTGTCTAATTGCTGACGGCTGCAAAATAGGTTAAGTTAAACTGAAGTGAAAACACTCCGTATATCTTTGAACTGGGTCTATCAGTATTGGGCCACTAACGCCCCAAGGAATAGATGCATAAAAAAAGATCAGGAAAATTACTCAACATATTATTGACAGTCGGTAATTTTTGGACAAGAGAGCTCAATTTTACACCGCCGAGTCACGAGAGGTCAGTTGGAATTAAATCCCCGACTGTCAAAAACAGGTGTGAACGCCAGCCGATACCAAAAGCTCATGGGACCTACCTTCGTAGCCGATCATCATAACGCTTATTCACTATTATTCCAACACGCAATGAGGAAGAGAAAGAGGGGAACATAATGGAAGATGATAAAGGATTTATGGTCAGACTATAAGGAATGGGGAAGCTGGTGGAAGTGGTGGATCACTATCAGCAATATTCTTGTATAGTATAGATGTGACAGGTCAGCTTAGCGACAAGTTATTGTTGACACGTGCCTCAGGCCGAAAAAATTATCCAAAGAATTGGTGGTGACGCAATTGATCTAATTTGACCCAGTCAATATCTAAATCGGAATTTGGGATAATTTGTTTTTTGCATCGTATTTTATAAAATAATGTAATGTAATATTGGTGAGCTGAAAGATACTTTATTAAAATTGTCTTTTGGGGGGGGGGGGTGACACCATCTGCAATGGCCTACGTCTCCTACAACCGTTCGTTTGTGTTTTCTGAGACAATTGATCTGACAATGCTGCCAACCATAAAATACGTACTCTCGACTTGGGCAATATTTTTACCTCCTTCTCCCGGCGTGCACTATTTTCATACTTGCCCTCAGTCTTTCCTTCTCCCCCCCCCCCCCCGCCCCCAATCCACACACACACCGCCTTTTGTAAGAGCGGTCGACCATTAGATTGGTCTATGTTCATCATAAGGCCTTGATCTCTTTAAAAAATTAAGAAACATTTTGCAAGAAATTTATTTCAACTGCTTCATCTGGCTCATAGCTCACATTCGGTTTTTATTTGTAAATTCTGCCATTAGTATTATTTAAAAAAAAAAAAAAAGAAAACTATATAAAACCAAACGTTTTAATTTATAACCGTAATTAAAAAGCACAAAATTATATGTTATGTTCTCCAGAAACCGCCTCTTCCTGCTTGTACGCTTTTCATAGCTAAGTTCTCCACTCCTCACCCCGTTTCCCCTTCCGAGGTTATGTAATTACGTAGTTTGTAAATGGCTCTCACCATGCAACACACTGCTCATGGCAGTAGAAAATTTGTCAACTTACATTACAACGTCTGACAAGCATTTGACTGGAAATGAAACACTTCAGACTGTCCGCGGTGCCAGAGGATACAGTTAAACGTCCTCTGTGTCTTCCGACGTGGAGACAATGGCAAGTTCAAGCTGCCTTGCTGACAAATACGAAGGCAAATTTTGTTGACGCATGCAGCAATTGACTGCAGGAGTGGCGAGTTTTGTTTTTACTGTTCCTTCATGCCACATTTATATTTCATTTCGCTCGGGGGTTATCGTATTTAGAAATCCACAGCCTTTGTTTTACAGAGAGCTTTTCAAAGCTAGTTTGCCGTTTCTTCTCAGCCTGTTGGTGAGGTCGAGTGGGTGTTTACTTCTTTGTTCGCTGTCATCTCAGCGTGAATGTCAGACAAGTGAGCAGATTCTAGAGCACATTTTACAGACCTGTTCACTGTTATGTTGTGTTAAAATCGGAAACAAGGCATATTGAGTAAAGGACCATGGAAAAACTGTGGGGATCGGCAGAGAACTTGTGGCTGCATTGGTTGGGGGGGGGGGGGGTTCTAGTGTGGGTATATGAAAAACTGAACGAGGAGGAAGAAGAAGAAAATATATGTAGTTAGCTTACGGCTTTCTTCTATAAGTAACGAAATACATGCGGTCGAGATTTTTCAGACTGTTGTGTCCAAAGACATTTAATAAGTATCTAATGTAAGAGATGGACGTTGTTTAATTTCTTTAGCCAAACATCTACGGCAAAGTGTGTTCGGGTGTGGCAAAGGCACTTTGGTTTTAACTAAAGAGGAGCCGCCCGCACTACATCGGGAGATACAGAAATGGTGCGACCAAAATTTGTCTACGCGCCTCTTCCTTTTTTATGTGGTTTTCAGCACCCTCAAGTGAATCTGGTACAAGACTAATCTAGAGCTTGGTTAAAATGATTTTAGGCTTCATTTGCATATGTCTCGTTTTTTAACTGTTTGGTGATTCTATTGGAGGCACTGCTACAGACCAGGTTGATGTCCGTGTTTTCTTTCCTTCGGGCTTAATATGGTTTTATCGTCTAACTTCGTGGTGCGTTGAGTTCACTCAGTAATTCATGGCTGCAGTTCGGATATCTGGTCTCAGACATTTCCGTCACGTTTACTTCAGCTAGCAATTAACTCTGATAAATGTTTAAACTATCGGACCATCGTGGAAATCGCCAACAACCAGCAGTCACGTGACCACTTAGTTACTGTTGTTATCAATTCAAATGGGTCTCTAGTGGACTACACAACAATTCAAAAGGATTCATTTAGATCATCGGAATCTCAAACTGATACACAATACAAGTTTGGTGGTCTCTAGTAGTGTCCACATAATATTTTCAAAGAAACCATAGCGATGAAGAGAATTTAAGGCCTGCTACACAATAAATTAATGTGCAATGAAGTAGAGAGTGCAATATACTTATTGCATTATTAAATTATGTAATTGGCAAGATTGTTCTTAAGGAGGCAAAGAAAGAATGTATTACTAAGATGTAGAACATGCTCGGACTTAAGATGTTTATTTCCTGAGTAAGCTGGATAGTTGGCAGTTATAACAATTCATTATTTTTAGAGTCCGATATCGGGGATTATTTACGAAGGTCTGTAAATAAATAAAATGGAAACAGCTCGAAGATACCAAGTACTGCACAGAGAGGAAAAATTCCAAAACAAATTCTTGCTCGGTTTAGCTGTTTGTAGTCTAGATCTAGCTCTATATCAAAGAACCAGAGCTGCCCACTCACAATTTTATTTTTTTTTTCCCTTCGTTTTCTGAGTAAGTCTGACCGATTTTTGTTTTCCAACTATTGTTCTTTCCTCCTAGCCTGTGTTTTTGTCTTTTTCAGTGATTGCCGGTTTTTTGTTTAAGAGTACTTGGTCTTTGTCTTCAGGGATTATATATAAGTAGCCTTTTATAGGTGTTTTCAGAGATATGGTATTCGAGTAAAAGTCAACTTTTGAAGGAATCCAGTTACTGTATCAATCAAAACTCGAGCATCGGGCGTTTTCCAGTGTTCAGCTCCTGGTGGACGAAACTGTACGATAGCCAGTCCAGAAACAAGAAAGGTTTATCTGCTTTCCCTACTCGGAAATCTGATCTTGGCACGGATTTCCGCCTTAAAGTTCAATCAATCAGAGACCGCTAGATTGCTTTTTGCCTGTTTTGTTTTGTTCCCGTTCCTCGGCGCAAAATAGATCATTTTCAATCGTACACATCTCCACTCTGTTAACATAACGGCCTACGTCAGACTTTGCCAAAAATTGCATTGGCCTTTCACAATTCTTCTTTTTCAACTCAAGCCCAACACTGTCCAACAACAGATTTACCAGTTCGTCCATTCAATCATGCACTCAGTTGTGGCGAGATTGAAACAAGTCTGTCTCACTAGTTCGGGCGGGTCAGACTGTCTTGAGTCAACTGACAGAAAGAGAAACCTGGCGCACTGAGACAAGAAACAGGCGCAAAACAGACTTGGTTCTGTGGGCTTGTAGAGTAAGTCATAAGATAAATAATATTTCGTCTTGGTCAAACAGGTTTGGGCATTTTCCCCACATATTTTGAAACATGACAAAGACCATTATCTATTATGTAATAACAACGATGACATATCAGTTTTCAAAGTCTTCGCCTTATTTAGATTTTATGAATAGAAAAGGCCCGTTTTTATAGTGCTTTTGCTAAAGAATGTTTTCTGATTGGGTTTGAGTGGGTGGGGATAGAGAAAAGGGGGAGGGGGCGATGGAATAAAAAAGGAGCCGAAGGGGACGATTGCCCGAAAATGGTTGAGAACCACTGCTGTAACTGAAGTACTTTGAAAAACATTACGATGAAAATTGTTGTTTTCGCACCGCCTGTCAGACCAAGACCCCCGGTGGTATACCTGACTCACTACCGCAAGCCGCTCTGGGCGGTAAATGCGAGAAGCACCTATTTCGAATAGTACATGAAAATTACACTTAGCCTAGTAGTACATGTATAATTATTCTTTGTTTGATTACCATTAATTTGGCGTTTGACCACATTTCTCCAAAGTTCCTTCATAGCCATACCACTGATCACCGTCTTTTAAAGATGAAGTTTAAGAACTCTTGTCCCCTCAAAGAAACTCGCTGGAAGTGAAACAGTTAATGTACATACCGGGTAGTTGTCCAGTGGCCCAAAAAGGTGTACGGAGCCCCGTGCATGCAATTTTACATTGTCTTTGAGACGGGGAAGAAAATGCCGCACATTACAAAAGAATCTGCCCAGGGACCCACATTGATATTAAGACGGCCCTGAAAATCAGGTTTCACTATTTTGAGAAATAAGCTTATCAAAGAAATCCGCGAGCTCTGTGAAATCTGGGTCCGACTGACCCCAAAATGTAGGAATTTTTTTTTCCTTTTTTTTTTCACCATTTGAGAGATTGGGTCTGATAGGCCCCATGATGTAAGAATTGGAATATGAGGCAGGAAGATTAAAATAGTTTTAGATTAATGTTTCTCAAACTTTTTTGTCCCACGCCCTTAAAAAAAAACAACCAAAATACATGTGCCCTAGCATGATCAGATAAAGTTAGTATACAGTATAATACAAAAACAAAAAGATTTTTAAAATATTTATTATTCAGTGTGTATACATTCAAAAGAAGTTTTAATTTAAACTTTATTTCAAGGTTTATCATTTGCTTCTTAATTCAATGAGAGCCTTTGCCGTTGACGCTGGTTGCAGATCTGTTTGATGCGAGGGACCAATTTCGCCAGTTTTAGCCTTAAATCACCACGCTTAGTGCTAGTGACATCCAGTTAAAGTACACAATGAAAGTCATGATTTCAATGAAAAATGCCTACGCCCCATTCTGAAATCTCACGCCCCGCCAAAGTGTTGCCAGCCCCCCCCCCCCCCCCGCCCTCGAGAAACACAGGGTTCGAAAATATTCTTTAGATAAACGGCAGCGGCCGTAGCGGCTGTTGTTACTTGTATGTACGAACACTAAGTGGTTTGCACTAGGGGCGCGTACGTCCCGGTCCCTAACCCGGTCCGCATTCTCAACACTACTTCTTATCGAATCTCTAACCCTGCCCCTTACTTTTCCAACCAAAAAAAGGGAGGAAACCAAACAAGACCTGAAAGAATAATAATTATTAATTAAGGTTGTTGTCAGGAGTATTTCTGAGGGAGCTCTCTAGCTCTGGAGTCACAAAAGGCTTTAAAATACGTACCCCTTGCCGAAAGTACTTGGAGTACGTGCGTGCAAGTAACAACAATCTTGGCCGTAACATCTCGGTACACCTTAGTCTTTATTGTTTGTGTGTAGCGGTGGTTAAAACTACATGTACACCGTATTGCAGTTTGCAGGTGACCGTTAGTAAACATACACGTGTATGTCGTTATGGCATATTAGTTTGCAAAAATGATGATTAGATATTTCCACAGTTTGAGAGTTTTGTGAAAGATGTGAAATTTATCTCTAGCATTCTGATGAAAGAGGATGTTGCAGCAGATGTGTTGATTAGTCACATATTAACCATTTTTAAAACACCCACTCTTTTGTTTTGTTTTTCTTTTCTTTTTGGTGTGGGTAGTTGTCTGCATGTGTGTACGTGCTAGAGCCAGACAGAGGGGGTAGGGGGTAGGAGAGAGAGAGAGAGAGAGAGCAAAAGACGGAAAGAGAAGAGAGAAAGGAAGTAGTAGTAGAGGCAGTTGTGGTGTAGAAGTAGGAATAGTAGTAGTAGTAGTAGTAGTAACAGTTGTAGTAGCAGGGGTGGTGGTAGTAATAGTAGTAGCAGTCGTAGTAGTGCCAGTAATACAGAAGTAAAAAAGTGTCATAAACTACATGTAATTTGGCCATGCTGAGTTCGATAGTGGTATATACAATGGTCCATCTGTAGCGGTTTCCAAAATCATTTCCATGCGTATGTTTATAGAAGAAAGGTGGGACAAGAGGGTGGGTCAAATGAAAATACTTGTACCAACATAGATCCTCCACGCCCAGACTTTACTTTGTGTCTAAGGCAAAATAAAACCTGGCTTGTTCTGTAACCCGTTGGCTAGTGTCTATTTTCTTTACAGTCGTTAAGACACACCCATTCCTCACACCATTTTCAAAGTACCCACTGAAAAACCATTTGTATACGATCGAATTAGCTTCTTCCCGAGTGCGACGCTGTTTAAATCCCCGAGAAGAGCTGGTTAATGTCCTGCTATAGTGGCACTAGCTGAATCAGATTCGTCCAGTGCTCACTCAGAACAAATCAGTACTGACACCCACAGAAAGTCCAAAGGGTCTGAAAATTGTCACAGCGATCGGTAATCGTTGGGTTACTTTAGACGTGGCTCTAACAGAGTACCCAAGCGCCAAGTTAAATGATCATTCAGCCCGTAGGTCAGTCTGTGAATACGAATCAAGATACTAAGGTATCGATCTTTTCGTCAAATCCAACAATATTACTGGAACCCTCAATCCTTACAAATCAGTCGTCCGATCAAGCCGTGAGACAAGCGCAAAGACATCGAGAAGTTGACGATTAGAGAAGTGACCAAATGTCTTGCAAAGTTTGTTTTTTTCCAGAGGAGTGCCATGTCATGTGCATCACTGCATCCACGCGAGCGTGAGAAACCGCCGGATGCAGCTTTTGGAGAACACTCCATAAGCACTCTTAAAGTGTTTTGCTTTCGGCACTCTTTATTGACACTGTGGCATAAATTCTGTTTCGTTTAACTTGCATCAGGTGTTTACTCCGGCCATCGCCCGCCGGCAAACAAAACAAACAAATTGCTGTAAATTCGACCCTTTGTGAACGCCCACTTTCATGTTCGCCCAAGGTTTTAAGTTTATAAAGACACAGGCCAATGGTTACTAAATTTGATTTAAAGAGTCCCAAATTGCGCGTAGGCACAATTGGCTGGGGTGTCCGGCGTTGCTCTTGACAAACCTGTAACTGAATTGATGTCATTCCCCACACTGAAGCAAGTCATGCATAGTTTCTTAAGAAACGGACTTGAGACTGTCCATGTTTACGATTGTGCGTATTTTAGACCGACATTGGGTAGAGACAAAGAGCTTGGAGACAAAACCATAATATGTAGTTTATATTGATTTGGGTTGTCTTCGCTACCACTCTAAATCTCTTTAGCCTTACTGTGTAAGACATGAACATGATTTTTATAAACTGAACTGGGGGTAAAATTTGGTGCGGACTGATTTGACCATCAATCAACAAATAAATTTATATCAATCAATCATGCAAGAAGTGACCACAAAGTACAGAAATAAAGTGAAACTACTGAAACTATTATCGTCTCATTCTGTTAAAAGCTAGCGCAGTACTACCATTTGCGCCAATTCAAATTTAATTAAATGCGGGGCCGTCTTAACATCGGCATGTGCCCCGGGGCAAAGCAACAGGCTGCGACCCGTCCCCTAAGTAACAACTCAGAAATTTCTATGCATGTGCCCCCCCCCCCCAAACCCCTGGGACCCCAGGGCTACTGCCCAGCGTGCCCATGAGTTGAGACGGCTGTTCCGGAATATAATATTAAATGTTGCTGTGTATTATTATTACTGTACGTCAAAATTAGATTGCAGTTTTTCTCTAGAGGTGTCAGAGACTCATTGACCGAGAATATTAAGTTAAAGCAGTTCAGGAACTTGGCCGGAGGTTGTATCAAGGCTACCAGATCCCACGAGAAACAATCCGGCTCATTCAACGCTGGACGCTGGCTATCACTACTGGCAAATTTCTGGCCACTTCACCCTTGCATCCGAACCAGTCATCCCACCAAGGAATATTTTTATTACATTGTTAAACATTCTTAGAATACTTAAGTATCTTTCCAAATATCGAGACGGGTTCGAATCCAATTAGATCCCAACTTCCATTAGGTAAAACACTGGGGGAGAGAGCTGGACACCCACCTTCATGATGTAGGTGTTCCCCAGTGCAAGATAGTGTCAAGGACAGCAACACTTGTTTGACGGGGCCAGGGTCGGATTTAGATGAAGAAAGGCCCTAGGCTATTCTAGCTGTGAGCCCCCCGTTTCCCACCTTCACACGTAGAAGGAGATAGAAGTGTTTTAAATAATTTGAGTAGCGCCGTTGATGATGATGGTGTTTAAAATTCGAAAGGACATAAGCTAGGAAAATTGTAAAATAATTGTTCAGAAACTACAGTGCCATCTGTAAGAAAAGTCTAAGCGTGTCACAAAATGTTCTACAGAAACTGTCTACCATTTAGAAATTCATGGTCTTTATCATTAACCTTTTTTTAAATTTCATTCTCATTGGTAGACTACTATATTTGTGTACCGGTAATTAAACATAGAACATTTAATTTTAGGTGCATGTATAAGAGGTCTGAAACTCCTGAAAGAGCAAGACTACAGATCTTCAGTGAAAGAGGACTTCTGTCAAATGCGGTGTTTCAGCCTATAATTTCAATTTACTGTAAGGGGGCCCTGTACACTCAAGTCATACATCTGGGTGCCTTCTGAGTCTTTTCCGTGGTAGCTACATTCAAACCTCTGGATCAGTGTTTCTTAGCATTTTCTTGTCCCACTTCGGTTTTCCAGAGGAAGAAAAAAAATGAGCCCCTCTGTGATCGAACTACAACCGGTCAGGTTGCATATAAACCATTTCAGTCGTGCATCTGTTAAGTTCGATATTTTAATCCGAGCATAAGAAGGAAAACACCCACACGACATAAACAAACAACAGTTTATCCACAGGCCTACAGTTAAGTTAAAATACACCATGAAATTAAGATTTCTATGAAAAATCCTGACGTTGCACGCCCCACCTTGAGAAACACTGCTCTAGATCTCACCCAAGCACAACCCATCTCAATGGTGACCACGCTTTGACATTTTAATCGCAGTTATACATGTACAATGTTATGTCTTCCCCAGATGAACATGTCTATTTTCCGAGGTGTGCTGTTCACTGTTGCGGCGTTTATGCTGGCGCTGGTAGCGGGGAAGGAAGGTTGGTATTGTCTACTGCTCTATTTAGAAAAAACAACAACAACAACAACACGAATTTTAGCAGTTTTTTTACTCTTTTCGTGCTGATTTGTGCTAGTGGAGGATTCAAAATAAAAACAAAAAATCACACAATCAAGCTGAAAACGTTGCCCTACAGCAAAGAGTTAGTCAATCAACCGGTTAATGTTAGCCAGGTTATCAGCTTAACATTCACAAGTACAGCTAGCTGTAATTAGTGACCCGAATTATTAAGTGCAGAACAATAAATTGCCATTAAGCTGATGAACATTTTCCACCAACTTCAACTCAAAGACCAGTTCAATCTCGTGCATTGCAATTGCACCCCACCCCTTCCCCCAATCCCCACCTCATACACCAACGTACACAAACTTTGTAGTCTTTTTTTTTTTTTTTTCAATCTCAAAATGTCGAAAAGTCCCAGCTTTGATTCCTGAAAGCACTGGCCATCTATCTGAGCGTTTCAACTCATTAATACGGTAACATTTCCACAATCATGCACGGGTGGACTTTCTTTGCCGGTAAGTGAGCTTAGTGGCAACGAACGATCAACAGATTCAGCGAGTTCTGGTGCGCTGGGGACAAACAAAAATGCCCAAGGCCCGCCGTAAAATAATAAGATTGATAAGATTGTCATTTCTTTGTGATATTGGTTCTATGTATTCCAAAAAGTAACATTTGGAGACAAATCCACTACCGTATTCTTAAAAGAAGGCCACATACCCCAGAAACAGAATTTCCGGGAGATGCAAAAACATTTCGTGGTTCTGTCCCGTTTTATCATATCATTTGTGCAAGATCCACTTTGGTGACCGAATGAAACTATTAATTGTACAAAATTGTAATTCTTACTTTGGGCTAGCCTTCAGCCCTCAGTTGTCTAGAAGTAAGATCAAATAAAAGTGAGGCTAAATACCTAACGGGAAAAGGCGCGCACTATATTTCATACGAAACTGTTAAATCAGAAATGACAGAATGCGCTACGGGTCCACGCCATCGTTCTCGGTGTTGTATTGTAAATCTACCTATCCCGTGGCAAAAGCTGCAGTTTAGAGATTCCCGTTCAGTAGTGTATATCTATGAAAGATTCTGATTAGTAATCAGCTCTCCACAGCGCACCTTTCCAGGACTGATATGAGACTTTGATATGAGATCATGGTCGCAAATATGATTTTGGACGAAGTGTTTCCCACCCCAACTTGTGAAATAAGACAGGAAATCGGTGGTTCGATGTATGATGAGAGATTATGAATTGAAGACAAGTTGATGATTTTATCTTAAGCCCATTTTACATTCGGTTAGGGGATGTTATGATGAAAAGAGTGAGTGTCTGGGGCCTGTCAAACCCCTAGTGTAAAATAGGATTAAGAAAATGTCCATGTTGAATCACACCCTTTCAGTGTAGTGACTGTGATGCTGGACAAAGTTTTTGCAGGCACAATCTACTGTCACAGTTTCATAGATAGAATACGTTAATGTAGCGATAAACGTACCTTTAATGCATTATCACCGCCATCTCCTTTCAGATCAGTCTGCAGAATTCAAGGCCAGTTCAACACTGCTTAGAAGGTAAAGCATGCACAGCCAGCGCACAAAATCACACGTATATGCTACTTTTATAAAAAGTGTAATGCTGCTTCCACAGTGACGGACCTTGAATACAGGAATACATACACAGTCATGTTCATGTATATTTATTGTTATAGATTTTCCTTCGGATAAAAATCAATTAAATAATGTAATTTGCGTGCATTTGTGATTGTTCATGGATTTTCAAAAGATGAAATCCGATGGAACAATGAGAGTTTCCAGTTCTTTGGGGAGGTGGATATTCTGTGATTATACATAACTACATACGTTTATGTTGATGTATATTACTTATTTTGTTGGCCCATACAACCCGCTACCCACAAGAAAGGCGTAGGCTCACTTCTTACGGCCTGTAGTTTGAGTAAAATGCCGACCAGTACTAGTTGTATTTTTACGGTACATGTACTGGCACTGAATTATGAAAAGGATTGGGAAATACAGCGTGACTGAAAAAAAAAAAGTGCTGAGTGCACAAATGAATTGCTTAATGTTGTTTGAAACGCGTTTGAACTGCGCTGTCACCTGTGTCTGGCCCAGAGTTTGATTATGAGTTTGATTTTGGAGAGAGCACGCCAACATGATAACGGTCACATTGCGGGCGCGCTAGGAAGAAAGCAAGACGATTGACCAGAGAACGATAGGATAGAAGAACACTCCACCAGAAGCCAGGGGTCATAGTACACAATGTTTTGAACCACTGAAAATTTTTCGGGTCGCCAGTTTCTATAGGCGCGTAACCCTCACACCTCCCCCTCCCCTCTCTAACAGTACTTAATACATAATATGAAATTAAACTTGTCAGGAAAACCTGAACAGTATAATGAGGAGGGCGCCGCTACCAACGAAAGCCTCAAAATCCTCGCGCGAGCCGCGGAAATTCGCGGATAACTACGACCCCTGAGAAGCGCCCACGAGCCACCAGCGTCTGGACTGGTGAGACACCCTGTACTAAACACAAGGCATGGATGCGGTGTAAAGGGTGATGAGAGGCACCCATCGCTGCCTGTTGTAGGACAAGTTAGTAACAATTCGTTTCCGAGAAACAACGACGGGTTTGTTTTTCTTTAACTTGAATGCATTTTGTTTTGCAAAATATTACAAATCGAGGGGCATTTGTCATAATTATTGTTGTATGCGCGTTTTGCCGATTTTGAGGTTTGTCATGAAAGCTGTTTTCTCACTCCTAATTTTACCATGTATAAGCGTCATAAAATATGGGTATATTTTTCGAGAGCACATAAATTGCAAGTTTCGATTTTGAAGCGTACTGAACAAAACCCTGATTTTACATAGCTCTTCAAACATTCAATTCAAGCCTCATTTTCTCCGAAAGGCAAAAATGCATATACAACAATATGGAAACTACCCGAGGAAATTTTGATGCATTGTATCACATCATTTGTTCCAGATTACGGAGGGAAGGATGGGGCAGTTCCTGGCGAGTTATCAGCCCGTCTGCTGCTGCCATGAAGTGTTACGCTCGGCCATGTTGGTATGACGAGGACTGTTGCCGTGGTTACGCATGCACCGGGTTCACGGAATTGGAGCGACGGTCTATGCCCAGGACATGTGCACCCATCCCAGATAACCAATTTCTATAATTTACAACTGAACACCAGAGTTCTCAACAGTGACCATGTTCATGTACTTTGTTTCACCCACTTTCACACAGCCACTGGCTCTCTTCTAAGTCTTGCTCATCTTTGATATGTTATGTCAAACAGTAATTGATGTCACAAATGGTCTACGGGCCACATTCCATCGTATATTGTGATCAATTCTTTTGTTGTTCTTTTTTTAATTGCTTTACAAGCCTAACTTCCATTCTAATTATCAGAAACATATTTAATTACATTAGCTTCTTTTTTTATTTCAAGTTCTGATGTGAGCCGCTGAATCTGAGACTTAAGTCTCCTTGACCTTGGCAAATTACGTACATGTAATTTCAGTTGGGTATCTCAGAACTAATTTACAGTATAACATGTCGCAGACGGAAAACTGCAGAGTGGCCACTTATTGGCTATACCATTATAATTTTTTTAAGGTCCTTACAGTACATACCCCCTCCAAAAAAAAATATTAAAAAATCACCCATTTTTATAATATTTCCACTTAAAATGGTCATGGACTCATACCGATCCTGTCCTACAGCATCTGATGGAACAGTCAAATCAAATTGGTATGTTTTTTAAATACAATATCGTCACAGTTCCCTACTCTGTAGTTACTCAAACACTTGCAAATCTTTTTTATCTATTCAACTACATTAAGGCTGCATCGATGATTTTGGTTATACATCCCTCAGCCGAAAAAGAATTAATCGAACAGCAAACTTTCAAAAATTCATCATAATTAGACAAAAATCAAAGTTTTTCGCTTCTACTTCTCCTGATGACCAGCTAAAACTGAATGCTACGGTTTTAGGGAACTGTGACAATATTATATAACAAGTATTTATTCCTATTCTACACCTTTTTCCTATGCTCACTGAAAGTAATGAAAGTGATATCAGTTCATTTCAATGCAGACATAAATGCTTTTTAATTTTGATTTTACTGTGCACTGATTTGACAATAAAGAATTGTGACTACAATTTTGTGTCAAGTGTGGACTTCAGAGGTTATTATTAAACAAGTACACCTACTACATGACCGGACTGACACTAACAGCACTATGTAGCTACATATTCTGCTGCCCAAACGAAAAACGACGAAACTGATAGCACAACCCTTTTCTACTCTATTGTCTCTGATACATGTATGAACAGTGACATTAGTTTACCAGATTAGAAACTGCATGTACTATTTTGATAGCAGATACCTCTATCTGACTTTGACATACATATGTATATGTAAAAGACGTGTATGTGAGACAATTAACTTGTAGAAAAAGGCCACGCTGTCAGTTACATCATTTTCCCTTTGGGCGGCTGTAAAGTTTAACGAATTTTGTTTATGTGTTATTTATGTCATGTCAGATGAACTGAAAGTGAAAGGGTGTCTGACATTTAATGATTTATATAATTTACAAAAATTAATATTCACACCAAATTAAAGACAAACAAATGTCATTCCTTCATTCATTTATAATCTCTGCAAATGTGACAAAAATGATGAACATAGAACAGACTTGCATGGTTAAACAACAACAGAAATTTAATCATCATAATAAATTCACAGAAAAATGAAAGACATTCATTTAGCTTTTCTTAAATCTCAATGAAATCAGAGTACATGTACATGTATGCAGTGAGTGAGAAATATCTATACATTTACCTTTGATTATGAAAAATGTGTAACTAGCAGACCAGTAATATGATTTCCTGAATTCTAAATGGACAGCTATGAAAACAGTGCAAATGAATAATACTCAAGCATACCTCACTTACTGATGGTCTGAATATATTATAAATGTATCTAATTTTCCCATAAGTGATATAAAGTTCTATGACAATTTATACATGTCAGGTCATAACTTTCATATTTTGGATATACTTTGCAAAACTACATGATAAACATTTGGAATACATTGCGTAATGCAAGCCTATTGCAGTTATCTCAATATTTTCATCAGTCCATCCAAGAAAAAAAAAATTAAAAATTACAAAAACCGGTAAGGCTGATATAGCTGCATTATATTATAAAGAAGTACGGTTTAAGGCATAATACAGAGCCTGACCAATAGAAATATGAACTGTAAAAACTTATGGAATATTTCTTAAAGACAAGCTGAAATTTTTTATTGAGAAAATAGCCATTCTCAGATGGTGGGCAAAATGAGGAAGTGCCTTATGTGAACTGACATCGAAAAAATACATTTACCAAAAAAGAAAAAGAAGTTATGACTTAAAATAGAAATACATGTACTTTTTCCTATGTGAAATACTAGTAAATGTACATAAACAAAACAAAACAAAGGAAACGAAAGACCAGAAATAGCACAAAAAATTAAGAATACATGTAACGACTTTTGCTGTTGAACATTTAAAATGTTTCAGTTCATCAAATGTGCAATGCTTTGTCTTAGGAACACAACAAACCAGAAACTGATACATAGTTGGACAAACATTGAGCTATGGCGATGGAGGAATATCAGGTCAAGAAAAAAACAACCAGTCTTGTTTGCTAGTAGTTTCTTTCTTTTTTAACATTAGTTGTATGATTTTGCAGTTATCTTGGTCCTCTCATCAAAAACTGCAAGTATTATTACGTTTGTAAAAAGTGGTCCTTTCATTATGAAAGAAATGTAGACAAAAATAATACATGTATTCACCACTGTGCACTATGTGAGTTCAAAAAAAAAAAACAACACATGACACCTACAGTTTACGGAATATCATAAAAACCACAGAAAAACTGTGGGGTCGCAGCAGGGCTATAAGCAAAGTCAAAATTGGGCAAAAAGAAAAGGTTGTATGTTGCAAAGCCCCGCGTGAGAAATAAAACCCAAACAATACAAAGCAAACTAAAGAGACGACAGAAAATACCAGCTGTTACGATTTCCTCCACAGTCACGTGTGCAAGTTGTGCACCTTAAAGATATCTTGGCAACTGGAACGTGAGAAGAGCAGGCCAAACAGGCTGCTGCCTGGGCAAAATTAATTTACAAAAAAGCAACCTAATCCCTACCACTCCTTCCCCAAAAATACAACAAAAAACTAGCTGACCTGCGCTCCACAATGTCGATGACATGTGGCTGCAATGGCACTAAGGCAAATTTCCCAAATAGGATTAAAGAAGTAACAGTATTTATACAAAATACAAATACAAGTAATGACAACAATTACAAATGTATACTTTTATACAGGGCCTATCACATAAGGGGTCTCAAGGCACTTCACAAATTTTTATATTTCATATAAAGCACTATTATAAATTAGACAATAAAAAGATCTGTCAGTTTTGTGACACTACATGTACATGAATTGTCACCAGTCAAAGCCAGGACTCTACAGAGTGAACAGGTAAGTCGTAACCCTTTATTTACTGACGGGACTTAAAAGTAACTTTCGCATTTCCATCCTACCAAATACTGAAAACTCTTCCTGTCCCCTTATCCACCTTGTCCTTTACACAAGCTTCTATTTGTTTCCTGTTTCCTCTTTCAATGCGGTTGTCGTGACACAAAGTGAAATTCTAGACATCAAAAGTTTTGTTGTTTTGCTGAGAGCTAACACCCACTTTTAGATGAGTATCCATATCCCAGACAGTTCATGTTTTATTAATATTGGTCATTCATGGGTTTCAGAATTGGAAGTGTATATCCGTACAACATATTTACCAAAAAGCGCGACTGGTGAAGGTTTGCTGAAACAAAACTTGTTATGGTGTCCACGAACTTAAAGTAGGTAGTCCAAACTGCCCCGCTGAAGGGGCGAAATCCTGTTTTGGCATTATTTTAGGCCAGCATTACAAGGATATTACTGCTGTGTGTTTATGTAAAATGGCATGTTTCCTACATCAAAATAAAGTTCAAGTCTTCCTCTGTCAAAGTATATTATCTTTTGTATTGTTTAATGTGTGTAGCCACGTCTTTTTATTGCTTGAACAAGACGCAGTCTTGCCGTTTTCGCCCTGAACCTCACATACCAATCTGACCCCCTAATAACAAAGGACCGCGGCGTGGCGCGCCAATGTAGCACACGTGTTTGAAAATAACTCACACAGAAAGCCAGATAAATGAGGTTTATTTCAATGTATTTTTCATCCTGTTTTAAGTTGAAATTCCTTTAAAAATCGTTTGTTGAAAAGTTTGTTGATCGAGAAACTGGCGGAAACTTTAATAGATCAGGATCAAAATTATACGCAAATGAACCTCAGCCTTTGTATTTTCAGGGTGTGCCGAACTTAGACTTCGGGCATGTTTCGGCGCGAAGCACCGACTGTTTTTATAGACCCACCCAATACTTAATTCGTCACCTTTTTCTGACATTCAGTGCTAAGTCAATGGCGACGCGGTTGACCTAATTTTCAATTAAAAAAAAATAAAAACATTATTTTTGACTCCCTTGTAAGAGTTCACACAAAATTGACGTCGGACGACGTTTGATGATTAAAAAAAGTAAAATGAGGTGCTTGTACTATATTTGTACCCCTCGAAAAAAATTGAGCGTAATGTAGACCGCCTTGACTTGGAAACTGATAATTTTTAATGCTGTGACTCAGTAAACAGTCATGTTATGGGCAATCAAAGTTGGACTATTGTGCAATCTGCAAAAGGTAGCAAATTCGAGGTGTTTCTTCACTTTTGAAAATGCCATAACTTTCAAACCCTTTAAGCCAGAATGACAAATTTAGTATCAGAATTCTTAGAAAAGCAAGCTCCATCAGATTAGACAATAACTGGTGAGTTGTGATGAAAAGTAAAAATCAGTTTGGACGACCTACTTAAAGTGACAACACATGGAATAGTCAGATGGACCTAGGGGCGTGAGGGTCTAGTCAGTTTGTATCAATGGGCGGTAGTCAGATTGACTAATCAGGCGAAAAGGGGTTGGGGTAGCCATTGGTGATCGACGTACACTCAAGTAGACTATATTATTAGCGCAGATCACGCAATCTCCAAGCAGAAGTCGGATTGTTTTGCTACTAAGCTGCTGATTCATATTTTAAAAACTATGCATATTAACAAGGTCAGTAATACAGTATTCCAGTGTGTGTTCTACGTCATCGAATTGTGTGCGTTGTACGGATATGCAGTCCATATCCGCACAACATGTTGTACGGATATGCACTTCCTTCAGAATTTGTTTTTTCAGACAAGAGGTCACTAGTAACTTACTGGTTTTCATTATCCAAGTCCTATGTTTGTATGACATTAATATTTAGCAAGCTGACGGGAAATTAATATTCTTGATAATATGAATGATTTGAAATCTAGATTTTCAAGTTTGACTACATTCCAGATTTAGATATGGACTGTGGAGATTTTATTTATCATTATATCAATTCATGATATCATCATGTCAGACATCCCATTGCTTTTTCCTATCTTTGGAGTGTTGCTGTACAGATTTACTTCACACACTTTCAATCTTCATTTATGACTCATGAATAAAGCCCATCAAGGTGAAGGCGTGTGAACAATATTGACTTTCCCTAAATGTATGCTATTGTGTACTCCAACAGATGGCCTCAAACAAATAGCCTGAGTCAATTACTTTAAACAGAGACCCGCACCCCTCAACAAGCATTGATCCTTTCAGGATCAGCTAGCATTAGCAGTGCAAGTCCGATGATGACTATGCAGTGGAAGAATTAACTCACCTTGATCCCCAAAGACTAGATGTTCAACATTAATTGGAAGATGTGCCCACTTGAAAGAGACCTTTCCATAAACTGAAGGTAAGGAAAGTGATAAACATATGTAGATCTCTATTATTTTATTATGTGGATGAGGTTTGAAGTTGCCATGCTTTAAAAATTGTTTGAGATAGACTGAAATACAATAGATGTAGATCTGGTCAGAACTGAAATTTATATTCATCTTCGCCGTGTCCTCAAGTGAAATGTTCATGCAATAAATGCTAACTAATTCGTACACATGTATTGAGTTACATATCATGTATTATATATCAGTGTATAATATATAATAATAAGTATATGTGCTGACACCAAGATCGCACTCACAACCACCATGCACACTACATTTGTAGGCAAAGGCCTCATTTGATTTCTGGATATGAAAAATATTACAGATTTTTGTATGTATTATTTCAGGTCCAACTGCAGAACAGTTCCTTAATTGCCACACACCCGTGAGCAACTTTCTGAAATTTCTGGATGCAATTGTAATGGACAGCTTGGTTTTTCAGGCCAATCTGTACATCCAGCAGAGACAACACAGGGCCTTCCCAGTTACCAGGCAGGATAAATTGGGCTTCGCTGGCATCAATTATGTCATGGGCTACCATGTGCTGCCTTCGTATACCCACGACTGGAGCTGTGATAAGGATCTTGCTGTTCAGTCTGTGTCATCTGGGATCATGTCGTGACAAGGAAGATACTCACAAATCCTGTCAAACATCCATGTCAGCGACACTATGGAATTGGATGCAACTGACAAACTTGCCAAGGTACAGCCTCTCATCTGACATGCAAATGAGAATTTTACAAAGCTTTATGTCCGTAGAGTACAAAGCGTCGATGAGAGTATGATTCTCTTCAAACGATGTAGCTCTTTGAAACAGTACTGCCCTATGAAGCCAATCAAAAGGGGCTACAAGCGGGCAGCTGAGGACTGGTAGCTTACATCTCCAAGTTCGATGTTTATCAGGCCAAATATGGAAAGGCACAGAAATTTCCTGACCTCGGCTCGGCAGAATCTGTCATACTGGAGATAACAGAGGAGCTGTTCAGGGATGGTCATAAGGTGTAGTTTGACAACTTTGTCACCTCGGTGGCAATTCTTTTGTTGTTTTCAACAAACTTGACAACACTTCCATGAATCTCATGACCTTCAAAAGATTGGTGGCTACCCATCTTCTTACAGCAGCTAAGTGACAACAAGTTGGAAGGCCCTAGTCTGCCAGTCAGCCATTTCTGAGATGCTGATTTCCAGTCATGATGGCATACTTGCGACAAATCCACATTCCTGAGGCGCCTTGCCAGACTAACAGACTGGCTTGGGATCCAAAGCTCTGATAACATTATCTCAGACTTTAGGGCTTGTGGCATCCATCTGCTGAACAAAAATGCTGTGCTCAATTAAAAAATTCCCCAGCATCTCTGAAACCACTGCCAGAAGGCCTGGACATGTGTCTGCAACTCCATTAGAATATCTATCTACAGTAATTCAAATATTCTCCTGTGGTAAAGAAACCTCAACAAAAAAGTAGGAAAAAAATTGCTGTTGAACCAGGAAAATCTATCTCTACAGATGAATTAATCTATGCCAAAGCGTGCACCTAAACAGGTGCGAGTGCCAGTGCACAGGGTCCACAGCGAACCTGTCATCAGTATCAGAAATTGAAAGTTAACCATGCAGCAGCGGGGGTAAATGGGAGCCCCCAAGGAAAAAATCCAAGGGAAAACAAAGAAACATTTTTACAGACCTTTAATTTTTTCTGTACCGTTCTGGGTTTTCATTTTTTCTAAATTTCAAATTCTCTCACTTTTTGGACCTATTTTCTGTACACCAAAATGAATTTTTGTTTCAATTTCTCTTTTCATGAATTTTTATTTCACTTTCTCTTTTTATTGATTTTCTCAATAAATCTCAAAGTCTTTTTATCGTTATGTATGCTTTCTGGCATTGTTTTAATTTCCCATAAAAATTGTCTCACTCATTTTTGGATGATGATTTGATTTAAAAAGAGAGAAAGTTCTAGGAAAATCTCATTTTCATTTGCTGATGCAACATCACTCATTTTGGCTTCCGTCACAAATATGAGAAAATTCAAATTAATATGTTCCAATAAGCTTCCCTATTGCATTTTCTTCTTGAATACGAAGTTGAACTTATGACCTTACTAAGTTACTATCGGCAAATCAAAATAAAAACATCTACAGTGCATGTAGGAGTTCATGATTTTCTTCTAAATATTAATTTGATGCAAAGACACCCCATTCGACAGCACTCCATTAAGAGAGTATACTGTTAGCAATTGCGCATTTCAAGTACACTTGGGGAATCTGTTCATTATGAATGCAAAATACCCAACATTTTGGCATAAGAATATCGGTATTATGAACTTACAGTGAATGCTTTTAGTTTTACCCTTCAACCTTGAAGCTACAATCTAACTAACCATTGATACTAATTCAGGATGTAAGTCTGAGAAATGCCATTTAGGCGAATAGGTGAATTATTCTTACAGTACACTCTGTTGTTGATTCTTGAGCACAATATAAAAATGGCAAGAGCACTCTCACAGCTGTCACTTTTGATTCTCCCTCTGTTGTTCTGTACATTTCCAGAAACATCCTGTCCATTCAGAAAACATCGTAGTGGTTAGTCCAAGAAATTGCATTTTCTTTACTCTGGTTCCACATCAACCAATGTTAAGAAATCGTTTGAGAAGTTTTGACGTTAAATTCTTCAAAGAGTTGAGAACAACTTTTAACACATAAAATTAACTCCCACAGGTGAAATACCTTCACAATATTCGTAGGACTGACAGGATACACACGTTATGCCATCTTAGGGCCTCACTTCAATTTTTGTTAGAATGAAACAATACTGAAGCGAAGATTACTCTATCTATGCAGAGTTGTCCTCTGAAAGAACATAAATGCTACATAGTGTCTTTAGTATGTGTTTTTCACATCACATCAAACATCATCAGTTTCCACATCTTCTTCTCGTTGTGCTGCTTTACTTTTGCTCTGAGCTTTCTTGGGTTTTTTGTTTGCTTCTTTCTGGGCTGTCTGCTCTTCATCAACAGCATTTAGATGCTGAAGCTGTGGAAAAACAAAACAAAACTTCAGTAAATATTTTACATTTTATATACCTAGACCACCTCCCTCCAAATACACGTATGTCTCTCTTGTCTAGTCTCCGAACTTCTTAAGACACTATCTTTCTCGAAATCCAGAGACTTTTGTTTCATCAAAGAATGGGGTTTTTACAGTGATAATTACTTTAACTCTTTCCCTACCGCGAGCCGCATTTTGCGGCTCAAGCGAAATCCCGATTCCTACCGCGAGCCGCAAAATGCGGCTCATGAAATTCATGTTCAATTCCAATCCAGTGTTTACGAAACAGAATTTTTGTGAATACAATTCACTGTTGTACATTCAAACCTTAATATTTTGAATCTACATTCATTTTCACACAATTTCATATTTTTTGGTTGTCTATTGAGGGAACAAAATGGTGGCTCAAATATAGCTTGGTCCAGCCGTGGAATACTACCCAGAATGTGTGGTAGGGAAAGAGTTAAAAGTGTTCTCTGAGATACACCTGGTCATTTCTTTCTAATTCTATAATCTGCAATAAAAACAATCACAATGCCTGACATAGGATCCTTGAAGCCTAAATAGCTGCACATGCAAGAAGAGCTGCTCATAAAAAAATTCACTATGGCACAGGTACAATATAAATACACAATACAAACAAATATTTCAAACTGTGGTATTGAAATTTAAAACTCTGGAAAAGAAGTTGGAATCGTTATATACAATATATGGCATGATTCAAAGTGTGTGAAAAAAAGGCTAAGTGCTCTGCTACTGCTCAGCAAAGACAATCAATTGAAATTTAATGTAAGTCTCAATAGTGAAAAAACTGGAATTAAAGATATGATTCCTGAAAAAAGGCCGACATACCAAAGTGTTGTTTCTTCGAGCTAGCAACTTTACATCATCAACATTTACAGTTGTCCGTTTGGCATGCCTAGGAAGATGGAAATATAGTAATCAGATTGCGAATTATTACAGAGATCCATACATGAAAAACCCATTATATTTTTGTACTAAACAATGTCCGGAAAGAAACAAGAAAACAAAAAACACGTAGAACACAATGTGCTGGGAGGTATCTAATTCTTGAACAATATGAAAGAAACTGAAAGACAGATAATTATCCACAATTTGAGAATTATTTCACAATATATTAGCAACTGAAACACTATTTCAATAATGAATTAGAAAGGCCTACATAATAGTAAAAGAGAAAACTTTAAAAACACATAAATTTGCAAAATTAAGAGGGGAGTGCTCAAGATTAAATAGAGGCTGCAAAAATTAGAATAAAAATACTAACAATCATCTCATAATGAAAAACACGTGGGATTTTTTAACAAGACCTATCAAATCCCCGCACAGCTCCGATTGGCGTAAAATTTTGAAGGTGCCTACTTCGTTATCTGCAGAAGGTTCTTGTTAACATTTAGAGGCTCCAAATGGTGGGGAAATATTTTTTTTGAGTTTGTTTGGTGTTGCTGATTTTGCCACCGATCCATTTTTCTTTTGCCAGTGCAAGAGCCCATGAAGTCATTATTTCCTGTCGCTAGACCAATTTAGGCCATCCACACTGCGTTGCACAAGGGGAGTGCAATATAAGACTTATCTATATATTTTTTTTTGAGTTAGTTTGGTGTTGCTGATTTTGCCACCGATCCATTTTTCTTTTGCCAGTGCAAGAGCCCATGAAGTCATTATTTCCTGTCGCTAGACCAATTTAGGCCATCCACACTGCGTTGCACAAGGGGAGTGCAATATAAGACTTATCTAACAGCATACAAACAATGAAATAAATCTAACAGAATGGGTAAAGTGAAGCAGATCCATGATAATCATGTGCACTGAACTGAAAGAAATTATATGTAACAAAGCTGGAACCTCAGCTAGAAGTTAGAAATAAAAATTTTGATTCAGAACATGAAGTCATTAAAGAAAATAGGTTGTATGGAAACTGACAAAATGAAATCAAAAGAATAAGATTTAAAGGGGCTCACTTTAGAATCGTTGTTAAGTTTTCTTCATCAAATTGAAATCCTGAGCCCATTAAAGGACAGCTGGGAATCTCTCAAATTAGACTTGATTATTGCTAAAATTACCCAATTTCTAATGACACTACGATACTAATACCGTCAATTTTTTAGATGCCTCAAAATTAGAATTTCACCTAATACCGCTAATGACAACGTTCACAATGGAACGGCTTTGCTTTTATAATTTTAGTAAAACTTCAGACACATTAATGTTCCAAAAGACTGGAAATGGGAATCATGGAATCACTTTCATAAGTTTCATGGACCGATTTTCATTTTTCTGAGCAGAGCTTGAGCTAAAGTTAAAGAGAGGCCAAAAGTAATAAAGAAAAGAAACTGTATTTATTTGCTAAGTCAAGGCAAGTGGCAGAACGCTTCCCCAATCTTACTTGGCAAAATTCTCCAGGTCCGTGGCATAGCACTCTGCTTGACGATTCAAACTCTCAGACAAAGTGGCTAGGACCTGTGCACTGATGGACACTTCCATCTCCTGTTCAACTTCTTTGGCTATTTGTTTAATGCCATAATACATAGCTGCCTTCAGTCTCTGAAAAAACCCCAAAAAAAAATATTAAATTAATGAAAAAACAACAAAAGAGCTCTTTCTTTTACCCTAGAAAAGCAGAAGGCTAGATCTTGAGCTAAATCTAGCTAGATCTACTCTAGAGCCAAGTCAATGTCTTGATTAGATAACAGATAGATCACAGGGGAGGCCAGGGCAATTCCACCCCTTACTTTCTTGAAAACCCAATTTTGTCATATTTAAACACAATTGCACGGCAACCAAACACAAGTCTACAGACACAAGGACATCTGGTCTGATAAGTGTAAGGCTGCCCTTATCTGCCAACATTATTATTAGCAGATACTGTCCAGGTTTATCCACAGGTATTGGTGTTGACTAATGACAAAAAACAAACAAGAAACAAACAAGGAGACTGGATTTATTCCTAATGTTGTTGAATAAAAAAAAAAAAATTGCCAAACAGGTCGATTACTGATGAAAAGACTTTTACTTGAGAAGAAAAAAAACCTCCCCTGCTGAGAACTGAACCACTGTCCCCCAACTGACAGGTAAAGATATAGATTATAACAAAAAAAACAACTAGATTTATTCCTTTATATAGTTCTTGGATTTAAAAAAAAGATTGATTCCTAATAAAAAAACATGAAAAAAAAAACCTGCCATGCTGAGAATCGAACCACGGCCCCCTGACTGATGGGCAGATATGCCAACCACTACGACGCTACCGAGAGCCCTGAGCAATTCAAAGAATTGTGAGGTGTCTTACTATATTTAAGCATGACCAAACCAAGAAACCCATCAACGGATTAGACCTAAACCTTCGTATACGGGGTATCCATTTAATTAATAAAATTCCCAATCCAATTCCAAGCCTCTCCAATTTCAATATAGTTTTCAACACTCGCCCAATACAAAGTTGATAGCTGTAGAGGAAGTAGTAAGCTTACGCTCTTGAATAAGATGACTAGTTTGATTGGTATAAGTTTGGGAGATTTGATAAAGGCACTAAGCCACAGGCATCACTGTGGAGACAAGATATACATCATCTCCCCTGCAGGGCTGGGCGGCGACAATGGGTTGAATGACTTCTGCCTCACAACATCCGTAGTGGACCTGGCACTGGTGCTTGATTGAATGTATAAGTGATGGTTCATCCGATTCCTTCGGAGAACTGGATTAACATAAATAGCAGTCCGCCGAACTTGGGAGGCTCATTAACATATTTACACCATTTTTGTTTACAGTTTATAGCATGGGTGACTCAAACTACTCCCCTGAGCACAAGCGAGAAGGTAGCTCGCTCGCACTTTCCTTATGGCCTTTCTTGTTATAGTCGGCCAAGCGTTGGAGTGCTCTCGATTTGTTTTGGGTTTGAGTCTGTGTTTGTGTTTCATTGGACTCCTCCCTTAGGGGTGGTCGAGAAGGATCAGTGTTGACTGGGCCTGGGTCCAGATCAGGTTGGGGGGTTGTTTCATTGTTAGGGAGGGATGGTGGGGTAGAATCACTTGGTACACTCGGTGAAGGGATAGGAGCCGGCAGTATGTTCTTGCTCATGGGCATGGGTTTGAGGAATCGTCTGTTTCTCAGTGACAGCCTACCAGATCCATCCATGCGGACTTGGTACTGCCGATTGGGGAGGATCTCGATGATGCGACCCGACTTGTTCCATTTCCCCTTCTCTTGGACTCGTACCTGCGTGCGGACCGGGAGGGGCGATAAGGGTCGGGTGTGTACATCGTAGGTCGTTTGGAGGGACTTGTTTCGGGATGCATACATCCGCTCCCTCTGCTCTGCAGAGATTATCCATTCTTTGTGGAGCTGATAGTGCTTGGGATGAGATGGTATACAGTCTCTTAGATGTCTGTGGAGAAGCAGCTGGGCAGGGCTGAACCCCAATTCTGGAAGGGGGGTATTTCTATACTGGAGTATAGCTCTGGCGGCCTTGTTGTTGTTCAGCGAGCCGTTAGGCTGGGTATTGTTCAGGATGATTCTTTTGGCTGATTTCACTCCTAATTCTGCCCTACCATTAGACTGTGGATAGCTGGCCGATGAGAGGCGGTGTTTGACACCCCAATCTTGCAGGAAATTCTGAAATTCAGAAGAGGTGAACTGGGGTCCTCCATCTGAACTGATTTCTTCTGATACTCCATATGCTGTGAAAAGGTTCCTGCATTTTGAGATAAGTTTAGAACTTGTGGCTTTTTGTGGGAAATGGTACACTATTATCCATCCACTGAATCTGTCCACACATGACGGATAGGAATGATGACCTACCTCGAAGTAGTCCATGCATATTTGCTGAAATGGGTACAGTGGAGGAGGTGACATGCAATATGGTTCCCTTGGTTGGCTAGGGGCACGTTCATTACAAGACTGACAGTTATATCTTATGTTCCTGATATCTGTAGCCATGCCTGGCCAGTATATGGTCTCATTAGCTCTTCTAAGCATGCCGCTGACTCCCTGATGAGCTGCATGTAAGGATCGGAGGATCTTGGCTCTGCAGGCAAGGGGTACTACCAGTTTGTCATCCATCATGACAATGTTCCCATGTGGAGAGAGGCGATCTCGAACGTTCCAATACGGCTTGAGTCCAGTGGTCCTCGAGACTTGGGGAAGCCTGACTGTGTAGCCGACATGAGTGTTTTATAGCCGGGGTCGGTCAGGGCGGTACGTTCAAGGTCAGAAAGTGACAATGTTATGTGTGAATCATGGTTGGGATCTATGGAGGAACAAAGAGTTTGGATGACGGTTTCTACTCGATCTGGCATCCAATCCTGTAGGTCAGGTTGTGTTGTTTCATCCGCAACGGCGTACAAGGCATGTACTGTCGATGTGCTGGCCGGATTGCGCGAGAATGCATCTGGTGCTCTGTGCCATTTACCCGGGTTGAAATGGATGCTGAAACGATATGGAAAGGTGTGCTGTTTGAGATTGGCGATGCGAGAATTGGTAATCGAGCCTAGGTTGCGGTCCTTTAAGATTCCCAGCAATGGCTTGTGATCAGTGGACACTGGCAGTTTCATGCACCCTAGTACGAACATTTTTGAGTGTTCAAGGGCCCAGGCCACAGCCAGAGCCTCTCCTTCCGTTGGTGAGTACCGAGCTTCAGCTCCTTTAGTGAATCTAGATCCAGCGAAGACCAACTTCCAGCCATTCCTGCAGCAGGTCGGGGCCTTAGAGTTGCTACAACTGCAATACTGTTGGAGGAGTAGGTACCCGATTCCATCTCTGCTCCAGTCCGTTTGGAGACAAGTGTTTCGATCTGTGTCAAAGGTCTTGATACCTTCAATAGACTGCAGAATGAGCTTTCTCTTCGATTCTTCGAAGAGTTTGTCTAGTGTTTCATCCCAATAGAATGTTGAGTTGGGCTTAACCAAATCCCTGAATGGCTGCATTACGGCAGTATTTGCATAGGCCCAGGCCACCTGGTTAATAAGGCTGAACCAAGAACGAGCCCCAGTGATGTCTTTGGGAACCGGGAAGTTTTGGATGGCAGAAATCACTTTGTCAGATGGGCAGATGCTGGATGGGGTAAGTTTCAGTCCTGCAAATTCAACAGTGTCTTGGCAAAACTGAAATTTGCTACAGTTCAGCGTGATGCCATTCTTGGCCCACAGTGTCAGATACTCCCACGTATGGTAGAATGAGGTTGTAATGTCTTTGTCATAGAGCAACGTGTCATCGATACACTTGATCTTGTTCTTCGCGTCCTTGATGATCTCATCATATCGTCGGGTATAGGCATCACCAGCTGCCACAAATCCTTGTGGCAGTCTCAGATACCTGTATCGACCCCATGCGGTTATGAAGGTCGTGAGAGGCCTGCTAGTTTCATCGAGCAAGATCGAGTGATATCCATCGGATGCATCGATGACAGTCTTTTTTGTATTGGGTGGGACTTGACAGGCTAACTTGAAAGGGCTTTCGCAATGATGGGTTTCACGGAGACAGTGTGCATTAAGTTTTTGCAAGTCTACTGTTCGTCTGGGCTGTCCATTCTTTTTGGGGATCACTACCATGTGACTACACCATGTAACGGGTTCACCCACGGACACTGGCTCAATTACACCATTCTCCACATCCTTGTCAAGTTGGGCTTTGATTTCGTCTTTCCAATGGATAGGGATTGGTATGGGAACGTGAGTTGCAGATGGTTTCGCATCTTCTTTGAGGTGGATGTGTACCGGTCTGCACTGCATTGCCTGGAAGGGTGTGGATTTGGTAAACACCGATGGGAAGCTCTTGATGAGGTGTAGCTTCAGCTTTGGGACATTTTCTTCTGTTGCAGGATAGGGCAATATTGTGGGACGTGTGGGAATGCCAGATGGTGAACAGACGGCATTGATAGAGGGTTGCAGCATGTCTTCTTCAGTCATGGGATACGGGAACGATGGTGGGAGAATGTTGACTTCAGTGCAGCCATCGCGACTGAAATAGATGCGATCAATTTTGTCACATACGTAGAGAGGCTGATGAGTGATCATGCTGCCTACTTTGAATTGCATCTCTATCCATCCATGGCAGGTGAGGGTGGATCCGCCAACAGCTTTAACCTTTTTACTGCAAGGAGTGAGGTGTTTTTCATGAATGCCGATGGTCCTAAGATGTTGAGGTCCAGCGAGGCAAATGCTGGCTCCACTATCGGGGAAGATAAGGACTGAGCATGGTTTGAGAGGGTGTTGAAGGTTTGGCAATATTGGAGTGAGTTCAGCTGGTATCAACTGCACATTGCTGATTGCAGAGACTGTAGTATATGAATTATCGATGAGGTGGACATGTCATCTTCGCCTGTGATTTCCATCACTGCAGTTTGTTTCTGGCGACACACTTTGGCAAAATGGTTTGGGGTGTTGCAGTGAAGGCACGTTTTCCCCCATGCTGGGCAAATGGAGGCACGGTTCAAGCGACCATGTGAAGTAGAGCCACATCCAGGACATGTATTTGAGCGTTGTGACGGGTTCTGACGTGACATTGAGTTTCGCTCCTGCTGCTGGGGATGTGATGATCTGGCATTCGATGGGTTTTGATAGACGAATTTGTTCTGTCGCTTGTAATCAGACAAACGAGGTTTCATGACCTCACCAGTATTGGAGTCACGAAGCATTGATTGGTCATGGAGAGCAGTTTCGAAGGCTTCTGCATGCTTGACAATGGCTTCTAGAGACTGCAGAGTAGAGGATTTAGCAAGAATGTCAGTTTGCAATGTGGTGTTAGATAGTCCCCTGATGAATTGATCTTTGATATTGATAGGGGAGAGGTCATGGTGGCAGCTAGGGCATTCAAACTCACAATCCTTTGCCGCCGATTTCAAGTGGATGAGGAAATCTTGAATGGGTTCATTGTCTGTTTGTGAAAGATTGCTGAAAGTAAGTCGATGAATTGCGGGGTGGGAGCGTCGAGTGACTATCTGCTCCAGCAAGGCCATGATGGCCGTTTCATCTAGGGTAAAGAACTTGTCAGATGAATTGATGATGGCGGTTTGAACAGTGCTATCACAGGCCGTGTATAGTTGTGCTGCTATTTGTTCTGTTGGTACCTGTGAGATTTTCTTATAGACATCCCAATCTATCTTGAACTTCCTGAATTCCGGATGTGTGACATCTGCTTTGAGTCGAGGGAGGTCAACTTTTGGCCTGTGGTGTGTGGTGGGTACTGCCTGTGGCTTTCCTTCTTGTGCCTGTTTTAAGATGGCGATAATGTCCCCTATGATCTTCACTCCGAGGTCCTTGAGAAGTTCCCGAGTGAGGTCCAAGGGGTCTTTGATCCTGTTTTCGACGAAGGTGGTTGCATAGTTCTTTGCTTCGGCAGAGGGTATTCCAGCTTTGGTGAGGAAGGCAACCCATGAAGCTTGATCCGACAGCGCCATGTAGAGGAAGTAGTAAGCTTACGCTCTTGAATAAGATGACTAGTTTGATTGGTATAAGTTTGGGAGATTTGATAAAGGCACTAAGCCACAGGCATCACTGTGGAGACAAGATATACATCAATGGCGTCGGGATGAACAGAACAAGGGAGGAAGACGGAGAAAGGGTTCGAATCAGGGGAGACGTAGCAAATACAGAATTTATGTTGACGGATAAAAAAATCCGAGGGGAAATTTTATCCGACAGAATCGGTGGATAAACACTTCGAAAGTGTAATTCCATGTAGGATCTAGACTCTAGATATCTAGTCTAGATCTAGATCTATATCTAGAACTAGAATCTAGATAGTACTAGTAGTAGTAGGGGAGGAGTACCTTACTCGAGCGCCACTTTCGCTGTTATCAATTTAAACACATGGAATGATCAGATGGACCTGGGGACGTGAGGGTCTAGTCAGTTTGTATCAATGGGCGGTAGTCAGATTGACTAATCAGGCGAAAAGGGGCTGGGGTAGTTGTGTTTAGTTACTTTCTGGTCTTTGGCGCTCGAGTACGGAACTCCTTCCAGTAGTAGATCTACAGATAGATCTAGGCTAGATGTTGATTCGGGAGGAGTAGCCTACCTTACTCGAGCGCCACTTTCACTGTTATCAATTTAAACACATGGAATGGTCAGATGGACCTGGGGGCGTGAGGGTCTAGTCAGTTTGTATCAATGGGCGGTAGTCAGATTGACTAATCAGGCGAAAAGGGGCTGGGGTAGTTGTGTTTAGTTAGTTTCTGGTCTTTGGCGCTCGAGTGCGGAACTCCTTCCGTTGATTCTAGGCCACATCACGTTTTTAATGTGAACAACATTTAATGACAAAGCATTAGACATATCTTGTCTACAAAGATCTAGCCTAGGCTGTATAAATCTAGATTCTAGGCCTAATCTAGATCTACATTACATAGATCCAGTATCTAGACTCTAGTCTAAGAACTTCTAGATCTAGTTCTAGATCTAGATTCTAGATCTATATAGACTAGAATCTCGAGGGTGCCAGATACCTGTTCCTTGACAAGCTGCTCTTGGTCAACATCCATTATTTTTCACGTGAAAGAAATTATTTTCAGAAATAATGTAAAATTAAGCCAAGGATAATGCTGCGGCGCCAGTGGCTGTGCTTTTCAATTCATAGATCATAATCATCTGACAGGGGACAAAATTTCCCGGTAAACTGTGAAGAGTTAAAAGTGAACATTATGATGGCTACTTCTCCGTACACGCTACGAGAGACCGAACAAAGGTTTTCTATCTTTGTTTGTTCTTCAAATTTAATCACTTTGTACCTCGCTGAATGGCAAACCCTTTAGTTCAAGTATCTAGACCAGCCACCGAAGCATGATTAGTTTTATCTATCATGTCAGTCAGACAGCTGTAACCCCTGCTAATTTTTACATTATTTTTTTTTTCCTTTCAAATCCCAATTAACACATTTTTGATGCATGGACACTTCGTTTACTGAGGCATAATAATCTGTACTGAATGAATTTTAAGTTAAATATGCGATTGTAAACCTTACCTCTACATGTTTATTCAGTAGGCATCCTTCAGTCTCGGAAGACAATGGAGTTGCTCTCTGGGTGTTTTTTTTTCTGGTGCAACGTCAGGTGTCGCTGGCCAGTCCAATGCTGGAATGGCGCAGTCTCTGTAGCAGAGGCCATAGATGAAGTCTGAGGCTGGTCTGTCTGCCTGAGCTGCAGCTTTTCTTCCCATCCTCTTTGCCTCGTGCTGCTGAGCAAGTGTCTCTTTGAAGCTGGAGAGACCTTTGTGCACAATCTGTCTCCAGGCTGACCGTTCGAGGGCTGTTGTTTCCCAGTTGTTCAGATCGATGTTCAAAGCTTTTGGATCTCTCTTGCATATGTCTTTGAATCGCAGCTGTGGTCTGCCTGTGGGACGTTTTCCCTGCACAAGGTCTCCGTAGATGAGGTCTTTAGGGATCCGTCCGTCATCCATGCCCACAACATGGCCGAGCCAGCGCATGCGTCTCTGTTTCAACAGCATGTACATGCTGGTGCATCCAGCTCTTTCCAGGACAGGGCTGTTTGGGACCTTGTCCTGCCAGGACATGTTCAGGATGCGTCGGAGGCAATGCATGTGAAAAGCATTAAGCTTTCGCTCTTGTCGGGCACGCAAGGTCCAGGATTCACTACCGTACAGGAGGGTGCTCACGACGCAGGCTTTGTAGATTTGGGTCTTTGTGTGTTCAGTCAGCTTTCTCTTGTTCGATCCATGCTTTCTTTGTTAGTCGGGTCATGGTGCTAGCTGCCTTGCCGATGCGCTTGTTGAGCTCTGCGTCATGTGAGAGGGTATCTGAGATGGTTGTGCCCAGATAGAGGAAATCATGGACGACATTCAGTTCGTGGTCATTGATGCTGATGACGGGAAGGGAGTCAGCATCTTGTCCCATGACTTGTTTTTGTTGTTTTTTTTTCAAGCCAATGGTAAGCCCGAAGTCTTGGCAGGCATCGCTGAAGCGAGTCATGAGCTGCTTTAGATTCTCAGCTGAGTGGGCAGTTACCGCAGCGTTGCCTGCAAAGAGGAAGTCACACAGACTTTGGTCTTGGCTCTTAGTCTGGAGAGGTTGAAGAGCTTTCCGTCTGACCTGGTCCAGAGGTAGATGCCGTCAGTTGCAGAACGAAATGCATGTTTCAGCAACCAGGCCGCAATCCTGTTTTACTCCACTCCGTATGTTGAAGGCAGCTGATGTTGACCCATCAAAGGTGACGGTGCCTTTCATGTCTTCGTGGACGGATCTGATGATGCTGAGAAGTGTGGGTGGGCATCTGATCTTGGGAAGTATCTTAAAGAGGCCGTCCCTACTGACCAGATCGAATGCCTTTGTGAGGTCTATGAAGGCAGTGAAGAGTGGCTGTCTCTGCTCCCTAATTTCTCCTGGAGTTGTTTGAGGGAGAATGTCATGTCTATAGTAGATCTGTTGGCAGGGAAACCGCACTGTGATTCAGGATAGATTTGTTCTGCAAGTGCCTGGAGCCTTTCCAGTACGACAACAGTGCTGAGGAGGAGTGTGTTGCGATACTGCAATCGCTTCTGTCACCTTTGTTTTTGTACAGCGTGACGACGTTAGCATCCCTCATGTCTTCGCCTTCACTCCAACAGAGGCAGAGGATTTCATGCAACTCGGTGATGGGTGTCTCTTTGCAACACTTCAGTACTTCAGTGGGAATACCGTCTTTCCCTGGTGCCTTGCCAGAGGCAAGAGAATCCAGGGCTTTGCTGGGTTCATCTATCCTTGGTATTCTGTCAAGCTCTTCCAGTTCTGGTAGGCACTCTGTGGCATTCAGGGCATCTTCTGTAACTATATTTTCCTTTTCGTATAGCTCAGTGTAGTGTTATATCCAGAGCTCCATCTGTTGTTCTCTGTCCTAAATCACTTCGCCTGCAGCTGATTTCAAAGGGGCAGTTTTCTTTTGCATTGGGCCCAATGCCTGCTTGATGCCGTCATACATCGCCTGATATTGCCTGTGTCAGCTGCAATCTGAATCTGGGAGGAGAGCTGAAGCCAATAGACGTTGGCACATTGCCTGGCACACTGCTGGACTTTGCTGCGAGCAGTATGGAGAACCTGGAGGTTCTGCTCACTGGGGTTGGTTTTGTATGCTGTCAAGGCATTTGGCCTCGATTACTGGTGTCATTTCTTCTGAGCGGGCTTTGAACCAATACGCTGATTTGCTGGTCTTTTTGCAATGTAGACAGCATCTCTGAAGTGTTCCCATCCTTCTTGGGCATTTGCGGTGGGTGGGCCAGGGAGAGAATCCTCCAACACACGCGCAAGCTCCTCCACTTTTCCTTGATCGTGTGTTTTGCTGGTGACAAGGCGAGGTCTACCCTCCTTTCTCGTGCGGTTCATTCTCTTCGCACAGAGCCTCACGTTGCTGCACACCAAAGAGTGGTCAGTGTCACAATCGGCGCTCTGGTAGCTGCGAATGGTCTTGATGCTGGGAAGGTTGACACGTCTGGTGAGGATCAGGTCGAGCTGATGCCAGTGTTTGGATCGCGGGTGTCTCCAGGTGACTCGATGCTGAGGCTTCGTGTTGAAGAAGGTGTTGCTAACGCACAACCCATGATGACAACAGAGCTCAAACAGGCGCCGGCTGTTCTCATTCATTTTCCCGCTGCTGAAATGACCCAAGCAAATGGGCCAGGAGTTGTAATCGACACCTACTCTGGCGTTGGAATCGCCGGCGATGAAGAGTGGTTCTTTGTCAGGAATTCTCTTTATGGCAGCACTGAGGTTGTCATAAAACTTGTCTTTGGCTTCTGTTGTGGATGTCAAAGTTGGTGCGTAGGCGCTGATTAGACTGACTGGTCCTGATGATGCTTGGAGTCGGAGAGGCAGGGTTCGCTCTGTTCCTTCCGCTGGTGGGGTTATGGTCCCCAATAAGCTGTTTTTAACTGCGAATCCCACGCCGTGTTCTCTGACCTCATCTGATGGTTTGCCCTGCCAGAAAAGGGTGAAGTCTCTCTCTATCACAGATCCTGGTTCAGGGAGCCTGGTTTCTTGAAGGGCGACGATGTCCATCTGCATTTTGCTCAGTTCTCTATCGATGAAAGCGGTCTTGCGAGCGTCATTTACTTCCTGCAGGTCGTCAGAAAAGCCTGGTGTCATTGTCTTTACGTTCCAAGCGCCCAGTTTCAAGGCGAGAGTTTTAATTTTTATTTTTCTGTTGCCTGGTGCACAGTTGTCGATCCACTTGTCGGTTTTCACCCTAAACCCCACAGACCGTGGGAGGGGGGGGGCAGCACTTAACTGGCTGGGGGCTGCCCAGCTTAAGGCAGGCGGTAGCTGCCCAGTGAGATGCGATGACCCCTCCCACCGTCGGAAGCAGCCCCTGGCGTCTGACTCTGCGCCAATTTATTGAGTATGCAGACTTATAACCGGCAGACTGCTGCTTCCCGTGTTTTGTCGACGCTGTAAAGCGAAGCTGGAGTGACCTCTTCAGAAGGCACAAATGCTGGGTATATTAGTATGGAGGGTACGCTGTTACCCATGCAGCAGACCCCCCCCCCCTCCACGTCACTGGGATGGACCACTGGAAAGGCAAGCGCCGATACGCATGGTTCCAGTGTGGCCGAAGGAGTTCCCAGAACGTTGCTGTATACAGCCTCGGATTGCCTTGGGGACTCCGACTCCGGATTTTTCCTCAGGGTTGATTCCCGAAGCGTTTCCCATGTGTGGGTATGGCCGCACGGCAGCGGAGGTTTGAAATCAGAGTTTTCCTTCTCTTAGATGAGCTGTCTTCCCGGACTGATGAGCCCCATCTACCCAAAGCACTGGTTTTCAGGCGCGAAGTTACTCGCCTTCGTCCCTTCCCCTACCAGTAGTAGCAGTTCCGCCGGGCTTATATCTAAGCCACACGAGCAGGCTAGGAGCTGGACTTAGTTGTCAGAGGCTGTTGGAGACTCACGCCGTGAGGGGCATTTTACAGACATTGGGAGCTTGTCCCCATTCCCACCCCTCGGCTATGACAACCTTGGAACAACATGTTTATTAGTTACGCAAGAACGACGCATTTTGTATTTCTGTAAATGTTTAATCACTCTTACTGTTTACAAAATGAAATCTCTCTCCCCCCCCCCCCACCAACCTCATGATCGTCGGGTTTATGAAATCACCTGAAAACAAACCAATACATTTTGGCTCCGTTTTCGTTTCTTTTTCTTTAGCACACGGCAATACGACATACCCCTGAAAGAGGGCGACAAGCTAACTAGGCAACAATGTTTGAAGCGATTGACACAGAAGATGTACAGTTCCATGGCAAATGATTTCTGTTAAATACCAATGGACCGACGGCAAAACGTATAGGCTGATGATGACAGTATGAGTTGCGAATGGTTGGTCTATCTTCCACAACAAATTATGGTGGCAACGAATAAGCCTAGTGATTTTTTGCAGTGTTCACCCCTGTTTCATGCCTGCGACAGCAAACTAAACTAAACATTACAGCCTTGGGGCTTGACGATTATGATAACTTGAAAAAAAAAGTAGATTTTCGGGAGGGTGAAACTGCAAGAAAGCTCCGTCAAAGGCCTGCCTCGGCCCCAGTGATCTAGGCTTATAGATATACACTACTGAACGGTCTAGGCTACATCACACCTAATCGTAGCAGTCGGCCCGCAACTTCCATACTCTCTCTCGAATGTTGATAGACGACTGCGAATAGCTATATACTTTTTAAACTCCAGCAATGAAAGACTCCGGGTTACATCATATTACATAAATCTAGTAATCTACTCCAACTCAAATTAAAATTTATTAGTGAAATCACAGATATTATTTCGACATTAATATGGTAAGGCCTGGAGAGCCCAAATAATTTTTCTCAAGCAGGAAAGCATTTATTTCAAAGAAATAAAATTGCATCCAAACCATATTTTTAACAATGTCAGTGCCCTATTTCCTGATGAAAGTCATAACCGTGGGAGATTGCTTCGAATGAAAAGGTAAAGTCTGAGGTGATTTCTGTACTAAACAAAGCTATTAACGCAATAGTTATCGAGGATGGAAAATGAAAGGCCCGTCAGAAGCACGAAAAGGGCAATCTGTGTCATGGTGTGTTCAGTCTATCACAAAATGCGTAATAATGGCATTAGATTTAGATCTCACAATCACATTGCACGAAATCTTGATTACCCTGGCCTTGCTGTACAAAATTAGGTGTTTCCCCTCGGAAGCCTCTAAGTCTAGAGACTGAAAGGCTTAGATGAGGCATTTTGTTAATCAAATTTTCATCAGAACCATTGATCTGAAAACCAAAAATCTAGATCTAGATATGTGTGTGTGCCTGAGAAAACCAACAAAAAGTCGGCAATATGACATTTTGAGTTCTGTACATAGATCTCTAGATCTAGATCTATAGATCTAATAAAAGACAAGACATTTCTGATAAATTGAAGTCAGCGACCCCCCTAAAGCAAGATTTTGAGAAAACGGCATTTAATCCTATAAGTGGCAATAGCTAATTGACCAAGTATTATTGGAGTGATTGCTGTTAGGAGACCGTAGTCTAATAACTAAGCCGTTATTGAGATCATAGTGAGTAGTGTTCACCACTCATCTACAGTTTTTCCTGTAACATGCCACGCTCCCCTAGAAACAGCTCCAAGTCAGAAGTTTTTGGATCTTGTTAGGAGACCGTAGTCTAATTCCAAAGCTGTTATAGAGATCATAGTGAGTAGTGTTCACTGCTCGTCTACAGTTTACCCTGTAACATGCCACGGTCCCCTAAACAACAGCCAAGTTGGAAGTTTGTGTCGGACCCATATTTTCACTTCAAAGCCGTTTTTCTCAAAATAACCTCTGCCGACTTTATGTGGGTTTTCTCAGGCACACTCACATATAATAATTGTTTACGAAATTGTGCCGAGTAATCTCAATGTTCTGGTATTTCAATCGAATCTAGAGCCTAGGAATAGTAGAATCTGGATCTAGATCTAGATCTAATCTAGATCTAGATCTAGATCTAATCTAGATCTAGATCTGGTTAAAGATCTAGATCTAGGCCTATATTCTAGAAGATCTAGTCTAGACTGTAGACAAGGCTAGCATTATAAAGGAGCAATGCACAGAAGCTTTTTACAAGGGTACAAGTGCCCAAAGTCATCTGTAGCCTACATGCCTAGAATTAGATCCGTTTCTTCACTAACAGCAATGATGTCAGATGTCGGCACTAGTACTAACTAAGTAGCATTTGGTGGCCCCGCTGCTTTGGTCCATCTTGACACTTTGGCTGATTTGTTACAGATGGATGCCAAATTGCGGGTAACATAGGCTATGGATCCCCACAAAGTGCACGGGGGGCAGTGAGTTAGTCCTTTATAAATTATTAACGGAAGCATTTATATAATGGGAAGGGCTTCCGAGTGCGTTCCATAGCCCGAGTGAAAACAATACATAGCTACCCCGGCGGCTTTCCCTGATATGTCAATCTACTGCCCAGACGAACATCAGCCTACAGCCTTGATGATACAAACTGACTAGACCCTCACATCGTTACATATCAATCTGACAATGCCTGTGCACTTGTCGAGCTATGGAATGCATTCAGAAGTCCTCCCATATAATGTGTGCACTGTTAATTTTGTTTATTTATTAGTGTATGTGTAGAACATATGTGTGTGCGCCTGTGTGTGTGCGCGCTATATATTATAATTTCTGTAACTGTATTGTTATATATTCAATGATCAAAACAAATTTCCTATACAAGGACGAATAAAATTTATCTTATCTTATCTTATCTTATCTTAATATAAGGGATGTTTTTTATAGTAGATGTGTGCTTTGGTGATTCTGTGCTAAGAATTCCATCTAAGGGCACATGACTTTGACCAGTATCGAATCAGCAAAAGTGTTAAGATGGTGGACTAAGGTACTTAACTCATTTCTCCCCAAGTAAATTTGGCCAAGTTGCTCCAGCTGGCCCAAATAAATTTTGCAGTTTTCATGCTTTTATAGGGTGGTTTGAAAAAAATTCATTACTCGCTTATTTTTTTATTATTTTTCAATTCTATTTGGTGGAAGTGTTTATAAATCAATGCTTTATGTTATTCTGTGGTTGTTTTTATTATTGTGGGGGTATAAAGTTGTAATTTGTAAATTCAAATTGAAAAAAAAAAAATAAGGCCGGGGTCAAAAACGGGGATTTCCCGTTCGCAGTACAGCTCGGCAAGAAAGGTGAAAACAGGGATTCCTCGTTCGCGGGGAGAAATGAGTTAAGCAGTGGAGCCACCAGACGCTATAGTGCCCAGATATGATAATACAAATTTCAACCATACAATTTGTGTGCAATTTTGGGAACGAAGCACCTATTCACAGATACCTCTACTCTCTGCAAATAAGATTCTGATCTTGGTCAATTGTCCGCTGTAAAATTTGAAACTGGGGTATATTTTTAGTCCATCCATCTGTCTGATTTGGAGCCTGTCATTGAAATTTTACCTATCGAGGTTACAGATTTGAAAGTGCAAAGTAACCAATTCCAAAGTGACATTTTTAGATTTCTAAGAAATTGAGAGCAGTGTTTTTTTAGGTGGGCTATATTTCCAAGGTATTATTATATAATTTTTTGTATATTTTCATGGGAATACGTAACAAATAGCCAGGCCAGCAGAGGCTTTGACCAGACTGAATTTATTTTCACAAATATTGACATCTCATCTAGAGTGTGAAGGTGTGTTTGCATTTTCTTTTGTTGGCTACTAAATGAAATAAAATAACAGTGTACTATCCTTATTCGTGAAGCAATGGGACGTTCATATTTGCATGAAACAAAAATACTGATGATCGTTCTGATAGTTTTGCAGACCATGTAGAGGATTGAATGTATTTCTTTAACAAATGTTGTTTTTTTTTTTTTTTTAATTAATAAGCCATTCAGATGATTCATATTCTGTTCAAAGAATGGACCTTATTGTTACCATTGTTAACTAAAATTTTTTTCATGTGTTAAATTTTGTACAGGCAAACAGTGACATCATTTGCATTTCAAGTGTAGAGCATTCTTTAAAGCAAGGAGCTGATAAAAACCCAGAAGACATTGGACAGGATCCCAATGCTCTTCCAACCCTGACATGTCTGGCATCACACACATTAGGATGGAGGAAGATGAATCAGAGGCTGGTGCTTCTGCCAAACACCGCAACTTGGGTAATGGACACAGTCAAGGGTCAGCACTTCAGCTTTTTGTCAATGCTAAGAAGAAGATCAACGATATTTTCCGCAACATCGGCCAGTATGTGTTAGAAGCAGATCAGTTTGTTGCAGGTAAGAATGTTACATGGTGTAGATTTTATTTGGGGCATGTTGCCGACAGAGTTGAGTTATGTTTCTTGGCAGAGGTTCCATTTTAATGTTTAATGGATTGCCACAGATTCCACGTGTTAGTATTTAGTCCAGAATCCAGGTGTTCTGTGAAAATCATTGAACCATTTAGATACAAACAAAAGATCAAGAAAGTTTTGCAGTCATGTTGAGAACAAACCAGATATTTAAGTAAAATGGTATTAACAGGAGAAATAATTTGATTATAATTACCATGTGTAATTTTTGTGAAGCTTTATTATCACATCACATATTTTTTCAATACTATTCAGAGGATGTGGATATATCGAACCTGTAGTCATTGTAAAGAAGTCAGACAATCCATTTCATTATGTTAAATTCACTAACTTGTTGTCTTAACTGACAAGAACAGAGATGTAACTCACATAAACAGGTTTCTGACAAAAGTGGCACATCGTTATATTACAGCAGAAAGCATGTTTGTCTACAGCACACTTATCCCAATAGGCCATTATTTTTTTAAAAATCAAAATGATTGTAAAATTTTATAAATTCTCAAGCTATAGATTTTATAAGAGACATAAATGAAAAAAAAAATCAGAACTGAAATAGCTGCAAAAAACTGTTCGAAGGACTCAAACAGATAGTAATATTTGTAAAAACAGAACAAAGTTTAAGTAGCAGTGACTGAATGAATTAATTTACTATAATGTGAAATTATGATTATTTTAGATGCAGTAATTTATTTTTTCAGTTGTTGCACAAGTAATATTATAAGACTGTTTTATCCTTCACACACTTGCTCTTTACTTTTGAAATGATGAGGACAAAATGTTAAAATTGAATGTCATTAGTACTTATATAGGTATTTCAGGTGGTAGACAAGTGCACTCACTGCTGGATATTATTTGCTCCATTCATGGAATTTAAAAGTGGATTTGTTGGAAAAGACACTCTACCTACATGAAATTCTGTTAACTTAATCATAGGTAGCCTAATATTTTCAGTAATTTTTTTTTTTTTTTAATCTGCCAGTGTTTGTGTTTTGCTTTCTTTTCTAGATGTGTCTGGCGCAGCAGATTGTAAGAGTCTGGTGACTGAAGAACATGTTAAAGTGGTTCAGGACTTTAAAAAGAAAATTGATAGCATCACAGAGGTCCTGGCTCGTGACCACATGAAGGTGGTCTTTTTTGGCAGGTAAATTTATGCATGCTGTCCTGTTGAAAGGACAGATTAGTTCTATTTCATGGTGTAAACTAAATACCAGCAAGATTACTCATATGGTGATTATTTGTGCAAGTTGAATCGTTTCTAGTATTTCAACACTTGCTTTAGTTGTTTTGCACATTTTCATTTATCACAAGTGAAGAAAACTGGATTGTCAAATGAAACTGAAACATCAATTAGTCACATAACATGTATCAAAAGATTATATCTAATGATAAACAAAAATGTTTAAAGATTAAGAGACAGACAGAGACTAGAAGAGCTACATGCAAGATTGTTGGACATAACTATCTCAGTTATCAGTAATAAGCCTATAGTTATTTATTGTCTTAGGAAACGACACTATATATCGTCAGTTTCATGATGAAGGGACGAATAGCTAACAACAGCTGTACATCGAAAAGGCGAACGCCAGTGTTCTGGAGAAATTTAATTTTGAAAATTTTGTGCTACTCTCATCATCAGTTTCTCACCTTTTCGTCATGCTGCATAACACAAAAACTAGTGAGATTTATTAAAATTGCTCGTGTTGGGGAAAGCCCCCCTTCCCAATATACTTTTGATAACCACAAAAAAGTGAATATATATCTCAAATTTTACCGTTTCACCTTTTTGTCATACAGATAAGTTAAGCGTTTGTCTTTTTGTTGTATGGCTGTTGTTATCTGTTCGCCCTTCATCATGATACCGATGATATGCTTTTTATGAGGTGAGAGTTGACCAGACAAAATGCATTGCAGGGTTTGTGGGAAGTTTTCTTTAAACAGTATTGAGATTCACCAGCACAAAATTTAGCTCCTTAACCAGATTTCTATTATAATGCTAAATCCTAGCTAAGTTCATATTTTGGTAAGTCATACACTGTTCCCCAATTTTTATGACAGAACATCAAATGGCAAAAGTACGGTGGTCAATGCTATGTTGAGAGATAAGATTCTGCCCAGTGGCATAGGACACACCACTCACTGCTTCATTCAGGTAGAGGGCTCTGACAGCAAAGAGGGATTCTTACTTACAGAAGATACTGATAAACCTAAAAGCATCAAGGTAAGCTTTTGAACCATTACAGTAATGTGATTTTCTACTCTTATTATTTTTTATATTATAATTGGTAGAATGTGCCCGACATCACAGAGTGTTTTTGTTTTGATCTTCCTACACTGAAGATGGCCGGTGGATCAGCAGATTAGTGTAACTTCGAGATATGTCTAAGCGGTTAAAATGCCTGCTAGTTGCATTGTAGTTGGTTGTTATGACAGGGGTGGAAAGGATGGATCCAAGCTGGTCAGATTCCCTACCATCTGTGTAAACACGGGAAACAAAGTGAAAGAATTGATCGAACGTCTCCCATTGAACTTGTACATACGTGCCATTGTTTACTGTAGTGAACTACTTTTAGCTCGCTGCCGGTTGGTTCACGACATCTTCCGTGCTTGCAGTGCAAATCAGATAACGAATCAAAATCAATGCCACAATCGCCATGGTGATGCATGGGTCCTTACACTAAAGATGGCGGATATGTGCATTCTACCTATAGTATGTACTCCTTTTGTTTCTCTCGTTTTATGTTTAGTGGGATTTCGCCTTATAATTGAGGGCTATGGGATTAGTATAACTTTTGATAATGTTTCAAAGTTTACAAGAAGAGTGGTGTTACTATCAGATTGATGCCAGCATCGTTGGTTGCATTTTAAAAAAAATGTAACCTACCTGCAGAAGAAGATTTGAAAGTACTGGTCTTATTTGGAAAAATGTAATGGTGAATTGATAGTTTAGAGGAATGAAGTTTGAGTGTTTGACTTTTGTGGCAAAATTTACTGTAAACAGTGGAAGCAGTATTAACCTAATGTCCTATGAGGGAGGTAAGGGGTGGAACTATGTTTTCAAATGGTATAACTTTATAGATTATAGAATGAAAATAGTGACAGTGATGCAGAAACTAGAACAAAACTAAAAAGTTCACAATTCTATTTTTTTTTTGAAAAAGTCAAAGATCAACCTTTACCCCCCAGATAAATTGTAAAAGTGCTCAAAATGCCATGCTTACAGCAGTGATTTTGAAAACTTGTCAAAGGAAGCAGAAAGCAGATAGAATTTTTCTTTTTCAGAAGAAGAAGATTGAAATGTTGTCTAAAGTCATGAATGTCGCGCGGGATCGAGAAGCCTAGTTGAATGCAGTGGCCGTGCCATATTAGACAGGACCATCCCTGCTGTCTTGAGAATGCTTTAGGCAGCATTGGTTCGAGGGGATTTTCCATTGGTGCTGTTCCTATGCATACTGCCCTTATGGAATAGAAAACTTCATTCCTTCCAATTGTATGTAGTTTTCCTGGCTAGAATTGCATTTCTACAGTTCGTGTAGTGTGTAGTTCAGATTTAAAACTTAACTCTTTCCCTATGGTACAACGCACACTGTGTCGCATGCTTCCCTAGCGGCAGCCGGTACAACGCAGCCTGTGCTGTGATGTCGAAGAGGTATTCCTTGACCACTGTTTTGGATATTAACATCCTGTGATGTTGAACCTCAAAAATAGAATTCTTGGTAAAGCTTCCTTTGTCCTAGCGTGTCCAGCGATACCACGTGTGCGATAAATGTATAGTTTTGGACAGCTGTTGCGGAGTAAGGTGATCTTTGTTTACAAATGCACAGTACAGTATGGCATGTAAACCCACGAGATGCTCCATCCAGAAGTGGAATCCTGGCCTGTAGGGAAAGAGTTAATATCTGTGGATTTGTTGAATGGGTAAATTTCTTTTTTCCTTTTTACATAGGATATCAAACAGCTTGCCAGTGCTCTCAGTGCTGTTAAACTGTCAGAGAATTCTTTGATTCGCATCCTGTGGCCCAAAGAGAAGTGTCGGTTGTTAAGAGAGGATGTTGTGTTGGTCGACAGTCCTGGCATTGATGTCACACCAGATCTGGATCTCTGGATTGACAAGTTTTGTCTTGACGCAGATGTCTTTGTGCTGGTTGCGAATGCGGAATCCACATTGATGCAAACAGTAAGGATTCATTTTCAAAATCTTGAACTTAAAAAAAACTTCCAAAAAAGTTGGGCTTGAATATTATGAAAATGCACTTAATGCAGTGTCTTAGGATTTTGGCAAAGGCATTTGGAATATTGAAAATGAAAACAGAGTTAATTTCCTCTCTATGTCGCATATGTTCTGAGTTAGTACATTAGTGAACTATCTAACCCAGTGTCAAAAATAATTTTTTTGGTTTGTAACATTAACTGTTACAATAATTTGGTACTATATTAATGCCCAGTGTCTAAATTTGTTCCACTTTCCCCAAACAGATAGTAGTAAAATTGTAACTGTTTCAGTTTTTTAGTGAAACGAATACATGATGTCAAATTAGTTCAAAGTTTTTCATGATATTAGCATGCCACTCAGAGACTACTAGATGGTAACAAGTATTTGTTTACTGTAAACTTCTTATTAATTGTTACAGTGTTCAATCTGTATAATTACATTTCAGTTACCATTTTCTAACTTTGTTCCGTTAATAAGGATGAATTGTAAGATAATTCCATCTGCAGGAGAAGAATTTCTTCCACAAAGTGAGTTCCCGCCTGTCCCAGCCCAACATCTTTGTTTTGCAAAACAGATGGGATGTATCAGAGATGGAAGAGGATATAGATGAGGTTAGTTTGTTCAAGAATGGAAAGACAAGATGGGGTTTGTCATATATAAGTTAGTCATAAATTAACTTTTTGTGCTTTAAAATGTGCATTCCTGAATTGCCAGTGGCCATTTCAAGCTCTTATTTTAAGATAAGATAAGATAAGATATGACTTTATTATCCTGTTTCCAGGAAATTTGTTGTAATAGCATTAGTAACAGTACAAATACAATATCTAAGACCTACAGGTCTTTAACGCACACCGCACACATGCACATTGCTCACACAGCATTACCAACAAGTAAGAACATTGCTCACACACACGCACTGTAAGAACAATCCATTAGGAAACACTAACAACAGCATACTACATCAGGAAACACTGCTACTTCGAATTGCGGATGGCAAAAAAGATCATTTATAGCGCTCTCTGTTTGTTTTTAAATACAATTGGTTTTGACCACGAGATAGTCTGTTAAATCAGTAATGCATGTAAAATCAGTTATGTCTGGATTAGGCAATTTTTTCATAAACACTTTTTTCCATTGTGTTTATAATCATAATTTTCTGAGGATTTTGGCTATGACCCTGTGCACTTGTTAACTGGTTGACTTTTTTTTTTTTTTTCCAAGGTATCACTTATTTCTGCATATAACCAACATATTTCTACCATATTCTGTGATCTGGCCCTAGATGTGTTTACATAACATGGCAGATGTGTATTCTCGTATGTATTCCTGGAACTGAAACTACCATATATTTGAACCATTGTAATCAAACTTGAATTCCAGGTGAAACAGCAACACATAGAGAGAAATACAGCCTTTCTGGCTGATGAATTGAAAGTGACAGACAAGAAGGCAGCCAAAGACAGGGTTTTCTTTGTATCGGCACGAGAAGCTTTAGCCTCCAGACTTAACTGTGATAAAGGCATCGCCACACCTGGTATTATTTTTGCACTCTACAGCTTTCCAACGTGTTAGGCATTATTGTATAGAATTTAAATCTCAATTTATTATCAAAGCGATTTTAATTTTTGTTACTTCAATGACTTGCCAATGATCAAGTAAATTTTTAATATTGTACTCCGGTAGAAAAGATGCCTGTTGTTAAATTGTTTGAAAATTGTTTTTACCTTGTTGTGATTTATTTTAATGTTTCCAAGATACTTCAGTGAAATTTAATTAATGAGGTGATATATTTATAATGATATTATTTGTCTCAGTGGTGATAGTGCAACACAAATCCATTGAACAATTTCTTTGCTTGAAATTATGTTTGAAAAGATATTTAGAGATTCAGGACTGCATGCACATAAATACATGAAAGTGATCTATTTACTTATTCCATTATTATCATTTTTAAAATTTCTTTTTGTATGTTATGAATATCATACCTCTCTTTAGTGCCTAAACTGATTCTCAGTTTTGTTTCCTGAGAATGGTACATTTTAGAATCAACGAAATGAATACGGATGATTTTGCACACTCTTATCTAATTAACTCAATTTTCCTTTGTCTTCTAGAAAGAGTTCTCCTTCCTGGATTTCAAGCCAGGCTCTTTGAGTTTGCAAATTTCGAAAAAGAATTTGAGGTAGATATTTTACAGTGTTTATGTTATTATTATTTTTTTTAGTAATTGGAATCAAGAGCTTTGATTTCTTTTGCAACAGTCCCCAGTGCAGATATGACCAGCGTCTTTGTGCACATTTCAGAATTAAGATATATTTTACCAAAGGAAAATACTAGTAAACTTTTGTCATTCATTATTGTGCTCCTTGACAGTTGTCAAACCGTATACGTAGGGAAATAAACCAGATTCTTTGCACTCTGTTTGAATTTGAATGTGAGGCTAAACGTTTAGTTCAATTTGAACTTTTTAAATTGTCTGATAGTACCTGCTGATAAAGAAGGGTGCATTTATTTTGTTTCCATTTTGAACAATACTCGGTCACTGAATAATGGTATTGGAGCTTAGAATCATGAAACACTTACTCAACATTTTCAGATGGTCCTTTATGTATAATAGCAATGCATAAAATTTAGTGTATTCTGGAGTCTTATCTCACTGTAAATTTGAGTTTTTCTTATTTTTTTTTAATCTTCAGCTATGCATCTCTCAGTCGGCAGTGAAAACTAAGTTTGAACAACATACTAAGAGAGCACATCTCATCAATTCTGAATTGCGCAATGTGATGGAGGAAGCTTACACAAAGAGCCTGAGTTTACAGTAAGAGAACAGGGCCTTTTTGTGAAGTTTGACATGTATACCTTTTTTGCCAAAGCTCATGAGATTGGATCCAAGCTTTTCTAAGATTGTTAGTCACTTTTACTGCATTCCATTTCAGAATTCTGGGAATTTCCACTATATGCTGCTAATGGTGTTGCATACTTACTATGGCTTATGGTCAGCAGAAAACACATGGAGACAGAAAAGCTTACTTAAGAGATCAGGGCCTTTATTATGAAGTTTGACATGTATCATTTTTGTCAAAACTCATGAGATTGAGTCACATTTAACCCGACTGCCTCCCGTCGTGCGATTGCCGATGCATTCCCTGTAACGCCTAATTGCACTCACACTTTACATTGTTTCATAAGTCCGATTCTGTGGCTCCAACTTTTTAACTACGAAGTGGAAGCTATTTCTGCATATTAAACATTCAAAATGGCGATGCCCAGTGTAAGAATGAGCTAGATCAGACAATTCTGTGTTTTTTTGGTGAATTTTCAAAGTTTGTGGATGAAAACTGAAACAACGGATGAACTTTTGAGGATTGTTGGGGAGGTTGCAAGGGCTACATGCCTTGGTGTAATGGCCACAGTCTTTAAACTTGGCTCTTTACTTTATCTTCTCTTTTTGTGCCAAGGATGACCTTGTGGACCATTGGTTATGATTTTACTTACAATGAGAGGCTGAAAATGCTTATGTAACTTTTAAAAAAATGATATATTCCACTACAGGGATGAACAGCTTCAGCTGCGTAGAGAAAAATCCGAGCATCTGAAAAAGTTAGACAAACAGTTGGAACTCCTGACTGGTGATGTCAAAAGAAAGATCAGAACCATGGTGGAAGATGTGGAGAGGAAAGTCAGTGTCTCATTAGAAATATCAAGAACTTTACAGACCTGCCAACTGCCATGTATTTTACAGTATTGTCCCATATTTTAGGTGTCATTGTGTTTTTTACTCATATTCTCCTTTGCAATGCAGTCGTATATAACTGATAGTTGCAGTTTGCCTTTATACAAGGTGTCCCTTATTGAACTGGTCATTTAGTTGGTAGGTCCGACCTTAAAAGTAGATTATGAGTCATTTCTATGTTGTTGTCTTGACGATCTTAATTTTGTTTCATAAGTGTGAGATTTCTTCTTCTGTTTGTGTTGTATGTCAATAGAATCATATGAAAATGTTTATGAGAATGAACAATCTTTAGAAAATATACTCACAATGTGCATGAAGTACTAGCCCGCTTTGAAAAATACTTACGAGATAATTGGACAGTTATTCATAAGAATTTCAATAGATTGTGGAGCTAAATTTTACAGGGATGTAAATCTTCCGTCCAAAGCGTGGTTCCCGGCTCCACCCGAGGCGCGATCGCCGACCATCCGCCAGTAGCACTAATACCGACTTTCGTCCTCAAATCGGTCGACAGTTCTGTAGAAATCTGACAAACTAAGTAAAGTCTAATCGGGATCTTTTCGCATAGAAGATTTCTTTTGTTGTTGCCGTTCATTTCCATTGGCCTTATGGCGTAGCCTCACTGCCTGTAGTGATGTTTTACGTACGGTTTCCGACACGGAATTTGGTGGTGGTGATGCTAAAAAGCTTTTCCAGCTCTGGATTGGCATTTAAATATTTTCTCAGTATGAATAAATTTATGACACCAGGTGCTATCGGCGCAGATGGCATGTCTCTGAAGAAGTTCAGGTGGCAGTCGGCAAAGACTAGATCTTGACATAGATCTAGAATCTAGATCTAGATCTCTAGATCTCCAAGTTTAGATTTAATATATACTAGTGTAGATCGGAAGAGAATCGACACATACGGGGATTTGGTATCAACTTCTTTTTATGAAACTCAACCAAGACTGTTATGCATTGTGCTTGTTTTTTTCTGGTAAACTACTTTTCATTAGTCCCTCTATAAGACCATAAGTGTAGTGGATGTATTCTAAAGTACAGCCCTTCTATAACTGTGTAAGTGTGTCAGATTCTTTCTTCTTATTGTCTTTCCCTTAATATAAAATAGATTTACTGTATAATTTTAATTTAATTACCAATATCAGGCTTTGTTCTTTTAAAACGGTTGGGATTAATTAGGCCGACACTATGTCTTAAGCATTTTTCTTTGCGGTTTCTGGGCATACCGCATAATTTCCTTCCATGCTGTCGCCGGCTGTTTACATCCCTGATTTTAGTCAGTGGGCCATGTCGTGCCCTATTCACAGTTAATTTTTGGTTTTTCAATTCCATACATGACACATGGTCAAGAAAATTTGTCTCTGTCAAATGCAGGTTGCTGGAGCACTGAATGATGAAATTCGCCGTCTTTCATTACTGGTGGAGGAGTTTGAGAGGCCTTTCCATTCTGACCCCATGTTATTGAATGTCTACAAGAAGGTGAGTTTACATGTGTTGAGTAGGGATAAAGTTGGATTGTTTTGAGAAGAGCTCAAACAGGGCCTCTGTGCTTTTAGTGTTTCAGACATTGTTGTAGAGAAATTTTGACACCAACTGGAAGCTAATGATTTAAGAACATACTTCCAATCAAACAGGTCAAGAAAAAATTGAGGATTGTGCAATAACTGTGAGATAACTTGTTGTTTCTTGTATATAAAATTGTCCCAGTGAAGGGCTTAATGAGAAAAGAATAAATGGGTCAGTGCCAAAAAGCTCCAATAGAAACATGGACAGAGGGACTGAAAAATGCACAACACACAAAGGGGAAAAGAGACACATTTTGTGACACTTTAACCATCTTTGTTTTAGATTTTATAAGTATTATGGCTGTAAGTGTTCTTAATTTGGTGAAATGGGATTATTTTCACATGAAAGTGAAACGTGTCGGACATTACTGTGATGACAGAAAAGTAGCAATAAAGTCACTAATATGGCAAAGAATGCACATTTCACCTGTAATTGAGTGTTAAAATCATTACTGTTAGCCAAAAGTTTCAGTGATGTATAAAAGAAGGCACTTAATGCACAAAACATGCTGCTCTTTTGTGGTCACAGTAACGTCCGCCACAAAAGGCAAAATTAAAGTTTTTACTGTGTTGTTAATGAGGACAGATTTTATCATGCACTACTGCTCCTATCGAGACTTGATTTAAATTTACTAATTTTAGCTGTTAATTTGGATTTATAATTGCTACTATAAAAATTAGATAACTTTATTTGTTTATTTTGTGTTGGACATTACAGGATGACAAACATTGAAAGGTAATGTAATTCCCCATTTTTAAGCAAGTATTTAATGGTTAAATACGGTTGACAATACAATGGACATAATACTTCAGTTTGCTTTGATAGCCGAGACAATTTGGATGGGACTACAAAAATTAGATGTCTTTATTTCTTTATTTTGTGTTGGACGTTACAGGATGACAAACCATGAAAAGTAATGTAATTCCCCATTCTTAAGCAAATGTTTACTTGTTAAATATACAGTGACCATATAATGGACATAATACTTTAGTTAGCAATGGCAGCCAAGATAATTTGGATTTATTATTGGGACTACAAAAATTAGATGACTTTATTTCTTTATTTTGTGCTGGATGTTACAGGATGACAAACCATGAAAAGTAATGTAAATCCCCATTTGTAACTAAGCAAGTATGTAATTGTTAAATATACAGTGACAATACAATGGACATAGTACTTCAGTTAGCATTGACAGCCAAGATAATTTGAATTTAATTCCAGTAAAATCAAGGATATCAGATAATACCATCATGATTATAGAAACTCTAGTGATGGTGGCCATTCACAGTGCCAGATTTCTCATTTTTCATCCTGTGTTCATTGCCGGGACTGGGAAAATGCATTTTTAGGGAACATGTTGCAAATAAACTTATCAGAGCAAGAATCAGACAAAAAAGAGACCAAAAAAATGTTGGTCATTACAAACAGATAGAGGAACGTGTCGGACGTTACTATTAAATATAGTGTGACGACAAAAATTTCAATTTCTCTGGAGATTTGTTGTTGCATTTCTTCATCTTGAAAACACCATCCTCTGTTCCCCATATGAGAAGGACTACATACAAACTACAAAAGACCTGTTTAGATGGACTGGGAAAATGAAATGACTGTATCCTTGCAACATGGCTGGACGTTACGGTGTGACTACAAAATACATGATTTCTCAAACTTCCTTTGTGAAGCCTTTGCAGCTGAAAACTGACCAGCCAAAGGCAACAATTCCCATTATTTGAAGGATAACATGTTATTGGAACACATGGTTAACCTGCTATTACATTGAGGTATTTCACAGTAGGCTCTTATTTTTTCATTAAAAGCGTGACACCACAAGTAACGTCCAGCCACTTTTTTTAAAACTAGCAATTATCACTTACTAAGCCCATGCAGAAACTTTTTTGGTTCAGTATTGTCATCTTAATTTATCACTCTAAACAAAAGATACCTGCCAGAATCCACAGATAAAACAAAATACCCTTTTATTTTGGTTTTTCTGAGGTCCCATACAATGTGTCCATTTTGAAAATGTAAAAAATCAGTCCTTTTCCAAAATCAAATTCAAATTCGAAGAAAACGAGAGAAACAACTGTGATCATCTTGCTCATGCAGGTTGTTGGATCAATTTTGAATAACCATGCACAAAGAAAACACAAATCGGAGCAAAAATGACTGAAATAACACGATCACAAAAAGGCATATGTGAAAAAGAGAGCTTTTTGGCATTGACCCAAATACATTCTAGACAAACTCTTCAAGTAGTTGAGGGCAGACACATGTGCAGTGGTAAACATTCCATAAGGTAGGACTAGTAGTTTTATGTCTGTGCAAGTGGGGAAAAAGATTTATAAGAACAGGAATTTAATGTGGCAAAGAGTTTTGCTCCCCTTCCTTTCTTATTTGCATAGCTTTCAAAGATATTACATAAATTTGTAGTCACAGATAAATCAGTATGCATGCAAAAATATGAATGAAAGCCGGGGAACCAATAGAGGTAAATTTTATTGGTCGGTTTTAAAATCTTGCATTGGAAGTCTCTGAGAGTTTCTGTAAGTGAACCTGAGATGATAGAAAATTGTTCATTTATTTGTCAGATCCACAGGGATTCATTGTTAGACAACAAAGATGTGTGTCGTCCTGAGGCCAGCTCAGAATTGTTCATTATTTGCATTTGTTTTGTATGTTGTTTTCTTTCAGACCTGATTTCCATTGTTAAATTTTCTGACCAAGAGAGGTCAGCAGTTTATACAGAAACAGCAAAATTGCTGAAGCATCACAACCAGATTTGATGCCTTGAGGGAGATTCTAAAACTGACCTTGTTTCAGCAGCAAATTGTTTTTTTTTCTATGTGGAGGCAGCTGCTTTGAAAGGTGGATTTTACTTAATTGCAGCAATTATTATATTTAAATGATTCAAGTTCCTCAATGCCAACAGGATCTGCACTTGTTTTTGGAAGAACGGCTGTGCATGAATCTTACTGGAAGATGCACCGGTCCCATCCTGCGCAATGTTGATCACATGGAAGCACAATTTGCAGGTGGAGGCTGCTACTGACTGCAAAGTTGTTTGTGAAACATAGCAGATTTGCTTCCCATGTTGTCCTTTTTTCTTTTCGGTGTTTTCCATAAACACTATGTGACAGCTTAAGTTTTGCCATTGATAATTTGAATCTTGATTTCTCTTTTTAGATACTGAAAATGCGTAGCTTTTTGTTTTGATCATATGCATAATTAGTAGATCTTTGAAGTGACAAAAGCGCTAGTGGATCATAAAGCAAATCAACACAATAATGATGACCTAAACTTAACGGAAGACAAAGCTTCTTGTTATCTCATATTTGAAGCAGGCCAGCAAGTTTGTGACAAAATGGAAATTGAACTGTCAGTAATTTGTATCGTTAAATTGGAAAAACAGTACTTTTTTGTCTTAAGTGGCAGGCAAGCGATGACAAATTTACTGTTGTGCTTTGGTATGGGCTTGACAAATTCAGCTTCATCAGGCATGCAGGCATGCAGGCCTTGCACTTGGTAACTGAAATTGATGAGTACTAGTAAATTTATGAAGTGTGAGCCTACCTATATCCATAATGCACTAATAAGTAACATTGTATCAAATAAACTCAAGGCAGCCTGGCTGTTTATTTGTCCTGACAGACAATGCAGGAAATTGTCAATTCTGATACAAAAATAGAAAATTTACCTGCCAAGAAAAGCGGGATAGATTCTAGTCTTAAATGTCATGCAAACTTTTGCTCTGAAAAGCTGAACAGAAAAGGGTATTACACTCACGACACAGTAAGTTTGAAGAGCTAAGAAAGAAAGGTTGATGAAAGAGAATGAATTTGCTAAGCCCAATCTTTGCATGTAAATGTTGCATGTCCATGAATCATGAGGGTTTTCAGTGTGGAGTCTGCACACTAATTGGGTTTCTCAAAATAAGTTTAATTAACCTGGGTCAGAATTTTTTTTGTAGTAGAATTTTCTTACATTACGCCTGTGGCCTAAATTTTTTTGTGGTTGTCTGGTCCATATGGCCTCTTTCAGGGTGATATGGGGTTTTCAATGATTAAATAAGAAAGTGCTGGTGGTAGGAACAATTCTTTTTATTATATCGTTCCATAGAAATATATGAAAGGACATGATACCATCCAATGCACCATTGGAGTAAAACGTCATAATGTCCTTTTCAAAAGCAAGAAAATGTTAATGGAAATACACTGTCAAAATTTCTGCCAGATTTGAATGAACAAATTTTCTATTCTGGTACCTCCAGCAGTACAATGTCATTTCCCTCATGATAACTTCAAGTGATTACATTGGTTCTTGTTTGTGTCAACTACAATCTTTCACAACCATGGCTACCGTACACATCAAGTCATTTTAAGTTTTGCTTCAAAGACTGAAAACCCTCATTCTCTGCCAACCTGCATTCAGTTTTCGCTACTGAGAAAGGAGCCAACAGACCAGGCTGTTATGCATCCAAGACATGACTGGACTTCTTTTTGCCTTGGAAATTTGGCAAAGGCACGCACCAGCCAATTTTGATCAGTCGATTTGTTGGATAGCGACGTCCTTGTGAGATCTTGTGAACCAGACACCTAGTTGGATCTCTTTGAAACGTAATGTCATGACGTCACTATCCAACTAGATGGCTGATGGAAACTGGCTGGTGCAGGCCCAGGCCACTGTGTTGGCCTCTGGTTTCCCTTTTCACATGTAATTTGATGCTCACTTTTGTTAGCTGGATTTGATCAGACTGGCACTGAGATTCACTCTATGTTTTCTAGGACCCCTTGGAGCGTGATGACTTTTCTTGCCTGATTTTATTTACGTCCCTCATTTATCTTCTTGTATTTATCACAGATTGTTTTGACCTGATATATATGGGCTATATATTTTGATTTTTAATGTATTTCATATATATTTATATGTATGTGTATATATATCTTATATATCTTTATTTAATTTGCTAACATAAGTTTTTCTTTATTGATCAGTTTCTTTTGTTGTGGTCACTATTCCCGTGCTTGCTTTGAATATTTTTATTACTTTTTTCTTTTAATTTTTTTCATCACTTTCATGGCACTGCCATAAACAGGATCTTCATGCTCACATAGAACAAACATTAGGCAGAAACCTGCATGCGCGCTGTTCCTCAGTGGTGGTGCAAGCAGTTGAAACTACACAAAAAGAAATGACAGGTTGGGTATTGCTGAAATTTATTTCCTACATTTAGTTGGGACAGGTTGTTAAGCAGGGGAAGTCTTTGCCTCTGATCTTCACTTCAGATATTTTTTACTGAAAGAAATTGCAATTTGTTGAGGCTCAAAATTTGTGAGGAAGATCTCCTGAATGGGAAGAAATATGTGTCTGTTCAGAGTCTCAATACAGATTATGTGAGACTTTAAGATAACTGAAAGAAACTTGCAGGAGATGTGGATTTGGCACCTTTGAACAGTTTGTTGGAGAGAGGGGGGCTGGGGGCATATGTGATAATTTTACAGAAATATTATGCTACAAAGGACAGTTTATTTCTCAGTCATTGCCACTATTGCCAGTATTGTAAGTCAAGTGCAGAGTAAAAAAGTGTTGAGGTTAAGATGGATGCAGTAAAATTAAAAAAGACTCATTTTTCCTTACATTCTTTAGCAAACAGCTGTTCTGTTGTTTTAGTTTGCTTGTAAATGTTGATCAGGGCTTGCAAGAATCCTTGAATTAAAATTTGTATTATGCTCTGCAACTGTAACAAACACTTTTGTTTGAGGCACTTGAAGTGAGTATTGCTTGTAGAACATTTCATGTTGTGGTAATTTCAGTGCAAGTGGAACAGCTCCAAAATCTTTTGAGTAAGCTGGAATGAAATTGTCTTGAATGAATTAGAAACCTTCTGATATTCCCAACATTTTGCGTAGGTGGGAATTGTCCGCCTTAACACCTTTGCTGACCTGGCCCGTGGATTCCACGGGCCAAGATCTGTACCAAATATGCCATGCACCGGCAGAATCAATGGGTTAATGACTAGCTCTTATTCATGACTTTTAGAAGAGGAATCTCAAAGTAAATGCTTTCCAATTGTATTTGAGTTACCCCTTTATCTTCAAATAACAGTTATGTGTCAGTTCGAGCCTGTTGAAATTTACAGTGAATTTTTTTTGAGGTTGTGTGATTTAAACTCAAAATTTTTGCATGCCTGTCGACCCAGACTATCAGCAGTCGAGGCACTTATAGGGATAATAAATGATTCTGACATCCAGATCTTAATAGATCTAGCTCAAGTGAAAGGTAGAAAGTTGTAACTGGAGCCAGGGATAGACCAAGACAAGAGGAGAGAGTGGGGTTCGCCAAGGCACTAAATCTAGAGGTCTTTTTGTATTTTTATGTTTTGAAGAAATATTTTCCTTCCTCTAAAATGAGTTTGTGATGCGAAGGTGAAGTATATTATATCTGCTGTCATCATACAAAATTTATGACAATATTCTTGTAAATAATCGTGATGGGTCATTATATGACCTTAGTAGCGATCATAGTAATACTGCCCAGCATATGAATGTGGCGGTGACGAGATTAAGGCAGACCTTCACCCTGTCAAGATTTTTGTCTGCCTTCAACCTGCCCTTCGTCAGTGTATACTCATGTATCATCATATATGAAAGAAGGAAATATGCAAGTTCCCAGCTAGGTTCAGGCCTGTCAAATGATTTCAGTCCATTTTCAACCCTGTGAAAATTTTACAGTTCCCACCTATGATTTGTAATAGACAGGCATGAAAGAGATGAACCACCTTGGGTTGTGATGTTTGTTTTTTTTTCTTTTTTTCTTTTTAGTCTCCCATTAATCACACAGACCACACCTCCCCGTGGAGATTTAGGCTGGACAGATTGCGATTGTAAACCTTCAGTAAGGTTACAACAGCAGTACCTCATCCCGATTATCTGTCATAATAAAATTTGGTGGCTGAATCTGATCAAGTAAAGTCTATGTAAATAAGATTTAGGGGTAAAATTCAGGACGATTTTTTAATTTGGGTAATTTTATGGCCCAACAGTCTTAGGTTTTCCTGTCCTTGTTTTTGAAAGATGTTGTTTCATATTCTATGGGTTCAAAGAGTTCGCAAGATTCCCTTGGAAGGGTTGGCTAGTGTAATCACAGATCTGCCAACTAGTCCTTCTTTTACAGGACTGTCATATATTTATGTTATCAGAGGGACATGAGAAACATTTTTTTTGTTTGCAACGTTTGAGGATAATTTACTGCATTCATCTTGACCAAAGGAGGATTTCCTCCTTTGAAAACAGAATTGCTTAAATTGCTTACTTAATCAAAATTCCTGGGTGATTTCTAGGGCTCACAGTTTGACTCATTGTTGAATTGAAGTGTCACGTGCAAAACCCCTAGAATAGTAAGGGAGAAGTTCAAGATTCTTTTACAAATTATGGAAGTCAGAAAGGATGTAAGTGTATCATGTTTTCATGCTCAGGACCAACATATACACAAGTTTAGGGCTTCCACTTGTATTTTCAGCCAGTGCCATAGATCTAAGCTCAGTTAACCCATGGGCTTGATGCAGTGGAGATGAGAAAATGGGGGGAGGAGGTGGGCTGGCTACTTCACCATTGGTTGGGGCTTAACATGTATCACCATTGACTAACTTGCAGAGCTGTTTTGCCAACACATCCTTTCTGCCTGCATGGTTTGGTGTTTGGGCATTGTGTACATCTCTGTTATTGTAGATCTTTTTGTGTTTTAGCCACAAATGTAATCTGAGGTACAAGTTGCAGTTGTCCATTCCAGTGTCTCGTTATACAGAATGAAACACTTTTCAAGAACATACATTTCTATACATTAAATCCACGAAGAGTAGCTGGCTGACTTTCACATTCCTTGATCATTCCTTTCTAATTAAATAAAGAAGCACACACTGCCATGGATTGTTAATGTTCTTGTGCAGTGCTAAGTATTCATGATGGTGGTTTCACAACTTCATATAATTCACAACACAGCCATAGAATGGTCTTTATTGTGAAACTTGTGGAGATCTAACTTACAATTAATTTTGAGACAGTCTCTAATTTTTTAAAAATCAGATGTTATTCTACAGACACCTATCAAATCTAGAGTGTTTATGACTAGAGCCCTGGTTGTACAATGAAAAATTCTGCAGCTTGTTTCTATGTTGTAATATCATTTTTCAATGTGGTGTGACTTTTACCTTGAGTGGCACTTGTTAATTGGAAGAGAAGTATGCAGATTGATACACAGCCAATGATGTGATCATTCATATTTATTTTTTTTTTTGTTTCAGTAAGTTCTCCCTCAAAGAAATACATTTCAGCCAACAGGCCTACTGGAGTAAATATGTTTTAAACAGTAGTTTTAAGTTGAGGAAACACCATTGCTGTGAAGGCAGATATGATTATAGACTTGAAGAAGGCTTAAATTACATAACATAATTAACATTGATCTCATTTAGTTATTCTTTATTGACATTTGGTGCCCAATACATAAAATATCACTTATCATTGCAAATAATGTTCGCATCAGACTTTTTGTTAATTTTAGTTAGGCCGATGAGGAAATTACCAGTAAGATTTATTTAGAGCATGATATTAACGGCACCTATCTTTTCATCTGTCTAATCTCCAGAACGCTTATCAGAAATCTTGCCGGAAGAGGTGAAGCAGCAGTTGATGAATCTCATGCCAAAGCATGATTTTGAAATTGCCTACCGTTTGGATTGTCGTAACCTCTGTGCAGGGTTCCGGGAAGACATTGAATTCCGATTCTCTTTGAGTCCCACAGCCCTCATGCAGCGATTCATGGGCTCCAAGGGTCAGCTGAGCTTTGGCAAGACACATAAGGTAGGGTTCATTGCACAAAGCACAGCGCCGAAAACCCGGTCGTTTAGTTTGGCCACCGAGCGCCCTACTGGGTCATCGCGACCGGGGTCAGCGACGGGCCACTACACCTGCGACGGGCAGCGCTTTGCGCGGGCGAATTAGATCAAATTGGTACTATTATGATTTATCACCTTGCATTGTAACCAGGGCCGTCAGAATAACCATCTTGACGCACGTGAGACGTAAGGCTTTGAATTTTGCAGTGTGAAAAGTAGAAGAAGATAGCTTTTATAGTTTTGTAATGGCAAGTAGGGAAAAACTGTACATTTTTGCTGAAGAATATCTAATACCTACTCATTTTAAAGTTACATAACAAAAAAAGTGCTCAACACAAGGCACCAAAATTACAGTCAAATGGAGGACAAGACATGTGTTCATGCCCTGACGAAAAGGCATCGTTGTCGGTGGAATAGTAATCCACATACAGATGATTTATTTTACATCTGTACTCAGTAGTGTCAATATTTACATCCCAAAACAAGCCGTATATTTTATTATACATTGTTCTTCAAATACAGCATGATTTAAGTATTATCCTAAGCACAATAATGAGTATGGGCAGCATTTTTCAAGTTGTTTTGCGACTGGCGTGGTCAGTACTCAGCGATGGCGCAATTTGAAGAATATGTGAAATCAAAACTTGCGTGAGTTTCTCCATTCTGTACGTCAGTGATTTCTTGAACGCGTTTCTCGCTTTGCTAGTGGCTGTTGACTAATCGCTGTCTCTTGCTCTCCCGGCAGAGGCAGGCCCAAAAACCATATTGTTTTATGAATGAAATGCAGTCATGTTCTAATGTATGTTGCTTTGGAATGACTTTATTTCGAAAATGCCTCCCGAGCAATGTCATGTAGGTCTCTGTTGCTGTTTAAATTACAGGAGTCGATGCTTCCGCCCCGTGTGCACTATGTACAACATTATGAATTTGACTACATGATGTGATTGCGCTGGCCGCTGTTTCATTAGTGATTGTGCTTACGTCGGTAGTATTATTGACTGAATTTATGTCAAGGTCGAGACTGTTGCTAGGCAATTCTAGGCATTGAACGTTTCATACAGTCTTCAAATGAGACAGCGTTGATGCATACTACACTGGTTGACTGTTTTATGACTATCAAAAGAACACCAAATCATTCCGCCTCGGCTTGCTAGCTCTCGCACGTTCTTTACTGAAGTAGAGTTGAAGTGTTATCGGTTATTCTTAACGAGCACGTACGACGGATAAACTTCAAATGTCTGTCATTTAAATCGTCACTGATGTCTTCCTTTTGAGTCGTTTCTGCGTTTTGTCGCATTTTCCATTCCACAAATTCTTCAAAGTTTGTTGAGTGAAGAAAATGTCTTCCGCATGTATGGGTCACAGTGTAGTTGATGTAGAATGAAACGCATCAGCAGAATAATACACCAGCAACAGGATGTAAACTGATATTGTCCAGCAACGAGAGTTCCGACAAGCAAGAAATTTTCAGGTATGAAACGGGAAAAGGTCTGTAACACAAAAAACCAAAGTTCATGGCAATCTATTGAGTCGTTTGGAAGCAATCAATCAAGAAATACACCACTTAAAAAACAATTTTTAGTGAATTCGGGCATATTATAAACACACAATAGCATGGAAACGGGACATCGCACTGACATCGGATTTTCACAGACTGAGAGAAGAGAAGTTGTGCTTTTGTATTTTAGCGGCATTTTTGGTGTTATAAGTGAAGAAATTAGAGTTAATTAAGTCGTAAATACGCCCGTGTCATCACTAGCGGCTAGTCTGTAACTGATGCCGTAGCCCGCGGCGTGTGGCCTCGGCGTACCCCCCGATTAGATGCGGTCAGCGTGCGATTTTATGGGTGGCCCGGGACCGAACTAAGTGGCTTGTTTTTGAGTGGAATTCGGCGCTGTGAAAGATGGGAATTGTCCCCCTCAGAGAGCTGACCTTAGCCCTTTTGAGATTTTTGTTTGCACTGAGCACGGCTGTTTAAATCGCCTCGAAAGCGGTATTCTAGTTGCCGACCGAAATCCCCTGCAGGCCACCCGTGATGCGGTCATAAATCACCTGTCAGCCGTGTGCACATCCGTGACGGCATGCCGATCCCGCGGCCAGGCGTGTGTGATACGATTCCATCAATTTTCGCATACCTTTGCGCCGTGACATCTTCCGATCTAATGATGCTAGAGCAACATGCGAGATCTCATTTTAAACGTCAGGATTTTACCGACAAGACGATATAGTTTTCGCTCTTTACTTTACAAAATTGCTGAATTTATCGACAGATATTTCCAGTGTGTGTTTTTTAGAGATTGAAATTTGATTTCCAACATTGAGTCGCTTTGATCTTCAATATCTTACACGTGCCGCGTTTAATTTCAATATAAAATCTATATTTTGATAGCACAAAGGTTAATCTCTAACCTGTGCAAGTTTGGTGTGTGCGAAAATTCTGTGTGATTTTTTACGATTTTTTAAAAAGTGTGTGTTAACTGGCTTGCTTCTGTGTCATTTTTGGGTGCGTGTTATTTGCAGCATGTGTGATAACATTGCAAAATAGAGCACCACGAAGAACGTGTACTCCATCAACTGTGGAGGACATGCGATGGGAGGACACTAACCAAAGAACAAAAACGGCAAAGTTCTGGTCAGCAAATTGTGACTACATGTATTGTGTGATGTCATCAATCGATAAAGACATTCTCCCGTGTATGATGTTCAAATGCAAGATTGTAGGCCTACTGCGTTATCCGTTATACCACCTTGCTGTCAGTTGCGTTGAATTACTATTACGCATTGTAACAATGCCGTACTCGTCATGTGTGAGACCTATACAATGAAGTTTTTGTTGGTTATTCAGTACCAATGGGCCGTGTACTTGAACCGTCATCGTCCGCCATCGATCTTTCCGCTGTTATGTGTACTCAAGACTGGTGTGTAAACATTGTCGACCAAAATTTTTCCCCGAAGATTTTGTATCTTGCATGTTAGTCGAGTCCCCCTTCTCGAATGTGGAAAAAGAAGATAAAAAATGTCGACTTATATATAGCAAGGGGGCGAGCTCATTCACGCTTCTGTGGCCAAGCTAGAAAGACGGGCAGCAGCCACCTAAAACAAGCAACATCAACTTCAACTCATCATCCAATCACAACATCTACAAACCTCCCCAAAACTCCAAGCATGTGTTCCACCAATAAAACAAAGGAAGACAAAATTTTAATCTGTGATGTTATTGTTACTGATCATTTGTGATACATGCGTATTGATGGGTTAAGTGCAAAATTGATATGGCAGTGAGACCAAAGGAAAATGATTGTTCAAACTCAAATAACTCGGGACTGAAAATTTTTGCAAGGATGCGGTCAAGTTAGTTTTGAAATTTAACCTATTTCTCATGTTATATGATGATTTCACCACACTGGACCGCGGCGATCATGTTTATTTTCATATCTTAAATTTATGAACAATGTACTAATTTGTGAAAATACTGTATAAGTTTGTGCCCCTATATCTCTATTACGGTGTTCAATACATTTTCATGATTCATTGTATACACTTACAAGATATCACAAAGTTATTATGTGTTTTTGAAATTATGGCTTGTGGCCTTATTTGGGCGTGAGATTGCATTGATTACCGATAAAAAAACAGCCAGTTAAAAGCGCAACGCGGGCCCCGGGAAAACCCCCCTTGAATCGAGGTCACTGACCCAGTTAACGAGGTCGCACCCGGGTCAGGCCACTGAAAGCGGGTAGGCCGTTCGACTGGGCTTGTCAACTAGAATAGCGCCTGTTAACAGCCGTGTGAGCCAGTGTGTCATCATGTACTCATTGAAATACGAAATATTCAAGTTTGCAGCCAGGTTCAGTCCAGGGGTGGCCAAATTGGGGCTCGCCGAGCCACATGGGGTTCTTTTACCTTCAATCTGTGGCTCGCGGAAATATGTTGGCAAAGCTCTTTAAGCCTTTTATTCACCACAGACACTATTATTAGATAAGAAAAAATTTCAGGCTTTATAATTATTCATTGGGTATGAACTGAGACCCTGCTGGTTTCGAACGTAAGTTTAATGTTCATGGTTTATTAAAATATTTAAGAACTTAAATAGTTTTTCTCTCCCTCCGCATTGATTTGTTCATACGTGTACTGTGAGAGTTTTATGGGCCTATTTTACCACTGGGTCAAATGGTTTAGCTCCCTCATTTCATGTACAAACTCAGGCATAAAGAACATGTTCTGTTCTTGTCAAATTAACTTGTTTATGATATTCGCACATTTTCTTAGATGTTTCCGTAGTTCATTACCATATATAATATACTTAATACATTCAGTATAGTTAAAACAATCATCAGTCAAGATTTTGAAAACGTTTGATATATATATGTGTGCTTTATGATCACTGAAACTAAACAAATTAAGCGTTTAAAAAACTGCATACATGAGTAAATATTGTTGCATACATGCATTTCTTAATATTTATATTAAATTTTGTTCATATCTTGTGGTTCCTGAACATCTGAAGTTTATCGCAAGTGGCTCTTGTATTAACCGTCACCCTGCGCAGGGAGTCGAATGTCGGTATCGACTCCCAAGCTTTCACTCCGCACGGGCGGGTTTAGTCGGCAAGGTCAAGCTGACCGCGCCATGCACAAGCCGTATTTTGACACGTCGGGTCACTGACCTTTTTGAGACATAGCCACCGTCTTATTGTTCACTGTATCTTTTCTAAATCAAACGCATGGTGACATGGACATGTTAACCAGTGAACCACTGGTTGGAATCACAAAGACTAAGCTTTCAAAGGCTCTCCCCACACTATCAAAAGATGTAACGTCGACATGCGAACTATTGCTCAACAAATTTGCAATATTATCCTATTTTCTCACAAGCTGACCACCATCTGAAGTTGTCTGTATCTAAGAACCCATCAGAAACAAGCTCTGAAATGATCTTTGCCCCAAATGCCTACATTGGTTTATTAGTATGTGTCAATCAGGATGAAACCATTTGTGTAGGGCTTGGGAGGGGTGGCTAGTTATCATGCTTCGTTCTCACGAAAACTACAGCTGTCAGCTTGGAATCATAAGTCAGATCATTGGTTAGAGACTGACCGACTAAGGTTTTGCTGGTTAATTCATTATCAAGCGTGATAAGGCATAGCCGCGAATGTTTTCATACTGATCAAATACAAACCGAACCACGTGGACAGCGGTAGTGTGGTCATCATATAGTGGCAAGGGTCAGTGACCCCAGATAAGATTCTCCATGAGTAAGGTCACTGACCGGACAGCGGGCTTTAAGCCGTTGCGCGCAGGGTGAGCGTTAAGCACGTTTAGCCATCCCTGGTTTAGTCTGTCAAGCCATTTCAGTCTTCTGAATATATATTTGTACTTTACTTCATGAAGGGTATTTCTTTCTCTATTAAATACTACTTCCATTCCAAAATGTTGAACATAGAAAACACCTAACTTTTAAAGAAAATGTAGATGAAAATCAGTTTAGCCCCACTTACTTTATGTAATTGCAGCAAAAGGAAAAAGCATTTTTCTCACAAGTATGATCTTGCATTTACTACATATTTACTCCTCATATTGTTTTCAGTAGCAATTGGATGGCAACATTATATTTCATATCGGATTACATTTGTATACTAGTGTCAGAAGCTTATATTCTTTGTCTGGCTGTACCATAAAAAAGTGTATGGGTTGTTGCTCGGCTAGTCTTTGCTAAAATAGTATCATTTGGCCAAACCAGAACAAAGCATGATCCATTCTGACAATCGTAAATGGCCATACCATGAGAAAGTGAAGTGACCTACTTCCACTTCGAGTCTTCATGTGTAAGTTTCTATGAAGCATAGAATTTACATGAATTTAAACATGCAGATAGATAGCACATGTTTATTTAATGTCCAGTTTTAATTTCTGATTGGTTGAAAAAAATCATTGTTACTAAGCTTTGAAAAGAAAAACATATGCAACCCACCTGGCAAAACGACGCCCAGTTCCTGCATGTAAACAGTAGCAGGGTGTTATGCTTTTTTTTTACCTTATTGCCAAAAGAAACTGGCACTTTTGGAAGGTCTGGCTGGACAAAGGATATAAAGTCTTAATTCCATGTGCATTAGACTTACTTCATGTTGAGTTGTTCCCATTTCTTGTATTGATAATCTGACAGGCTACAAAGCCTCAGCGTCCCACAACTTCAGTGGGTGGGGACACTATTCAGCCTCCACCAGACAGCACAGACAATGAAGTTCTTCTTTCTTTGCTGGCCACATTTGCATCTCTAACCTCGCGTTCTACACTGGGGGCAGTGGTGGTGGCAGGGCTGGTGAGTCAAGTCAAAACTGAATCAACTATAACTCTAGAAGTCTCAACAGATTTTAAAGTTTGTCAACTTAGCACTGCTTATTCTAGCTCCACATCAGTGCATTTCAAGTTTCAAGTTTTAAGTTTTTTGTGGGTCTGATGGTCAGTTCAAAATATTTGCAAGGCTCATGCAAATAAGCTTTGAAAAGACTTTAAAAAAAAAAAAAATACAGAACACTTGGTTATTCACTCTCTCAACTCCTCGCTGCCTGATTTACTTATAATAGATATAGAATAAAATGAAATTTGATTAATAATTGCCAGCAGTGGTCATCATTCTTCAATCCCCCACCCCCTCCCCAAAAAAATTCCATTGCTAAATTTTGCAGAGTGTTAGCACATTTTAACACTCTGAAATATATTTCCATTGATGAGATTCCTTCAGAAATTTCATTGGAATTTACACTTTGTCAGGCCACCTTATGGCCTTACCTCATTTTTTTTTTGGTTAAGGTGGAGATAGAAAAATGCAGTAACTTGGGTGATGGGGTATTAACTTCAAACATTCCTTGTCAACACGGAATGAATGTGAATATTGTTTATTTGTTTCTTCAAATCTCTGTTTACAACACAATATCCAAAAGAATATGTTTTACCTGCGATGTCATAGAGTTTTATTATTCTCATATTATTTGCCATTTTTTTGGCTCTTTTTTTAAATGAAATCTGAGTCTGTTTCCTGTTATTTTCTCCTCACAGTTATTGCAACATGGTGTTTCATCATGACTGATTGTCACCACATTTGTCAGAACTTGAAATTACATGGTGACACTCAACAAGTAATTTTATTTGCTGTCAAATAAAGTCCACAGTTTCTAATATGGTGCAAAACACTCCCAAGTTTTCAAAGATTTCCTTTTCCACCCCCAAATTTGGCATTTTTCAAAAAGTTTAAACATAACCATAATAATATTTTGTTTCTTGGGGATCTGAAAATATGACTTTTAGAAGCGGGGGAATCATTGGGAAAAATTGTGTCAAAATAGACTATCTCAGCTGAATACCAAATTTCAAATTGAAAAAGTCCTTGTGATGCCTACTGTGGTGAGATGATGATTAAATAAAATGGACAGAAAAGGGAAAACCTTGCATTTCATGTAGTGCTGAGGCTCATAGCCAGCATATATCAGATTTAAACCGATATAACTGCATATTGAGTCCAAATTGTCTAATGAGGTAATATGAAAGGAAAATAATGACGAAATCTAAACAAATACTAATATAGGATGGCAGAGTTGCATACGTCTTTGGAAAAAGAGCCATGATACTGTTTAATGCGCAAATACCAGCTCATATTTAAAAGGTAACGGTCTCCGTTGTCCATTGCAACCAGACTCAGAGGTACAAATTTTCAGCTATAGTTTTACAGCATGCCAGCTGATGTGGGGCTTTCGTCAGCTGTATCCCCAAAGACATAATAAGCTCTGCCTCCTCTCCGAAGAAACTTGACTTTAAAAAAGTCATAGAAAAGTCCACAAGAGAAGGAACAAGCTGATAGCTGAAAATGATAAAGAAAATGCAGTTCATGTAGCAAAACTGTAGCAGAAAAAAAACAAAACATTAGTTTAATGTATGTGAGGCGCTCTAGGGAGTTGGACCATATGTTGCGCTCGGCACTTTCAAAATAGCTCAGCCAAAAATGCCAAAAAAATTCAGGAGTAATGAAGAGTCGGCTTCTTTGGTCCAAATGCAGTTGGGTAACCACATTATTTCAGTGTTCATATTCAGTTCCTAGTGTGGAAGAAGGTCAACTATCCTCTATGCTATGCCAATCCTAAATTTCAGTTGTTGTCATAAGGTTAATGCTTAACCCAATTTTTAAAAAATTGGCAATGTGGACCATTTCCCTGGCGAGGCTCACATATTATACCAAACAAATGCCGTTATTGAAATAACACACTGAAAAAATACAAAAAACATTATGATTGTGAGGTTTCTATTTGAGACAACTGAAAACGAGACCAAACAAACATAAAATTATTACGTAGAAGACATTCACAACAGCAAAACAGGTTTTCTTTATTTTTTGTCAGTGAGCCTTTGGTATTGTAGTTTATGCCGATCAGTATGTGTAATGATGCTCCAACTGAGATTGTAGACAAGATTCCAAAGTAAAATTTTATTTTAAAATGCCTTATTTTTTAACCGAAAAATTACATCATTACAAAGTGTGAAAACATTCCATTAAACTGGATGTCAACAGTAAATTAAACCATTCCAAGAATAACGATTCTATATTAGCCAATTTCAGACCGCCTATTATATCAAGCATCGTATCATGTGTTTTTCCACCAGCGCGACAAATTACCATTTGGGATGATTATCACGTCTGATTTACACGTAAATAACATTAAAATCCATTCTTAGTACATAAATATGTTGCCCGGTGCAGATGAAATGCTAAATTATTTGCTCAAAGGCTTTGAAGGGATTTTAGGTTTTTAGATCTAGTTACTCCTGCTCACCCACCTTTTCAATAAAAATAATACAGAAATTCATACAATACAATAAAAAATATTTTGTGAAAGTTTGCTCTTTCACTGTACATCTTTGTGTGTGATTTTATGCTTTCAAAAAATCACCTGGGACCGCAAAAGTGAGCGGACTCCATAAGTGGAACTGGATTATTTATAGATGAAAAAGAGGCTCGACGCAGGGAAATGCAAGGAAAAATATGAAATGGATTTTGGCATTTAGCACACAAAAAATGATCAGATTCATTTCATTCAAGTGTTTTGTTAATCTTTAAGATCTCATTTCACCAAGTAACAGTATTTAAAGATGCAAATAGCTCAAATACGTGTTTTTTTTTACCTCCACTCATTTGAGGCCTCTCCATCAAAAGGAAGTGGATAACGTTTTTCAGAGGGTTGACACAATTTGAGGTGACATAAAATATACATCAAACATTTCATCATGATACTGCTCTAGCAACAAAAGAAATTAGTAAATAAACTATATAAATTAGAAGCAAAGAAACCAATCTGTATCGCACACATTTTGTTGAAAACATTGCAACATCAAAAATGTGTTCTCTGCTCTTTGAGTATTTTTCACCATATAAATCTATGATATGTCAGTACAAAACCAGGCTGCAGCATATACTTATTTTTGGGTTGTTTGTTGTGTCCAGATGCCTGTTTTTGAGTCATTTGCTGTGTCCAAATACCTGCTTTGGGATTGTTTACTGTGTCCAAACGTCTGAACTGGAAGAGCTCACTGATGTCATTTTATCTACAGATTGCCAAGGCAGCAGGTTGGCGAGTCATTATTGTGACAGGAGTCTTGTATGGAGGGGTGTATGTATATGAACGGTTGACATGGACTACCAAGGCTAGGGAGAGAGCCTTCAAGCAGCAATATGTGGATTATGCTAGCAGCAAGCTGCGGCTGATCATTGACCTGACCAGCTCTAACAGCAGCCACCAGGTCCAACAGTGAGTACAAATTGAAAGTCAAGTCTTATTACTGAACAAGCAGAAGATAAGATATAGATGTACTACTACCGGTACTGCTTAGGTTCTGTTAGTGATATGACAACCGCAAATAGAAATCTGTCACAACATTGGTCTAGTGCAGGAAACATCACAGGTTAAAGAACACCAGTAAATAACTGAATTAATGAGTGATAGGCATTGGGCTTAATGACATGAGAACATTGGTTTCATCTTTCATTTGGGTAGATTTTCAATAATTTTTTGTTTTCTTTTAAATTGCAATGGTGTATCGTGATTGTTCAGATGTAGAAATTGTCATCTTTAAGCATGTTTGGTTTACGATGCAAATTCAGGAGTAATGAAGAGTCGGCTTCTTTGGTCCAAATGCAGTTGGGTAACCACATTATGTCAGTGTTCATATTCAGTTCCTAGTGTGGAAGAAGGTCAACTATCCTCTAGGCTATGCCAATCCTAAATTTCAGTTGTTGTCATAAGGTTAATGCTTATCTGTATAATTGTTTTGGGTGAAGGTCCAAGCAGCAGATTACCAGTCTGTAATGTCTCCGTGATTAGCAATCAGTAATGTCTCTATGATTAGTTATTATTTAATTTGCATTTCTGATGTGGGCCATCTGTAATGATCTATGAGTTGGAAGACCAGAAAGCGAAACAGCAAAATTAACCACTAAGAATAGCATGAAGCTAAACTTATGTCTATTAAATTACAAATTTTACATTTTCAGTATTGGCATTCTTTTGTAGTTAATTTATATGTTTGAATTTGAGTGTGCAATCCAACAATTTTGACCGTAAATTTTATTACAGAGAGCTGACATCAACATTTGCTCGTCTGTGCCATCAAGCTGATGTTACAAAGAATTGCCTTGAAGAGGAGATCAAAGAGGTGGACAAGGGACTGTCGCTTATCAAGGAAATCTCAGCAAGAGCAAAAACCTTGAGGTTATACATGTTTGTTAACATACACTTTAAGTGACTTGCTACAATTCCTGTACCAGTTGCGGGATTGCATCTCTGGATCCCACAGTCCCAACAGGATACACTTTATCAGTTTTTTCAGACTGAGTTTCATTCAGACCAGCATTCTCTCCGCTCATTAATGTGAAACTTACATTAATTGATATACAAGGAAAGTCAGGATGAAGCACTCTCAAAACTTTCATGTTAAATGTAGTGCTTTAAAAAGAATGCCCAGAATGTAGTGAGTTGATATATATCCATGTGCTTTTCCTTACAGGATAAATATTTATAGGCACTAATTGATGCTCATATTACCAGTATCTTGATGTGTTTTTGTGTACTTTTTAATTTGTGTGAAATTATAAACATATGGCAGTTCAATATAATGAAGGGAAATTTTCAGATCATTAGAGAGCAGTTTCCCCCTACTAGAACTGTATAAAGCCAGTGAAAGGCTATTTTGAGAAGTCTATTTTTTGGGGAGTGTTAGATTTTAGCTATTCCAAATAAGTACCTTTTTTTATTCATCCAAAATTAAAGCCATATATGAAAACAGAATATATTTTGGCCTTTTAACTGTCCAGTCACAAGACAGACAGTATTTTGAAATGAAAATTGGAGTTACATGGTTCTGGGGAGGGATTCAGTGAGCTGTATGCTCTGGGTGCACTAAATAAATAGTGCATCTGTTTTTTGTAAATTTAGTTCAACATACAAGTGCCATTTAAGAAATGAAAGGAAAGTAAATATTAATTAAGCAGTGAAATGTTGCAGGTAACCCTGGGTAACTTATAAAATTTTACTGTGGCTGTTTACATAATTAGATTTCGGGAATGATAACAAAGGGACCAGTTAATGGATTGGAAAGATGACATGTGCCCCACATTTGTATACCTTTTTTCCCCATCTTTTTACAGAATTGTTTAACTTTTGTATTTTCAGAAACAAAGCTGACTTCTTTGATCGTGAACTGCAGGGATTTGTGGCACAGTTTCTCAGCCATGCTGGTCTTTGACTGTGAGGGGTCAGGGTGCAAGGAAATTGTTTTGCTGCTGTGATGTTTGTGTGGTGTATGCATGCATAGATGAGAAAGTATGTGAGTTGTGTCACTGAACTTCCACTTTTTTGTTGATCACATTGCTGAGCACGAGCGTTGTGGAAACCAAATGAATTAGAGAGAAGTCAGAACAGGTGGAAGCCATTATATCAGAAAATATTGTCTTTATTATTTGATTTGCATCAGCATAATGCAGTGCACTTTCTGCTGTTGAAATTGTCCATTGAAAGTCAGGAGTATAAAATATATTAGCCACTTAGACATGTACAGAATTTGGTCTACATACATGCAGAAACTAACAGATGGTGGTCTGACTCACACAAGTATGTTTTTTAAAACCTCTGAAGATAGCCATGGTTGAAAATGATTATGTAAGAAACCTAGCGCAATGGTCGATAATGAGATTTTGGGAAAAAAGCAACAGATCAAAAGTATGTTCGTGGAAATGGTGAGCAGCAATAGTGAGACAAGCTATAGGCCATGAGTGAAATCCAGACCGATCATACCAATTGACTGGTACATAGAGCAATGTGCGTCTCACTTGTGGGCAAGGTTAAGGTTATGCAGGGATGGGAATCCTCTGGAAATTTCCTGATTTACGGAATTATGTCAAAAGGGAAAGGGTTGCTGTTATTTGTAAACTTTGTGTTGTGTGTTGTCCAATATTTAATCGAGCCTATTTTATGTGTGTTGTGGCTGGCAGCGACATGTTTTGTCAAAAGTTCAGGAAATTTTTTCACCAGTAATTCCCATCCCAGGTCATGGAGCTTGGGAATTTTTGGTGAAAATGCAAGTTCATTGTCAGAGAAAGTTCCTATTGTTAAAATGCTAAGGTGCATATGGTTTTCATGCCATAGAGGTGTGACAGACTGTTGTGGTTATGGGAAGTGACAGCTGTAAACTCCAAATTGTGTCACAGTCACAGTGTTGTGAAAGGTGAAGGTTTGTATTGACATTCTTACACACTGTGGTGTAAATAGTAGCCAGATGGCAAATTCAAATGAAATCCAAACAAGAAAAAAAAGAAAAGGCACCAACACTCCAGTTAGTCAAGGGCAGTTTTCCAGATTTTCTTTGTCGTGATTAAATAGAATGTTTTAATATTAATATAGAAATGATATTTATTAGACCTGTAGACATAATTATCGTCAGTGGTTCAGCATTGTGTGCAGCCAATTATAAAAAGCTTAAATGTGGGAAAAAGGGGGAGAAGGATTGTTTTTGTTTTGTCTTGTCTTTCTTTGCAGAAGAAGCAGCAGTTTTTTTTTTTTAACTTTGTTCATTTCAAAATGAACCAAGCTTTAACATTTATTGCATTACTGTCATGGCAGATCTCTAAGAAAACTTCACCTTTCAATCACTCTATTCCAATCCAAGTGAGAGTGCTAGAACGTGCTTGTTCCATTCATCTGTAGTACAATGACATGGATATTAGTTCAGAGCTTTATAAAGAGAATCTGAGAGTTTATTACATCATTCCTCATTTAAAGAAAATTTCAGACTCCACAGCCTTCATCATTTTTCTAGTTTATACATCTAGTTCTTAGGCATTAAAAATTTACGCAGAATTACTCAAATTTTGAGTTCTTTTCCAATTCACTCTTTTTGATAATATAATTTTTAGAGTGTAACACTCGAAACAGAGGAGAGGATGTCTTTCGTATTTGGCCCTATTGCAGTAGTATGTGCCATAGTTTGCCTTTTATTCTCTTCCACATATTTGTTTATGTTTGCTTACAACCTTTATATAATTTTTAACTGCTTGCACAAAGTAGATCATTTTTGAGTAGTTTGTGTACGGATAGGTATGCAAAAAGATTTAAAGTAATGCTTTCAGGAGGACATCCTGCCTCATAGAAAAAGACAGCAAAAGCCAACCTAGGTAGAATTCACATTTTAATATCATTTTTTTGGATGAAACATACATATGTCTTTTTATTTGAGTTATAATTTTGTATGAACTGTAGTTTATTTTGATCACCAGAAAATAGAAATTGAACAAGAATAAAGCAGGGTGCAACGTGAAATTTATTTTTGTTTGTTTTTTTGCGTCAGGTGTAAAAAAAATTTTTTTTTGATGTGTACACAATAGTCTGTTTTCCATAACATAGCGACACTGTTAAAGAGATTTGCCTTGAGCTGGAGATGAAATGCAGTATGAAAGGAAAGTAGGCCTACCTCAGAAAAAAAAAATCACTTATATCTATAAACAATGTAAACCAGGGGTTCCCAACCTTTTTTGTCTCCTTTATCCCTGGCAACTTTTTGAAAGTAAATGTGGTCACTGTTCCCTGACACTGTAGTGATTCAAAAATTCGGAAAAAAAACGATTTTTATATAATATTCAAAGCTGCATTGAATGATCTTGGTTATTGACTCATAAGCCAGAAACTAATCGAATAACAAACATTCAAAAATTCATCGTAACTAGAACAGCTGTGCTAAAAAAAAAACAGTTTTTTGCTTCTCTTGAAAAGTAGCCAAAACAGATTACTACAGTTTTAGAGGGGGTGATGATGCACTCCCACCCTGTTTTACTCATTTTTTGAGTTTACGCTTCTGCCATAACAAAGCAACTGACAAGAGGGAAATTTTAAAATACTGTTTTCAACATTTTTAATTTCAAATAGTATTAGTAATACCACATAACATTATTATTTGACTTCTTTTTTTTTATATTTTTATGAACAACTAATGATGAACAGTTACTGGTGGACCAAAACAAATCCAGAATCAGCAAATTTACCCTCTGAGTAGGCAAAACTGTAGAGAACCTGTGGTGTGAACAGTTCATGTCTGAAAAAGGTGTGGATCGCCTTGACATAGCAATAGCATACATTGTAACTACACAAGTGTGAATTGCAGAAAAAAGCACACAAACCCCTGTAAACTAGCCAGATAAAACAAGCATCATCTATATTTGGGACAAGGTGGTCTAGAGGCAAGGTGCTCGCCTCTCGTGCCAAGGGTCCCGGGTTCGAAACCCGGGCTGTGCAGGCATGTTGGAAATTGGGATTTTTCTCATATTTTCGTGTCCCTGATCCTTTTTGGGTGGAGGGGGGGGGGGGGGGTGGTAGGATCGAGTACCCAGTCTTCTTGGATAAGGACGAAAAAATTCGGAGGGCCCGTGCGCACGTTAAGATACCTTGGCAGTTGGAAATCGTAAAGAGCAGGCCGAACAAGCCGCTGCCCGGGCAAAATTAAATTAAAATTCAACCCTACCAGTCCCTCCCCCTCCCCCCTCGTCCCCCCCCCCCCCCCACACACACACAAAAAAACCCAAAAAACCGCCGACCGGCGCTGCATTGTGGCGACGACATGCCTGCTCCAGTTATAACTGGGCTGCAATGGCACAAAGGCAAATTTCCCAAATGGGATTAAAGAGTTATACAAATACAAATACAAAATTATGTCACTTTGAATGGTTATGGTTTTTGTGCCATTGGTATAACTGTCCAGTGTTAAGCTGGAATAACAAGTGGATGTCACAAAAATGATTGTGTGAAATGAAATTTTTATGATCGAAATAAGCATACTATTTCCTGAGGAGAGTAGTATATTAAATTCTATATGAAAATTAAAATCCCCTAGGGTTAAGCTTTTGTGTGTATCCAGTAGGAATTTGCATCCTTAGTAAAATGTGCACTTGCTTTATATAAAGAGAAGCTGATTTTCATGGCACCAAAATGTTGCCATGCAGAAAAAAACATCCACAGAGTGATACCAGGTGAAATGCATGAGCAACTTCCACATTTTGTGCAGATGAAATGCAATTCATGTACATCAGGTTTGCCAACTATCCTGGATTTTGCAGGCCTGTCCTGTATTTAGTGTACTGGAGGGACATGAGAAATATTTTTTTTCCTGTAAAAAAAAGAACTACATGCTGGGTATCAAAATAAAAGGCAACCCAGGAAAGTGCACAAGAGTGAGGACAGTATGCACACCGCAAATTATACGTAGAGTACCTTACATGATCTGTGATGGTGTGTGTTGCAGTGGATTGTATTATCACTATTTGTGTTTTCCTTTCTATGGAAATCATAGCTAACAGATAGTTTCAGTTAGCCTTTATACAGTATATGTGCCCTTGAGATTTCCATTTTTGAAATGGTTATTTAATTGGCAGGTCTGAATATGGTCTTCAAAGTTTTCCAATCAATAACAGTGACTTACATTGGAGCATTCAGACTTCCTTGCTACAGTCACAGTTTAATGATGCTATATTGGGAAGGCCCAGTTCAGTTGTATGGGTGCACTTTTTTGTATACTTTACACCCACAGTGCAGTTCTGGGTACTATTATATATGGTGGTTGTGGAGGAAGTGGCTGTGGTACCATAAAATTATTCCACTTTGAGCATGCAGATAGATGTACATTTCTTTCAGTGTAAGTTGTAAACCTTTTTATATATACTAACAGTTAGGTCATTTAATATTTATTTTGTAATGAAATAAGAAGTAGAAAATAAATTAATGTGTTACAATGATATGGTATTGTGTGTTTGCACCGCATGTTGACAAAAATTGCAGAGAGTGAAAGATTGTGCCTACATGTTTATGAAGTTTTTACCACTGAAGTAGTCAGGTTGTTGCAAATTTGTTTAAATGATCTATGTCAGTTTTGTTAAACTCTTAAAGGCTTGCTTAAATGCTCAAAAAGTTGCCATGAAATGCACTTGTTTGGGCTATTCTCAAAAAAATTCTTATGTACTGGCACGCCAGTTGGGTGACCTATACATGCTATTTACCACTGATAATACTACCTGTGTGCTTTGCAGAAGACTGGATTGTATTTAGAAATCTCTTGTGAGGCACATTTTATTTTACTTGTGCACTTCAAAATTTAATTTTGACGTTTTTTTGTGTTTTTTTTTAGATTCGGAATGGATCACTACTATAGAACATGCTTTGCAGTAAGATGAACTTAATTTTGACATCATTAGCACTTCCTTCTTTCAAAAACTTTACACATAAGATCAAGTGTGTATCATTTGGAAAAGTTGGTAATTGAGGGTAAAGGAGAAAAAGCACTAAGCTCTATCCAACAAATTTGTACATGTAGTAATGTCACCTACATTCTGAAATCTGATACAAGTAGCAAAAATTTTACACTCAAAAAACGTTCTTCACTTGTAAAATTGATACATGTATATATGAAGATAAAGGCGAGAAAATACAATTTTGAAGAATACAGAAATGTTCAACAGTTTTGCATTCAGCCATAATTTTTTTTTTTTTATAAAGCCAAAAATTGTTGTCACAGGAAAGACAGATTGGAAGAAAAGAAGAATAGATTATTAGTTACTGGAATACAAAATGACCAAGCAGGCCCCTGGCTTGTTTGTCTCTCATCTGAAAGCATTCTGTAATACTATACATTTACATGTACTCAGTTTGTAGATAACAAAACCAGCCAAAGTTTTGCTGTACATGTAATAAGCACACAACTGCCCTCCTTTTTTTTCCACACCTTTTACACTGTTTTGCTTTGCTGAATATAAATATAATTAGACTTATACTTGAGTGTGAGCAATTCAAGACCAAGTATTTATGAAACAGCAGGGTTTGTATTGTCAGTAATGTCAGGTGACCGTAGTGATTAGTTTAGAAAATTGGTATTTTCCTTCATGCTGCAGGATAAAATGCATTCATTCATATTTCATTGCAAGCTGGGTAATGTGTATTGATAGTTAATGGAGGAATATGAATTTCATCAGAAAAACACCCAAATTTGAAGTCTACTGCCAGAAGGCATTACATGTACATGTAATAAGTTGAATAAATTGAATGCCATGGTCATGACTGTTTTCATGAGAACTTCTTAAAAAGAATATTATTCTGGAAAAGGAATGCATGTGTATGTCTGCTTGTTGGATACAGGTGAATGAAATGTAGATAAATGCTGGCTGTCAGGTGTGTGTGTGTGTGTATGTGTATATTCCAGGCATGAGGACTTTGTTAGAAGTTTTGGGCCATTAGATCTGTACAGGGAAGTTCCCTTCAAAAAAAGAAGAAAAAAGAAAGAAAATTTTTGAGAGTGTAAGACAAGGGGGAATCTTCAGGAGCAGAAAAATTTGCTATATTAAGTGTTTCAGCTCTTGATTTTCTTACCCTCTACAGGGGTCAGACCAGAGTCAGTTATAAATCAGAATACTCTCCTATGGTCTTTGGTTGGTGGTTCCATTCAAACCTCTGGGTTTTAGTCCTCCCTATCACCATCTTAGATAGTGAACATATAATATTCACAGTTGCTTGATTTATGTCTAATTAGAGTACTGCAATAAAGAACCCATTTTGGGCGGTAAATGTTAAAAAAAGTGAAGATGACCAGTCACATGAATTATTATGATCTGATAATGAAATTGGCGGGCAAAAAATGTGCACCCCAAATGTTACCACACAGACATTCAGTGTAATTAAAGGTTTGTTGTGTTACTATACTAGTGTACTGTTTTGTCATGGCATAGAAAAATCTGTGTAAATATGTTATTTCCCAGGCAGGCATTTGGCAAAGTACAACTCCAAAACTCTGACTTGTGATTGTGTGATGTTGGAACTTACCCCATGCAAAGATTTCTGTTACTATATGAGTACTGAAAAGGGAAGTCAAACTGTGTTCTCTGAATACGAAATGAATTAAAAAAGCACATTGAAATTTGAATGCACAGTCTTAATGCCGTTATTTATTTTATTATTTTACGTTATCGTTATGCTGTTTGACTGTTGGTTTAAGTCTCAGAAGCCTTAAAATTTAGTTTGTAAAAAGAGGGGAATTCTAATTGTCTTTGACAACTATGTTGTCCACATTTCTTTTCAGACCATGAAAATTGTTCATAAACAGTGAAAAACCTAATGAGTCATGATAAACGATTCTTCAACTTTGTCAGAAACGGATTCTTTAATCTCCTTTGTTTGGCAAGCAAATGCACTATATAAACTGTGGGAAACTAAAATTAGATCCGTGAGGAATCGAAAGTTAAACAAGTGAAGATGTTGTCCAGGCTTCAATGACTATGTACATGTAGTAAGTTGTAAAATAAGAAACCCAGTCCCGCAGGAAAAAAAAACAAACAAAAAAAAAACCCAGAAGAAACAAAGTCTGAAATATGCCTTTCATTCTAATTCTCATTTCGCCCACAATTTCTGTCAAGTTGTGCATAGCTGCCAACCAGTACGTAAAATTACATACATGTGCGTGTTAGCACGTTTTGGGGTTCCAGTATGCAAATTCATACGTTTTTTTTTGTTGTCGAAAGTGCGTAGGCCTACCGGTATTTAAAAAAATTCTCAATTTTGCCAAGAACAACACAGAGGAGAAAACAAAAACGTACTTATGTATCTAAAGCTAATAGCCCTAGAATAGACCAAGCGATTCACCTGGTCTAAGGCGCAGACCTACCCTATCGTGCCCTGTCGTACGCATTACTAAAATTTACAATATACTTCAGACACTTCTGACGTCACGCATGTTTATTTCTGCCTCGGTTCCTCACCGGCTGGGGATTCCCTTATGCGCGCGCAGCATGCCCTGCTAAATTTCCTTCCGTTCTTTTCGACTTAGACCATGGAGCTATTAATAACATATTAGTACCTCCATGACTTAGACTGGCTTTGGTTTGGGGGCAACCACCAAACTTCTTTTCTGAGATAATAAAAAAAAGAAAACAGTGGACTTTCCCTTAACTAACACGTGGATGGCAGAGCTCCGTTCATTTGAATTGAGTTGAACACCAGTTAAGTTCCTGTATTTCTAATCCTCTGTTGCAACAGAATTAAAAGCTAAAATGAAAGTGATTTTTGTTTAATAGTTTTACCCAAGACCCATTAGACCAAGACAAGTGCAATCGATCGTTAAATACAAAGGCGAAGAATTCCGCCGCGTGCGTAGTCTGCTAGACTGACCGAGTGCGTATGGAGTGCCCAGTTATGGTTCGGTAAACAAGGATTTAAAGGTGGCATGAAATAAACAGTGATATTATTGTACAAAAATATATTTTCTTCATTTTATGTCCCATGGGATGAGATGGGGTTAATAGACTACCAAGAACTGTACAATATAGCACCTATTCATAGAATTAATTCAGTGATTAAAGCAAATAAATGAGTATAAACTGCAAACTTTGAATGAAGTTCTTAATAAGACCAAAGGAGAACTGTACATCCCTCTGATCTTATGAAGTGTAAGGATAACCAGGAAACAAGAGGAATGAAGTAGGAAAAGACACTAGATGGGTCATTATTTAAATGACTAAAGCAAATAAATGGGTATAAAATGAAAACTTTGAATGAAGTTCTCACATACATCAGACCAGAGACGAAATTTACATCTAATTTTATGAAAAAGTGTAGAGATAACCAGGGTAGCAGAAAAAGCGTAATGAAGTAGGAAAGAGACCAGGTCTGCGATTAAAAAAAACAACAACAAAAACTCACTAAAATCGAGCCGCAGTATTCTGATGATAATGAAAGTTAAAAAAGTGTTACTCATGTTGCAGCTTCCTCAGTTTTCCAACTATCTTCCCTGAAAGTTCCTGTTTTGGGGCACTATTTCTTATTGAATTTCAATTTGCTCGAAGATTAAAAAAGAAAAAAGAAAGAAACAAACAAACAAACAACAACAACAACAAAACTTCCTTTAAAAGAAATTCGGGATGATCAAGTGGAAAATTTCATTCACATATTGATTGTACATATGGGATTCCTTAGCTTTAAGAACACACGTATACTACAAACATCTATAAGTTTGGGGCCTACTCAATTGAAAACAAAGAAAAGATCAAAGGAAATCGCCGCTTTGAAAGAATGGTGCTGTGCAGAGACTTCAAATTCAAGATTTGTAGGGTCATGATAAATGTAAGACTGCATGCAAAAATTCAGTTTATCAGTATTTGATCAATGACGTATTACGGCTTCTTCAAGCAAACAAAAAGACTATGCCCTTTGACCTTATACCAAAAGTTGAATTAGCAGTTCACAAACACACAGCAGGTGATCTCCATAGCACACAAGTCATGCATTAGTTCAAACACAAAAATATTGGGACTGTACTATGAGTGAAAAGGTGTATGTCTGATGTCCAATTTACTATAATACAATGGACAAAACTTCAAGTTTGCATTATAGGATCCCTTGAAGTTTATGAACTAATACTCCATACGCACTCGGTCAGTCTAGCAGACTACGCACGCGGCGGAATTCTTCGCCTTTGTATTTAACGATCGATTGCACTTGTCTTGGTCTAATGGGTCTTGGGTAAAACTATTAAACAAAAATCACTTTCATTTTAGCTTTTAATTCTGTTGCAACAGAGGATTAGAAATACAGGAACTTAACTGGTGTTCAACTCAATTCAAATGAACGGAGCTCTGCCATCCACGTGTTAGTTAAGGGAAAGTCCACTGTTTTCTTTTTCTTCTTTTTTTTATTATCTCAGAAAAGAAGTTTGGTGGTTGCCCCCAAACCAAAGCCAGTCTAAGTCATGGAGGTACTAATATGTTATTAATAGCTCCATGGTCTAAGTCGAAAAGATCGGGAAGGAAATTTAGCAGGGCATGCTGCGCGCGCATAAGGGAATCCCCAGCCGGTGGGGATCCGAGGCAGAAATAAACACGCGTGACGTCAGAAGTGTCTGAAGTATATTGTAAATTTTAGTAATGCGCTGCCGTGCGGCGTACACCCGAATTAGTGATAGGTTCTGTGTCCCCGCCACCTCTTCACCCAATCAAGCATTAGAAATGTGGCATAATATTAGTTATTACGCCACACAAGTTCGCCTGTGTCTGCGCACTGTATCGTATTCGTAAACAAAGGCTGTCAAGTAAGGTAGAACGGTGGACAGAGGTTGTGAAGTGGTTTCATTTTACACTGTTTTTCGTAGGGTTTTGGTTTTGGTTTTTTGCATTTTTGCACACGTACAATTATCTTTGGTGGTTTTAATTAAGGGAGTGCTTATCGAGGCTATATGTAGCCTTTATAAGGTCACCCGTTTATTGGGGTTACATGGTCAATATTACCGTAGGGTTATGGTTAGGGTCAGGGTTAGGGTTAGGTAGGGTTAGGTAAGGTTGGGCTACATGATCAATATTACCGTAGCGAGATTATTTGAACGGAGGAGGAAAGCGCTCTCCCGTCCCACATTTCATTTTCATTTTCTTTGAAGATGACTGCGTCGCGTGTGTAGGTCTTTTATGAATCATCTTAATGGAGTATTATCATGTGTTAAAGCCTTTGACTCTCCTTTACTTTACAAAATAAAAATTCTTCCCCCGAAGATCCTCGGCCCTCCCCAATTCTCTCCATCAGTGGAAGTAGGCCCCTCATAATCGTAGGCTCACGGCATCTGGCCTACCCAGTGTAGTAAATCTATGGGCCTACCTGACGCCGTCTCCCGGTCTGGTAACGAGACAGAGTGAGTTTTAATGCACCAGTCATTGCGGCTTTGGTAGCAATGACTTCCTTCATGGTTTATCTGCGCCCGCATACCCTCAAGTATTTTTGAAATGAAATTTACGGGGCTAAATAGTTGACAATATTACCCCCCCCCCACCCCCCAATGTACGCTTTTCATACACTTTACCTCAGTTCTCACTTATAGTTAAGCTGTGTTCTCATGTGTACGGAAACGAATACGGAAACGAAAATGATATGCGGAAACGACGTGCGGAAATAAAATTTTGTGTTCCCATGTGTACGGAAACGGAAACGGCCAAAATAATGGAAATTATCACTTTTGTTTCTCAAGTCATGAGATTCGTTCTTTCCGGTCTGCTATTTTTTCTCTCTCTGCCACCATGGCATCTGTTTCGTCCAGAGCCGAATGCAGTTTCTTGCTTTGGGAGGAGGAGTCCGTTAATATCACTCCTCCATCACAGATGTATCAAAAGAAAATAAAAACGTCGCCGAGAGCGCCGGTGGTGGGTCCATAATTATTTCTCCATTCTTTCTCCATTCAGCTCTCCGCTCAAATTAACATGTTGCAGCATAAAACGTGTGAGAAATTGAGAAAAAGTTCTGAAATCAATTCTAAATGATTGCTCCCACCTCTTGTTCCATCAAATAGTCCGATCCCAAAGAAGCAGACGAATAATGTACTTAAAGACAAACAGAAAGCTTTATAGGCGATCTTGGGGACAAGGTGGTCTAGAGGCAAGGTGCTCGCCTCTCATGCCAAGGGTCCCGGGTTCTAAACCCGGGCAGTGCAGGCATGTTGGAAAGTGGATTTTTCTCATATTTTCAAGTCCCTGGTCCTATTGGGGGGTAGGATCGAGTAGTTCTTGGAAATTGGATTTTTCTCATATTTTTAAGTCCCTGGTCCTATTGGGGGGTAGGATCGAGTACCTAGTCTTCTCGGATAAGGACGAAAAAATTCGGAGGGCCCGTGTGCACGTTGCGCACGTTAAAGATACCTTGGCAGTTGGAAATCGTAAAGAGCAGGCCGAAAGGCCGCTGCCCGGGCAAAATTGAAATTAATAGATTAAAAATTTATCTATATCATCTCCCCCCCCCCCCCCCCCCGCCAGAACAAGAAATAATAAAAACAAGTAAAGTGAGGTGTAAATGCCAAGGGCAGCGAACCTCCTAAAATAAAGACCTCAAACCACATTATAGGCGATCTTTTTTTGCCATCCACCATTCGAAGCAGTAATGTTGCTTAACTGAAGGGATTGAAGTCAAGATTGTAAAAGGTGTACAGGGTTAAGGAGGGAATGTGGGGGAAGTGAGAAATGGATAAAATCAATCCTACATAGACCTACATTTAGCCAAATATAAATACATACAGGGTTGGTGTTAAAACAGCCGTTTGTGAGGTGACCCACTGATGATGATTACCACATACATTAAGATATCAGTTTAGCTAGTAATCATTGTGCTCACGTAGCAGCAGTGTCTTTACAGCTTTACCAAACAACAAACACTTCAGTACAAACGTGAAGTCAAAGGATAAAGCACAAAATCAACAGTCAATCATTTCTCCCCATCGCCTTTGCTGTACTTTCCCAAATATATTAATTGTGTAAATGGGAGTCCTTGTTTGTGGTCTGGCCTCCTGGCGTCAAAAAGGGTCTTGTTTTGTCTAACAAGCTCAATGAGCTTCTCCATATCACTGTTTGTTATGTGCCACGGTCTTGGCATCTTTGCAATACGGTTTCCGCCACACTGTTTGACCCAGAGAGCCACGCTTCAGTTCATACAAAAAAAGCGCGGGGAAAAAAAAGGGGGGAATGACGTAAGTTCCGGCCTGCTGCAGTGCGGCAACGGCTAAAAATCGCTACCCAGTGTGAAATTTTTTTTTAGTCGTTTCCGCACGTCGTAGTCGTTTCCGTTTCCGCACACATGAGAACACCCTCTCTGTTTTACTACTTGATGGATTTTTTTAGTCGTTTCCGCACGTCGTAGTCGTTTCCGTTTCCGTACACATGAGAACACCCCTTAATACACCCCCTCCCTCACGCACTAGCGTGCGGCCATGACATTGGTGTATGTCGATGTTTGGTGTTAGAGTAGGCTACTTTGAGTGATATTTTGCAAATAGGCCTACTGTTTGACTAATTCATCAGAAATACGACTTTCATATAATCCAACAGCTTATTTTGCTCGAAAAGGTTAAATAAAAGAAAATCTTGCACCTTTCGCACATGCAGATACCGCAACAGAACTTGCCTGTCCAACATAGATAGGATTAGCCATGAGCAAAGCTGCAGAAGGAAGAACAATCTAGATCAAGCTGCTTAGACCATCTGTCAAGTCGTAAAGAGCTCCTCACTCACTCACAATAGAAAAGAGTACCGGTGCTCCCTAGACAGCTCCCTACCCCTTCATCTCGAGTTTGCATTTTGTACTCTGGGGACAGTCTACTCCTCGAGGGCACGTACTTTAAGGACGGCTCCTACTATTATTAATGTCGCCATCATACATCGCATGCCAGAAACAGAATTCACCAACTTCAGATTACGGTCTTTTTTTTTTTTTTCTCCCACACCAGCTGCGTATTAGGAACATGTGGGGTTTTGATGATAAAAAATAGTGGAGATGACCTACGCAATGGTAGACGTCTCCAACATCAACTTTCTTTTTGGATTTAGTAATGAAGATAATAAAAATAATAAAAAGGAATAACATATTATTATTATAAAGCGCTTCGTCCCAGAATGCAAGCGCTAAGCACTTTACAGTCATTCAACCACTCACATTCAAATTCACAAATACAAAGAACATACAAGAACACATGACACTGCTAAGAAACAGCTGTCTTTGCATTCAATCAATTGAAAAAGTGTGTTATCAAATGTTTCTTGAACATTTCAGTGCCTAGTAGGCCTACATCCCTTACGTTTTGAGGCAGCGAATTTCAGGGCACTGTGACCATAAAAGCAAACCGATTGCTCACAGAAAGGCACATGTAGTTGGAATGTAATTTTGTTATAACAGCCAACATTTTACGAAGTGTGTAATAGATGATGGTATTTTATTGTGTTCCACGACATTTCCTACATGTTTTATCCTCACTCTACAACCAAAAATCAAAAACATGCGAAACAAAAGAGGATATTATGTATATAATTCGTCGACCATCGCACGCACTGGAGATAGTTTCAGAGTATTGGTCACTTTTGTTGTTCCTAGATTGGGGAAAAAGCGGTTCTGTTTAATCATTTCCAAACTATTAAGGATAGAATATATATCATTTTGTGACAGTTGTAGATCACAACACGAGCAATGATAAGGTAGCCGTAACTCAAAACCGCCAAAATCTTCCATACGCCAGTTCATGAGATTGACGACGAATTAATGAACAGTTCCTAACGACTACAGTCACCATAAACAGACACTGCAAACGACAAGCGAATTTAGATAAGAATGGCCATTGGTGACGTAATAAAAGTTTGGTTAGTCGCATAATGGTGGCATCAACAATAAAAGGACGTTAGTGATATAGTAAACAGGTTTTAATGGCGGGAAAATGGGCGACAAAATTTTCGGCGTAGTGTTCCATTCTTGAATTTGTTAAATCGATTACTACTATATTATTATGACCAATCTTCGGCTCCAGTGACATTCCAGATTCTAGCCGGTTAGTTTGTAACTTGCATTTCAGGCTATCAAATAAATTGTAAAAGGCTTTATTATGCAGGTTATGACTGACATTCGGATAACGTCCAGATCATAATACCAATAATAATTGCCTCTGAAGACTGTTTATCTTGTAATCACATTTCAGTATCGGCCGATGCCTAGAATCGTGTACCAACAAAACTATAAAAGGCTTTATCATTTTTATGCAGGTTACCACTGACATTCGGATAAAGGCAAGATCATAATACATGTCATGTACTAATAATAATGAAGCCGTTTCTTGGTCACGTATTGATTTTTGTTTAACGGCCGATTTTGCCTTTGTGCGTCGTCTTTCAAATTATAGATAATAATCTTATGTTTCCCGCTCGCCGTTCTCGCGTTCTGAGTGCAAAAATTTTCAACTGTACACTTATAGAAATCGGCCTAGGATGCCCATGTGTGTTCATGTACGAAAGTGTCGGTCTGTGCAGAGTGTGTCTTTTCCAGGCTGAGTGGGATTAACATGGATTTTAAACCTAGGTTTATTCAACCGGTTGAAACGGTTTACTGATGGGGTTTATTTCAAATTTTGCAGGGCTGACATTTTGCATCAAACGTCATGGAACTGAGTTTTTTACTTGCAATACAGTAGCCTAACTTTGATTTTCCTTTTTTGTACTTTGTAAAAAATCATAAGTGGGTCAAGTCATTAAAAAAAAACCCATTTCTGCAATTTACTAAACTGTGTGGAACACTTAAATTTATGTTCAACTTGAACACTGATATCAATAATGATACTCTTAGAACGATACCCCACACTCTAACGAACACCTGTATTGAAAACAGTTTGATATTGTAGACATTTTTCCCCCCCAATAATTCGATCTATTTATTACTTTTTACAAAGCACACAGAAGCGAACTCAAAATCAGGTTCCAGTCTAACAAATACAAAAATAGCTTCATTAGGATTAGTGAGGAATATGAGTAAAATGCGAAATATCAAATACATGTACATGTATGTCTTCTTGACAGTTTTTGGGAAAATAGATGTTGATTCCGCTCATTCTGTAAGAGACACACCATTGTCACCTCTGTGCCTTCTCTTTTTGTTTGTTGTTTGATCATTGTTTGGGAGCGTTCTCCAGTATGCCTCCCCTTTCCCCTTTAAATGAATATGCTGGGGAAGCTTTAAAGACACTCTTTTCTGGAATTCTTCAATTCTGTTGTCCTCTCGCTTGATGTAAAACAAAAACAAAAAAAGCCTGATTTCGGGGCACCTGCGCCAAAATCTGAGATTCCGCCTCGTGGATAAAGTTTGTGAGATGCACACTTGTTGCTAATAATGGGGATTTTTATTCAACCACTACTGATTGTCGTCTACACGGGAGGCGCACTGGAAAGCGTGTCCAAACAATGATCAAACAATAAACAAAAAGACTAGGCACAGAAATTGCAAGTGTGTGTCTTTTATACAACAAGCGGAATGAACATCAGTTTTGGCCACTTCAAAAGCCTAATAGCGAGTGATAAAAACAGCGAAAGAAAAGGAGTGTAACAGAAGGTTAGGCCAGAGAGAACCTTTTCAAAGAATAAACGATGGCGAGACAACGGGAATATTGTTGTAATACAATTTGACTGCATACGTACAAACACAATTTTATTAACCCCCGGCGTTGCCAGGGATAAATCTGCTTCCGCGCCCTCCCGCTTTCGCCCCCTTCTCTCTTTCTCTCCCTAACCTCATCCCCCCCCCCCCCTGGCCCCTCATAGATAAAGTCAGATCTGCTCAAATGTTTCAGTCACCCATGTACATTAGTGAATTAGAGACGCTATTCTTGTTGTTTCGGAAAGGTGCACCAAATTGATGACACGCTTAAAACAAACAGACACGTTTCCAACCAAAGTGTACCCAAACACGGACCGGTTAAAAGATTTTTGATGAGCCAGATTTGATGGGTTTTGATCAGGCGGTTCGTGAGATTGCCGCGCAGAATGGGGAACTATCAGAAGTGAAAGAAAGCCACTTTTCGTGACTGTAGGAAATGTGCGCACCGCCATTTTGGATGAAATGCAACTTCACTTGACTTGATCTGCGGTAAACAATTCCCGTTTCTACATTTCCATGAGGAATAAGAGCTTACAAACGGCTCTAAATAGTTTCAATCAACGCAGAAACATGAACAAACCACAGTAAACAGATACGCCCACAGTCTTTGGTGAAGTAGGTCTCTTTCAATTCTTGTTACCGCCGTGACCGAGTTTCGCGATTTAGCGGAAGTGAGATGCCGTACTCTCTAAATACATACTCTCTGATATTGCATTAAACATCGTTTCGTGCATACCTAGTTGTGAACAGTCAATCACATCCAAAATGGCGCAGGTCAGTCAAAATTGATGACGTATTCCTGCTTTGTGTCGCTTCTGATAGTATCTCTATTCTGTGGGTTGCCGTGACTGGATGCTAGGCAAAACTCAGTACGCGTAATATTCAGTGTCTTCAGACTCCGGGGGAGAAAATGAAAAAAAGGGGGGGGGGGAGTGTATAGCAATGTGTTTGCCTGTGTACGTGCATGCAAAATTATTATTTACTTGCATTTGGGGTCAAATATTAACTGGAGTAGAGATGTAGGGGTTGGGGGAGAGAGTTCTATTGTTTTCGTTGGATAATCAAAGGACCCATCCCTCCTAAAAGTCACAGAACCTCCAATCAGCTGTCACAATAAAATCTAATTATCCTGAACTTACTCCTTGTTTGTTCCAACTCCACTTTTTGCACAGGTAAGAAATTCGACGGTAAGCGTTTATGCTTTGGTATAGTATTTATTATGATAAGGAGTTGGAATAAATCGGAACTGTGAAATAGCTTGATAAGTGCCACAAGGCATTTTAAATAAGTGTTGAAGTGTACATTTGTTATGCGTCTTCTACATACTGAAAGATTCACAGTTTTTCAAAGAATGGAGATAGAACAAACAAGAGCTAAGGTCGCCAAATGCAGAAATACAGATCTGTCTTACGCTTAAGGTCGCGACATGTCAGCACTCTAAGAATGGCACAGGATAGGTTTGTTTTGTCATTGAAAAACTGCCATTGGAACGTGCCATCACAGAAAGTCTTTTCCGCCCGCCCATCAATTTTTATCAATTCCCTGCGCTGCACACGTTTTTTTTGCTCACATCTCAGTGGCCTATAAAGGCCTTGGACATCAACGGGACGGAGCGCTCCCCCAGGTGTAAATGCCGAAGGCAGCGAGCCTCCTAAATCCAAGACCTCAAACCAGGACGGAGCTTACCTATCCTCGGGGGCCGTCTATTTAAACAAGGAGTGCGGTGTAAGATGCTGTCGAATTATTTTGTGAACATGTCAAAACATTCGTTAATTTGCTTTTTAAATGTTTTTAAATTCCATGCATTTTGATGTACAAAATGCGGACTGGATAGCTGGGAGTGACAATCTCACTATATGGAACAGTATTTCGTCACTACTTTGTAGCAACTTAGAACTCTATTTTGTTTTGATTTACAGTTTTGCTGGCGATAGCGCACCGAATCAAGTTTGTTTGTATCTGTTTTGACTCAGTGCGTGAGATCTCTCTTTCCGCAAGCTGACTCAAAGCAATTTTGACGAGAGCGGACTGACACTTGTTGAGGCTCGTAGAGACGTAAATGCGGGAGGTCCCATATAATTTCATAGTTCACGTTTCACGCCAAAACCCAGAAAAAAAACAACAACAACAAAACAACAGAATTGACTCAGTGTGCCACCAGCCTTAACCCTAGTCCTGCGCAAGGCCACCACGGAGGCCTAGCGCCCTCAACCGGGAAGCACTCGAGGCCACGTTAGTGCTCCTAATAGTGTAACCCTCGTCCTGCGCGAGGCCACTTTTATGGCATGGCAACTCCACGTCTTCCATTTCTTTATTTGGTTGCTGCCACTGATCGTTTTCTTACGGCCATTCCGGTTGTTAATTTATTTATCTTGTCACCCCTACTACATCTAACAAAATGGTAACGTCTGATGAAATGTGATAACCATTCGTCATACTCATGTAATAGTTCTGGCAGGTGAGGACTTTGAACTGGAGAAAATCAAAGGGAAACTTTAGACTTTAATGCCAGTTGTTCTATGCATAAGGGTATCTGTTGGTAGCTTTGTCATCTGGGAAACCTGAGACAAAATGATTGACTTTGTTATTGGTTGGTTGTCTTATTTGATACTTTAATTAGAGAGATATTCTGTTGCGCTGTGGTACATGCATGTACTGGAGCTGGAGATCAAACCTCTTGCCAAAGTCATTAAGAAGGTTGTGCTAAGAAAATAAAGATAATGCAGATTGAGCTTTAAAACAGTGGAGGAGGGAGAAAGGAATGTCATGATACCCATCACGTAGTTAGTACAAGTTAAGTACCTGGCTTAACAAATAATAATTTATCCACCTATCCTATTTATGGCCTAACGTAGGGACAAGAAAGGGCAGACCTCTTGGGGAAAAAGTTTTTAAAAGACATATAAATGTAGAACATTCTTTATTATGAGCCTTCTCTTCCACTCAACAATAAAACTGAATACATCTCATCACAAGTACTTTATCCAAAAAATAAATATTATAGGGGTCACTCACGATCCTACTTCTATGCTCACGATTTATCCAGATTGTTTTGTTATAGTGTACTAAAGTGAACACGATGCACGTGTTCAAAATGACTCGATTAACCTGACCGCTGAGGTTAGCGGCAACATGCAGGCGAACGCCTGACTGGCCACCGGCTATCCACACGCTGGTCGTTACGTGGACGAGTTCACGCAGCGTGGGACAAGACCTCGTCCCGCGGGAAGCCACTATATTGGCCTCCCCGCGCAACACGCAAAGCCAATAGTGTGGCCTACATACTGCATACCGGGTCCTGCGGGAGGCCAATATATTGTAGGGCAGCACGGCTCCTCGTGCTTTGTTTATTCGGTTGCCGCGACTATCGTTTTTTTTCACTTTTTTTTCCCACAATATTTTCGCGTGTTTATCTATCCTGTCACCCCTACTATATCTGACAAAATGGTATCGCCCGAGAACGTTTATTACGATGCAACTATTCGTAGCTATTAGACATACTCATGTAATAGTACTGATGGTGTGGAGTTCGAACTGGGGAAAATCTTGGGGAAACACTTTGATGCTGGTTGTCGTCTACATGTGAAAGGAGACAAAGGGGCCTTGTGCGTATTTGAGAAACCGTTCATGTCTGTAATTATGAATTCCGATGTAATACTAGGGCATGCTGCATAAGGGCGTCCATTTGTAGGTTTTTCATCAGGAAAAACTGGAAGAAAATGATCGACTTTATTGTTGGTCGTTGTCTTTATTTGATGTGGTAATTAGAGAGATATTGTGTTGCTTTGATTAAACCGCCACGAGCTGGAAATCAAATCTCTTGGTAAAACTAACATCATAGTACGTGGAAGCTTTACATAGTGTAGGAATGAGAGGGCAATGCCACGATACATGTGGTTAGTAAATTAATCGCCTGGCTTAAAAAATAATTTTTTCACCTGAATGGCCTGACTTAGGGACAGTAAAAGCACAGAGATCTTGGGGAAATGATAAAACGTGTGTTAACCGGCATGTAAATGCAGAAAATTCTTGATTTTGGGCCTTCCGTTTAACAATAGAACTTGCTGCATATCATCACAAGTACTTTATCCAAATATCACAGGGGTCACTTATCCACCACTGTTTTTGTTATTGGGTCTTAATGTAAACACGATACACGTGTTCAAAAGGACCCGATTGACCCGACCGCCGAGGTTATACTTCACAGGACCTGCTTTTTTCCAGTTTCTAACATCAGAATATTAGTTGTTTTGTCGTTGTTTTTTCTTTGAATATTATACGACTTAAAATGATTTTACCTGACTTTTAATGACAATACATTATTCAATTTCTGCATTGCAGCTTTTGATTAAACAGTGTTTTGATCTCAACCTTGCTGATATCCGCGCTACAGTCTTGGCCCTCAGGTTATGAGCTTTCCAAAACGACCCCAACATCATGTCGTCACTGATGTCTACTTGCGTCTGTCCATCCTTGAGATCGATAGTGATTCTTCTATTGGTGATGGCTATGATGCAGATATACCTGACCACAGCGCAAGAATTTCGGGGCTCGTCACCACTCAGTTCCAAAGTATCTATCTATCTGTCATTGTGTCAATCTATCTGTCTGTCTGCGCTCGTCTGTGTCTGTCTGTCAACAAAATCATATGTCACACAGCATGTCGAGATAATACCGTGCAGCGAAACCTAGTTAGAATCCACTTTCGTCACCATAAACCAAGAGCACAAAGTACATCTAAGCCATGACCATCTATAGCCTCCTCTCTTTCCACGAGCTGTCCCCTGTACGATGCTCTCTCAAAAATGTGAGTGGATCAGGTGACTGAAATCGGTCATTAGATGAAATTTTTATACCTCTTGAAGAAATCAAAATTAATGATTCTGAGACGATTTGCAAGGAAAATATTTTAAATGAATGCAGAAAAATGGCCGAGCGTTCATTTTATGAGCAAATCTCAATAGATAATCCTAGTTAGATCTGGATCACCACCGTAGAGGCATACGTGTTTTCAAGTTAATTACAAAAAAAAATTATTTTAAACCCAGGAGAGCCGGTCTTTGTCACTTGTAATTGAGAGCATAGAGTACATCTAAACCACGACCATTTAAAGCCGCCTCCCTCCGCCTCGCCCACCCCCTCTCCATCCATGCCCGAGAAAACAGCGACTGTGGAAAAAAAAAGCATGGATGGGGAGGGGGTGGGCGAGGCGGAGGGAGGCGGCTTTAAATGGTCGTGGTTTAGATGTACTCTATGCTCTCAATTACAAGTGACAAAGACCGGCTCTACCTATGTATCGCTGGACGACCAATTCCTTCGCTCGACGAGCGAGAGGCCAGCGGCCGCCACGCGAGTGTCCATCCCAGTCACATGACCAAAACAAACGATGCGCATCGCTTCTCATTCAGAAAACGGACCAGTGTTATTTTTCGAGGGGGAAATCGAAAAGCAAAAATCGGAAAGCTAGGAGAGTTCTTCCCCCACGGTCTCGATTCCGTTTTTCTACTCCTAAAACCTACCAGTGTAAACAGGCCTAGAACAACCCATTCCTATTATGTCTGTCAAATTGAGAAGAGAATTTATATTATATTCCAAATAGGGCCACTCTGTGAAGAATCTACATAGCCATAAGAAGTCCAAGTTATCATCATCGCTGGTGGAGAGTACCTCCCCCTGGGTCCTGGTCAGTCTGATCTATCTATCTATCTATCTATCTATCTATCTATCTATCTATCTATCTATCTATCTATCTATCTATCTATCTATCTATCTATCTATCTATGTAAAAATAATATAGTGGAGCTAAATAATAAGGATAAAATGTCTCATCTTCCCTACGGTGAAATGTCACATAATGGTGAACGAAATCAGACAGAGTAGAGCTCGAGATAAGGCTAGTCAAGCAAAACCCAGGCATATCTCACTTTCGTCACTTGAAATTGGGACCATAGACTACATTATTCTAAACCATGACCCCGACAGCCACCCCCACCCCCCCTCCCGCAGTATTTATAATGCTTTCTTTGCTCCCTCACTTTACGGCAAATTTAGATACGGGAAGACTGAAATCTACAGATGGTCTAATAAGCCATAGAATTCATGTCGAAGTAAAGCTATAGGTAAGACCTAAGCTAGGCGGCAATAACGCCAAAGCGCACACAAAAAAGTGCACGTTTTGGGGGAAGGAGTATGGGGGAGGAGGATTAATGTGTTGCACATCCTTACATAAAAACGATCGCAGTACAACATTTTTGCATATCTGTCAAAGAGTGAGAGAAAAAACTGTTGTTCTATTTTCCACTTCCGGTCACTCTCCGCAGTATCTTCATAGCCACAACGAAACATCGGGGCATATGGATCTTGGCCTCATTCATCGTGAGCACTTAACCCACGACCATTCTGGCATGGAGAGACATGGAAAGAGCACATCGGTTAGTCTATCTCTCTCTCTCTCTCTATCTATCTATCGGTCTATCTATCTATCTATCTATCTATCTATCTATCTATCTATCTATCTATCTATCTATCTATCTATCTATCTATCTATCTATCTATCTATCTATCTATCTGATCCTGCTTAAACGGAAAGTGGATGATAAGAAATTTCCCGAAACATGTCCTTGGTCCTGCCATCATTCTAAATGCTTTCACTTCTCTTCACGTAAAGAAACTTATGTAACTTTGTTTTAAGGGGATGCGCTTCGGTGAAAGTGAAGATTTCAGCATACAATATTGACTTTTTTTTTTCTATGTCTGAATAAATTAGCCAGTTAGCTTTTCATGCCTGAGAATTTCAGTTTAAAGAAATAGTGTTCAAAATGGCAATTAAAAAAAAAATATATATATAAAAAGGCCGTTTGATCCGTTCTTTAAAAAAAGTTCACAGAAAAAAAAAAACGTAAGTAGAAAAAATAAAAAGTTCTAAAGAGATCTTAATTCAGCTTGGTATGCTTTTTCTTTCTTTACTTTTGGTGATCTTATCGGGAAGTTTTTTTGTAAAGAAACTTCTTTCTTATTTTTTTAGAATTATTTTTACCAGAAGTACTGATCATCCCTTACTTGTAACAATAGTAACATGTTATCACATTAAAAAAAATAAAAATTATATAAGTTACAGTTTTACATATGTGGCCAGAGTCTGATGATAACATTTTTAAATTCGGTTTAAACATTTATGTGTACAATTTCGTGACATTTGGTCAATGGTACAAAATGGATATGAATGTTTGAAAGTTTGTTTAAAAATCCAATAGGGCGGACGGCATAATCACGCACCATAACAATGGCTGGAGTTATAAGCAAATTGAACCTTTTTGTTATTTCTTTCTCTTTCTTTAGTTACACAACATCTGGGCAAATAATGCATTAGAAAAGGTCGGATGCAGATTTTAGTTTTCACTGTAGCACATTGGCTCAACCGAAAGATACTCTTCACTTACTTGGTCGAGCGAAGATGCTGACTCGAAAGCTCAAGGCACTCTCGCCTTGTTAATTTCATGCCCGACTATGCAGACCTTCTAGATGGCGTTGCCGGGGAGGAAGGGAGATGATAATATTGTCATTGAGCTAGCCAGCGAGGATGCCAGACGGTATACCTATGTGCTGGAAAATAATACAGAAACGTTTTTGTAAAAAGTTCGAAAATGTTCTCTCTAAATTAAGAGACTGGCCATCCAACGATACATAACTAGAGCCAGTTTTTGTCACCAGAATACTGAGAGTATAGAGTACATCTAAACCATGACACTCTAGATCTAAAGCCCCTCACTCCGACTCGCCTCCATCCCCCCCCCCCCCCCCCGCTGTCTCCGCCCTATCCGTGAGTTTTTCCTACTGTAGCTGTTTTCTCGGGCAAGGGTCAACAGACAAGAATACGCTCTGAAATCTTCAGAAGCCGTAGCCCTTGACCGTCACAAGCCACGGAGTAAGGTTTTGTTAGACCTTAACTGGGTGGGAATACTGCTATTTGTGCGCAGAAAAAAAACAACAACCAGTGCAACAATTAAGGGGGAGGGGGGGGGGAGGGGGAGGAGGAGTGGGGGGGGGGGGGACGATTCACTGTTTTGAAAACGTCCCTTAAAGAACAACCCTGTCCTATACTTTTATATGAATGTGAAATGAGAAAAGAATCATTTTTATATATTCCAAATAGGGACACTCTGAAAAGAATCTACATAGCCACAAGAAGTTATCACCATCGCCGGTGGAGAGTACCTCACCCTGGGCCTTGGTCAGTCTGATCTATCTATCTATCTATCTATCTATCTATCTATCTATCTATCTATCTATCTATCTATCTATCTATCTATCTATCTATCTGGCTGTCTGTCTGTCTGTCTGTCTGTTTGTCTGTCTGTCTGTCTGTCTGTTTGTCTGCCTGCCTGTCTGTCTGTCTGTCTGTCTATCTATCTATCTATCTATCTATCTATCTATCATCTATCTATCTATCTATCTATCTATCTATCTATCTATCGTAAAAAATAATATAGCGAAGCTAAATAATAAGAATAAAATGTCTCATCTTCCCTACGGTGAAATGTCACATCATGGTTAACGAAATCAATCGGAGTAGAGCTCGAGATAAGGCTAGCCAAGCAAAACCCAGGCGTATCTCACTTTCGTCACTTGGAATTGGTACCATAGACTACATCTAAACCATGACACCGACAGCCCCCCCCCCCCCCGTAGCTTTAGTTTTTCCCTCAGTCTAGGGCAAATTTAGATACGGGAAGACTGAAATCTACAGATGGTCTAATAAGCTATAGAATTCAGCTTGGAAGTAAAGCTATATTATGTAAGACCTAAGCTAGGCGGCAATAATGCCAAAGTGCACAGAAAAAAGTGCACGTTTTAGAGGAAGGAGTATGGGGGAGGAGGATTAATGTATTGCACATCCTTTCATAAAAACTATCGCAGTACAACATTTTTGCATATCTGTCAAAGAGTGAGAGAAAAAACTGTTGTTCTATTTTCCACTTCGGGTCACTCTCCGCAGTATCTTCATAGCCACAAAGAAACACCGGGGCATGTGGATCTTGGCCTCATTCATCGTGAGCACTTAACCCACGACCATTCTGGCATGGAGAGACATGGAAAGAGCACATCGGTTAGTCTATCTATCTATCTATCTATCTATCTATCTATCTATCTATCTATCTATCTATCTATCTATCTATCTATCTATCTATCCATCCATCCATCCATCCATCCATCCATCCATCCATCCATCCATCCATCCATCCATCCATCCATCCATCTATCTATCTATCTATCTATCTATCTATCTATCTATCTATCTATCTATCTATCTATCTATCTATCTATCTATCTATCTATCTATCTATCGGATCCTGGTTAAGCCGAAAGTGAATGATAAGATTAAGAAATTTCCCGAAACATTTCCTTGGTCCCGCCGTCATTCTCTATAAGATTATGCTGTGGCTTCTCTACCCGTAAACAAAATAATGTAACTCTCTTTTAAAGGAATGTGCCGCAGTGAAAATCAAAATTTCAGTATAAAATATTGCCTTATTTTTTTTTTTTGGTGTGTCTAAATAAATTACCTACTAAGTTTTTCATGTCTGGAAATTTTAGTTCAAAGAAACCGTGTTCAAAATGGCAATTATGTAAACGATAGCGAAGGCACTTTATAGTGTGTTCTGAAAAAAAAAAGGCCGATTGATCAGTTCTTCAAAATAATTCACTAAAAAAAAAATTGGGTAAGTAAAAGAAAGTTCTTAAGATATCCTAATGGAACTTGGTAAGATTCTTCTCCCCTTACTTTTGGTGATCTTGTCAGAAGGTTTCTTTAAAATAATTTTTCTTATTTATTGTTTTTAGAATTATTTTTTTTTTTTTACCAAATTCCTAATAATCCCTTATTTGTAATTATGTATATCATTATTATTTTTTAAAATTATATAAAATACAGTTTTAAATATTATGGCCAAAGTCTGGTGACAACATTTTAAAATTCAGTTAAAAAATATATGTGTAAAATTTTGTGACATTTGGACAGTAGAAATCAATATAGGTATACATATTTGAAAGTTTGTTTAAAAATCCAATAAGGCGGATGGCATAATCACCCGGCAGAGCAATGGCTGGAGATATTAGCAAATTGAACCCCTTGGTTATTTCTTTCTGTTACTTTACTTACACAACATCAGGGCATATATTGCAATAGAAGAGGCATATTGCAGATTTTAGTTTTCATTGTAGCACATCGGCTCAACCGAAAGATTCTCTTTCACTTAGCCTACTTATAAAAAAAAAACTGTGGGGTCGCAGCAAGGCTATGAGCAATGTTAAAATTTGGCAAAAAGAAAAAGTTCTTTGTAGCAAAGTCTCGCGTAAGAAAGGATATCCATTTTCCCCCATTTTTTTTTTCTATTGTTGTTTTTTGTCCCTTGAATAAGGCTGTTGCCGAAATATCGCCCACTTTCTGTTTTCTCTTGAAGTTTGCGTTTCATTGTAAGCTTATCGTTTGGGTATTCTTTCTTACGCGAGGCTTTGCTACATGCAACTTTTTCTTTTTGCTAAATTTTGACATTGGCTGAGGGAAGGTGCTGTCTCGAAACCTCAGTGCGAAATAAAACAATCCCACCCTATTGATTTCATTCCCGACAATGCAGGTCTTCGTGATGGGGGAGCTGGGGTGGAAGGGAGATGACATACTGTCACGAAACTAGCTGACGAGGATACCAGACAGTATATCTATGTGCTGAAAAATTATACAGTAATGTTTTCTTAAAAAGTTCGAACTTGTTCTCTTTTTTGCTGCGAGACTGGCCATCCAGCGATACATAGATAGAGCCAGTTTTTGTCACAAGAAACTGAGAGTATAGAGTACATCTAAACCATGACAATCTAACACCTCCCCCCCCCCCGCTCCCCGCCCCCGGTCGTATGATCCGTGAGTTTTCCCCACTGTCCCTGTTTTCTCGGGAAATGGTAAGCCAAACAAGAAGACTCTCTGAAATCTTCAGAAGCCATAACCCTTGGCCCTAACAAGCCACAGAGTAAGGTTATGTAAGACCTAAACTGGGTGTAAATACTGCCCATGCGCACAGAAAAAAAGTGCACCAGTTTGGGGCTGGGAAGGGGAGGGGGGGGGGGAGAAATAAGAAATGAGAAAAGAACTGTTTTCATATATTCCAAATAGGGTCACTCTGCGCAGAATCTACATAGCCAAAAAAAGTCCAAGATGTCTTCATATCAGGTGGACAATGGCTTGACGCCCTGGCAACTGGTCAGTCCTATCTATCTATCTATCTATCTATCTATCTATCTATCTATCTATCTATCTATCTATCTATCTATCTATCTATCTATCTATCTATCTATCTATCTATCTATCTATCTATCTATCTATCTATCTATCTATCTATCTATCTATCTATCTATCTATCTATCAGAGAAGTTAAATAATACGATTAAAACGTTTTGTCTTTCCTGCGTTGAACTGTCAGATCGTGTTAAACGAAATCTCATGTCAGGGTAGAGTTCCAGATAATTTATAAGGCTAGTCTAGCGAAACACAGGCATAGCTCCCTTTCGTCACTAGAAACCTGGAGCGTAGGTGCGGCGCTCCTGAAATAGGAGCCAGGACTTGCAGATAAGTTGTCGTACTGATTTCATATTCTACAAATATTTCATATTCTACAATTTCTTTATTGTTCAACTGTTTTATTATCTGTTCCATTTTTTTTTTAGGTCTTCCTGAAGAAGTTTTCTAACCGGAATATCGATTTATCTTCCCTTTTTCTTTTTAGTTTTACTGTATCGTTTCGGTATCATTTCTTACGCAAGGCTTTGCTACATACAACTTTTTCTTTTTGCCACATTTTGACTTACCTCCAGCTAGGGCAAATTTAGATATGAGAGATGCGATACCTAAACTCTACAGAGATGGTCTTAACAAGCCATAGAATTCATCTTGAAGTAAAGCTGCATGGCGTAAGACATAAGCTGATTGGGAATAAATGTCAAGGCGCACAGATAAAAGTGCACGTTTTGGGGGAAGGAGTATGTGGAGAGATGGGGGGGGGGGGGTTATTTATGCTGCAGATGGCAGTCCCAGACTTGCATTTCTGTCAAAAAAAAGAGTAAATGTGAGCGTGCATGAGAAAACCCACAATAAGTCGGCAACATGACATTTTGAGTTTTGTACACATAATAAAAGACAAGACATTTCTGATAAATTGAAGTCAGTGACACCCCTAAAACAAGATTTTGAGAAAACGGCATTTAATCCTAAAAGTGGCAATAGCTAATTGACCCATTAATATTGGAGTGATTGCTGTTAGGAGACCGTAGTCTAATAACTAAGCCGTTATAGAGATCATACTGAGTTATATTCACTGCTCATCTACAGTTTACACTGTAACATGCCACGGTCCCCTAGTAACAGCCAAGTCGGAAGTTTTTGGATCTTGTTAAGAGACCTTAGTCTAATTACAAAGCCTTTATAGAGATCATAGTGAGTAGTGTTTACTGCTCGTCTACAGTTTACCCTGTAACATGCCATGGTCCCCTAAACAACAGCCAAGTTGGAAGTTTGTGCCGGACCCATATTTTCACTTCAAAGCCGTTTTTCTCAAAATCAGCTCTGTCGACATAATTGTGGGTTTTCTCATGCTCACTCACAAATAACGGTTGTTATATTTTCCAATCCTTGTCACTCTCCGCAGTATCTTCATAGACACAAGGAAACACCGTGGCATATGGATATTGGAATCATACATCGTGACTACCGGACCCGCATGGGGAAACATGGAAATAGCACACTGGTCAGTCTATCTATCTATCTATCTATCTATCTATCTATCTATCTATCTATCTATCTATCTATCTATCTATCTATCTATCTATCTATCTATCTATCTATCTATCTATCTGTCTATCTATCTATCTATCTATCTATCTATCTATCTATCTATCTATCTATCTATCTATCTATCTATCTATCTATCTATCTGTCTACCTGTCTGTCTGTCTGTCTGTCTGTCTGTCTGTCTGTATACCGGTACCGTAAAATAATACAGAAATGTAAGAATCAGATTGAAAACGTTTTTGTTCTTACTGAGGTGAAATGCTTGGAATTAAAATCACATGTCAGACTGGACCTCGAGATAATTCGAACGAAACAGAGGCTGAGCCCACAGCCTAATAAAATACCCACATTGGATGATCCCATTGTGTGACGTCACAAAACATGGAAGGGTCATGAACCATCCGCCATTTTAGGTTTACGGTAACGACCGACCCTTCAGCATAGCTACAATTTTGAATGACACCAGTTTGACGCACCTACTGAACACGGAAGTTTGGTTCCGCACCAAGTAATTAATACATGTACAACCAATCTTGACAAATATAAAAAAATTTCTACTGCAGATAGAACTAGAATCGGAATTTCCCGGGCGGCGGCCATGTTGGTTATAAGGTCGCCGCTCGAGAAATTCCGTAAAAAACGACACAGCCCGAAGCTCGTGTTTCCAGTCTCGTTAATTTATTAGTCTGTGGCTGAGCCTGCTTTCGTCACTGGAAATTGAGAACAGAGATTACATCTAAACCATGACCTTCTAATGTTCCCCTCCCCCTTTTTTCCTTGAATATTCTCCAGCAACTGTCATTCGTTCATTGGGAAAAGAAAAATCTAGACACGGAGAGACTCTCATTTGTATAGGAGCCGTAAACAGACAAAAGGTTTATCTTTTTGTAAGTCTTTGTAAGACCTAGTATGAGCGACGATAAAGACCTAGCATGAGAGAGTACTACCGGTGCGCACAGACAAAAGTGCACGTCTTTAGGAATGTGGAAAGGGCGTCGATTCGATGTGTTGAAAATGGATATATATAATAAAGACCATCAGTGCCCTTAAATTTTCTATTTATTTGTCAAAATGAGAAATGAACTGTTAAGTTTTTATATTTCCGAAATCGGGTCATTTTGCACAGAATCTCCATAGGCACAAGAAGCAGCCCAAAGGATCATCGTCGGACGAGTACATTTACTTCGATTTGATCCAGGTCAGTCTATCTATCTATCTATCTATCTATCTATCTATCTATCTATCTATCTATCTATCTATCTATCTATCTATCTATCTATCTATCTATCTATCTATCTATCTATCTATCTATCTATCTATCTATCTATCTATCTATCTATCTATCTATCTATCTACCTATCACTAATTTATATTTCTGCTTGTGTATCTATCTACCGTAAAAAAAATTCAGCAATGTTATGATAATCAGCTTGAAAGTGTTTTGTCTTTACTATGGCTAAATGTTAGGTGATTGGAATCAAAATCACATGTCAGACTGGATCTCAAGATAAGTCTATCTAGCGAAGCATACGTCCTCCTTCCGTCACTGGAAATTGAGAACAGAGATTACATCTAAACCATGATTTTCTAAAGTCCCCCTAAATCTTTCCTTAAGTTTTCCTCAGTAATATTCTCTCCGCCGTCGGTCGAGAAAAGGAAAATTTAGACACGGACAAACGTAATAAGCCATTGACTCTATCTTCACGTAAGGCTAGGTGAGAACTATACGGTGCGGAAATACTGTCGGTGAGCACAGACACACGATTTTAGGGAGGAAGGGGAGGGGAAGATTCACTGTGTTTAAACAGAGCATCGCTGCCATATCTGTCTATCTGTATATCTATCTATCTACAGTAAAATAATACAGAAATGTGTTAATTTTAAAGATTTAAAAAAAAGTTTTATCCTGATTACAGAGAAATGACCAGCCTGCCGGTGATTGGAATCAAAATTACATGTCAGATTGGATCTCAAAATAATACTATCTAGCGAAACAGAGATAGAGACCGCTTTCGTCACCACAAACTGAGAGCATAACATCTAAACGGTGGTTCTCTGTGGCTTCTTCTCCGTTTAGCTGAGCTTTCCACCGTGGAATGCTTTTGTTTGTTTTTTTTTTCCTGGGGAGGGAACAAATTGAGTCACGGAGAGAAATCTGAAATCTTTGGAAACCCTAAGAAACCACAGAATGCGTCATTATGTCCGACTTAAACTGGGCGAGAATACTTTGAGTACTGACGAAAAAAGGTGGGAGAGGAAGATTAGCAGTATTCAAAATACATACGTTTAAGGAACATTGATGCCCTGAACGTTTACAAATTTGTGAAAAGGAGAAATGAACAGATACGTTTTTAAATGTTCGAAATTGGATGACTGTGCACAGAATCTTTGGGGGCCCAAGCAACCGTCCGTAGGATCTTCTGTGGAAAAACCCAGACAAGTTCACTGGATAGAGGTTAGCCAGTCTTTTCTATCTATCTATCTATCTATCTATCTATCTATCTATCTATCTATCTATCTATCTATCAATCTATCTATCTATCTATCTATCTATCTATCTATCTATCTATCTATCTATCTATCTATCTATCTATCTATCTATCTATCTATCTATCTATCTATCTATCTATCTATCTATCTATCTATCTATCCATCTATCTATCTATCGTTTTAATCTACCTATCTATCAATCTGGCTATCTATCTACCTATCTATCAGAAAAGAATAGATTTATGTTGTGAAAATCAGCTTGAAATTAGTTTATCTTTATTATGTCTAAATGTTAGGTGACTGGAATCGAAATATCTTGTCATAGCGGATATCCAGTTAATTCTGTGTAACGAAACATCGGAGACGAGATTACATCTGAAATATGACCACCTGAATCCGTCTTGCCTTCCCTCTTTAATTCAGTTGTGAAATGTTTGGAAACAGTAACACGCTATTGAAATTGTCTTTATGTAAGTCTATGTAGGAACTAAACTGGTCGGGAATACTATCAGTAAACATGGACAAATAATTATAAGTAGGTTTTTTTTTTTTTTTTTTTAAAGAAAGGAGAGGTTAAAATTCACTCTGTTTAAAATACAGATATTTAAAGAGCATCAGTGGCCTACACTTTTACACATTTTGTGCAAACGAGAACTGAACTGTTGACTTTTTATATTTTCTAACTTGGATCACTGTCCAAAGAATCCGCAGACGACTTCCGAAGGACCTCCATGGAAAATGGACAAATACTTCAACTGGATCAAGGTCTATCTATTTATCTATCTATTTTTCGAAGCCATAACGAGCCATTGAAATTGTACTTTTGTAAGTCTATAAATATATAGGAAGTAAATTGCACGGGATTGCTGTAAGTAGGCACGGACCAACGTGCACGTATTTTTGGGTGGGATCAAGTTGTGCTTAAAACATATATACTTAAAGTGCATATTTTTCATAAACTTGTAGACATTTGTGTAATGGAGAACTGAACTGCTAAGGTTTTATAAAAAAAATTTCTAACTTGGGTCACTGTGCACAGAATCCCCAGAAGTATGAGAGGCCTTCTGAAGGTCCTTCTATGAAAGAACACAGGCACGTTCACTGGATAAAGGTCAGCCAGTCTTTTCTATCTATCTATCTATCTATCTATCTATCTATCTATCTATCTATCTATCTATCTATCTATCTATCTATCTATCTATCTATCTATCTATCTATCTATCTATCTATCTATCTATCTATCTATCTATCTATCTATCTATCTATCTATCTATCTATCTATCTATCTATCTGTCTGTCTATCTGTCTGTCTGTCTATCTATCTATCTATCTATCTATCTATCTATCTATCTATCTATCTATCTATCTATCTATCTATCTATCTATCTATCTATCTATCTATCTATCTATCTATCTATCTATCTATCTATCTATCTATCTATCTGTCTATCTATCTATCTGTCTGTTTGTCTATCTGTCTGTTTGTCTGTCTGTCTGTCTATTTGTCTGTCTGTCTGTCTGTCTGTCTATCTATCTTGAAAGAATAGGGCAATGTTATGAAAATAAGCTTGAAAATGGTTTGTCTTACTATGGCCAAGTGTTAGATGATTGGAATCGAAATCACGAGACATTCTTGATCGGGAGTTAATTCTATGTAGATAAATATAGGTAGAGCTTACTTTCATAATTGAAAATGGAGAGACGAAGTCCTATCTAAAACATGACAATTTGAATTACCCCCCCCCCCCCCCCCTTTCTCTTGAATTTTCCCGAATAATATTCTATCCGTTCTTCCAGGAGAGAAAGAAAATATAAACTCTGAAAAACTGTGAAAGTTATCGAAGCCATAACAAGCCACTGAAATTCTCTCTCTGTAAGTCTACGTGGGGAATAAAATGGACGGGAATACTGTAAGTGGACACGCACTAATTAATGTGCACGTGTTTTTGGGAGGAAGGGGAGGTGAAACTTCATTATGTTTAGAATACATATATTTATGGAGCATCGGTGGCATTAACTTGTAAACCTTTGTAACGTGAAATGTTAAGCTGAACTGTTAAGTTTTTATAATTTCTGAATTACGTCACTGTCCATAGAATCCCCACAGGCACAAGACGCCTTCCATAGGAGCATCGTCGGAAATGGACAGATACATCCACTGGATCAAGGTCTATCTATCTATCTATCTATCTATCTATCTATCTATCTATCTATCTATCTATCTATCTATCTATCTATCTATCTATCTATCTATCTATCTATCTATCTATCTATCTATCTATCTATCAGAAATGAATAGATTTATTTTATGAAAATCAGCTTGAAATTGGTTTATCTTTACCATGACTAAATGTGGGGTGATTGGAATCGAAATCTCATGTCATAGCGGATATCCGGTTAATTCTGTGTAGCAAAACAGGAGACGACAATACATCTGAAATATGAGCACCTGAATCGGCCCCGCCTTCCCTCTTTATTTCAGTTTTCCCCATCAATATTGTCTCCATTATTCCTCAAGAGAAAGAAAACATAGACGCTGGGAAACTGTAACATTTTTGGAAACGGTACCAAGCCATTGAAATTATCTTTACTTTACCTAAATCTGTGTAGAAACTAAACTGGTCGGGAGTACTATCAGAGGGCATTAAGAAATAAGTAGTTTTTTTATTTATTTTAGGAATCAGAGGTTAAAATTCACTCTGTTTAAAATACAGATACTTAAAGAGCATCGGTGGCCTACACTTTTACACATTTTGTATAATGGAGAACTGAACTGTTGACTTTTTATATTTTCTAACTTGGATCAATGTCCACAGAATCCGCAGACGTCTTCCGAAGGACCTCCATGGAAAATGGAAAGATACTTCGACTGGGTCAAGGTCTGTCTATCTGTGTATCTATTTTTCGAAGCCATAACAAGCCATTGAAATTGTACTTTTGTAAGCCTATGTAGGAAGTAAATTGGACGGGATTACTATAAGTAGGCACGGACAAACGTGCACGTATTTTGTTAGGAAGTTGGGGGTGAAAATTCGCTGTACTTAAAACATATATTATACTTAGAGAGCAAGGGGTTCATAAGCTTGTAGACATTTGTGTAATGAAGAACTGAACTGCTAAAGTTTTATAATATTTTTATATTTACCAACTTGGGTCACTGTCCACAGAATCCCCAGAGGTATGAGACGCCTTCCGAAGGTCCTTCTATGGAAGAACACAGACACGTTCACTGGATAGAGGTCAGCCAGTCTTTTCTATCTATCAATCAATCTATCTATCTATCTATCTATCTATCTATCTATCTATCTATCTATCTATCTATCTATCTATCTATCTATCTATCTATCTATCTATCTATCTATCTATCTATCTATCTATCTATCTATCTATCTATCTATCTATCTATCTATCTATCTATCTATCGAAACGAAGAGATTATTTTATGAAAATCAGCTTGAGATTGGTTCATCTTTACTATGACTAAATGTTCGGTGACTGGAATCGAAATCTCCTTTCATAGCGGATTTCCAGTTAATCCTGTGTAGCGAAACATACGAGACGTGAATACATCTGAAATACGACCAATTGAATCGGCCCCGCCTTCCCTCTTCAATTCAGTTTTCCCCACCAATATTGTCTCCATTATTCCTCAAGAGAAAGAAAGCGTAAACGCTGAGAAACTGAAATTTTTGGAAACGGTAACAAGCCATTGAAATTGTCTTTATGTAAATCTATGTAGGAACTAAACAGGTCGGGAATTCTATCAGTGGGCATGGACAAATAATTATAAGTAGTTTTTTTTTTTTCAGGAAGGAGAGGTTAAAGTACACTCTGTTTAAAATACAGGTATTTAAAGAGCATAAGTGGCTTATACTTCTACACATTTTGTGCAATGGAGAACCGAAGTGTTGACTTTTTTTATTTTCTAACTTGGATCACTGTCCACAGAATCCGCATACGCCCTCCGAAGGACCTCCATGGAAAATGGACAAATACTTCGACTGGATCAAGGTCTATCTATGTATCTATTTTTCGAAGCCATAACAAGCCATTGAAATTGTATTTTTGTAGGTCTATGTAGGAACTAACTTGAACGGGATTACTATAAGTAGGCACGGACAAACGTGCACGTAGTTTGGGAGGAAGTTGGGGGTGAAAATTCGCTGTACTTAAACCATATATCATACTTAAAGAGCATGGGTTTCAGAAACTTGTAGACATAAAAAAAAAATAAAAAAATTGTGTAATAGAGAACTGAACTGCTAAAGTTTTATATTTTCCAACTTGGGTCACTGTCCACAGAATCCCCAGAGGTATGAGACGCCTTCCCAAGGTCCTTCTATGGGAGAACACAGACACGTTCACTGGATAAAGGTCAGCCAGTCTTTTCTATCTATCAATCTATCTATCCATCTATCTATCTATCTATCTATCTATCTATCTATCTATCTATCTATCTATCTATCTATCTATCTATCTATCTATCTATCTATCTATCTATCTATCTATCTATCTATCTATCTATCTATCTATCTATCTATCTATCTATCTATCTATCTATCTATCTATCTATCTATCTAGATGAAATTCCGCCTCAGTCACTGAAAACTGACAACATAGACTACATCTAAGCCATGAGTTTCTATAGCGCCCTTTCCAATCACTTGAAATTTACACGGTAAAAATGATCTTCTTTTTCCGCGGACAAAAGCAAATTTAGTCATAGAGAGAATGTTAAATCCTGATCCTAATAAACCATCAGTAATAAGATTACAGCAGAATTAGACTGGGTGAGAATACTGCGAATGCTGACAGGAAAGGGTGGATTGGAAACATTTGGCGTATTCATAAAAAATATTAGTAAAGGAGCATGGATGCCTTGAAATTTAAGAAATTTGTGAAATGAAGAAATGAACTGATAAGTTTTTAAAATTTCAAAATTGGGTGAATGTGCACAGAATCTAGAGAGGCCCGAGAGTCCGTCCAAAGGCTCTATTGCGGAAGAACATAGGCACATCGACTGGACCCAGGTCAGTCAGTCTTTTCCATCTAAATATCTATCTATCTATCTATCTATCTATCTATCTATCTATCTATCTATCTATCTATCTATCTATCTATCTATCTATCTATCTATCTATCTGTCTATCTGTCTATCTATCTATCTATCTATCTATCTATCTATCTATCTATCTATCTATCTATCTATCTATCTATCTATCTATCTATTTATCCATTAATGTATGTATGTATGTATGTATGTATGTATGTATGTATGTATGTATGTATGTATGTATGTATGTATGTATGCATGCATGTATGTATGTATGTATGTATGTATGTATGTATGTATGTATGTATGTATGTATGTATGTATGTATGTATGTGTGTGTGTGTGTATGTGTGTGTATGTATGTATGTATGTGTGTATGTATTTCTATCTATCTATCTATCTATCTATCTATCTATCTATCTATCTATCTATCTATCTATCTATCTATCTATCTATCTATCTATCTATCTATCGTAAAACAATAGAGCAATATCATGAAAATCAGCTGGAAACTGGTTTGTCTTTACTGTGACTGAATGTTACATTATTGGAATCGAAATCAATATTACTTTTTATGCCTAACTGGATCTGTAGAATTCTGTTACAATCTAATTACATCTAAAACATGACGATCTGAACCCCCCCCCCCCCCCTTCAACCTTTCCATGAGCTTTTCCCAGAAATATCGTCTCCGTTATACCTAAGGATAAATAAACTACAAACGCTGAGATACTGTGAAATTTTTCGAACCCATTACAAGATATTGTAATTGTCTTTTTGTAAGTCTATAATTATGGGAACTGAGCTGAACGGGAATATTGTCAATGGCTACCATAGAGATACTATAATACACTAGAGTCCGTACGCATGCACAAGTGCAACGCGTCGCCATGGCCCCGATTGGCCTACATGCGCGCCATGTTGACTTGGATTGGATTCGCCAGCGAGCTGGCGCTGGCTGTACGACGTCTCACTGAATAGTAACCCCATCCCCGCCTATAATTATGTCCAAGTCATAATAGATATTACAAATACGATCCAGCACAGGCTGTTGTTGCGGAGACAGTGTTTTACATAGAAAGCTATAGCTGAATAGCGAACACCTCAATATTTTCTCTGTTTTGTTTTGTAATCAGACTACGTCCCCCAAACAACATTCTTCAAAATAACAAGTTCATAACTGGTAAAACTAGTAAGAGTCATGAAAATTACAACATGCATAGCTTTGAAAAGAAAATTATGAGAAGGGAATGTTACAAGTATATAACAAGGAAAAATGTTCACCTTCATACAGAAAAAAAAATAAAAAAATTTTAGAGGTGTAACTGGATCATAGAAAGAAAGAAAGAAAGACAAGAATAGACATGAAAAGAAAAGAAGAAAGGGAGGGGAGCAGAGGGAGAGAGCAAAAAAACAAAGTCCTGTAAGAAAGGAAATAAAATTACGTTTGGCGATATGTAATCCCTGGGTGATGTATTATGTTGACTGTCAGCACATGATCTACTGATGTAGAAAAAGAATCGTTTTGTTTAGCTTGTGTCTAACTAACCCTACATCCACACGAACATATCTTTGGGTGAAGACTTTGCCATGGTGGTGCAACATTGGCCTGCAAAATAGTTCACAGGCCTTCTTAATGATCTGGGTTGGGTGGCTGTCTTGGCTTTGGAGATGGCAGTCATAAATATGTAACTTCTGAGGCCATCAAATACTTTGGAGCCAAGTACTTCTGGCACTGCCAATGTCACGTTCAGTGTTGTAACCGCTGACACCGATCGTATGGGGTACTTAATCGTAAGCAGATGCCGTAAAACTTGGTCCCCCTTTTTGATAATAGCAAACATGTTTTTGCTTGATTAAAGCAAACCCCCGCTATCTCTTCTCTCGGAGAAACGGGTCATACTCATAGCAGCATCTTTGTCGGAAAACGAAGATTGAAAATTCGAAGAGTTGTGTAACATCTGGGATTTGTTCCAGGCCTTTCAAAACAGAAACTTAAAGCTTGGAATGACACTTACATAATGAAATTAGGAGTGAGAGAACCACTTTCATGACAAGGCTAAAAAAAAATCAGCACAGTGTTGCAAACAACAATATGGCAATACCCCACGATATACTCATATATTGGTAAATATATTACAATAGGTTTTGATCTCTTGCCCTTCCCTATTCTCAATCCAATGCACAAATGATCAAGTTGTTTGGTCGTTTGTTTTATTCATATCAACGAGGAATTAGGCCTTTGGAGATAACCTTGCCTCCCAGTCCCATCATGGTTGTCTGTTTTAATTGAGACAATCCAAAACACAAGGGGGATGGGGGTGGGAGGGGCATGATGCAGTATTAGATGTCACGTAAATCTAGACACTATTAGCCCAGAGCATTCAGCATCCTATCGCCAACCCCACTCAAAATGGCCGCCACGCGATTCTAGTGGTTCCAAGCCGTGTGGCACCGTGCGGACTCTAGTGTAATAATATATCTCTATGGTGGGGACGAACAAATTGGCATGTGTTTTTCGGAGGAAGGTGAGATAAAAATTCGCCATGTGTAGAATCTGATTAAAAATCATTGGTGGCTTAAACTTTCACACATTTTAGTAATGGTTAACTGAACTATTAAAATTGAGTATTGTCTAAGTTGGGTCACTTTTCACAGAATCCCTGGATTCGAAAGACGTTTTCCGAAGGACCATCGTCGGAAATGGACAGTTACTTCGACTGGTTCAAGGTCGATCGATCTATCTATCTATCTATCTATCTATCTATCTATCTATCTATCTATCTATCTATCTATCTATCTATCTATCTATCTATCTATCTGTCTGTCTGTCTGTCTGTCTGTCTGTCTGTCTGTCTGTCTGTCTGTCTGTCTGTCTGTCTATGCATGCATGCATGTATGTATGTATGTATGTATGTATGTATGTATGTATGTATGTATGTATGTATGTATGTATGTCTGTATGTCTGTATGTCTGTCTGTCTGTCTGTCTGTCTGTCTGTCTGTGTGTGTGTGTGTGTGTGTGTGTGTGTGTGTGTGTGTGTGTGTGTATGTATGTATGTATGTATGTATGTATGTATGTATGTATGTATGTATGTATGTATGTATGTATGTATGTATGTATAACATATCTATCTATCTACATACACGTTATCTATCTATCTATCTATCTATCTATCTATCTATCTATCTATCTATCTATCTATCTATCTATCTATCTATCTATCTATCTATCTATCTATCTATCTATCTATCTATCTATCTATCTATCTATCTATCTATCCATCTTACCCTCCCTCTTCCCCTTTCAGTGAGTTTTCCCCAGAAATATCGTCTCTGTTATACCTAGGCAAAAATTCCTAGAAACTGAGAACATAGACGACATCTAAATCATGAGTTTCTATAGGTCCCTCGCAAGGTAGTTAAACGTTCAACTGTAAAATGCACTTCTTTTTCCTCGAACAAGGGCAAATATAGCCGTTGACGGACTGTGAAATCTTTAGCCTAAGTAAGCACCATTAATTAGATTATAACTGACTTACACTAAGGGAAAATGCTGTCGATGCTGAAAGAAAGGGGTGGGGAGGGAAGATGTGCAACATTTCAAATAGATATATTTAAAGAGAATGGATTCCCTCAACGTTTGCGTATTTGTAAAATGGAGAAATGAAGCCATAAGTTTATAAAATTTCGAAACTGGGTGAATATGCACAGAACCACCAGAAGTCCGAGCATGCGTCCAAAGGAACTTCTGCAGAAAAACACAGCCACATCGATTGGATACAGGTAAGCCAGTCTTCTTAATCAATCTATCTATCTATCTATCTATCTATCTATCTATCTATCTATCTATCTATCTATCTATCTATCTATCTATCTATCTATCTATCTATCTATCTATCTATCTATCTATCTATCTATCTATCTATCTATCTATCTATCTATCAATCTATCTATCTATCTATCTATCTATCTATCTATCTATCTATCTATCTATCTATCTATCTATCTATCTATCTATCTATCTATCTATCTATCTATCTATCTATCTATCTATCTATCTATCTATCTATTTATCTATCTATCTATCAATCTATCTATCTATCTATCTATCATAAAAGAATAGGGCAGTTCAATGAAAATGAGCTTGAAAATGGTTTTTCTTCATGATGACTAAATGTTAGACGACTGGAATCGAAATCACACGTCAGACTTGACCAGTTAATTCTGTGTAGAAACATATTTAGAACCTGTTTTTCTCATTGAAAATGGAATGGAGAGAGGAGAATCATTTGAATCATTCCCCCCACAAAGGCCTTCTCAATGAATTTTCCCGAATAATATTCTGTACGTCATTCCTGGGGAGAAAGAAAATATAAACGCCGAGAGACTAAAAATTTTGGAAGTTCCAACAAGCCAGTGAAAATTGTCCTTATGTAAATCTATGAAGTAACTAATACATGCTATATGGTCGTAAGTACTGCCAGTGGGCACTGACAAAAATGCACTGGTTTTGGGAGTAAGGGTAGGTGAACATTCATTATGTTTAAAAGACATAAATTTAAAAGACATAAATATATTATTACCATTTAAAGAGCATCGATGGCATAAATTAGTACACATTTGTGTAATGCAGGACTGAACTGTTCAGTGTTTCTACTTTATAATTTTATTCCATAGAATCCCCTTGGGCACAAAGCGATTTCCGAAGTACCATCGTCAGAAATAGACCGATATTTCGACTGGAACAAGGTTTATCTATCTATCTATCTATCTATCAATCTATCTATCTATCTATCTATCTATCTATCTATCTATCTATCTATCTATCTATCTATCTATCTATCTATCTATCTATCTATCTATCTATCTATCTATCTATCTATCTATCTATCTATCTATCTATCTATCTATCTATCTATCTATCTATCAATCTATCTATCTATCTATCTATCGATAATAAGGTTAAGTGAATCTCAAACTGAGGGAGAATACTTCGGATGCTGACAGAAAAAGATGAGTGTATGTGAGTACATATATTTAAGGAGTATGGACCTGAAATTTTACGCATTTGTGAAATGAAGAAATGAAGAGATAAATTTTAAGTTTTCGAAATTTGGTGACGGCACAGAATATCCCGAGGCCTGAGCGCCCGTCCGAAGGATCTTTGTTTGAAGAGGACGATCTCATCGAGTGGGTCCAGGTCAGTCAGCTTTTTCTGTCTATCTATCTGTCTATCTGTCTGTATTTGTATGTATATATGTGTCTAACTATTTATTTTTCTTAAAAGAATAGTGCAGGGTTGAGGAAATGTGTTTGAAAATGGTTTGTCTTCATGATGACTGAATGTTAAACAATTGGAATCAAAATCACACGTCGGATTGATTTTGAGTTAATCCTGTGTAGGAACATATTTAGAACCTCCTTTTACCATTGAAAAGAAAATGGTGAGACGAGATCACATGACATCTGAATCATCTACCCCCCACCCCCTCCCTCACCATTCTCCTTGTCATTCTCCATGTCATTCATTTTTCAAGTTAATATTCTATCCGTTATTCCTGACTGGAAAGAAAATATAAACGTTGAGAGACTAAAATTTTCGAAGTTTCGATAAGCCGTTGAAAATTGTCTTTATGTAAATGTATGAATCAAATGATGTGGACTGAATTACTGTCAGTGGGCACGGACAAACATTCAGTAGTTTTGGAAGTCAGGGTAGGTGAACATTCATTATGTTTAAAAGACATAAATATATTATTTTTTAAGAACCGTTGGTGGCATAAATCTTTACACATTTGTGTAATGGAGAACTGAAGTGTTCAGTTTTTCTACTTTCTAATTTTGTTCCATAGAATCCCCTTGGGCACAAGGCGTCTTCCGAAGTACCATCGTCAGAAATAGACCGATATTTCAACTGGAACAAGGTTTATCTATCTATCTATCTACTATCTATCTATCTATCTATCTATCTATCTATCTATCTATCTATCTATCTATCTATCTATCTATCTATCTATCTATCTATCTATCTATCTATCTATCTATCTATCTATCTATCTATCTATCTATCTATCTATCTATCTATCTATCTATCTATCTATCTATCTATCTATCAATCTATCTATCTATCTATCTATCGATAATAAGGTTAAGTGAATCTCAAACTGAGGGAGAATACTTCGGATGTTGACAGAAAAAGATGAGTGTATGGGAATACATATATTTAAGGAGCATGGACCTGAAATTTTACACCTTTGTGAAATGAAGAAATGAAGAGATAAATTTTAAGTTTTCGAAATTTGGTGATTTTGCACAGAATATCCCGAGGCCTGAGCGCCCGTCTGAAGGATCTTTGTTTGAAGAGGACGATCATATCGAGTGGGTCCAGGTCAGTCAGCTTTTTCTGTCTATCTATCTGTCTATCTGTCTGTATTTGTATCTATATATGTGTCTAACTTTTTATTTTTCTTAAAAGAATAGTGCAGGGTTGAGGAAATGTGTTTGAAAATGGTTTGTCTTCATGATGACTGAATGTTACACTATTGGAATCAAAAGTTAATATTCTATCCGTTATTCCAGTTTGGAAAGAAAATATAAACGCTGAGAGACTGAAATTTTCGAAGTTTCGATAAGCCGTTGAAAATGGTCTTTATGTAAATGTACGAATCAAATGATGTGGACTGAAATACTATCAGTGGGCACGGACAAACATTCAGTAGTTTTGGAAGTCAGGGTAGGTGAACATTCATTATGTTTAAAAGACATAAATATATTATTTTTTAAGAACCTTTGGTGGCATAAATCTTTACAAATTTGTGTAATGGAAAACTGAAGTGTTCAGTTTTTCTACTTTCTAATTTTGTTCCATAGAATCCCCTTGGGCACAAGGCGTCTTCCGAAGTACCATCATCGGAAATAGACCGATATTTCGACTGGAACAAGGTTTATCTATCTATCTATCTATCTATCTATCTATCTATCTATCTATCTATCTATCTATCTATCTATCTATCTAGCTATCTATCTATCTATCTATCTATCTATCTATCTATCTATCTATCTATCTATCTATCTATCTATCTATCTATCTATCTATCTATCTATCTATCTATCTATCTATCTATCTATCTATCTATCTATCTATCTATCTATCTATATTAAGGTTAAGTGAATCTCAAACTGAGGGAGAATACTTCGAATGCTGACAGAAAAAGATGAATATATGGGAGTACATATATTTAAGGAGCATGGACCTGAAATTTTACGCATTTGAGAAATGAAGAAATGAAGAGATAAATTTTAAGTTTTCGAAATTGGGTGACTTTGCACAGAATATCCCGAGGCCTGAGCGCATGTCTGAAGGATCTTCGTTTGAAGAGGACGATCTCATCGAGTGGGTCCAGGTCAGTCAGTCTTTTCTGTCTATCTATCTGTCTGTCTTTCTGTATTTGCATGTATATATGTGTCTAACTATTTATTTTTCTTAAAAGAATAGTGCAGGGTTGAGGAAATGTGTTTGAAAATGGTCTGTCTTAATGATGACTGAATGTTAAACAATTGGATTCGAAATCACACGTCGGATTTGATCTTGAATTAATCCTGTGTAGAAATATATTTAGAACCTGCTTTTGCCATTGAAAAGAAAATGGAGAGACGAGATCACATGACATCTGAATCATCCACATCTCACCCCCTCCCCCATCATTCTCCTTGTCATTCTCCCTGTCATTCATTTTTCAAGTTAATATTCTATCCGTTATTCCTGTTTTGAAAAAAAATATAAACGCTGAGAGAATGAAATTTTCGAAGTTTCGATAAGCTGTTGAAAATTGTCTTTATGTAAATGTATGAATCAGTTGATGTGGACTGAAATACTACCAGTGGGCACGGACAAACATTCAGTGGTTTTGGAAGTCAGGGTAGGTGAACATTCATTATGTTTAAAAGACATAAATAGATTATTTTTTAAGAACCGTTGGTGGCATAAATCTTTACACATTTGTGTAATGGAGAACTGAAGTGTTCAGTTTTTCTACTTTCTAATTTTGTTCCATAGAATCCCCTTGGGCACAAGGCGTCTTCCGAAGTACCATCGTCAGAAATAGACCGATATTTCAACTGGAACAAGGTTTATCTATCTATCTATCTACTATCTATCTATCTATCTATTTATCTATCTATCTATCTATCTATCTATCTATCTATCTATCTATCTATCTATCTATCTATCTATCTATCTATCTATCTATCTATCTATCTATCTATCTATGTATCTATCTATCTATCTATGTATCTATCTATCTATCTATCTATCTATCTATCTATCTATCTATCTATCTATCTATCTATCTATCTATCTATCTATCTATCTATCTATCTATCTATCTATCTATCTATCTATCTATCGATAATAAGGTTAAGTGAATCTCAAACTGAGGGAGAATACTTCGGATGTTGACAGAAAAAGATGATTGTATGGGAATACATATATTTAAGGATCATGGACCTGAAATTTTACACCTTTGTGAAATGAAGAAATGAAGAGATAAATTTTAAGTTTTCGAAATTTGGTGATTTTGCACAGAATATCCCGAGGCCTGAGCGCCCGTCTGAAGGATCTTTGTTTGAAGAGGACGATCATATCGAGTGGGTCCAGGTCAGTCAGCTTTTTCTGTCTATCTATCTGTCTATCTGTCTGTATTTGTATCTATATATGTGTCTAACTTTTTATTTTTCTTAAAAGAATAGTGCAGGGTTGAGGAAATGTGTTTGAAAATGGTTTGTCTTCATGATGACTGAATGTTACACTATTGGAATCAAAAGTTAATATTCTATCCGTTATTCCAGTTTGGAAAGAAAATATAAACGCTGAGAGACTGAAATTTTCGAAGTTTCGATAAGCCGTTGAAAATGGTCTTTATGTAAATGTACGAATCAAATGATGTGGACTGAAATACTATCAGTGGGCACGGACAAACATTCAGTAGTTTTGGAAGTCAGGGTAGGTGAACATTCATTATGTTTAAAAGACATAAATATATTATTTTTTAAGAACCTTTGGTGGCATAAATCTTTACAAATTTGTGTAATGGAAAACTGAAGTGTTCAGTTTTTTACTTTCTAATTTTGTTCCATAGAATCCCCTTGGGCACAAGGCGTCTTCCGAAGTACCATCATCGGAAATAGACCGATATTTCGACTGGAACAAGGTTTATCTATCTATCTATCTATCTATCTATCTATCTATCTATCTATCTATCTATCTATCTATCTATGTCTTCTATCTGTCTGTCTGTCTGTCTGTCTGTCTGTCTGTCTGTCTGTCTGTCTGTCTGTCTGTCTGTCTGTCTGTCTGTCTGTCTGTCTGTCTGTCTGTCTGTCTGTCTGTCTGTCTGTCTGTCTGTCTGTCTGTCTGTCTGTCTGTCTGTCTGTCTGTCTGTCTGTCTGTCTGTCTGTCTGTCTGTCTGTCTGTCTGTCTGTCTGTCTGTCTGTCTGTCTGTCTGTCTGTCTGTCTGTCTGTCTGTCTGTCTGTCTGTCTGTCTGTCTGTCTGTCTGTCTGTCTGTCTGTCTGTCTGTCTGTCTGTCTGTCTGTCTGTCTGTCTGTCTGTCTGTCTGTCTGTCTGTCTGTCTGTCTGTCTGTCTGTCTGTCTGTCTGTCTGTCTGTCTGTCTGTCTGTCTGTCTGTCTGTCTGTCTGTCTGTCTGTCTGTCTGTCTGTCTGTCTGTCTGTCTGTCTGTCTGTCTGTCTATCTATCTATTTATCTATCTATCTATATTAAGGTTAAGTGAATCTCAAACTGAGGGAGAATACTTCGAATGCTGACAGAAAAAGATGAATATATGGGAGTACATATATTTAAGGAGCATGGACCTGAAATTTTACGCATTTGAGAAATGAAGAAATGAAGAGATAAATTTTAAGTTTTCGAAATTGGGTGACTTTGCACAGAATATCCCGAGGCCTGAGCGCATGTCTGAAGGATCTTCGTTTGAAGAGGACGATCTCATCGAGTGGGTCCAGGTCAGTCAGTCTTTTCTGTCTATCTATCTGTCTGTCTTTCTGTATTTGCATGTATATATGTGTCTAACTATTTATTTTTCTTAAAAGAATAGTGCAGGGTTGAGGAAATGTGTTTGAAAATGGTCTGTCTTAATGATGACTGAATGTTAAACAATTGGATTCGAAATCACACGTCGGATTTGATCTTGAATTAATCCTGTGTAGAAATATATTTAGAACCTGCTTTTGCCATTGAAAAGAAAATGGAGAGACGAGATCACATGACATCTGAATCATCCACATCTCACCCCCTCCCCCATCATTCTCCTTGTCATTCTCCCTGTCATTCATTTTTCAAGTTAATATTCTATCCGTTATTCCTTTTTTGAAAAAAAATATAAACGCTGAGAGAATGAAATTTTCGAAGTTTCGATAAGCTGTTGAAAATTGTCTTTATGTAAATGTATGAATCAGTTGATGTGGACTGAAATACTACCAGTGGGCACGGACAAACATTCAGTAGTTTTGGAAGTCAGGGTAGGTGAACATTCGTTATGTTTAAAAGACATAAATATATTATTTTTTAAGAACCGTTGGTGGCATAAATCTTTACACATTTGTGTAATGGAGAACTGAAGTGTTCAGTTTTTCTACTTTCTAATTTTGTTCCATAGAATCCCCTTGGGCACAAGGCGTCTTCCGAAGTACCATCACCGGAAATAGACCGATATTTCGACTGGAACAAGGTTTATCTATCTATCTATCTATCTATCTATCTATCTATCTATCTATCTATCTATCTATCTATCTATCTATCTATCTATCTATCTATCTATCTATCTATCTATCTATCTATCTATCTATCTATCTATCTATCTATCTATCTATCTATCTATCTATCTATCTATCTATCTATCTATCTATCTATCTATCTATCTATCTATCTATCTATCTATCTATCTATCTATCTATCTATCTATCTATCTATCTATCTATCTATCTATCTATCTATCTATCTATCTATCTATCTATCTATCTATCTATCTATCTATCTATCTATCTATCTATCTATCTATCTATCTATCTATCTATCTATCTATCTATCTATCTATCTATCTATCTATCTATCTATCTATCTATCTATCTATCTATCTATCTATCTATCTATCTATCTATCTATCTATCTATCTATCTATCTATCTATCTATCTATCTATCTATCTATCTATCTATCTATCTATCTATCTATATTAAGGTTAAGTGAATCTCAAACTGAGGGAGAATACTTCGGATGCTGACAGAAAAAGATGAGTGTATGGGAGTACATACATTTAAGGAGCATGGACCTGAAATTTTACGCATTTGTGAAATGAAGAAATGAAGAGATAAATTTTAAGTTTTCGAAATTTGGTGACTTTGCACAGAATATCCCGAGGCCTGAGCGCCCGTCCGAAGGATCTTTGTTTGAAGTGGACGATCATATCGAGTGGGTCCAGGTCAGTCAGCTTTTTCTGTCTATCTATCTGTCTATCTGTCTGTATTTGTATGTATATATGTGTCTAACTATTTATTTTTCTTAAAAGAATAGTGCAGGGTTGAGGAAATGTGTTTAAAAACGGTTTGTCTTCATGATGACTGAATGTTACACAATTGGAATTGGAAATCACAGGTCAGATTTGATTTTGAGTTAATCCTGTGTAGGAACATATTTAGAACCTGCTTTTACCTTTGAAAAGAAAATGGAGAGACGAGATCACATGACATCTGAATCATCCACGCCTCACCCCCTCTCTCACCATTCTCCTTGTCATTCTCCCTGTCATTCATTTTTCAAGTTTTTTTTTTTTTTTTTGGGCTCAGATTGAAATGCGATTTGGTCTGTAACCATTGTGTGCATGACTCCGTGAATTTTCTATTGAATACAAATATATAGAGATAGATGAATGAATAAATAAAGTGGATAAGAATATATAAATAGGTAAATGAGTATGAAAGTTAATCAATAAATAGATAATGAAATAGATAACTAAATTAATTAACATAAGTAAATGGATACATCATTAAATAGTTAAACATATAAATAAAGGATAAATAACTAAGCCCTTCTATCTCCTGACCAGCTTTCTATCACGTCAATCCTGAGTATCGGACTTACAAGAAGTCTTTTGTATCTCAGACTGTCAACTGAACTCTGTGTTATCGGCTGTTCTTGAACCCTAACTTGGGTCAATTCTTTAGCAGCTGACGGTTTATTAGTTCGTTGTGGGCAGATGGTCCATTTCCTTAATTAATCATGTTCCCAGTGAGCCTATAACATATAAAGATCTATATAATGTATCGTGGAAAAATCGAGATATAAATTAATAAAACGTAGACATTTCCTGTACTGTAATACAGACAATGTATAAATGACAAAGGAATAACATTTATACGTATTGGAATATTCACCTTTATGCGATTCAAATATAAAGATGAGAATAATCATTAAAAAAAGATTAAAAGAAAAAGATGATTTTAAATGACACGTTCGCTAATTTAAATATAGTAAAAATATCAACCTTGAGTAAAGTTGGTAAGATATGAAATTACTTTCATTCATGCACCTTAGGATACCAATTTTTCGCATCCGATTTTTCGTCTTTCGCCATTGCCCTTTTTTTTTTATGCTGCTTTTTTTTAAAAAATTTTCTTTCACTCACATTGTTCTAATTTCATTCACTCTCTCTTACTCACGCCTTAAAATGCACCATTGTTTGGTTGTTTATTTTATCGTCTCCTTATGCTTTGTTGAGCATCTGCTGTCGTTTAAAATGCGTGCAGGATATGCTCTCATGTCCTTTTAAATAATTTTCCTCAAATGACATTGAAAGTATAACATAGCTATAAGATCTTGGCTTTTTCCGTATTTAAATTTGCTTATACACATTTTTGAAATTAAAATAAAATGATTCATCTTGTCTAGCATTGTTTGGTCTATGTCTTGCTCCTTCTTTATTATGCCTAGCAAAATGTCTGTTATTTTCAGTTCTATCTTTCTTCCTATCCATGCATTAATTATACATACAACTTCATTCCAGATGGGTTTGACCGCGTGGCAGGCCACAAAAAAGTGTTCAATGTAATCCTTCTCCTTACAGTTGCAGTGTGAGCACAGCTCACTGTCTCTAATATTCATTTTATGGAGGAGTATGGACTTTGGATAAATATTGTGTAATATTTTCCATTGTAGAACTTTTAATCGGCTTTCTGAGCATATATTTTTCGCCATTGTCCAGTACTGTTCGTTGATTTCTATTTTGAGTTTCTTTTTCCAAAATGCCAGAATATGTGGGGGCGTGTATTCTTCTTCTACAATAAGTTTTCGTATGTGCTGTGATCTTATTTTTGTGTTATTTATATCCAAATTTTTAAAGACCATAGTATTATGTAAGAGTGTTTTTTCCAGTAATTTATCTGCAAATTGCAGAAATGCCTGCTTTATAGCATTGTATTCAAAAATTAATGACGCGCTCTTCCCAAGTTTTTCTTGTATTTGTTCCCATGTGGGGAAAGTTCCATTGACTAGCAGGTCATCTACATGACTGATACCTGCTGATGCCCAGCTGCTGAAAAACAAAACTTTAGATTTGTACATCAAGTCTCGGTTATGCCATAAATATGTACTTACTTGCTCTCGGACTACATTTTTAGTATTCTTATGTCGTAACCAAGTTGTAATTACTTTTTTCCAAAAATTAGATGGTATGTTGTCCTGTGTTGCCACGTCCTTCTCGGATTTAACATTTGCCTTAAAAATATTAATACCATCGAGCTTTTTCAGGAAAAAGGTTGGAAGATCTTTCCAGGCTGCACCTCCGTCTTGGCCCAGCCGTATTGCCCATTCAATATAGAAACTGTCTTGCATGTTTTTCAAGTTTATCATTTTTAAACCTCCTTTGTCTTCCGATGTGCACATTGTGTTTCGTTTTATCTTTTCGAACGCCCTCTTATTTGTAAACTTCCTCCGCCAAATATAGCTAAAGATTTTGCGATTTAGTTGGCAGAGGATAGTGTCGGGCATTCCGATTCCTTGCATAGTATAAACACATTGGGATATGAGAAAGGTTTTGGCTATGAGAATTTTGCCCTGGATGGATAAGTCTCTTTTTGCCCATAAGTGTATCTGTCTATCAATCTTATCAATTATACTTTTCCAATTTTCTTCTATGTTTCCGGCTGAAGCACCGGTCTGGAATTTAATTCCCAATATTTAACTTGTTTAGTTTTCTGAATTCCTTGGGTATTGAACTTTAAGCAACTAGTTCTACTTAATGGCATAATGCTTGATTTGTGCAGATTCAAAACTAATCCTGAAAAGCATGAGAATGTTTTGATTTTTGCTAAGACTTCCCTAAAATCTATTTCATCTTTCAATAAAAGCGTCGTATCATCCGCGTACTGTAAAATTTTTATTGCCCCATGACTGCCAGGAATTGGGAGTCCTTTTATTTTTTTTTGTCTGTTTAATGTTAAGTGCCAACAACTCTGCTACCAGGAGATAGGTCAGAGGCGACACCGGGCAGCCTTGCCTGATACCTTGTTCTAAGCTAAAGAAGTCAGTCAGCCAGCCTCCATTATTGACGCAGCATTTCGCATCGTGCATTATCACTTTAATCCATGATATGAAAGTCTCTTTGAAACCAAAGGTCTTTAATGCATAAAAAAGATACTCGTGTGAGATTCTATCGAAGCATTTGCTGTAATCAAGCGCTAGCAAGTAACCTGTCTCTTTATTTTGTTCTGCATATTCTATAATGTCATCACACTGTCGGAGTAAATATGCTGCGCTACGACCTTTCATAAACCCAAATTGGGATTCTGAAATCAGTGACGGGAGCACTTGCTTCAGTCTCTCTGCTAATATTTTAGCTAGAATTTTATAGTCTACGTTTGTGACTGATATTGGTCTCCAGTTTTCTAAAGCAGTTTTTGGTAGATCTTTACCTTTATGCAATTATGTCATAACACTTATTTTTTGTGAGGGGGCCAAAGTTCCTTGTTTTAGACTATATTTGTAGCAGGATATTAAGTCAAATTTTATTTCATTCCAGAAGATTTTGTAAAATTCTGTTGTTAAGCCATCAATTCCCGGAGCCGAATTATTTTTAAGTTTCTTTAGGCATGTGCCAATTTCGTCTATGGTGATTTCTTGTTCCCAGATACTACTTTCTTTTTCGTTTAATCTTGGTATTAACATATCGGCATGGAATGCATTTACTTGTTGTGCACAGGCTGCATCTCTTTTCTTATAGAGTTCAGAGAAATACTTCTGAATTTCGCTTTGAATCCCCTGTTGAGTGCTGACAATTCCATTATCGGTTTGCAGGTTTGTTATTACATTTTGCCTCTTTCGAGCTTTCTCTAGGCCTAGGAAATATGCCGTTCCCCTCTCACCTTGCTCAATCCATTTGACGTTCGCTCTGATTGCTGCGCCTTTTTGTTCTGCCAAACTAAAAATTTCTAACTCTGCTTTCGCTTTCCCAATCTCTTGAAGTATTCCTGTTGGATTACCTACCAAGGCTAACTTTTTCTCCAGATCATTAAGTATTTGTTCTAAACGTCTTTTGCGATCGTTGTTTTCTGTGGCCTTCCTTTTACTACTTAGTATAGCTTTTTCTTTTCTTTTAACTTTCATTGTTTCCCACTTGTCATGAAGATTTACTGCCTGAAGCTTCTCCGAGGTCTCTACAATGTAAGTTTTCATTTGCTGTATGAAATCCACATCCCTTAACATGTTGTTATTGAACTTATAATAGGATGGACCCCTCTTGAATTTTGGCATTTCCCAGTAAGAGACCACCATTATGTGGTCTGTCATTGGTACCGATAATATCTTGGAGTTTGTCACTTTCGAAATTAATTCGTTATCAACAAAAATATAATCTAGTCTGCGTGCTGCAAATGGCATGTTCCGTTTCCATGTACATTCTTTAGCCATGGGATTAAATATTCTCCAAGTATCTATGGGGTCATTAGATGAAACAAACTGGTTAAAAGCTGCCACTGTTTGCTTACTGTGCGGATCCCCTGCGATAATATCTTCAGAGTTGTTAATCACTATATTAAAATCGCCAGCCAAAACAATATAAATATTCGGCTTAATAAATTGATCTATCACATCATCTAGATGTCTTAGACATTTTATCTTGGACAATTCGCTATCAACAGGTGCATACACATTTATAATAAGATAAGCTTTATTTTCTTTCCTGACTAGAACACCCAAAATTCGTTCGTCCCCAAATAATGTTTCCCCCCTCCTCTATGTTTTTCCCTAGCAATGTAATTCAACCTTTACTATATTTAGTGCCTGGTGAAATAAAAAGGGAACTTGCCCATTGTTTTCTCCATTCGCTCTCTTCATCTAGTGTTACATACGTTTCTTGTAGACATATAATATCAAGTTTTTTACTTTTCATATACTTATAAATTGTTTTTCTTTTATTAATATTTCTTAATCCTCTTACATTGCACGTTGCCAATGCAAGGGAATGAAGCATAAATTAAAGGGAGATAATCTAATCTCAAAATCCGAGGTCGGTCTTGGGTCGTCTCCAAAGGGCGTCCTTTTACTTTCCCTTGTCTATTGCTACGACTTAAATGAGGAGCGTTTGTTGGGTGAGGGCGTGGACGGGAGATCTTCACCTCCCCTTTTGCGGGAGAATGCTCTTGGCCCCTTTTCGCCCACGTGCAAGTAATATACGACGTTACCTGTAGAGGCG
>OZ007578.1:32496522-32639022 GCA_963931925.1 Onchidella celtica
TCAAGGAGCATGGACCTGAAATTTTATCCGTTTGTGAAATGAAGAAATGAAGATATAAATTTTAAGTTTTCGAAATTGGGTGACTTTGCACAGAATATCCCGAGGCCTGAGCGCCCGTCTGAAGGATCTTCGTTTGAAGAGGACGATCATATCGAGTGGGTCCAGGTCAGTCAGTCTTTTCTGTCTATCTATCTGTCTATCTTTCTGTATTTGTATATATATATGTGTCTAACTATTTATGTTTCTTAAAAGAATAGTGCAGGGTTGAGGAAATGTGTTTGAAAATGGTTTGTCTTCATGATGACTGAATGTTACACAATTGGAATCGAAATCACGGGTCAGATTTGATCTTGAGTTAATCCTGTGTAGGAACATATTTAGAACCTGCTTTTACCTATGAAAAGAAAATGGAGAGATGAGATCACATGACATCTGAATCATCCACCCCTCACCCCCTCCCTCACCATTCTCATTGTAAATCTCCATGTCATTCATTTTTCAAGTTAATATTCTATCCGTTAGTCCTGTTTGGAAAGGAAATATTAACGCTGAGAGGCCGAAATTTTCGAAGTTTCGATAAGCTGTTGAAAATTGTCTTTATGTAAATGTATGAATCAATTGATATGGACTGAAATACTGTCATTGGGCACGGACTACTATTCAGTGGTTTTGGAAGACAGCGTAGGTGAACATTCATTATGTTTAAAAGACATAAATATATTCTTTTTTAATAACCGTTGGTGGCATAAATCTGTACACATTTGTATAATGGAGAACTGAAGTGTTCAGTTTTTCTACTTTTTAATTTTGTTGTATAGAGTCCCCAAGTACAACCCAAAGTACCATCGTCGGAAACAGACCGATATTTCGACTGGAACAAGGTTTATCTATCTATCTATCTATCTATCTATCTATCTATCTATCTATCTATCTATCTATCTATCTATCTATCTATCTATCTATCTATCTATCTATCTATCTATCTATCTATCTATCTATCTATCTATCTATCTATCTATATGAAGATTAAGTGAATCTCAAACTGAGGGAGCATACTTCGAATGCTGAGAGAAAAAGATGAATGTATGGGAGTACATATATTTAAGGAGCATGGACCTGAAATTTTATGCATTTGTGAAATGAAGAAATGAAGAGATAAATTTTAAGTTTTCGAAGTTGGGTGTCTTTGCACAGAATAATCCGAGGCCTGAGCGCCCGTCTGAAGGATCTTCGTTTGAAGATGATGATCATATCGAGTGGGTCCAGGTCAGTCAGTCTTTTCTGTCTATCTATCTGTCTATCTTTCTGTATTTGTATATATATATGTGTCTAACTATTTATGTTTCTTAAAAGAATAGTGCAGGGTTGAGGAAATGTGTTTGAAAATGGTTTGTCTTCATGATGACTGAATGTTACACAATTGGAATCGAAATCACACGTCAGATTTGATCTTGAGTTAATCCTGTGTAGGAACATATTTAGAACCTGCTTTTACCTATGAAAAGAAAATGGAGAGATGAGATCACATGACATCTGAATCATCCACCCCTCACCCCCTCCCTCACCATTCTCATTGTAAATCTCCATGTCATTCATTTTTCAAGTTAATATTCTATCCGTTATTCCTGTTTGGAAAGGAAATATAAACGCTGAGAGGCCGAAATTTTCGAAGTTTCGATAAGCTGTTGAAAATTGTCTTTATGTAAATGTATGAATCAATTGATGTGGACTGAAATACTGTCATTGGGCACGGACTACTATTCAATGGTTTTGGAAGACAGCGTAGGTGAACATTCATTATGTTTAAAAGACATAAATATATTCTTTTTTAATAACCGTTGGTGGCATAAATATGTACACATTTGTATAATGGAGAACTGAAGTGTTCAGTTTTTCTACTTTTTAATTTTGTTGCATAGAGTCCCCAAGTACAACCCAAAGTACCATCGTCGGAAACAGACCGATATTTCGACTGGAACAAGGTTTATCTATCTATCTATCTATCTATCTATCTATCTATATATCTATCTATCTAGCTATCTATCTATCTATAATAAGGTTAAGTGAATCTCAAACTGAGGGAGCATACTTCGAATGCTGAGAAAAAGATGAATGTATGGGAATATATATATTTAAGGAGCATGGACCAAGGTGGTCTAGAGGCAATGTGCTCGCCTCTCATGCCAAGGGTCCCGGGTTCTAAACCCGGGCAGTGCAGGCATGTTGGAAAGTGGATTTTTCTCATATTTTCAAGTCCCTGGTCCTATTGGGGGGTAGGATCGAGTACCTAGTCTTCTCGGATAAGGACGAAAAAATTCGGAGGGCCCGTGTGCACGTTGCGCACGTTAAAGATACCTTGGCAGTTGGAAATCGTAAAGAGCAGGCCGAAAGGCCGCTGCCCGGGCAAAATTGAAATTAATAGATTAAAATTTATCCATATCATCTCCCCCCCCCCCCCCCGCCAGAACAAGAAATAATAAAACAAGTAAAGTGAGGTGTAAATGCCAAGGGCAGCGAACCTCCTAAAATAAAGACCTCAAATCAACCTGAAATTTTATGCATTTGTGAAATGAAGAAATGAAGAGATAAATTTTAAGTTTTCGAAATTGGTTGTCTTTGCACAGAATATCCCGAGGCCTGAGCGCCCGTCTGAAGGATCTTCGTTTGAAAATGATGATCATATCGAGTGGGTCCAGGTCAGTCAGTCTTTTCTGTCTATCTATCTGTCTATCTTTCTGTATTTGTATATATATATGTGTCTAACTATTTATGTTTCTTAAAAGAATAGTGCAGGGTTGAGGAAATGTGTTTGAAAATGGTTTGTATTCATGATGACTGAACGTTACACAATTGGAATCGAAATCACACGTCAGATTTGATCTTGAGTTAATCCTGTGTAGGAACATATTTAGAACCTGCTTTTACCTATGAAAAGAAAATGGAGAGATGAGATCACATGACATCTGAATCATCCACCCCTCACCCCCTCCCTCACCATTCTCATTGTCAATCTCCATGTCATTCATTTTTCAAGTTAATATTCTATCCGTTATTCCTGTTTGGAAAGGAAATATAAACCCTGAGAGGCCGAAATTTTCGAAGTTTCGATAAGCTGTTGAAAATTGTCTTTATGTAAATGTATGAATCAATTGATGTGGACTGAAATACTGTCATTGGGCACGGACTACTATTCAGTGGTTTTGGAAGACAGCGTAGGTGAACATTCATTATGTTTAAAAGACATAAATATATTCTTTTTTAATAACCGTTGGTGGCATAAATCTGTACACATTTGTATAATGGAGAACTGAAGTGTTCAGTTTTTCTACTTTTTAATTTTGTTCCATAGAATCCCCAAGTACCATCCGAAGTACCATCGTCGGAAACAGACCGATATTTCGACTGGAACAAGGTTTATCTATCTATCTATCTATCTATCTATCTATCTATCTATCTATCTATCTATCTATCTATCTATCTATCTATCTATCTATCTATCTATCTATCTATCTATCTATCTATCTATCTATCTATCTATCTATCTATCTATCTATCTATATTAAGGTTAAGTGAATCTCAAACTGAGGGAGCATACTTCGAATGCTGAGAGAAAAAGATGAATGTATGGGAGTAAATATATTTAAGGAGCATGGACCTGAAATTTTATGCATTTGTGAAATGAAGAAATGAAGAGATAAATTTTAAGTTTTCGAAATTGGGTGTCTTTGCACAGAATAATCCGAGGCCTGAGCGCCCGTCTGAAGGATCTTCGTTTGAAGATGATGATCATATCGAGTGGGTTCAGGTCAGTCAGTCTTTTCTGTCTATCTATCTGTCTATCTTTCTGTATTTGTATATATATATGTGTCTAACTATTTATGTTTCTTAAAAGAATAGTGCAGGGTTGAGGAAATGTGTTTGAAAATGGTTTGTCTTCATGATGACTGAATGTTACACAATTGGAATCGAAATCACACGTCAGATTTGATCTTGAGTTAATCCTGTGTAGGAACATATTTAGAACCTGCTTTTACCTATGAAAAGAAAATGGAGAGATGAGATCACATGACATCTGAATCATCCACCCCTCACCCCCTCCCTCACCATTCTCATTGTAAATCTCCATGTCATTCATTTTTCAAGTTAATATTCTATCCGTTATTCCTGTTTGGAAAGGAAATATAAACGCTGAGAGGCCGAAATTTTCGAAGTTTCGATAAGCTGTTTAAAATTGTCTTTATGTAAATGTATGAATCAATTGATGTGGACTGAAATACTGTCATTGGGCACGGACTACTATTCAATGGTTTTGGAAGACAGCGTAGGTGAACATTCATTATGTTTAAAAGACATAAATATATTCTTTTTTAATAACCGTTGGTGGCATAAATCTGTACACATTTGTATAATGGAGAACTGAAGTGTTCAGTTTTTCTACTTTTTAATTTTGTTGTATAGAGTCCCCAAGTACAACCCAAAGTACCATCGTCGGAAACAGACCGATATTTCGACTGGAACAAGGTTTATCTATCTATCTATCTATCTATATATCTATCTATCTATCTATCTATCTATCTATCTATCTATCTATCTATCTATCTATCTATCTATCTATCTATCTATCTATCTATCTATCTATCTATATATCTATCTATCTATCTATCTATCTATCTATAATAAGGTTAAGTGAATCTCAAACTGAGGGAGCATACTTCGAATGCTGAGAAAAAGATAAATGTATGGGAATATATATATTTAAGGAGCATGGACCAAGGTGGTCTAGAGGCAAGGTGCTCGCCTCTCATGCCAAGGGTCCCGGGTTCTAAACCCGGGCAGTGCAGGCATGTTGGAAAGTGGATTTTTCTCATATTTTCAAGTCCCTGGTCCTATTGGGGGGTAGGATCGATTAGTTCTTGGAAACTGGATTTTTCTCATATTTTCAAGTCCCTGGTCCTATTGGGGGGTAGGATCGAGTACCTAGTCTTCTCGGATAAGGACGAAAAAATTCGGAGGGCCCGTGTGCACGTTGCGCACGTTAAAGATACCTTGGCAGTTGGAAATCGTAAAGAGCAGGCCGAAAGGCCGCTGCCCGGGCAAAATTGAATATAATAGATTAAAATTTATCCATATCATCTCCCCCCCCCCCCCCCCCCCGCCAGAACAAGAAATAATAAAACAAGTAAAGTGAGGTGTAAATGCCAAGGGCAGCGAACCTACTAAAATAAAGACCTCAAATCAACCTGAAATTTTATGCATTTGTGAAATGAAGAAATGAAGAGATAAATTTTAAGTTTTCGAAATTGGTTGTCTTTGCACAGAATATCCGGAGGCCTGAGCGCCCGTCTGAAGGATCTTCGTTTGAAGATGATGATCATATCGAGTGGGTCCAGGTCAGTCAGTCTTTTCTGTCTATCTATCTGTCTATCTTTCTGTATTTGTATATATATATGTGTCTAACTATTTATGTTTCTTAAAAGAATAGTGCAGGGTTGAGGAAATGTGTTTGAAAATGGTTTGTCTTCATGATGACTGAACGTTACACAATTGGAACCGAAATCACACGTCAGATTTGATCTTGAGTTAATCCTGTGTAGGAACATATTTAGAACCTGCTTTTACCTATGAAAAGAAAATGGAGAGATGAGATCACATGACATCTGAATCATCCACCCCTCACCCCCTCCCTCACCATTCTCATTGTCAATCTCCATGTCATTCATTTTTCAAGTTAATATTCTATCCGTTATTCCTGTTTGGAAAGGAAATATAAACGCTGAGAGACTGAAATTTTCGAAGTTTCGATAAGCCGTTGAAAATTGTTTTTATGTAAATGTATGAATCAATTGATGTGGACTGAAATACTGTCATTGGGCACGGACTACTATTCAGTGGTTTTGGAAGACAGCGTAGGTGAACATTCATTATGTTTAAAAGACATAAATATATTCTTTTTTAATAAACGTTGGTGGCATAAATCTGTACACATTTGTATAATGGAGAACTGAAGTGTTCAGTTTTTCTACTTTCTAATTTTGTTCCATAGAATCCCCAAGTACCATCCGAAGTACCATCGTCGGAAACAGACCGATATTTCGACTGGAACAAGGTTTATGTATCTATCTATCTATCTATCTATATATCTATTTATCTATCTATCTATCTGTCTATAATAAGGTTAAGTGAATCTCAAACTGAGGGAGCATACTTCGAATGCTGAGAGAAAAAGATGAATGTATGGGAATACATATATTTAAGGAGCATGGACCTGAAATTTTATGCATTTGTGAAATGAAGAAATGAAGAGATAAATTTTAAGTTTTCGAAATTGGTTATCTTTGCACAGAATATCCCGAGGCCTGAGCGCCCGTCTGAAGGATCTTCGTTTGAAGATGATGATCATATCGAGTGGGTCCAGGTCAGTCAGTCTTTTCTGTCTATCTATCTGTCTATCTTTCTGTATTTGTATATATATATGACTGAATGTTACACAATTGGAATCGAAATCACAAGTCAGATTTGATCTTGAGTTAATCCTGTGTAGGAACATATTTAGAACCTGCTTTTACCTATGAAAAGAAAATGGAGAGATGAGATCACATGACATCTGAATCATCCACCCCTCACCCCCTCCCTCACCATTCTCATTGTAAATCTCCATGTCATTCATTTTTCAAGTTAATATTCTATCCGTTATTCCTGTTTGGAAAGGAAATATAAACCCTGAGAGGCCGAAATTTTCGAAGTTTCGATAAGCTGTTGAAAATTGTCTTTATGTAAATGTATGAATCAATTGATGTGGACTGAAATACTGTCATTGGGCACGGACTACTATTCAGTGGTTTTGGAAGACAGCGTAGGTGAACATTCATTATGTTTAAAAGACATAAATATATTCTTTTTTAATAACCGTTGGTGGCATAAATCTGTACACATTTGTATAATGGAGAAGTGAAGTGTTCAGTTTTTCTACTTTCTAATTTTGTTCCATAGAATCCCCAAGTACCATCCGAAGTACCATCGTCGGAAACAGACCGATATTTCGACTGGAACAAGGTTTATCTATCTATCTATCTATCTATCTATCTATCTATCTATCTATCTATCTATCTATCTATCTATCTATCTATCTATCTATCTATCTATCTATCTATCTATCTATCTATCTGTCTATAATAAGGTTAAGTGAATCTCAAACTGAGGGAGAATACTTCGAATGCTGTTAGAAAAAGATGAATGTATGGGAGTACATATATTCAAGGAGCATGGACCTGAAATTTTATCCCTGAAATGAAGAAATGAAGATATAAATTTTAAGTTTTCGAAATTGGGTGACTTTGCACAGAATATCCCGAGGCCTGAGCGCCCGTCTGAAGGATCTTCGTTTGAAGAGGACGATCATATCGAGTGGGTCCAGGTCAGTCAGTCTTTTCTGTCTATCTATCTGTCTATCTTTCTGTATTTGTATGTATATATGTGTCTAACTATTTATGTTTCTTAAAAGAATAGTGCAGGGTTGAGGAAATGTGTTTGAAAATGGTTTGTCTTCATGATGACTGAATGTTACACAATTGGAATCGAAATCACACGTCAGATTTGATCTTGAGTTAATCCTGTGTAGGAACATATTTAGAACCTGCTTTTACCTATGAAAAGAAAATGGAGAGATGAGATCACATGACATCTGAATCATCCACCCCTCACCCCCTCCCTCACCATTCTCATTGTAAATCTCCATGTCATTCATTTTTCAAGTTAATATTCTATCCGTTAGTCCTGTTTGGAAAGGAAATATTAACGCTGAGAGGCCGAAATTTTCGAAGTTTCGATAAGACGTTGAAAATTGTCTTTATGTAAATGTATGAATCAATTGATATGGACTGAAATACTGTCATTGGGCACGGACTACTATTCAGTGGTTTTGGAAGACAGCGTAGGTGAACATTCATTATGTTTAAAAGACATAAATATATTCTTTTTTAATAACCGTTGGTGGCATAAATCTGTACACATTTGTATAATGGAGAACTGAAGTGTTCAGTTTTTCTACTTTTTAATTTTGCTGTATAGAGTCCCCAAGTACAACCCAAAGTACCATCGTCGGAAACAGACCGATATTTCGACTGGAACAAGGTTTATCTATCTATCTATCTATCTATCTATCTATCTATCTATCTATCTATCTATCTATCTATCTATCTATCTATCTATCTATCTATCTATCTATCTATCTATCTATCTATCTATCTATATTAAGGTTAAGTGAATCTCAAACTGAGGGAGCATACTTCGAATGCTGAGAGAAAAAGATGAATGTATGGGAATACATATATTTAAGGAGCATGGACCTGAAATTTTATGCATTTGTGAAATGAAGAAATGAAGAGATAAATTTTAAGTTTTCGAAATTGGTTGTCTTTGCACAGAATATCCCGAGGCCTGAGCGCCCGTCTGAAGGATCTTCGTTTGAAGATGATGATCATATCGAGTGGGTCCAGGTCAGTCAGTCTTTTCTGTCTATCTATCTGTCTATCTTTCTGTATTTGTATATATATATGTGTCTAACTATTTATGTTTCTTAAAAGAATAGTGCAGGGTTGAGGAAATGTGTTTGAAAATGGTTTGTCTTCATGATGACTGAATGTTACACAATTGGAATCGAAATCACACGTCAGATTTGATCTTGAGTTAATCCTGTGTAGGAACATATTTAGAACCTGCTTTTACCTATGAAAAGAAAATGGAGAGATGAGATCACATGACATCTGAATCATCCACCCCTCACCCCCTCCCTCACCATTCTCATTGTAAATCTCCATGTCATTCATTTTTCAAGTTAATATTCTATCCGTTATTCCTGTTTGGAAAGGAAATATAAACGCTGAAAGACTGAAATTTTCGAAGTTTCGATAAGACGTTGAAAATTGTCTTTATGTAAATGTATGAATCAATTGATGTGGACTGAAATACTGTCATTGGGCACGGACTACTATTCAGTGGTTTTGGAAGACAGCGTAGGTGAACATTCATTATGTTTAAAAGACATAAATATATTCTTTTTTAATAACCGTTGGTGGCATAAATCTGTACACATTTGTATAATGGAGAACTGAAGTGTTCAGTTTTTCTACTTTTTAATTTTGTTGCATAGAGTCCCCAAGTACAACCCAAAGTACCATCGTCGGAAACAGACCGATATTTCGACTGGAACAAGATTTATCTATCTATCTATCTATCTATCTATCTATCTATCTATCTATCTATCTATCTATCTATCTATCTATCTATCTATCTATCTATCTATCTATCTATCTATCTATCTATCTATCTATCTATCTATGTATCTATCTATCTATAATAAGGTTAAGTGAATCTCAAACTGAGGGAGCATACTTCGAATGCTGAGAGAAAAAGATGAATGTATGGGAATATATATATTTAAGGAGCATGGACCTGAAATTTTATGCATTTGTGAAATGAAGAAATGAAGAGATAAATTTTAAGTTTTCGAAATTGGTTGTCTTTGCACAGAATATCCCGAGGCCTGAGCGCCCGTCTGAAGGATCTTCGTTTGAAGATGATGATCATATCGAGTGGGTCCAGGTCAGTCAGTCTTTTCCGTCTATCTATCTGTCTATCTTTCTGTATTTGTATATATATATGTGTCTAACTATTTATGTTTCTTAAAAGAATAGTGCAGGGTTGAGGAAATGTGTTTGAAAATGGTTTGTCTTCATGATGACTGAATGTTACACAATTGGAATCGAAATCACACGTCAGATTTGATCTTGAGTTAATCCTGTGTAGGAACATATTTAGAACCTGCTTTTACCTATGAAAAGAAAATGGAGAGATGAGATCACATGACATCTGAATCATCCACCCCTCACCCCCTCCCTCACCATTCTCATTGTAAATCTCCATGTCATTCATTTTTCAAGTTAATATTCTATCCGTTATTCCTGTTTGGAAAGGAAATATAAACCCTGAGAGGCCGAAATTTTCGAAGTTTCGATAAGCTGTTGAAAATTGTCTTTATGTAAATGTATGAATCAATTGATGTGGACTGAAATACTGTCATTGGGCACGGACTACTATTCAGTGGTTTTGGAAGACAGCGTAGGTGAACATTCATTATGTTTAAAAGACATAAATATATTCTTTTTTAATAACCGTTGGTGGCATAAATCTGTACACATTTGTATAATGGAGAACTGAAGTGTTCAGTTTTTCTACTTTCTAATTTTGTTCCATAGAATCCCCAAGTACCATCCGAAGTACCATCGTCGGAAACAGACCGATATTTCGACTGGAACAAGGTTTATCTATCTATCTATCTATCTATCTATCTATCTATCTATCTATCTATCTATCTATCTATCTATCTATCTATCTATCTATCTATCTATCTATCTATCTATCTGTCTATAATAAGGTTAAGTGAATCTCAAACTGAGGGAGAATACTTCGAATGCTGTTAGAAAAAAATGAATGTATGGGAGTACATATATTCAAGGAGCATGGACCTGAAATTTTATCCCTGAAATGAAGAAATGAAGATATAAATTTTAAGTTTTCGAAATTGGGTGACTTTGCACAGAATATCCCGAGGCCTGAGCGCCCGTCTGAAGGATCTTCGTTTGAAGAGGACGATCATATCGAGTGGGTCCAGGTCAGTCAGTCTTTTCTGTCTATCTGTCTATCTTTCTGTATTTGTATGTATATATGTGTCTAACTATTTATGTTTCTTAAAAGAATAGTGCAGGGTTGAGGAAATGTGTTTGAAAATGGTTTGTCTTCATGATGACTGAATGTTACACAATTGGAATCGAAATCACACGTCAGATTTGATCTTGAGTTAATCCTGTGTAGGAACATATTTAGAACCTGCTTTTACCTATGAAAAGAAAATGGAGAGATGAGATCACATGACATCTGAATCATCCACCCCTCACCCCCTCCCTCACCATTCTCATTGTAAATCTCCATGTCATTCATTTTTCAAGTTAATATTCTATCCGTTATTCCTGTTTGGAAAGGAAATTTTAACGCTGAGAGGCCGAAATTTTCGAAGTTTCGATAAGCTGTTGAAAATTGTCTTTATGTAAATGTATGAATCAATTGATATGGACTGAAATACTGTTATTGGGCACGGACTACTATTCAGTGGTTTTGGAAGACAGCGTAGGTGAACATTCATTATGTTTAAAAGACATAAATATATTCTTTTTTAATAACCGTTGGTGGCATAAATCTGTACACATTTGTATAATGGAGAACTGAAGTGTTCAGTTTTTCTACTTTTTAATTTTGTTGCATAGAGTCCCCAAGTACAACCCAAAGTACCATCGTCGGAAACAGACCGATATTTCGACTGGAACAAGATTTATCTATCTATCTATCTATCTATCTATCTATCTATCTATCTATCTATCTATCTATCTATCTATCTATCTATCTATCTATATATCTATCTATCTATCTATCTATCTATCTATCTATCTATCTATCTATCTATCTATCTATCTATCTATCTATCTATCTATCTATCTATCTATATATCTATCTATCTATCTATCTATCTATCTATAATAAGGTTAAGTGAATCTCAAACTGAGGGAGCATACTTCGAATGCTGAGAGAAAAAGATGAATGTATGGGAATATATATATTTAAGGAGCATGGACCTGAAATTTTATGCATTTGTGAAATGAAGAAATGAAGAGATAAATTTTAAGTTTTCGAAATTGGTTGTCTTTGCACAGAATATCCCGAGGCCTGAGCGCCCGTCTGAAGGATCTTCGTTTGAAGATGATGATCATATCGAGTGGGTCCAGGTCAGTCAGTCTTTTCTGTCTATCTATCTGTCTATCTTTCTGTATTTGTATATATATATGTGTCTAACTATTTATGTTTCTTAAAAGAATAGTGCAGGGTTGAGGAAATGTGTTTGAAAATGGTTTGTCTTCATGATGACTGAATGTTACACAATTGGAATCGAAATCACACGTCAGATTTGATCTTGAGTTAATCCTGTGTAGGAACATATTTAGAACCTGCTTTTACCTATGAAAAGAAAATGGAGAGATGAGATCACATGACATCTGAATCATCCACCCCTCACCCCCTCCCTCACCATTCTCATTGTAAATCTCCATGTCATTCATTTTTCAAGTTAATATTCTATCCGTTATTCCTGTTTGGAAAGGAAATATAAACGCTGAGAGGCCGAAATTTTCGAAGTTTCGATAAGCTGTTGAAAATTGTCTTTATGTAAATGTATGAATCAATTGATGTGGACTGAAATACTGTCATTGGGCACGGAATACTATTCAATGGTTTTGGAAGACAGCGTAGGTGAACATTCATTATGTTTAAAAGACATAAATATATTCTTTTTTAATAACCGTTGGTGGCATAAATCTGTACACATTTGTATAATGGAGAACTGAAGTGTTCAGTTTTTCTACTTTTTAATTTTGTTGCATAGAGTCCCCAATTACAACCCAAAGTACCATCGTCGGAAACAGACCGATATTTCGACTGGAACAAGGTTTATCTATCTATCTATCTATCTATCTATCTATCTATCTATCTATCTATCTATCTATCTATCTATTTATCTATCTATCTATCTATCTATCTATCTATCTATCTATCTATCTATATATAATAAGGTTAAGTGAATCTCAAACTGAGGGAGCATACTTCGAATGCTGAGAAAAAGATGAATGTATGGGAATATATATATTTAAGGAGCATGGACCAAGGTGGTCTAGAGGCAAGGTGCTCGCCTCTCATGCCAAGGGTCCCGGGTTCTAAACCCGGGCAGTGCAGGCATGTTGGAAAGTGGATTTTTCTCATATTTTCAAGTCCCTGGTCCTATTGGGGGGTAGGATCGATTAGTTCTTGGAAACTGGATTTTTCTCATATTTTCAAGTCCCTGGTCCTATTGGGGGGTAGGATCGAGTACCTAGTCTTCTCGGATAAGGACGAAAAAATTCGGAGGGCCCGTGTGCACGTTGCGCACGTTAAAGATACCTTGGCAGTTGGAAATCGTAAAGAGCAGGCCGAAAGGCCGCTGCCCGGGCAAAATTGAAATTAATAGATTAAAATTTATCCATATCATCTCCCCCCCCCCCCCCCCCCCGCCAGAACAAGAAATAATAAAACAAGTAAAGTGAGGTGTAAATGCCAAGGGCAGCGAACCTACTAAAATAAAGACCTCAAATCAACCTGAAATTTTAGGCATTTGTGAAATGAAGAAATGAAGAGATAAAATTTAAGTTTTCGAAATTGGTTGTCTTTGCACAGAATATCCCGAGGCCTGAGCGCCCGTCTGAAGGATCTTCGTTTGAAGATGATGATCATATCGAGTGGGTCCAGGTCAGTCAGTCTTTTCTGTCTATCTATCTGTCTATCTTTCTGTATTTGTATATATATATGTGTCTAACTATTTATGTTTCTTAAAAGAATAGTGCAGGGTTGAGGAAATGTGTTTGAAAATGGTTTGTCTTCATGATGACTGAACGTTACACAATTGGAATCGAAATCACACGTCAGATTTGATCTTGAGTTAATCCTGTGTAGGAACATATTTAGAACCTGCTTTTACCTATGAAAAGAAAATGGAGAGATGAGATCACATGACATCTGAATCATCCACCCCTCACCCCCTCCCTCACCATTCTCATTGTCAATCTCCATGTCATTCATTTTTCAAGTTAATATTCTATCCGTTATTCCTGTTTGGAAAGGAAATATAAACGCTGAGAGACTGAAATTTTCGAAGTTTCGATAAGCCGTTGAAAATTGTCTTTATGTAAATGTATGAATCAATTGATGTGGACTGAAATACTGTCATTGGGCACTGACTACTATTCAGTTTTTTTGGAAGACAGCGTAGGTGAACATTCATTATGTTTAAAAGACATAAATATATTCTTTTTTAATAACCGTTGGTGGCATAAATCTGTACACATTTGTATAATGGAGAACTGAAGTGTTCAGTTTTTCTACTTTCTAATTTTGTTCCATAGAATCCCCAAGTACCATCCGAAGTACCATCGTCGGAAACAGACCGATATTTCGACTGGAACAAGGTTTATCTATCTATCTATCTATCTATCTATCTATCTATCTATCTATCTATCTATCTATCTATCTATCTATCTATCTATCTATCTATCTATCTATCTATCTATCTATCTATCTATCTATCTATCTATCTATCTATCTGTCTGTCTATAATAAGGTTAAGTGAATCTCAAACTGAGGGAGAATACTTCGAATGCTGTTAGAAAAAGATGAATGTATGGGAGTACATATATTCAAGGAGCATGGACCTGAAATTTTATCCCTGAAATGAAGAAATGAAGATATAAATTTTAAGTTTTCGAAATTGGGTGACTTTGCACAGAATATCCCGAGGCCTGAGCGCCCGTCTGAAGGATCTTCGTTTGAAGAGGACGATCATATCGAGTGGGTCCAGGTCAGTCAGTCTTTTCTGTCTATCTATCTGTCTATCTTTCTGTATTTGTATGTATATATGTGTCTAACTATTTATGTTTCTTAAAAGAATAGTGCAGGGTTGAGGAAATGTGTTTGAAAATGGTTTGACTTCATGATGACTGAATGTTACACAATTGGAATCGAAATCACACGTCAGATTTGATCTTGAGTTAATCCTGTGTAGGAACATATTTAGAACCTGCTTTTACCTATGAAAAGAAAATGGAGAGATGAGATCACATGACATCTGAATCATCCACCCCTCACCCCCTCCCTCACCATTCTCATTGTAAATCTCCATGTCATTCATTTTTCAAGTTAATATTCTATCCGTTATTCCTGTTTGGAAAGGAAATATTAACGCTGAGAGGCCGAAATTTTCGAAGTTTCGATAAGCTGTTGAAAATTGTCTTTATGTAAATGTATGAATCAATTGATATGGACTGAAATACTGTTATTGGGCACGGAATACTATTCAGTGGTTTTGGAAGACAGCGTAGGTGAACATTCATTATGTTTAAAAGACATAAATATATTCTTTTTTAATAACCGTTGGTGGCATAAATCTGTACACATTTGTATAATGGAGAACTGAAGTGTTCAGTTTTTCTACTTTTTAATTTTGCTGTATAGAGTCCCCAAGTACAACCCAAAGTACCATCGTCGGAAACAGACCGATATTTCGACTGGAACAAGGTTTATCTATCTATCTATCTATCTATCTATCTATCTATCTATCTATCTATCTATCTATCTATCTATCTATCTATCTATCTATCTATCTATCTATATTAAGGTTAAGTGAATCTCAAACTGAGGGAGCATACTTCGAATGCTGAGAGAAAAAGATGAATGTATGGGAATAGATATATTTAAGGAGCATGGACCTGAAATTTTATGCATTTGTGAATTGAAGAAATGAAGAGATAAATTTTAACTTTTCGAAATTGGTTGTCTTTGCACAGAATATCCCGAGGCCTGAGCGCCCGTCTGAAGGATCTTCGTTTGAAGATGATGATCATATCGAGTGGGTCCAGGTCAGTCAGTCTTTTCTGTCTATCTATCTGTCTATCTTTCTGTATTTGTATATATATATGTGTCTAACTATTTATGTTTCTTAAAAGAATAGTGCAGGGTTGAGGAAATGTGTTTGAAAATGGTTTGTCTTCATGATGACTGAATGTTACACAATTGGAATCGAAATCACACGTCAGATTTGATCTTGAGTTAATCCTGTGTAGGAACATATTTAGAACCTGCTTTTACCTATGAAAAGAAAATGGAGAGATGAGATCACATGACATCTGAATCATCCACCCCTCACCCCCTCCCTCACCATTCTCATTGTAAATCTCCATGTCATTCATTTTTCAAGTTAATATTCTATCCGTTATTCCTGTTTGGAAAGGAAATATAAACGCTGAAAGACTGAAATTTTCGAAGTTTCGATAAGACGTTGAAAATTGTCTTTATGTAAATGTATGAATCAATTGATGTGGACTGAAATACTGTCATTGGGCACGGACTACTATTCAGTGGTTTTGGAAGACAGCGTAGGTGAACATTCATTATGTTTAAAAGACATAAATATATTCTTTTTTAATAACCGTTGGTGGCATAAATCTGTACACATTTGTATAATGGAGAACTGAAGTGTTCAGTTTTTCTACTTTTTAATTTTGTTGCATAGAGTCCCCAAGTACAACCCAAAGTACCATCGTCGGAAACAGACCGATATTTCGACTGGAACAAGATTTATCTATCTATCTATCTATCTATCTATCTATCTATCTATCTATCTATCTATCTATCTATCTATCTATCTATCTATCTATCTATCTATCTATCTATCTATCTATCTATCTATCTATCTATCTATCTATCTATCTATCTATCTATCTATATATCTATCTATCTATCTATCTATCTATCTATCTATCTATCTATAATAAGGTTAAGTGAATCTCAAACTGAGGGAGCATACTTCGAATGCTGAGAGAAAAAGATGAATGTATGGGAATATATATATTTAAGGAGCATGGACCTGAAATTTTATGCATTTGTGAAATGAAGAAATGAAGAGATAAATTTTAAGTTTTCGAAATTGGTTGTCTTTGCACAGAATATCCCGAGGCCTGAGCGCCCGTCTGAAGGATCTTCGTTTGAAGATGATGATCATATCGAGTGGGTCCAGGTCAGTCAGTCTTTTCTGTCTATCTATCTGTCTATCTTTCTGTATTTGTATATATATATGTGACTAACTATTTATGTTTCTTAAAAGAATAGTGCAGGGTTGAGGAAATGTGTTTGAAAATGGTTTGTCTTCATGATGACTGAATGTTACACAATTGGAATCGAAATCACACGTCAGATTTGATCTTGAGTTAATCCTGTGTAGGAACATATTTAGAACCTGCTTTTACCTATGAAAAGAAAATGGAGAGATGAGATCACATGACATGTGAATCATCCACCCCTCACCCCCTCCCTCACCATTCTCATTGTCATTCTCCATGTCATTCATTTTTCAAGTTAATATTCTATCCGTTATTCCTGTTTGGAAAGGAAATATAAACGCTGAAAGACTGAAATTTTCGAAGTTTCGATAAGACGTTGAAAATTGTCTTTATGTAAATGTATGAATCAATTGATGTGGACTGAAATACTGTCATTGGGCACGGACTACTATTCAATGGTTTTGGAAGACAGCGTAGGTGAACATTCATTATGTTTAAAAGACATAAATATATTCTTTTTTAATAACCGTTGGTGGCATAAATCTGTACACATTTGTATAATGGAGAACTGAAGTGTTCAGTTTTTCTACTTTTTAATTTTGTTGCATAGAGTCCCCAAGTACAACCCAAAGTACCATCGTCGGAAACAGACCGATATTTCGACTGGAACAAGATTTATCTATCTATCTATCTATCTATCTATCTATCTATCTATCTATCTATCTATCTATCTATCTATCTATCTATTTATCTATCTATCTATCTATCTATCTATCTATCTATCTATCTATAATAAGGTTAAGTGAATCTCAAACTGAGGGAGCATACTTCGAATGCTGAGAGAAAAAGATGAATGTATGGGAATATATATATTTAAGGAGCATGGACCTGAAATTTTATGCATTTGTGAAATGAAGAAATGAAGAGATAAATTTTAAGTTTTCGAAATTGGTTATCTTTGCACAGAATATCCCGAGGCCTGAGCGCCCGTCTGAAGGATCTTCGTTTGAAGATGATGATCATATCGAGTGGGTCCAGGTCAGTCAGTCTTTTCTGTCTATCTATCTGTCTATCTTTCTGTATTTGTATGTATATATGTGTCTAACTATTTATGTTTCTTAAAAGAATAGTGCAGGGTTGAGGAAATGTGTTTGAAAATGGTTTGACTTCATGATGACTGAATGTTACACAATTGGAATCGAAATCACACGTCAGATTTGATCTTGAGTTAATCCTGTGTAGGAACATATTTAGAACCTGCTTTTACCTATGAAAAGAAAATGGAGAGATGAGATCACATGACATCTGAATCATCCACCCCTCACCCCCTCCCTCACCATTCTCATTGTAAATCTCCATGTCATTCATTTTTCAAGTTAATATTCTATCCGTTATTCCTGTTTGGAAAGGAAATATAAACGCTGAGAGGCCGAAATTTTCGAAGTTTCGATAAGCTGTTGAAAATTGTCTTTATGTAAATGTATGAATCAATTGATGTGGACTGAAATACTGTCATTGGGCACGGACTACTATTCAATGGTTTTGGAAGACAGCGTAGGTGAACATTCATTATGTTTAAAAGACATAAATATATTCTTTTTTAATAACCGTTGGTGGCATAAATCTGTACACATTTGTATAATGGAGAACTGAAGTGTTCAGTTTTTCTACTTTTTAATTTTGTTGCATAGAGTCCCCAAGTACAACACAAAGTACCATCGTCGGAAACAGACCGATATTTCGACTGGAACAAGGTTTATCTATCTATCTATCTATCTATCTATCTATCTATCTATCTGTCTATCTATCTATCTATCTATCTATCTATCTGTCTATCTATTTATCTATCTATCTGTCTATCTATCTATCTATCTATAATAAGGTTAAGTGAATCTCAAACTGAGGGAGCATACTTCGAATGCTGAGAGAAAAAGATGAATGTATGGGAGTACATATATTCAAGGAGCATGGGCCTGAAATTTTATCCGTTTTTGAAATGAAGAAATGAAGATATAAATTTTAAGTTTTCGAAATTGGGTGACTTTGCACAGAATATCCCGAGGCCTGAGCGCCCGTCTGAAGGATCTTCGTTTGAAGAGGACGATCATATCGAGTGGGTCCAGGTCAGTCAGTCTTTTCTGTCTATCTATCTGTCTATCTTTCTGTATTTGTATATATATATGTGTCTAACTATTTATGTTTCTTAAAAGAATAGTGCAGGGTTGAGGAAATGTGTTTGAAAATGGTTTGTCTTCATGATGACTGAATGTTACACAATTGGAATCGAAATCACACGTCAGATTTGATCTTGAGTTAATCCTGTGTAGGAACATATTTAGAACCTGCTTTTACCTATGAAAAGAAAATGGAGAGATGAGATCACATGACATCTGAATCATCCACCCCTCACCCCCTCCCTCACCATTCTCATTGTAAATCTCCATGTCATTCATTTTTCAAGTTAATATTCTATCCGTTATTCCTGTTTGGAAAGGAAATATTAACGCTGAGAGGCCGAAATTTTCGAAGTTTCGATAAGCTGTTGAAAATTGTCTTTATGTAAATGTATGAATCAATTGATATGGACTGAAATACTGTTATTGGGCACGGAATACTATTCAGTGGTTTTGGAAGACAGCGTAGGTGAACATTCATTATGTTTAAAAGACATAAATATATTCTTTTTTAATAACCGTTGGTGGCATAAATCTGTACACATTTGTATAATGGAGAACTGAAGTGTTCAGTTTTTCTACTTTTTAATTTTGCTGTATAGAGTCCCCAAGTACAACCCAAAGTACCATCGTCGGAAACAGACCGATATTTCGACTGGAACAAGGTTTATCTATCTATCTATCTATCTATCTATCTATCTATCTATCTATCTATCTATCTATCTATCTATCTATCTATCTATCTATCTATCTATCTATCTATCTATCTATCTATCTATCTATATTAAGGTTAAGTGAATCTCAAACTGAGGGAGCATACTTCGAATGCTGAGAGAAAAAGATGAATGTATGGGAATACATATATTTAAGGAGCATGGACCTGAAATTTTATGCATTTGTGAAATGAAGAAATGAAGAGATAAATTTTAAGTTTTCGAAATTGGTTGTCTTTGCACAGAATATCCCGAGGCCTGAGCGCCCGTCTGAAGGATCTTCGTTTGAAGATGATGATCATATCGAGTGGGTCCAGGTCAGTCAGTCTTTTCTGTCTATCTATCTGTCTATCTTTCTGTATTTGTATATATATATGTGTCTAACTATTTATGTTTCTTAAAAGAATAGTGCAGGGTTGAGGAAATGTGTTTGAAAATGGTTTGTCTTCATGATGACTGAATGTTACACAATTGGAATCGAAATCACACGTCAGATTTGATCTTGAGTTAATCCTGTGTAGGAACATATTTAGAACCTGCTTTTACCTATGAAAAGAAAATGGAGAGATGAGATCACATGACATCTGAATCATCCACCCCTCACCCCCTCCCTCACCATTCTCATTGTAAATCTCCATGTCATTCATTTTTCAAGTTAATATTCTATCCGTTATTCCTGTTTGGAAAGGAAATATAAACGCTGAAAGACTGAAATTTTCGAAGTTTCGATAAGACGTTGAAAATTGTCTTTATGTAAATGTATGAATCAATTGATGTGGACTGAAATACTGTCATTGGGCACGGACTACTATTCAGTGGTTTTGGAAGACAGCGTAGGTGAACATTCATTATGTTTAAAAGACATAAATATATTCTTTTTTAATAACCGTTGGTGGCATAAATCTGTACACATTTGTATAATGGAGAACTGAAGTGTTCAGTTTTTCTACTTTTTAATTTTGTTGCATAGAGTCCCCAAGTACAACCCAAAGTACCATCGTCGGAAACAGACCGATATTTCGACTGGAACAAGATTTATCTATCTATCTATCTATCTATCTATCTATCTATCTATCTATCTATCTATCTATCTATCTATCTATCTATCTATCTATCTATCTATCTATCTATCTATCTATCTATCTATATATCTATCTATCTATCTATCTATCTATCTATCTATCTATAATAAGGTTAAGTGAATCTCAAACTGAGGGAGCATACTTCGAATGCTGAGAGAAAAAGATGAATGTATGGGAATATATATATTTAAGGAGCATGGACCTGAAATTTTATGCATTTGTGAAATGAAGAAATGAAGAGATAAATTTTAAGTTTTCGAAATTGGTTGTCTTTGCACAGAATATCCCGAGGCCTGAGCGCCCGTCTGAAGGATCTTCGTTTGAAGATGATGATCATATCGAGTGGGTCCAGGTCAGTCAGTCTTTTCTGTCTATCTATCTGTCTATCTTTCTGTATTTGTATATATATATGTGTCTAACTATTTATGTTTCTTAAAAGAATAGTGCAGGGTTGAGGAAATGTGTTTGAAAATGGTTTGTCTTCATGATGACTGAATGTTACACAATTGGAATCGAAATCACACGTCAGATTTGATCTTGAGTTAATCCTGTGTAGGAACATATTTAGAACCTGCTTTTACCTATGAAAAGAAAATGGAGAGATGAGATCACATGACATGTGAATCATCCACCCCTCACCCCCTCCCTCACCATTCTCATTGTCATTCTCCATGTCATTCATTTTTCAAGTTAATATTCTATCCGTTATTCCTGTTTGGAAAGGAAATATAAACGCTGAAAGACTGAAATTTTCGAAGTTTCGATAAGACGTTGAAAATTGTCTTTATGTAAATGTATGAATCAATTGATGTGGACTGAAATACTGTCATTGGGCACGGACTACTATTCAGTGGTTTTGGAAGACAGCGTAGGTGAACATTCATTATGTTTAAAAGACATAAATATATTCTTTTTTAATAACCGTTGGTGGCATAAATCTGTACACATTTGTATAATGGAGAACTGAAGTGTTCAGTTTTTCTACTTTTTAATTTTGTTGCATAGAGTCCCCAAGTACAACCCAAAGTACCATCGTCGGAAACAGACCGATATTTCGACTGGAACAAGATTTATCTATCTATCTATCTATCTATCTATCTATCTATCTATCTATCTATCTATCTATCTATCTATCTATCTATCTATCTATCTATCTATCTATCTATCTATATATCTATCTATCTATCTATCTATCTATCTATCTATCTATCTATCTATCTATCTATAATAAGGTTAAGTGAATCTCAAACTGAGGGAGCATACTTCGAATGCTGAGAGAAAAAGATGAATGTATGGGAATATATATATTTAAGGAGTATGGACCTGAAATTTTATGCATTTGTGAAATGAAGAAATGAAGAGATAAATTTTAAGTTTTCGAAATTGGTTGTCTTTGCACAGAATATCCCGAGGCCTGAGCGCCCGTCTGAAGGATCTTCGTTTGAAGATGATGATCATATCGAGTGGGTCCAGGTCAGTCAGTCTTTTCTGTCTATCTATCTGTCTATCTTTCTGTATTTGTATATATATATGTGTCTAACTATTTATGTTTCTTAAAAGAATAGTGCAGGGTTGAGGAAATGTGTTTGAAAATGGTTTGTCTTCATGATGACTGAATGTTACACAATTGGAATCGAAATCACACGTCAGATTTGATCTTGAGTTAATCCTGTGTAGGAACATATTTAGAACCTGCTTTTACCTATGAAAAGAAAATGGAGAGATGAGATCACATGACATCTGAATCATCCACCCCTCACCCCCTCCCTCACCATTCTCATTGTAAATCTCCATGTCATTCATTTTTCAAGTTAATATTCTATCCGTTATTCCTGTTTGGAAAGGAAATATAAACGCTGAGAGGCCGAAATTTTCGAAGTTTCGATAAGCTGTTGAAAATTGTCTTTATGTAAATGTATGAATCAATTGATGTGGACTGAAATACTGTCATTGGGCACGGACTACTATTCAATGGTTTTGGAAGACAGCGTAGGTGAACATTCATTATGTTTAAAAGACATAAATATATTCTTTTTTAATAACCGTTGGTGGCATAAATCTGTACACATTTGTATAATGGAGAACTGAAGTGTTCAGTTTTTCTACTTTTTAATTTTGTTGCATAGAGTCCCCAAGTACAACACAAAGTACCATCGTCGGAAACAGACCGATATTTCGACTGGAACAAGGTTTATCTATCTATCTATCTATCTATCTATCTATCTATCTATCTATCTGTCTATCTATCTATCTATCTATCTATCTATCTATCTATTTATCTATCTATCTGTCTATCTGTCTATCTATCTATAATAAGGTTAAGTGAATCTCAAACTGAGAGAGCATACTTCGAATGCTGAGAGAAAAAGATGAATGTATGGGAGTACATATATTCAAGGAGCATGGGCCTGAAATTTTATCCGTTTTTGAAATGAAGAAATGAAGATATAAATTTTAAGTTTTCGAAATTGGGTGACTTTGCACAGAATATCCCGAGGCCTGAGCGCCCGTCTGAAGGATCTTCGTTTGAAGAGGACGATCATATCGAGTGGGTCCAGGTCAGTCAGTCTTTTCTGTCTATCTATCTGTCTATCTTTCTGTATTTGTATATATATATGTGTCTAACTATTTATGTTTCTTAAAAGAATAGTGCAGGGTTGAGGAAATGTGTTTGAAAATGGTTTGTCTTCATGATGACTGAATGTTACACAATTGGAATCGAAATCACACGTCAGATTTGATCTTGAGTTAATCCTGTGTAGGAACATATTTAGAACCTGCTTTTACCTATGAAAAGAAAATGGAGAGATGAGATCACATGACATCTGAATCATCCACCCCTCACCCCCTCCCTCACCATTCTCATTGTCAATCTCCATGTCATTCATTTTTCAAGTTAATATTCTATCCGTTATTCCTGTTTGGAAAGGAAATATAAACGCTGAGAGGCCGAAATTTTCGAAGTTTCGATAAGCTGTTGAAAATTGTCTTTATGTAAATGTATGAATCAATTGATATGGACTGAAATACTGTCATTGGGCACGGACTACTATTCAGTGGTTTTGGAAGACAGCGTAGGTGAACATTCATTATGTTTAAAAGACATAAATATATTCTTTTTTAAGAACCGTTGGTGGCATAAATCTGTACACATTTGTATAATGGAGAACTGAAGTGTTCAGTTTTTCTACTTTTTAATTTTGTTGCATAGAGTCCCCAAGTACAACACAAAGTACCATCGTCGGAAACAGACCGATATTTCGACTGGAACAAGGTATCTATCTATCTATCTATCTATCTATCTATCTATCTATCTATCTATCTGTCTATCTATCTATCTATCTATCTATCTATCTATTTATCTATCTATCTGTCTATCTATCTATCTATCTATAATAAGGTTAAGTGAATCTCAAACTGAGGGAGCATACTTCGAATGCTGAGAGAAAAAGATGAATGTATGGGAGTACATATATTCAAGGAGCATGGGCCTGAAATTTTATCCGTTTTTGAAATGAAGAAATGAAGATATAAATTTTAAGTTTTCGAAATTGGGTGACTTTGCACAGAATATCCCGAGGCCTGAGCGCCCGTCTGAAGGATCTTCGTTTGAAGAGGACGATCATATCGAGTGGGTCCAGGTCAGTCAGTCTTTTCTGTCTATCTATCTGTCTATCTTTCTGTATTTGTATATATATATGTGTCTAACTATTTATATTTCTTAAAAGAATAGTGCAGGGTTGAGGAAATGTGTTTGAAAATGGTTTGTCTTCATGATGACTGAATGTTACACAATTGGAATCGAAATCACACGTCAGATTTGATCTTGAGTTAATCCTGTGTAGGAACATATTTAGAACCTGCTTTTACCTATGAAAAGAAAATGGAGAGATGAGATCACATGACATCTGAATCATCCACCCCTCACTCCCTCCCTCACCATTCTCATTGTAAATCTCCATGTCATTCATTTTTCAAGTTAATATTCTATCCGTTATTCCTGTTTGGAAAGGAAATATAAACGCTGAGAGGCCGAAATTTTCGAAGTTTCGATAAGCTGTTGAAAATTGTCTTTATGTAAATGTATGAATCAATTGATGTGGACTGAAATACTGTCATTGGGCACGGAATACTATTCAATGGTTTTGGAAGGCAGCGTAGGTGAACATTCATTATGTTTAAAAGACATAAATATATTCTTTTTTAATAACCGTTGGTGGCATAAATCTGTACACATTTGTATAATGGAGAACTGAAGTGTTCAGTTTTTCTACTTTTTAATTTTGTTGCATAGAGTCCCCAAGTACAACCCAAAGTACCATCGTCGGAAACAGACCGATATTTCGACTGGAAAAAGGTTTATCTATCTATCTATCTATCTATCTATCTATCTATCTATCTATCTATCTATCTATCTATCTATCTATCTATCTATCTATCTATCTATCTATCTATCTATCTATCTATCTATCTATCTATAATAAGGTTAAGTGAATCTCAAACTGAGGGAGCATACTTCGAATGCTGAGAAAAAGATGAATGTATGGGAATATATATATTTAAGGAGCATGGACCAAGGTGGTCTAGAGGCAAGGTGCTCGCCTCTCATGCCAAGGGTCCCGGGTTCTAAACCCGGGCAGTGCAGGCATGTTGGAAAGTGGATTTTTCTCATATTTTCAAGTCCCTGGTCCTATTGGGGGGTAGGATCGATTAGTTCTTGGAAACTGGATTTTTCTCATATTTTCAAGTCCCTGGTCCTATTGGGGGGTAGGATCGAGTACCTAGTCTTCTCGGATAAGGACGAAAAAATTCGGAGGGCCCGTGTGCACGTTGCGCACGTTAAAGATACCTTGGCAGTTGGAAATCGTAAAGAGCAGGCCGAAAGGCCGCTGCCCGGGCAAAATTGAAATTAATAGATTAAAATTTATCCATATCATCTCCCCCCCCCCCCCCCCGCCAGAACAAGAAATAATAAAACAAGTAAAGTGAGGTGTAAATGCCAAGGGCAGCGAACCTACTAAAATAAAGACCTCAAATCAACCTGAAATTTTATGCATTTGTGAAATGAAGAAATGAAGAGATAAATTTTAAGTTTTCGAAATTGGTTGTCTTTGCACAGAATATCCCGAGGCCTGAGCGCCCGTCTGAAGGATCTTCGTTTGAAGATGATGATCATATCGAGTGGGTCCAGGTCAGTCAGTCTTTTCTGTCTATCTATCTGTCTATCTTTTTGTATTTGTATATATATATGTGTCTAACTATTTATGTTTCTTAAAAGAATAGTGCAGGGTTGAGGAAATGTGTTTGAAAATGGTTTGTCTTCATGATGACTGAACGTTACACAATTGGAATCGAAATCACACGTCAGATTTGATCTTGAGTTAATCCTGTGTAGGAACATATTTAGAACCTGCTTTTACCTATGAAAAGAAAATGGAGAGATGAGATCACATGACATCTGAATCATCCACCCCTCACCCCCTCCCTCACCATTCTCATTGTCAATCTCCATGTCATTCATTTTTCAAGTTAATATTCTATCCGTTATTCCTGTTTGGAAAGGAAATATAAACGCTGAGAGACTGAAATTTTCGAAGTTTCGATAAGCCGTTGAAAATTGTCTTTATGTAAATGTATGAATCAATTGATGTGGACTGAAATACTGTCATTGGGCACGGACTACTATTCAGTGGTTTTGGAAGACAGCGTAGGTGAACATTCATTATGTTTAAAAGACATAAATATATTCTTTTTTAATAACCGTTGGTGGCATAAATCTGTACACATTTGTATAATGGAGAACTGAAGTGTTCAGTTTTTCTACTTTCTAATTTTGTTCCATAGAATCCCCAAGTACCATCCGAAGTACCATCGTCGGAAACAGACCGATATTTCGACTGGAACAAGGTTTATCTATCTATCTATCTATCTATCTATCTATCTATCTATCTATCTATCTATCTATCTATCTATCTATCTATCTATCTATCTATCTATCTATCTATCTATCTATCTATCTATCTATCTATAATAAGGTTAAGTGAATCTCAAACTGAGGGAGCATACTTCGAATGCTGAGAGAAAAAGATGAATGTATGGGAGTACATATATTCAAGGAGCATGGGCCTGAAATTTTATCCGTTTTTGAAATGAAGAAATGAAGATATAAATTTTAAGTTTTCGAAATTGGGTGACTTTGCACAGAATATCCCGAGGCCTGAGCGCCCGTCTGAAGGATCTTCGTTTGAAGAGGACGATCATATCGAGTTTGTCCAGGTCAGTCAGTCTTTTCTGTCTATCTATCTGTCTATCTTTCTGTATTTGTATATATATATGTGTCTAACTATTTATATTTCTTAAAAGAATAGTGCAGGGTTGAGGAAATGTGTTTGAAAATGGTTTGTCTTCATGATGACTGAATGTTACACAATTGGAATCGAAATCACACGTCAGATTTGATCTTGAGTTAATCCTGTGTAGGAACATATTTAGAACCTGCTTTTACCTATGAAAAGAAAATGGAGAGATGAGATCACATGACATCTGAATCATCCACCCCTCACTCCCTCCCTCACCATTCTCATTGTAAATCTCCATGTCATTCATTTTTCAAGTTAATATTCTATCCGTTATTCCTGTTTGGAAAGGAAATATAAACGCTGAGAGGCCGAAATTTTCGAAGTTTCGATAAGCTGTTGAAAATTGTCTTTATGTAAATGTATGAATCAATTGATGTGGACTGAAATACTGTCATTGGGCACGGAATACTATTCAATGGTTTTGGAAGGCAGCGTAGGTGAACATTCATTATGTTTAAAAGACATAAATATATTCTTTTTTAATAACCGTTGGTGGCATAAATCTGTACACATTTGTATAATGGAGAACTGAAGTGTTCAGTTTTTCTACTTTTTAATTTTGTTGCATAGAGTCCCCAAGTACAACCCAAAGTACCATCGTCGGAAACAGACCGATATTTCGACTGGAAAAAGGTTTATCTATCTATCTATCTATCTATCTATCTATCTATCTATCTATCTATCTATCTATCTATCTATCTATCTATCTATCTATCTATCTATCTATCTATCTATCTATCTATCTATCTATAATAAGGTTAAGTGAATCTCAAACTGAGGGAGCATACTTCGAATGCTGAGAAAAAGATGAATGTATGGGAATATATATATTTAAGGAGCATGGACCAAGGTGGTCTAGAGGCAAGGTGCTCGCCTCTCATGCCAAGGGTCCCGGGTTCTAAACCCGGGCAGTGCAGGCATGTTGGAAAGTGGATTTTTCTCATATTTTCAAGTCCCTGGTCCTATTGGGGGGTAGGATCGATTAGTTCTTGGAAACTGGATTTTTCTCATATTTTCAAGTCCCTGGTCCTATTGGGGGGTAGGATCGAGTACCTAGTCTTCTCGGATAAGGACGAAAAAATTCGGAGGGCCCGTGTGCACGTTGCGCACGTTAAAGATACCTTGGCAGTTGGAAATCGTAAAGAGCAGGCCGAAAGGCCGCTGCCCGGGCAAAATTGAAATTAATAGATTAAAATTTATCCATATCATCTCCCCCCCCCCCCCCCCCGCCAGAACAAGAAATAATAAAACAAGTAAAGTGAGGTGTAAATGCCAAGGGCAGCGAACCTACTAAAATAAAGACCTCAAATCAACCTGAAATTTTATGCATTTGTGAAATGAAGAAATGAAGAGATAAATTTTAAGTTTTCGAAATTGGTTGTCTTTGCACAGAATATCCCGAGGCCTGAGCGCCCGTCTGAAGGATCTTCGTTTGAAGATGATGATCATATCGAGTGGGTCCAGGTCAGTCAGTCTTTTCTGTCTATCTATCTGTCTATCTTTTTGTATTTGTATATATATATGTGTCTAACTATTTATGTTTCTTAAAAGAATAGTGCAGGGTTGAGGAAATGTGTTTGAAAATGGTTTGTCTTCATGATGACTGAACGTTACACAATTGGAATCGAAATCACACGTCAGATTTGATCTTGAGTTAATCCTGTGTAGGAACATATTTAGAACCTGCTTTTACCTATGAAAAGAAAATGGAGAGATGAGATCACATGACATCTGAATCATCCACCCCTCACCCCCTCCCTCACCATTCTCATTGTCAATCTCCATGTCATTCATTTTTCAAGTTAATATTCTATCCGTTATTCCTGTTTGGAAAGGAAATATAAACGCTGAGAGACTGAAATTTTCGAAGTTTCGATAAGCCGTTGAAAATTGTCTTTATGTAAATGTATGAATCAATTGATGTGGACTGAAATACTGTCATTGGGCACGGACTACTATTCAGTGGTTTTGGAAGACAGCGTAGGTGAACATTCATTATGTTTAAAAGACATAAATATATTCTTTTTTAATAACCGTTGGTGGCATAAATCTGTACACATTTGTATAATGGAGAACTGAAGTGTTCAGTTTTTCTACTTTCTAATTTTGTTCCATAGAATCCCCAAGTACCATCCGAAGTACCATCGTCGGAAACAGACCGATATTTCGACTGGAACAAGGTTTATCTATCTATCTATCTATCTATCTATCTATCTATCTATCTATCTATCTATCTATCTATCTATCTATCTATCTATCTATCTATCTATCTATCTATCTATCTATCTGTCTGTCTATAATAAGGTTAAGTGAATCTCAAACTGAGGGAGAATACTTCGAATGCTGTTAGAAAAAGATGAATGTATGGGAGTACATATATTCAAGGAGCATGGACCTGAAATTTTATCCCTGAAATGAAGAAATGAAGATATAAATTTTAAGTTTTCGAAATTGGGTGACTTTGCACAGAATATCCCGAGGCCTGAGCGCCCGTCTGAAGGATCTTCGTTTGAAGAGGACGATCATATCGAGTGGGTCCAGGTCAGTCAGTCTTTTCTGTCTATCTATCTGTCTATCTTTCTGTATTTGTATGTATATATGTGTCTAACTATTTATGTTTCTTAAAAGAATAGTGCAGGGTTGAGGAAATGTGTTTGAAAATGGTTTGTCTTCATGATGACTGAATGTTACACAATTGGAATCGAAATCACACGTCAGATTTGATCTTGAGTTAATCCTGTGTAGGAACATATTTAGAACCTGCTTTTACCTATGAAAAGAAAATGGAGAGATGAGATCACATGACATCTGAATCATCCACCCCTCACCCCCTCCCTCACCGTTCTCATTGTAAATCTCCATGTCATTCATTTTTCAAGTTAATATTCTATCCGTTATTCCTGTTTGGAAAGGAAATATTAACGCTGAGAGGCCGAAATTTTCGAAGTTTCGATAAGCTGTTGAAAATTGTCTTTATGTAAATGTATGAATCAATTGATATGGACTGAAATACTGTTATTGGGCACGGAATACTATTCAGTGGTTTTGGAAGACAGCGTAGGTGAACATTCATTATGTTTAAAAGACATAAATATATTCTTTTTTAATAACCGTTGGTGGCATAAATCTGTACACATTTGTATAATGGAGAACTGAAGTGTTCAGTTTTTCTACTTTTTAATTTTGCTGTATAGAGTCCCCAAGTACAACCCAAAGTACCATCGTCGGAGACAGACCGATATTTCGACTGGAACAAGGTTTATCTATCTATCTATCTATCTATCTATCTATCTATCTATCTATCTATCTATCTATCTATCTATCTATCTATCTATCTATCTATCTATCTATCTATCTATCTATCTATCTATCTATATTAAGGTTAAGTGAATCTCAAACTGAGGGAGCATACTTCGAATGCTGAGAGAAAAAGATGAATGTATGGGAATACATATATTTAAGGAGCATGGACCTGAAATTTTATGCATTTGTGAAATGAAGAAATGAAGAGATAAATTTTAAGTTTTCGAAATTGGTTGTCTTTGCACAGAATATCCCGAGGCCTGAGCGCCCGTCTGAAGGATCTTCGTTTGAAGATGATGATCATATCGAGTGGGTCCAGGTCAGTCAGTCTTTTCTGTCTATCTATCTGTCTATCTTTTTGTATTTGTATATATATATGTGTCTAACTATTTATGTTTCTTAAAAGAATAGTGCAGGGTTGAGGAAATGTGTTTGAAAATGGTTTGTCTTCATGATGACTGAACGTTACACAATTGGAATCGAAATCACACGTCAGATTTGATCTTGAGTTAATCCTGTGTAGGAACATATTTAGAACCTGCTTTTACCTATGAAAAGAAAATGGAGAGATGAGATCACATGACATCTGAATCATCCACCCCTCACCCCCTCCCTCACCATTCTCATTGTCAATCTCCATGTCATTCATTTTTCAAGTTAATATTCTATCCGTTATTCCTGTTTGGAAAGGAAATATAAACGCTGAGAGACTGAAATTTTCGAAGTTTCGATAAGCCGTTGAAAATTGTCTTTATGTAAATGTATGAATCAATTGATGTGGACTGAAATACTGTCATTGGGCACGGACTACTATTCAGTGGTTTTGGAAGACAGCGTAGGTGAACATTCATTATGTTTAAAAGACATAAATATATTCTTTTTTAATAACCGTTGGTGGCATAAATCTGTACACATTTGTATAATGGAGAACTGAAGTGTTCAGTTTTTCTACTTTCTAATTTTGTTCCATAGAATCCCCAAGTACCATCCGAAGTACCATCGTCGGAAACAGACCGATATTTCGACTGGAACAAGGTTTATCTATCTATCTATCTATCTATCTATCTATCTATCTATCTATCTATCTATCTATCTATCTATCTATCTATCTATCTATCTATCTATCTATCTATCTATCTATCTATCTATCTATCTATAATAAGGTTAAGTGAATCTCAAACTGAGGGAGCATACTTCGAATGCTGAGAGAAAAAGATGAATGTATGGGAGTACATATATTCAAGGAGCATGGGCCTGAAATTTTATCCGTTTTTGAAATGAAGAAATGAAGATATAAATTTTAAGTTTTCGAAATTGGGTGACTTTGCACAGAATATCCCGAGGCCTGAGCGCCCGTCTGAAGGATCTTCGTTTGAAGAGGACGATCATATCGAGTTTGTCCAGGTCAGTCAGTCTTTTCTGTCTATCTATCTGTCTATCTTTCTGTATTTGTATATATATATGTGTCTAACTATTTATATTTCTTAAAAGAATAGTGCAGGGTTGAGGAAATGTGTTTGAAAATGGTTTGTCTTCATGATGACTGAATGTTACACAATTGGAATCGAAATCACACGTCAGATTTGATCTTGAGTTAATCCTGTGTAGGAACATATTTAGAACCTGCTTTTACCTATGAAAAGAAAATGGAGAGATGAGATCACATGACATCTGAATCATCCACCCCTCACTCCCTCCCTCACCATTCTCATTGTAAATCTCCATGTCATTCATTTTTCAAGTTAATATTCTATCCGTTATTCCTGTTTGGAAAGGAAATATAAACGCTGAGAGGCCGAAATTTTCGAAGTTTCGATAAGCTGTTGAAAATTGTCTTTATGTAAATGTATGAATCAATTGATGTGGACTGAAATACTGTCATTGGGCACGGAATACTATTCAATGGTTTTGGAAGGCAGCGTAGGTGAACATTCATTATGTTTAAAAGACATAAATATATTCTTTTTTAATAACCGTTGGTGGCATAAATCTGTACACATTTGTATAATGGAGAACTGAAGTGTTCAGTTTTTCTACTTTTTAATTTTGTTGCATAGAGTCCCCAAGTACAACCCAAAGTACCATCGTCGGAAACAGACCGATATTTCGACTGGAAAAAGGTTTATCTATCTATCTATCTATCTATCTATCTATCTATCTATCTATCTATCTATCTATCTATCTATCTATCTATCTATCTATCTATCTATCTATCTATCTATCTATCTATCTATCTATCTATAATAAGGTTAAGTGAATCTCAAACTGAGGGAGCATACTTCGAATGCTGAGAAAAAGATGAATGTATGGGAATATATATATTTAAGGAGCATGGACCAAGGTGGTCTAGAGGCAAGGTGCTCGCCTCTCATGCCAAGGGTCCCGGGTTCTAAACCCGGGCAGTGCAGGCATGTTGGAAAGTGGATTTTTCTCATATTTTCAAGTCCCTGGTCCTATTGGGGGGTAGGATCGATTAGTTCTTGGAAACTGGATTTTTCTCATATTTTCAAGTCCCTGGTCCTATTGGGGGGTAGGATCGAGTACCTAGTCTTCTCGGATAAGGACGAAAAAATTCGGAGGGCCCGTGTGCACGTTGCGCACGTTAAAGATACCTTGGCAGTTGGAAATCGTAAAGAGCAGGCCGAAAGGCCGCTGCCCGGGCAAAATTGAAATTAATAGATTAAAATTTATCCATATCATCTCCCCCCCCCCCCCCCCCGCCAGAACAAGAAATAATAAAACAAGTAAAGTGAGGTGTAAATGCCAAGGGCAGCGAACCTACTAAAATAAAGACCTCAAATCAACCTGAAATTTTATGCATTTGTGAAATGAAGAAATGAAGAGATAAATTTTAAGTTTTCGAAATTGGTTGTCTTTGCACAGAATATCCCGAGGCCTGAGCGCCCGTCTGAAGGATCTTCGTTTGAAGATGATGATCATATCGAGTGGGTCCAGGTCAGTCAGTCTTTTCTGTCTATCTATCTGTCTATCTTTTTGTATTTGTATATATATATGTGTCTAACTATTTATGTTTCTTAAAAGAATAGTGCAGGGTTGAGGAAATGTGTTTGAAAATGGTTTGTCTTCATGATGACTGAACGTTACACAATTGGAATCGAAATCACACGTCAGATTTGATCTTGAGTTAATCCTGTGTAGGAACATATTTAGAACCTGCTTTTACCTATGAAAAGAAAATGGAGAGATGAGATCACATGACATCTGAATCATCCACCCCTCACCCCCTCCCTCACCATTCTCATTGTCAATCTCCATGTCATTCATTTTTCAAGTTAATATTCTATCCGTTATTCCTGTTTGGAAAGGAAATATAAACGCTGAGAGACTGAAATTTTCGAAGTTTCGATAAGCCGTTGAAAATTGTCTTTATGTAAATGTATGAATCAATTGATGTGGACTGAAATACTGTCATTGGGCACGGACTACTATTCAGTGGTTTTGGAAGACAGCGTAGGTGAACATTCATTATGTTTAAAAGACATAAATATATTCTTTTTTAATAACCGTTGGTGGCATAAATCTGTACACATTTGTATAATGGAGAACTGAAGTGTTCAGTTTTTCTACTTTCTAATTTTGTTCCATAGAATCCCCAAGTACCATCCGAAGTACCATCGTCGGAAACAGACCGATATTTCGACTTTAACAAGGTTTATCTATCTATCTATCTATCTATCTATCTATCTATCTATCTATCTATCTATCTATCTATCTATCTATCTATCTATCTATCTATCTATCTATCTATCTATCTATCTGTCTGTCTATAATAAGGTTAAGTGAATCTCAAACTGAGGGAGAATACTTCGAATGCTGTTAGAAAAAGATGAATGTATGGGAGTACATATATTCAAGGAGCATGGACCTGAAATTTTATCCCTGAAATGAAGAAATGAAGATATAAATTTTAAGTTTTCGAAATTGGGTGACTTTGCACAGAATATCCCGAGGCCTGAGCGCCCGTCTGAAGGATCTTCGTTTGAAGAGGACGATCATATCGAGTGGGTCCAGGTCAGTCAGTCTTTTCTGTCTATCTATCTGTCTATCTTTCTGTATTTGTATGTATATATGTGTCTAACTATTTATGTTTCTTAAAAGAATAGTGCAGGGTTGAGGAAATGTGTTTGAAAATGGTTTGTCTTCATGATGACTGAATGTTACACAATTGGAATCGAAATCACACGTCAGATTTGATCTTGAGTTAATCCTGTGTAGGAACATATTTAGAACCTGCTTTTACCTATGAAAAGAAAATGGAGAGATGAGATCACATGACATCTGAATCATCCACCCCTCACCCCCTCCCTCACCGTTCTCATTGTAAATCTCCATGTCATTCATTTTTCAAGTTAATATTCTATCCGTTATTCCTGTTTGGAAAGGAAATATTAACGCTGAGAGGCCGAAATTTTCGAAGTTTCGATAAGCTGTTGAAAATTGTCTTTATGTAAATGTATGAATCAATTGATATGGACTGAAATACTGTTATTGGGCACGGAATACTATTCAGTGGTTTTGGAAGACAGCGTAGGTGAACATTCATTATGTTTAAAAGACATAAATATATTCTTTTTTAATAACCGTTGGTGGCATAAATCTGTACACATTTGTATAATGGAGAACTGAAGTGTTCAGTTTTTCTACTTTTTAATTTTGCTGTATAGAGTCCCCAAGTACAACCCAAAGTACCATCGTCGGAGACAGACCGATATTTCGACTGGAACAAGGTTTATCTATCTATCTATCTATCTATCTATCTATCTATCTATCTATCTATCTATCTATCTATCTATCTATCTATCTATCTATCTATCTATCTATCTATCTATCTATCTATCTATATTAAGGTTAAGTGAATCTCAAACTGAGGGAGCATACTTCGAATGCTGAGAGAAAAAGATGAATGTATGGGAATACATATATTTAAGGAGCATGGACCTGAAATTTTATGCATTTGTGAAATGAAGAAATGAAGAGATAAATTTTAAGTTTTCGAAATTGGTTGTCTTTGCACAGAATATCCCGAGGCCTGAGCGCCCGTCTGAAGGATCTTCGTTTGAAGATGATGATCATATCGAGTGGGTCCAGGTCAGTCAGTCTTTTCTGTCTATCTATCTGTCTATCTTTTTGTATTTGTATATATATATGTGTCTAACTATTTATGTTTCTTAAAAGAATAGTGCAGGGTTGAGGAAATGTGTTTGAAAATGGTTTGTCTTCATGATGACTGAACGTTACACAATTGGAATCGAAATCACACGTCAGATTTGATCTTGAGTTAATCCTGTGTAGGAACATATTTAGAACCTGCTTTTACCTATGAAAAGAAAATGGAGAGATGAGATCACATGACATCTGAATCATCCACCCCTCACCCCCTCCCTCACCATTCTCATTGTCAATCTCCATGTCATTCATTTTTCAAGTTAATATTCTATCCGTTATTCCTGTTTGGAAAGGAAATATAAACGCTGAGAGACTGAAATTTTCGAAGTTTCGATAAGCCGTTGAAAATTGTCTTTATGTAAATGTATGAATCAATTGATGTGGACTGAAATACTGTCATTGGGCACGGACTACTATTCAGTGGTTTTGGAAGACAGCGTAGGTGAACATTCATTATGTTTAAAAGACATAAATATATTCTTTTTTAATAACCGTTGGTGGCATAAATCTGTACACATTTGTATAATGGAGAACTGAAGTGTTCAGTTTTTCTACTTTCTAATTTTGTTCCATAGAATCCCCAAGTACCATCCGAAGTACCATCGTCGGAAACAGACCGATATTTCGACTGGAACAAGGTTTATCTATCTATCTATCTATCTATCTATCTATCTATCTATCTATCTATCTATCTATCTATCTATCTATCTATCTATCTATCTATCTATCTATCTATCTATCTATCTATCTATCTGTCTGTCTATAATAAGGTTAAGTGAATCTCAAACTGAGGGAGAATACTTCGAATGCTGTTAGAAAAAGATGAATGTATGGGAGTACATATATTCAAGGAGCATGGACCTGAAATTTTATCCCTGAAATGAAGAAATGAAGATATAAATTTTAAGTTTTCGAAATTGGGTGACTTTGCACAGAATATCCCGAGGCCTGAGCGCCCGTCTGAAGGATCTTCGTTTGAAGAGGACGATCATATCGAGTGGGTCCAGGTCAGTCAGTCTTTTCTGTCTATCTATCTGTCTATCTTTCTGTATTTGTATGTATATATGTGTCTAACTATTTATGTTTCTTAAAAGAATAGTGCAGGGTTGAGGAAATGTGTTTGAAAATGGTTTGTCTTCATGATGACTGAATGTTACACAATTGGAATCGAAATCACAGGTCAGATTTGATCTTGAGTTAATCCTGTGTAGGAACATATTTAGAACCTGCTTTTACCTATGAAAAGAAAATGGAGAGATGAGATCACATGACATCTGAATCATCCACCCCTCACCCCCTCCCTCACCGTTCTCATTGTAAATCTCCATGTCATTCATTTTTCAAGTTAATATTCTATCCGTTATTCCTGTTTGGAAAGGAAATATTAACGCTGAGAGGCCGAAATTTTCGAAGTTTCGATAAGCTGTTGAAAATTGTCTTTATGTAAATGTATGAATCAATTGATATGGACTGAAATACTGTTATTGGGCACGGAATACTATTCAGTGGTTTTGGAAGACAGCGTAGGTGAACATTCATTATGTTTAAAAGACATAAATATATTCTTTTTTAATAACCGTTGGTGGCATAAATCTGTACACATTTGTATAATGGAGAACTGAAGTGTTCAGTTTTTCTACTTTTTAATTTTGCTGTATAGAGTCCCCAAGTACAACCCAAAGTACCATCGTCGGAGACAGACCGATATTTCGACTGGAACAAGGTTTATCTATCTATCTATCTATCTATCTATCTATCTATCTATCTATCTATCTATCTATCTATCTATCTATCTATCTATCTATCTATCTATCTATCTATCTATCTATCTATCTATCTATCTATCTATCTATCTATCTATCTATCTATCTATCTATCTATCTATATTAAGGTTAAGTGAATCTCAAACTGAGGGAGCATACTTCGAATGCTGAGAGAAAAAGATGAATGTATGGGAATACATATATTTAAGGAGCATGGACCTGAAATTTTATGCATTTGTGAAATGAAGAAATGAAGAGATAAATTTTAAGTTTTCGAAATTGGTTGTCTTTGCACAGAATATCCCGAGGCCTGAGCGCCCGTCTGAAGGATCTTCGTTTGAAGATGATGATCATATCGAGTGGGTCCAGGTCAGTCAGTCTTTTCTGTCTATCTATCTGTCTATCTTTTTGTATTTGTATATATATATGTGTCTAACTATTTATGTTTCTTAAAAGAATAGTGCAGGGTTGAGGAAATGTGTTTGAAAATGGTTTGTCTTCATGATGACTGAACGTTACACAATTGGAATCGAAATCACACGTCAGATTTGATCTTGAGTTAATCCTGTGTAGGAACATATTTAGAACCTGCTTTTACCTATGAAAAGAAAATGGAGAGATGAGATCACATGACATCTGAATCATCCACCCCTCACCCCCTCCCTCACCATTCTCATTGTCAATCTCCATGTCATTCATTTTTCAAGTTAATATTCTATCCGTTATTCCTGTTTGGAAAGGAAATATAAACGCTGAGAGACTGAAATTTTCGAAGTTTCGATAAGCCGTTGAAAATTGTCTTTATGTAAATGTATGAATCAATTGATGTGGACTGAAATACTGTCATTGGGCACGGACTACTATTCAGTGGTTTTGGAAGACAGCGTAGGTGAACATTCATTATGTTTAAAAGACATAAATATATTCTTTTTTAATAACCGTTGGTGGCATAAATCTGTACACATTTGTATAATGGAGAACTGAAGTGTTCAGTTTTTCTACTTTCTAATTTTGTTCCATAGAATCCCCAAGTACCATCCGAAGTACCATCGTCGGAAACAGACCGATATTTCGACTGGAACAAGGTTTATCTATCTATCTATCTATCTATCTATCTATCTATCTATCTATCTATCTATCTATCTATCTATCTATCTATCTATCTATCTATCTATCTATCTATCTATCTATCTATCTGTCTGTCTATAATAAGGTTAAGTGAATCTCAAACTGAGGGAGAATACTTCGAATGCTGTTAGAAAAAGATGAATGTATGGGAGTACATATATTCAAGGAGCATGGACCTGAAATTTTATCCCTGAAATGAAGAAATGAAGATATAAATTTTAAGTTTTCGAAATTGGGTGACTTTGCACAGAATATCCCGAGGCCTGAGCGCCCGTCTGAAGGATCTTCGTTTGAAGAGGACGATCATATCGAGTGGGTCCAGGTCAGTCAGTCTTTTCTGTCTATCTATCTGTCTATCTTTCTGTATTTGTATGTATATATGTGTCTAACTATTTATGTTTCTTAAAAGAATAGTGCAGGGTTGAGGAAATGTGTTTGAAAATGGTTTGTCTTCATGATGACTGAATGTTACACAATTGGAATCGAAATCACACGTCAGATTTGATCTTGAGTTAATCCTGTGTAGGAACATATTTAGAACCTGCTTTTACCTATGAAAAGAAAATGGAGAGATGAGATCACATGACATCTGAATCATCCACCCCTCACCCCCTCCCTCACCGTTCTCATTGTAAATCTCCATGTCATTCATTTTTCAAGTTAATATTCTATCCGTTATTCCTGTTTGGAAAGGAAATATTAACGCTGAGAGGCCGAAATTTTCGAAGTTTCGATAAGCTGTTGAAAATTGTCTTTATGTAAATGTATGAATCAATTGATATGGACTGAAATACTGTTATTGGGCACGGAATACTATTCAGTGGTTTTGGAAGACAGCGTAGGTGAACATTCATTATGTTTAAAAGACATAAATATATTCTTTTTTAATAACCGTTGGTGGCATAAATCTGTACACATTTGTATAATGGAGAACTGAAGTGTTCAGTTTTTCTACTTTTTAATTTTGCTGTATAGAGTCCCCAAGTACAACCCAAAGTACCATCGTCGGAGACAGACCGATATTTCGACTGGAACAAGGTTTATCTATCTATCTATCTATCTATCTATCTATCTATCTATCTATCTATCTATCTATCTATCTATCTATCTATCTATCTATCTATCTATCTATCTATCTATCTATCTATCTATCTATCTATCTATATTAAGGTTAAGTGAATCTCAAACTGAGGGAGCATACTTCGAATGCTGAGAGAAAAAGATGAATGTATGGGAATACATATATTTAAGGAGCATGGACCTGAAATTTTATGCATTTGTGAAATGAAGAAATGAAGAGATAAATTTTAAGTTTTCGAAATTGGTTGTCTTTGCACAGAATATCCCGAGGCCTGAGCGCCCGTCTGAAGGATCTTCGTTTGAAGATGATGATCATATCGAGTGGGTCCAGGTCAGTCAGTCTTTTCTGTCTATCTATCTGTCTATCTTTCTGTATTTGTATATATATATGTGTCTAACTATTTATGTTTCTTAAAAGAATAGTGCAGGGTTGAGGAAATGTGTTTGAAAATGGTTTGTCTTCATGATGACTGAATGTTACACAATTGGAATCGAAATCACACGTCAGATTTGATCTTGAGTTAATCCTGTGTAGGAACATATTTAGAACCTGCTTTTACCTATGAAAAGAAAATGGAGAGATGAGATCACATGACATCTGAATCATCCACCCCTCACCCCCTCCCTCACCATTCTCATTGTAAATCTCCATGTCATTCATTTTTCAAGTTAATATTCTATCCGTTATTCCTGTTTGGAAAGGAAATATAAACGCTGAAAGACTGAAATTTTCGAAGTTTCGATAAGACGTTGAAAATTGTCTTTATGTAAATGTATGAATCAATTGATGTGGACTGAAATACTGTCATTGGGCACGGACTACTATTCAATGGTTTTGGAAGACAGCGTAGGTGAACATTCATTATGTTTAAAAGACATAAATATATTCTTTTTTAATAACCGTTGGTGGCATAAATCTGTACACATTTGTATAATGGAGAACTGAAGTGTTCAGTTTTTCTACTTTTTAATTTTGTTGCATAGAGTCCCCAAGTACAACCCAAAGTACCATCGTCGGACACAGACCGATATTTCGACTGGAACAAGATTTATCTATCTATCTATCTATCTATCTATCTATCTATCTATCTATCTATCTATCTATCTATCTATCTATCTATCTATCTATCTATCTATCTATCTATCTATCTATCTATCTATCTATCTATCTATCTGTCTATCTATCTATATATCTATCTATCTATCTATCTATCTATCTATCTATAATAAGGTTAAGTGAATCTCAAACTGAGGGAGCATACTTCGAATGCTGAGAGAAAAAGATGAATGTATGGGAATATATATATTTAAGGAGCATGGACCTGAAATTTTATGCATTTGTGAAATGAAGAAATGAAGAGATAAATTTTAAGTTTTCGAAATTGGTTGTCTTTGCACAGAATATCCCGAGGCCTGAGCGCCCGTCTGAAGGATCTTCGTTTGAAGATGATGATCATATCGAGTGGGTCCAGGTCAGTCAGTCTTTTCTGTCTATCTATCTGTCTATCTTTCTGTATTTGTATATATATATGTGTCTAACTATTTATGTTTCTTAAAAGAATAGTGCAGGGTTGAGGAAATGTGTTTGAAAATGGTTTGTCTTCATGATGACTGAATGTTACACAATTGGAATCGAAATCACACGTCAGATTTGATCTTGAGTTAATCCTGTGTAGGAACATATTTAGAACCTGCTTTTACCTATGAAAAGAAAATGGAGAGATGAGATCACATGACATGTGAATCATCCACCCCTCACCCCCTCCCTCACCATTCTCATTGTCATTCTCCATGTCATTCATTTTTCAAGTTAATATTCTATCCGTTATTCCTGTTTGGAAAGGAAATATAAACGCTGAAAGACTGAAATTTTCGAAGTTTCGATAAGACGTTGAAAATTGTCTTTATGTAAATGTATGAATCAATTGATGTGGACTGAAATACTGTCATTGGGCACGGACTACTATTCAGTGGTTTTGGAAGACAGCGTAGGTGAACATTCATTATGTTTAAAAGACATAAATATATTCTTTTTTAAGAACCGTTGGTGGCATAAATCTGTACACATTTGTATAATGGAGAACTGAAGTGTTCAGTTTTTCTACTTTTTAATTTTGTTGCATAGAGTCCCCAAGTACAACCCAAAGTACCATCGTCGGAAACAGACCGATATTTCGACTGGAACAAGATTTATCTATCTATCTATCTATCTATCTATCTATCTATCTATCTATCTATCTATCTATCTATCTATCTATCTATCTATCTATCTATCTATATATCTATCTATCTATTTATCTATCTATCTATCTATCTATCTATCTATAATAAGGTTAAGTGAATCTCAAACTGAGGGAGCATACTTCGAATGCTGAGAGAAAAAGATGAATGTATGGGAATATATATATTTAAGGAGCATGGACCTGAAATTTTATGCATTTGTGAAATGAAGAAATGAAGAGATAAATTTTAAGTTTTCGAAATTGGTTGTCTTTGCACAGAATATCCCGAGGCCTGAGCGCCCGTCTGAAGGATCTTCGTTTGAAGATGATGATCATATCGAGTGGGTCCAGGTCAGTCAGTCTTTTCTGTCTATCTATCTGTCTATCTTTCTGTATTTGTATATATATATGTGTCTAACTATTTATGTTTCTTAAAAGAATAGTGCAGGGTTGAGGAAATGTGTTTGAAAATGGTTTGTCTTCATGATGACTGAATGTTACACAATTGGAATCGAAATCACACGTCAGATTTGATCTTGAGTTAATCCTGTGTAGGAACATATTTAGAACCTGCTTTTACCTATGAAAAGAAAATGGAGAGATGAGATCACATGACATCTGAATCATCCACCCCTCACCCCCTCCCTCACCATTCTCATTGTAAATCTCCATGTCATTCATTTTTCAAGTTAATATTCTATCCGTTATTCCTGTTTGGAAAGGAAATATAAACGCTGAGAGGCCGAAATTTTCGAAGTTTCGATAAGCTGTTGAAAATTGTCTTTATGTAAATGTATGAATCAATTGATGTGGACTGAAATACTGTCATTGGGCACGGACTACTATTCAATGGTTTTGGAAGACAGCGTAGGTGAACATTCATTATGTTTAAAAGACATAAATATATTCTTTTTTAATAACCGTTGGTGGCATAAATCTGTACACATTTGTATAATGGAGAACTGAAGTGTTCAGTTTTTCTACTTTTTAATTTTGTTGCATAGAGTCCCCAAGTACAACACAAAGTACCATCGTCGGAAACAGACCGATATTTCGACTGGAACAAGGTTTATCTATCTATCTATCTATCTATCTATCTATCTATCTGTCTATCTATCTATCTATCTATCTATCTATCTATCTATCTATTTATCTATCTATCTGTCTATCTATCTATCTATCTATAATAAGGTTAAGTGAATCTCAAACTGAGGGAGCATACTTCGAATGCTGAGAGAAAAAGATGAATGTATGGGAGTACATATATTCAAGGAGCATGGGCCTGAAATTTTATCCGTTTTTGAAATGAAGAAATGAAGATATAAATTTTAAGTTTTCGAAATTGGGTGACTTTGCACAGAATATCCCGAGGCCTGAGCGCCCGTCTGAAGGATCTTCGTTTGAAGAGGACGATCATATCGAGTGGGTCCAGGTCAGTCAGTCTTTTCTGTCTATCTATCTGTCTATCTTTCTGTATTTGTATATATATATGTGTCTAACTATTTATGTTTCTTAAAAGAATAGTGCAGGGTTGAGGAAATGTGTTTGAAAATGGTTTGTCTTCATGATGACTGAATGTTACACAATTGGAATCGAAATCACACGTCAGATTTGATCTTGAGTTAATCCTGTGTAGGAACATATTTAGAACCTGCTTTTACCTATGAAAAGAAAAGGGAGAGATGAGATCACATGACATCTGAATCATCCACCCCTCACCCCCTCCCTCACCATTCTCATTGTCAATCTCCATGTCATTCATTTTTCAAGTTAATATTCTATCCGTTATTCCTGTTTGGAAAGGAAATATAAACGCTGAGAGGCCGAAATTTTCGAAGTTTCGATAAGCTGTTGAAAATTGTCTTTATGTAAATGTATGAATCAATTGATATGGACTGAAATACTGTCATTGGGCACGGACTACTATTCAGTGGTTTTGGAAGACAGCGTAGGTGAACATTCATTATGTTTAAAAGACATAAATATATTCTTTTTTAATAACCGTTGGTGGCATAAATCTGTACACATTTGTATAATGGAGAACTGAAGTGTTCAGTTTTTCTACTTTTTAATTTTGTTGCATAGAGTCCCCAAGTACAACACAAAGTACCATCGTCGGAAACAGACCGATATTTCGACTGGAACAAGGTTTATCTATCTATCTATCTATCTATCTATCTATCTATCTATCTATCTGTCTATCTATCTATCTATCTATCTATCTATCTATTTATCTATCTATCTGTCTATCTATCTATCTATCTATAATAAGGTTAAGTGAATCTCAAACTGAGGGAGCATACTTCGAATGCTGAGAGAAAAAGATGAATGTATGGGAGTACATATATTCAAGGAGCATGGGCCTGAAATTTTATCCGTTTTTGAAATGAAGAAATGAAGATATAAATTTTAAGTTTTCGAAATTGGGTGACTTTGCACAGAATATCCCGAGGCCTGAGCGCCCGTCTGAAGGATCTTCGTTTGAAGAGGACGATCATATCGAGTGGGTCCAGGTCAGTCAGTCTTTTCTGTCTATCTATCTGTCTATCTTTCTGTATTTGTATATATATATGTGTCTAACTATTTATATTTCTTAAAAGAATAGTGCAGGGTTGAGGAAATGTGTTTGAAAATGGTTTGTCTTCATGATGACTGAATGTTACACAATTGGAATCGAAATCACACGTCAGATTTGATCTTGAGTTAATCCTGTGTAGGAACATATTTAGAACCTGCTTTTACCTATGAAAAGAAAATGGAGAGATGAGATCACATGACATCTGAATCATCCACCCCTCACTCCCTCCCTCACCATTCTCATTGTAAATCTCCATGTCATTCATTTTTCAAGTTAATATTCTATCCGTTATTCCTGTTTGGAAAGGAAATATAAACGCTGAGAGGCCGAAATTTTCGAAGTTTCGATAAGCTGTTGAAAATTGTCTTTATGTAAATGTATGAATCAATTGATGTGGACTGAAATACTGTCATTGGGCACGGAATACTATTCAATGGTTTTGGAAGGCAGCGTAGGTGAACATTCATTATGTTTAAAAGACATAAATATATTCTTTTTTAATAACCGTTGGTGGCATAAATCTGTACACATTTGTATAATGGAGAACTGAAGTGTTCAGTTTTTCTACTTTTTAATTTTGTTGCATAGAGTCCCCAAGTACAACCCAAAGTACCATCGTCGGAAACAGACCGATATTTCGACTGGAAAAAGGTTTATCTATCTATCTATCTATCTATCTATCTATCTATCTATCTATCTATCTATCTATCTATCTATCTATCTATCTATCTATCTATCTATCTATCTATCTATCTATAATAAGGTTAAGTGAATCTCAAACTGAGGGAGCATACTTCGAATGCTGAGAAAAAGATGAATGTATGGGAATATATATATTTAAGGAGCATGGACCAAGGTGGTCTAGAGGCAAGGTGCTCGCCTCTCATGCCAAGGGTCCCGGGTTCTAAACCCGGGCAGTGCAGGCATGTTGGAAAGTGGATTTTTCTCATATTTTCAAGTCCCTGGTCCTATTGGGGGGTAGGATCGATTAGTTCTTGGAAACTGGATTTTTCTCATATTTTCAAGTCCCTGGTCCTATTGGGGGGTAGGATCGAGTACCTAGTCTTCTCGGATAAGGACGAAAAAATTCGGAGGGCCCGTGTGCACGTTGCGCACGTTAAAGATACCTTGGCAGTTGGAAATCGTAAAGAGCAGGCCGAAAGGCCGCTGCCCGGGCAAAATTGAAATTAATAGATTAAAATTTATCCATATCATCTCCCCCCCCCCCCCCCCCGCCAGAACAAGAAATAATAAAACAAGTAAAGTGAGGTGTAAATGCCAAGGGCAGCGAACCTACTAAAATAAAGACCTCAAATCAACCTGAAATTTTATGCATTTGTGAAATGAAGAAATGAAGAGATAAATTTTAAGTTTTCGAAATTGGTTGTCTTTGCACAGAATATCCCGAGGCCTGAGCGCCCGTCTGAAGGATCTTCGTTTGAAGATGATGATCATATCGAGTGGGTCCAGGTCAGTCAGTCTTTTCTGTCTATCTATCTGTCTATCTTTTTGTATTTGTATATATATATGTGTCTAACTATTTATGTTTCTTAAAAGAATAGTGCAGGGTTGAGGAAATGTGTTTGAAAATGGTTTGTCTTCATGATGACTGAACGTTACACAATTGGAATCGAAATCACACGTCAGATTTGATCTTGAGTTAATCCTGTGTAGGAACATATTTAGAACCTGCTTTTACCTATGAAAAGAAAATGGAGAGATGAGATCACATGACATCTGAATCATCCACCCCTCACCCCCTCCCTCACCATTCTCATTGTCAATCTCCATGTCATTCATTTTTCAAGTTAATATTCTATCCGTTATTCCTGTTTGGAAAGGAAATATAAACGCTGAGAGACTGAAATTTTCGAAGTTTCGATAAGCCGTTGAAAATTGTCTTTATGTAAATGTATGAATCAATTGATGTGGACTGAAATACTGTCATTGGGCACGGACTACTATTCAGTGGTTTTGGAAGACAGCGTAGGTGAACATTCATTATGTTTAAAAGACATAAATATATTCTTTTTTAATAACCGTTGGTGGCATAAATCTGTACACATTTGTATAATGGAGAACTGAAGTGTTCAGTTTTTCTACTTTCTAATTTTGTTCCATAGAATCCCCAAGTACCATCCGAAGTACCATCGTCGGAAACAGACCGATATTTCGACTGGAACAAGGTTTATCTATCTATCTATCTATCTATCTATCTATCTATCTATCTATCTATCTATCTATCTATCTATCTATCTATCTATCTATCTATCTATCTATCTATCTATCTATCTATCTATCTATCTGTCTGTCTATAATAAGGTTAAGTGAATCTCAAACTGAGGGAGAATACTTCGAATGCTGTTAGAAAAAGATGAATGTATGGGAGTACATATATTCAAGGAGCATGGACCTGAAATTTTATCCCTGAAATGAAGAAATGAAGATATAAATTTTAAGTTTTCGAAATTGGGTGACTTTGCACAGAATATCCCGAGGCCTGAGCGCCCGTCTGAAGGATCTTCGTTTGAAGAGGACGATCATATCGAGTGGGTCCAGGTCAGTCAGTCTTTTCTGTCTATCTATCTGTCTATCTTTCTGTATTTGTATGTATATATGTGTCTAACTATTTATATTTCTTAAAAGAATAGTGCAGGGTTGAGGAAATGTGTTTGAAAATGGTTTGTCTTCATGATGACTGAATGTTACACAATTGGAATCGAAATCACACGTCAGATTTGATCTTGAGTTAATCCTGTGTAGGAACATATTTAGAACCTGCTTTTACCTATGAAAAGAAAATGGAGAGATGAGATCACATGACATCTGAATCATCCACCCCTCACCCCCTCCCTCACCGTTCTCATTGTAAATCTCCATGTCATTCATTTTTCAAGTTAATATTCTATCCGTTATTCCTGTTTGGAAAGGAAATATTAACGCTGAGAGGCCGAAATTTTCGAAGTTTCGATAAGCTGTTGAAAATTGTCTTTATGTAAATGTATGAATCAATTGATATGGACTGAAATACTGTTATTGGGCACGGAATACTATTCAGTGGTTTTGGAAGACAGCGTAGGTGAACATTCATTATGTTTAAAAGACATAAATATATTCTTTTTTAATAACCGTTGGTGGCATAAATCTGTACACATTTGTATAATGGAGAACTGAAGTGTTCAGTTTTTCTACTTTTTAATTTTGCTGTATAGAGTCCCCAAGTACAACCCAAAGTACCATCGTCGGAGACAGACCGATATTTCGACTGGAACAAGGTTTATCTATCTATCTATCTATCTATCTATCTATCTATCTATCTATCTATCTATCTATCTATCTATCTATCTATCTATCTATCTATCTATCTATCTATCTATCTATCTATCTATCTATCTATCTATCTATATTAAGGTTAAGTGAATCTCAAACTGAGGGAGCATACTTCGAATGCTGAGAGAAAAAGATGAATGTATGGGAATACATATATTTAAGGAGCATGGACCTGAAATTTTATGCATTTGTGAAATGAAGAAATGAAGAGATAAATTTTAAGTTTTCGAAATTGGTTGTCTTTGCACAGAATATCCCGAGGCCTGAGCGCCCGTCTGAAGGATCTTCGTTTGAAGATGATGATCATATCGAGTGGGTCCAGGTCAGTCAGTCTTTTCTGTCTATCTATCTGTCTATCTTTCTGTATTTGTATATATATATGTGTCTAACTATTTATGTTTCTTAAAAGAATAGTGCAGGGTTGAGGAAATGTGTTTGAAAATGGTTTGTCTTCATGATGACTGAATGTTACACAATTGGAATCGAAATCACACGTCAGATTTGATCTTGAGTTAATCCTGTGTAGGAACATATTTAGAACCTGCTTTTACCTATGAAAAGAAAATGGAGAGATGAGATCACATGACATCTGAATCATCCACCCCTCACCCCCTCCCTCACCATTCTCATTGTAAATCTCCATGTCATTCATTTTTCAAGTTAATATTCTATCCGTTATTCCTGTTTGGAAAGGAAATATAAACGCTGAAAGACTGAAATTTTCGAAGTTTCGATAAGACGTTGAAAATTGTCTTTATGTAAATGTATGAATCAATTGATGTGGACTGAAATACTGTCATTGGGCACGGACTACTATTCAGTGGTTTTGGAAGACAGCGTAGGTGAACATTCATTATGTTTAAAAGACATAAATATATTCTTTTTTAATAACCGTTGGTGGCATAAATCTGTACACATTTGTATAATGGAGAACTGAAGTGTTCAGTTTTTCTACTTTTTAATTTTGTTGCATAGAGTCCCCAAGTACAACCCAAAGTACCATCGTCGGAAACAGACCGATATTTCGACTGGAACAAGATTTATCTATCTACCTATCTATCTATCTATCTATCTATCTATCTATCTATCTATCTATCTATCTATCTATCTATCTATCTATCTATCTATCTATCTATCTATCTATCTATCTATCTATCTATCTATCTATCTATCTATCTATCTATCTATCTATCTATCTATCTATCTATCTATCTATCTATAATAAGGTTAAGTGAATCTCAAACTGAGGGAGCATACTTCGAATGCTGAGAGAAAAAGATGAATGTATGGGAATATATATATTTAAGGAGCATGGACCTGAAATTTTATGCATTTGTGAAATGAAGAAATGAAGAGATAAATTTTAAGTTTTCGAAATTGGTTGTCTTTGCACAGAATATCCCGAGGCCTGAGCGCCCGTCTGAAGGATCTTCGTTTGAAGATGATGATCATATCGAGTGGGTCCAGGTCAGTCAGTCTTTTCTGTCTATCTATCTGTCTATCTTTCTGTATTTGTATATATATATGTGTCTAACTATTTATGTTTCTTAAAAGAATAGTGCAGGGTTGAGGAAATGTGTTTGAAAATGGTTTGTCTTCATGATGACTGAATGTTACACAATTGGAATCGAAATCACACGTCAGATTTGATCTTGAGTTAATCCTGTGTAGGAACATATTTAGAACCTGCTTTTACCTATGAAAAGAAAATGGAGAGATGAGATCACATGACATGTGAATCATCCACCCCTCACCCCCTCCCTCACCATTCTCATTGTCATTCTCCATGTCATTCATTTTTCTTTCAAGTTAATATTCTATCCGTTATTCCTGTTTGGAAAGGAAATATAAACGCTGAAAGACTGAAATTTTCGAAGTTTCGATAAGACGTTGAAAATTGTCTTTATGTAAATGTATGAATCAATTGATGTGGACTGAAATACTGTCATTGGGCACGGACTACTATTCAGTGGTTTTGGAAGACAGCGTAGGTGAACATTCATTATGTTTAAAAGACATAAATATATTCTTTTTTAATAACCGTTGGTGGCATAAATCTGTACACATTTGTATAATGGAGAACTGAAGTGTTCAGTTTTTCTACTTTTTAATTTTGTTGCATAGAGTCCCCAAGTACAACCCAAAGTACCACCGTCGGAAACAGACCGATATTTCGACTGGAAAAAGGTTTATCTATCTATCTATCTATCTATCTATCTATCTATCTATCTATCTATCTATCTATCTATCTATCTATCTATCTATCTATCTATCTATCTATCTATCTATCTATAATAAGGTTAAGTGAATCTCAAACTGAGGGAGCATACTTCGAATGCTGAGAAAAAGATGAATGTATGGGAATATATATATTTAAGGAGCATGGACCAAGGTGGTCTAGAGGCAAGGTGCTCGCCTCTCATGCCAAGGGTCCCGGGTTCTAAACCCGGGCAGTGCAGGCATGTTGGAAAGTGGATTTTTCTCATATTTTCAAGTCCCTGGTCCTATTGGGGGGTAGGATCGATTAGTTCTTGGAAACTGGATTTTTCTCATATTTTCAAGTCCCTGGTCCTATTGGGGGGTAGGATCGAGTACCTAGTCTTCTCGGATAAGGACGAAAAAATTCGGAGGGCCCGTGTGCACGTTGCGCACGTTAAAGATACCTTGGCAGTTGGAAATCGTAAAGAGCAGGCCGAAAGGCCGCTGCCCGGGCAAAATTGAAATTAATAGATTAAAATTTATCCATATCATCTCCCCCCCCCCCCCCCCGCCAGAACAAGAAATAATAAAACAAGTAAAGTGAGGTGTAAATGCCAAGGGCAGCGAACCTACTAAAATAAAGACCTCAAATCAACCTGAAATTTTATGCATTTGTGAAATGAAGAAATGAAGAGATAAATTTTAAGTTTTCGAAATTGGTTGTCTTTGCACAGAATATCCCGAGGCCTGAGCGCCCGTCTGAAGGATCTTCGTTTGAAGATGATGATCATATCGAGTGGGTCCAGGTCAGTCAGTCTTTTCTGTCTATCTATCTGTCTATCTTTTTGTATTTGTATATATATATGTGTCTAACTATTTATGTTTCTTAAAAGAATAGTGCAGGGTTGAGGAAATGTGTTTGAAAATGGTTTGTCTTCATGATGACTGAACGTTACACAATTGGAATCGAAATCACACGTCAGATTTGATCTTGAGTTAATCCTGTGTAGGAACATATTTAGAACCTGCTTTTACCTATGAAAAGAAAATGGAGAGATGAGATCACATGACATCTGAATCATCCACCCCTCACCCCCTCCCTCACCATTCTCATTGTCAATCTCCATGTCATTCATTTTTCAAGTTAATATTCTATCCGTTATTCCTGTTTGGAAAGGAAATATAAACGCTGAGAGACTGAAATTTTCGAAGTTTCGATAAGCCGTTGAAAATTGTCTTTATGTAAATGTATGAATCAATTGATGTGGACTGAAATACTGTCATTGGGCACGGACTACTATTCAGTGGTTTTGGAAGACAGCGTAGGTGAACATTCATTATGTTTAAAAGACATAAATATATTCTTTTTTAATAACCGTTGGTGGCATAAATCTGTACACATTTGTATAATGGAGAACTGAAGTGTTCAGTTTTTCTACTTTCTAATTTTGTTCCATAGAATCCCCAAGTACCATCCGAAGTACCATCGTCGGAAACAGACCGATATTTCGACTGGAACAAGGTTTATCTATCTATCTATCTATCTATCTATCTATCTATCTATCTATCTATCTATCTATCTATCTATCTATCTATCTATCTATCTATCTATCTATCTATCTATCTATCTATCTATCTATCTGTCTGTCTATAATAAGGTTAAGTGAATCTCAAACTGAGGGAGAATACTTCGAATGCTGTTAGAAAAAGATGAATGTATGGGAGTACATATATTCAAGGAGCATGGACCTGAAATTTTATCCCTGAAATGAAGAAATGAAGATATAAATTTTAAGTTTTCGAAATTGGGTGACTTTGCACAGAATATCCCGAGGCCTGAGCGCCCGTCTGAAGGATCTTCGTTTGAAGAGGACGATCATATCGAGTGGGTCCAGGTCAGTCAGTCTTTTCTGTCTATCTATCTGTCTATCTTTCTGTATTTGTATGTATATATGTGTCTAACTATTTATGTTTCTTAAAAGAATAGTGCAGGGTTGAGGAAATGTGTTTGAAAATGGTTTGTCTTCATGATGACTGAATGTTACACAATTGGAATCGAAATCACACGTCAGATTTGATCTTGAGTTAATCCTGTGTAGGAACATATTTAGAACCTGCTTTTACCTATGAAAAGAAAATGGAGAGATGAGATCACATGACATCTGAATCATCCACCCCTCACCCCCTCCCTCACCGTTCTCATTGTAAATCTCCATGTCATTCATTTTTCAAGTTAATATTCTATCCGTTATTCCTGTTTGGAAAGGAAATATTAACGCTGAGAGGCCGAAATTTTCGAAGTTTCGATAAGCTGTTGAAAATTGTCTTTATGTAAATGTATGAATCAATTGATATGGACTGAAATACTGTTATTGGGCACGGAATACTATTCAGTGGTTTTGGAAGACAGCGTAGGTGAACATTCATTATGTTTAAAAGACATAAATATATTCTTTTTTAATAACCGTTGGTGGCATAAATCTGTACACATTTGTATAATGGAGAACTGAAGTGTTCAGTTTTTCTACTTTTTAATTTTGCTGTATAGAGTCCCCAAGTACAACCCAAAGTACCATCGTCGGAGACAGACCGATATTTCGACTGGAACAAGGTTTATCTATCTATCTATCTATCTATCTATCTATCTATCTATCTATCTATCTATCTATCTATCTATCTATCTATCTATCTATCTATCTATCTATCTATCTATCTATCTATCTATCTATCTATCTATATTAAGGTTAAGTGAATCTCAAACTGAGGGAGCATACTTCGAATGCTGAGAGAAAAAGATGAATGTATGGGAATACATATATTTAAGGAGCATGGACCTGAAATTTTATGCATTTGTGAAATGAAGAAATGAAGAGATAAATTTTAAGTTTTCGAAATTGGTTGTCTTTGCACAGAATATCCCGAGGCCTGAGCGCCCGTCTGAAGGATCTTCGTTTGAAGATGATGATCATATCGAGTGGGTCCAGGTCAGTCAGTCTTTTCTGTCTATCTATCTGTCTATCTTTCTGTATTTGTATATATATATGTGTCTAACTATTTATGTTTCTTAAAAGAATAGTGCAGGGTTGAGGAAATGTGTTTGAAAATGGTTTGTCTTCATGATGACTGAATGTTACACAATTGGAATCGAAATCACACGTCAGATTTGATCTTGAGTTAATCCTGTGTAGGAACATATTTAGAACCTGCTTTTACCTATGAAAAGAAAATGGAGAGATGAGATCACATGACATCTGAATCATCCACCCCTCACCCCCTCCCTCACCATTCTCATTGTAAATCTCCATGTCATTCATTTTTCAAGTTAATATTCTATCCGTTATTCCTGTTTGGAAAGGAAATATAAACGCTGAAAGACTGAAATTTTCGAAGTTTCGATAAGACGTTGAAAATTGTCTTTATGTAAATGTATGAATCAATTGATGTGGACTGAAATACTGTCATTGGGCACGGACTACTATTCAGTGGTTTTGGAAGACAGCGTAGGTGAACATTCATTATGTTTAAAAGACATAAATATATTCTTTTTTAATAACCGTTGGTGGCATAAATCTGTACACATTTGTATAATGGAGAACTGAAGTGTTCAGTTTTTCTACTTTTTAATTTTGTTGCATAGAGTCCCCAAGTACAACCCAAAGTACCATCGTCGGAAACAGACCGATATTTCGACTGGAACAAGATTTATCTATCTATCTATCTATCTATCTATCTATCTATCTATCTATCTATCTATCTATCTATCTATCTATCTATCTATCTATCTATCTATCTATCTATCTATCTATCTATATATCTATCTATCTATCTATCTATCTATCTATCTATAATAAGGTTAAGTGAATCTCAAACTGAGGGAGCATACTTCGAATGCTGAGAGAAAAAGATGAATGTATGGGAATATATATATTTAAGGAGCATGGACCTGAAATTTTATGCATTTGTGAAATGAAGAAATGAAGAGATAAATTTTAAGTTTTCGAAATTGGTTGTCTTTGCACAGAATATCCCGAGGCCTGAGCGCCCGTCTGAAGGATCTTCGTTTGAAGATGATGATCATATCGAGTGGGTCCAGGTCAGTCAGTCTTTTCTGTCTATCTATCTGTCTATCTTTCTGTATTTGTATATATATATGTGTCTAACTATTTATGTTTCTTAAAAGAATAGTGCAGGGTTGAGGAAATGTGTTTGAAAATGGTTTGTCTTCATGATGACTGAATGTTACACAATTGGAATCGAAATCACACGTCAGATTTGATCTTGAGTTAATCCTGTGTAGGAACATATTTAGAACCTGCTTTTACCTATGAAAAGAAAATGGAGAGATGAGATCACATGACATGTGAATCATCCACCCCTCACCCCCTCCCTCACCATTCTCATTGTCATTCTCCATGTCATTCATTTTTCAAGTTAATATTCTATCCGTTATTCCTGTTTGGAAAGGAAATATAAACGCTGAAAGACTGAAATTTTCGAAGTTTCGATAAGACGTTGAAAATTGTCTTTATGTAAATGTATGAATCAATTGATGTGGACTGAAATACTGTCATTGGGCACGGACTACTATTCAGTGGTTTTGGAAGACAGCGTAGGTGAACATTCATTATGTTTAAAAGACATAAATATATTCTTTTTTAATAACCGTTGGTGGCATAAATCTGTACACATTTGTATAATGGAGAACTGAAGTGTTCAGTTTTTCTACTTTTTAATTTTGTTGCATAGAGTCCCCAAGTACAACCCAAAGTACCATCGTCGGAAACAGACCGATATTTCGACTGGAACAAGATTTATCTATCTATCTATCTATCTATCTATCTATCTATCTATCTATCTATCTATCTATCTATCTATCTATCTATCTATCTATCTATCTATCTATCTATCTATCTATCTATCTATATATCTATCTATCTATCTATCTATCTATCTATCTATCTATCTATCTATAATAAAGTTAAGTGAATCTCAAACTGAGGGAGCATACTTCGAATGCTGAGAGAAAAAGATGAATGTATGGGAATATATATATTTAAGGAGCATGGACCTGAAATTTTATGCATTTGTGAAATGAAGAAATGAAGAGATAAATTTTAAGTTTTCGAAATTGGTTGTCTTTGCACAGAATATCCCGAGGCCTGAGCGCCCGTCTGAAGGATCTTCGTTTGAAGATGATGATCATATCGAGTGGGTCCAGGTCAGTCAGTCTTTTCTGTCTATCTATCTGTCTATCTTTCTGTATTTGTATATATATATGTGTCTAACTATTTATGTTTCTTAAAAGAATAGTGCAGGGTTGAGGAAATGTGTTTGAAAATGGTTTGTCTTCATGATGACTGAATGTTACACAATTGGAATCGAAATCACACGTCAGATTTGATCTTGAGTTAATCCTGTGTAGGAACATATTTAGAACCTGCTTTTACCTATGAAAAGAAAATGGAGAGATGAGATCACATGACATCTGAATCATCCACCCCTCACCCCCTCCCTCACCATTCTCATTGTAAATCTCCATGTCATTCATTTTTCAAGTTAATATTCTATCCGTTATTCCTGTTTGGAAAGGAAATATAAACGCTGAGAGGCCGAAATTTTCGAAGTTTCGATAAGCTGTTGAAAATTGTCTTTATGTAAATGTATGAATCAATTGATGTGGACTGAAATACTGTCATTGGGCACGGACTACTATTCAATGGTTTTGGAAGACAGCGTAGGTGAACATTCATTATGTTTAAAAGACATAAATATATTCTTTTTTAATAACCGTTGGTGGCATAAATCTGTACACATTTGTATAATGGAGAACTGAAGTGTTCAGTTTTTCTACTTTTTAATTTTGTTGCATAGAGTCCCCAAGTACAACACAAAGTACCATCGTCGGAAACAGACCGATATTTCGACTGGAACAAGGTTTATCTATCTATCTATCTATCTATCTATCTATCTATCTATCTATCTATTATCTATCTATCTATCTATCTATCTATCTATCTATCTATCTATCTATCTATTTATCTATCTATCTGTCTATCTATCTATCTATCTATAATAAGGTTAAGTGAATCTCAAACTGAGGGAGCATACTTCGAATGCTGAGAGAAAAAGATGAATGTATGGGAGTACATATATTCAAGGAGCATGGGCCTGAAATTTTATCCGTTTTTGAAATGAAGAAATGAAGATATAGATTTTAAGTTTTCGAAATTGGGTGACTTTGCACAGAATATCCCGAGGCCTGAGCGCCCGTCTGAAGGATCTTCGTTTGAAGAGGACGATCATATCGAGTGGGTCCAGGTCAGTCAGTCTTTTCTGTCTATCTATCTGTCTATCTTTCTGTATTTGTATATATATATGTGTCTAACTATTTATGTTTCTTAAAAGAATAGTGCAGGGTTGAGGAAATGTGTTTGAAAATGGTTTGTCTTCATGATGACTGAATGTTACACAATTGGAATCGAAATCACACGTCAGATTTGATCTTGAGTTAATCCTGTGTAGGAACATATTTAGAACCTGCTTTTACCTATGAAAAGAAAATGGAGAGATGAGATCACATGACATCTGAATCATCCACCCCTCACCCCCTCCCTCACCATTCTCATTGTAAATCTCCATGTCATTCATTTTTCAAGTTAATATTCTATCCGTTATTCCTGTTTGGAAAGGAAATATAAACGCTGAGAGGCCGAAATTTTCGAAGTTTCGATAAGCTGTTGAAAATTGTCTTTATGTAAATGTATGAATCAATTGATATGGACTGAAATACTGTCATTGGGCACGGACTACTATTCAATGGTTTTGGAAGACAGCGTAGGTGAACATTCATTATGTTTTAAAGACATAAATATATTCTTTTTTAATAACCGTTGGTGGCATAAATCTGTACACATTTGTATAATGGAGAACTGAAGTGTTCAGTTTTTCTACTTTTTAATTTTTTTGCATAGAGTCCCCAAGTACAACCCAAAGTACCATCGTCGGAAACAGACCGATATTTCGACTGGAACAAGGTTTATCTATCTATCTATCTATCTATCTATCTATCTATCTATCTATCTATCTATCTATCTATCTATCTATCTATCTATCTATCTATCTATCTATCTATTTATCTATCTATCTATCTATCTATCTATCTATCTATAATAAGGTTAAGTGAATCTCAAACTGAGGGAGCATACTTCGAATGCTGAGAGAAAAAGATGAATGTATGGGATTACATATATTTAAGGAGCATGGATTTGAAATTTTATGCATTTGTGAAATGAAGAAATGAAGAGATAAAGTTGAAATTTTCGAAATTGGGTGACTTTGCACAGAATATCCCGAGGCCTGAGCGCCCGTCTGAAGGATCTTCGTTTGAAGATAATGATCATATCGAGTGGGTCCAGGTCAGTCAGTCTTTTCTGTCTATCTATCTGTCTATCTTTCTGTATTTGTATATATATATGTGTCTAACTATTTATGTTTCTTAAAAGAATAGTGCAGGGTTGAGGAAATGTGTTCGAAAATGGTTTGTCTTCATGATGACTGAATGTTACACAATTGGAATCGAAATCACACGTCAGATTTGATCTTGAGTTAATCCTGTGTAGGAACATATTTAGAACCTGCTTTTACCTTTGAAAAGAAAATGGAGAGATGAGATCACATGACATCTGAATCATCTACCCATCACCCCCTCCCTCACTAGTCTCATTGTCAATCTCCATGCCATTCATTTTTCAAGTTAATATTCTATCCGTTATTCCTGTTTGGAAAGGAAATATAAACGCTGAGAGACTGAAATTTTCGAAGTTTCGATAAGCCGTTGAAAATTGTCTTTATGTAAATGTATGAATCAATTGATGTGGACTGAAATACTGTCATTGGGCACGGATTACTATTCAGTGGCTTTGGAAGACAGCGTAGGTGAACATTCATTATGTTTAAAAGACATAAATATATTATTTTTTAAGAACCGTTGGTGACATAAATCTGTACACATTTTATAATGGAGAACTAAAGTGTTCAGTTTTTCTACTTTCTAATTTTGTTCCATAGAATCCCCAAGTACAACCCGAAGTACCATCGTCGGAAACAGACCGATATTTCGACTGGAACAAGGTTTATCTATCTATCTATCTATCTATCTATCTATCTATCTATCTATCTATCTATCTATCTATCTATCTATCTATCTATCTATCTATCTATCTATCTATCTATCTATCTATCTATCTATCTATCTATCTGTCTATAATAAGATTAAGTGAATCTCAAACTGAGGGAGAATACTTCGAATGCTGATAGAAAAAGATGAATGTATGGGAGTACATATATTTAAGGAGCATGGACCTTATATTTTAGGCATTTGTGAAATGAAGAAATGAAGAGATAAATTTGAAATTTTCGAAATTGGGTGACTTTGCACAGAATATCCCGAGGCCTGAGCGCCCGTATGAAGGATCCTCGTTTGAAGAGGACGATCATATCGAGTGGGTCCAGGTCAGTCAGTCTTTTCTGTCTATCTATCTGTCTATCTTTCTGTATTTGTATCTATATATGTGTCTAACTATTTATTTCTCTTAAAAGAATAGTGCAGGGTTGAGGAAACTTTTTTAAAAATGGTTGGTCTTCATGATGACTGAATGTTAAACAATTGGAATTCGAAATCACACGTCAGATTTGATTTTGAGTTAATCCTGTGTAGGAATATATTTAGAACCTGCTTTTACCTTTGAAAAGAAAAAGGAGAGACGAGATCACATGACATCTGAATCATCCACGTCTCATCCCCTCTCCCACTATTCTACTTGTCATTCTCTATGTCATTCATTTTTCAAGTTAATATTCTATCCGTTATTCCTGTTCGGAAAGAAAATATAATGGCTGAGAGACTGAAATTTTCGAAATTTCGATAAGGCATTGAAAATTGTCTTTATGTAAATGTATGAATCAATTCATGTGGACTGAAATACTATCAGTGGGAACGGACAAACATTCAGTAGTTTTGGAAGTCAGGGTAGGTGAACATTCATTAAGTTTAAAAGACATAAATATATTATTTTTTAAGAACCGTTGGTGACATAAATCTTTACACATAAATCTATCTATCTATCTATCTATCTATCTATCTATCTATCTATCTATCTATCTATCTATCTATCTATCTATCTATCTATCTATCTATCTATCTATCTATCTATCTATCTATCTATCTATCTATCTATCTATCTATCTATCTATCTATCTACCTATCTATCTATCTATCTATCTATCTATCTATCTTTCTATCTATCTATCTAAAGTAAGGTTAAGTGAATCTCAAACTGAGGGAGAATACTTCGAATGCTGACAGAAAAAGATGAATGTATGGGATTACATATATTTAAGGAGCGTGGACATGAAATTTTATGCATTTGTGAAATAAAGAAATGAAGAGATAAATTTTAAGTTTTCGAAATTTCATGACTTTGCACAGAATATCCCGAGGCCTGAGCGCCCGTATAAAGGATCTTCGTTTGAAGAGGACGATCATATCGAGTGGGTCCAGGTCAGTCAGTCTTTTCTGTCTATCTATCTGTCTATCTTTCTGTACTTGTATGTGTATATGTGTCTAACTATTTATTTTTCTTAAAAGAATAATGCAGGGTTGAGGAAATGTGTTTGAAAATGGTTTGTCTTCATTGTGACTGAATGTTACAGAATTGGAATCGAAATCACACGTCAGATTTGATCTTGAGTTAATCCTGTGTAGGAACATATTTAGAACCTGCTTTTACCTTTGAAAAGAAAATGGAGACATGAGATCACATGACATCTGAATCATCCACCCCTCACCCCCTCCCTCACCAGTCTCATTGTCAATCTCCATGTCATTCATTTTTCAAGTTAATATTCTATCCGTTATTCCTGTTTGGAAAGGAAATATAAACGCTGAGAGACTGAAATTTTCTAACTTTCGATAAGCCGTTGAAAATTGTCTTTATGTAAATCTATGAATCAATTGATGTGGATTGGATTACTTTCATTGGGCACGGACTACTATTCAGTGGTTTTGGAAGACAGCGTAGGTGAACATTCATTATGTTTAAAGGACATAAATATATTATTTTTTCAGAACCGTTGGTGGCATAAATCTGTACACATTTGTGTAATGGAGAACTAAAGTGTTCAGTTTTTCTACTTTCTAATTTTGTTCCATAGAATCCCCAAGTACAACCCGAAGTACCATCGTCGGAAACAGACCGATATTTCGACTGGAACAAGGTTTATCTATCTATCTATCTATCTATCTATCTATCTATCTATCTATCTATCTATCTATCTATCTATCTATCTATCTATCTATCTATCTATCTATCTATCTATCTATCTATCTATCTGTCTATAATAAGATTAAGTGAATCTCAAACTGAGGGAGAATACTTCGAATGCTGATAGAAAAAGATGAATGTATGGGAGTACATATATTTAAGGAGCATGGACCTTATATTTTAGGCATTTGTGAAATGAAGAAATGAAGTGATAAATTCGAAATTTTCGAAATTGGGTGCTTTGCACAGAATATCCCGAGGCCTGAGCGCCCGTATGAAGGATCTTCGTTTGAAGAGGACGATCATATCGAGTGGGTCCAGGTCAGTCAGTCTTTTCTGTCTATCTATCTGTCTATCTTTCTGTATTTGTATCTATATATGTGTCTAACTATTTATTTTTCTTAAAAGAATAGTGCAGGGTTGAGGAAATGTTTTTAAAAATGGTTTGTCTTCATGATGACTGAATGTTACACAATTGGAATTCGAAATCACACGTCAGATTTGATTTTGAGTTAATCCTGTGTAGTAACATATTTAGAACCTGCTTTTACCTTTGAAAAGAAAAAGGAGACACGAGATCACATGACATCTGTATCATCCACCCCTCACCCCCTCTCCCACCATTTTCCTTGTCATTCTCCATGTCATTCATTTTTCAGGTTAATATTGTATCCGTTATTCCTGTTTGGAAAGAAAATATAAACGCTGAGAGACTGAAATTTTCGAAGTTTCGATAAGGCATTGAAAATTGTCTTTATGTAAATGTATGAATCAATTGATGTGGACTGAAATACTATCAGTGGGAACGGACAAACATTCAGTAGTTTTGGAAGTCAGGGTAGGTGAACATTCATTATGTTTAAAAGACATAAATATATTATATTTTAAGAAACGTTAGTAACACAAATCTTTACACATTTGTGTAATGGAGAACTGAAGTGTTCAGTTTTTCTACTTTCTAATTTTGTTACATAGAATCCCCAAGTACAACCCGAAGTACCATCGTCGGAAACAGACCGATATTTCGACTGGAACAAGGTTAATTATCTATCTATCTATCTATCTATCTATCTATCTATCTATCTATCTATCTATCTATCTATCTATCTATCTATCTATCTATCTATCTATCTATCTATCTATCTATCTATCTATCTATCTATCTATCTATCTATCTATCTATCTATCTATCTATCTATCTATCTGTCTATAATAAGGTTAAATGAATCTCAAACTGAGGGAGAATACTTCGAATGCTGACAGAAAAAGACGTTGGTATGGGAGTACATATACTTAAGGAGAATGGACCTGAAATTTTACACATCTGTGAAATAAAGAAATGAAGAGACAAATTTTAAGTTTTCGAAATTGGGTGACTTTGCACAGAATATCCCGAGGCCTGAGCGCCCGTCTGAAGGATCTTCGTTTGAAGATGATGAACATATCGAGTGGGTCCAGGTCAATAAGTCTTTTCTGTCTATCTATCTGTCTATCTTTCATTATTTGTATGTATATATGTATCTAAGTATTTGTTTTTCTTAAAAGAATAGTGCAGTGTTGAGGAAATGTTTTTAAAAATGGTTTGTCTTCATGGTGACTGAATGTTACACAATTGGAATTCGAAATCACACGTCAGATTTGATCTTGAGTTAATCCTGTGTAGGAACATATTTAGAACCTGCTTTTACCTTTGAAAAGAAAATGGAGAGATGAGATCACATGACATCTGAATCATCTACCCCTCACCCCCTCCCTCACCAGTCTCATTGTCAATCTCCATGTCATTCATTTTTCAAGTTAATATTCTATCCGTTATTCCTGTTTGGAAAGGAAATATAAACGCTGAGAGACTGAAATTTTCTAACTTTCGATAAGCCGTTGAAAATTGTCTTTATGTAAATCTATGAATCAATTGATGTGGATTGGATTACTTTCATTGGGCACGGACTACTATTCAGTGGTTTTGGAAGACAGCGTAGGTGAACATTCATTATGTTTAAAGGACATAAATATATTATTTTTTCAGAACCGTTGGTGGCATAAATCTGTACACATTTGTGTAATGGAGAACTAAAGTGTTCAGTTTTTCTACTTTCTAATTTTGTTCCATAGAATCCCCAAGTACAACCCGAAGTACCATCGTCGGAAACAGACCGATATTTCGACTGGAACAAGGTTTATCTATCTATCTATCTATCTATCTATCTATCTATCTATCTATCTATCTATCTATCTATCTATCTATCTATCTATCTATCTATCTATCTATCTATCTATCTATCTATCTATCTATCTATCTATCTATCTGTCTATAATAAGATTAAGTGAATCTCAAACTGAGGGAGAATACTTCGAATGCTGATAGAAAAAGATGAATGTATGGGAGTACATATATTTAAGGAGCATGGACCTTATATTTTAGGCATTTGTGAAATGAAGAAATGAAGTGATAAATTCGAAATTTTCGAAATTGGGTGCTTTGCACAGAATATCCCGAGGCCTGAGCGCCCGTATGAAGGATCTTCGTTTGAAGAGGACGATCATATCGAGTGGGTCCAGGTCAGTCAGTCTTTTCTGTCTATCTATCTGTCTATCTTTCTGTATTTGTATCTATATATGTGTCTAACTATTTATTTTTCTTAAAAGAATAGTGCAGGGTTGAGGAAATGTTTTTAAAAATGGTTTGTCTTCATGATGACTGAATGTTACACAATTGGAATTCGAAATCACACGTCAGATTTGATTTTGAGTTAATCCTGTGTAGTAACATATTTAGAACCTGCTTTTACCTTTGAAAAGAAAAAGGAGACACGAGATCACATGACATCTGTATCATCCACCCCTCACCCCCTCTCCCACCATTTTCCTTGTCATTCTCCATGTCATTCATTTTTCAGGTTAATATTGTATCCGTTATTCCTGTTTGGAAAGAAAATATAAACGCTGAGAGACTGAAATTTTCGAAGTTTCGATAAGGCATTGAAAATTGTCTTTATGTAAATGTATGAATCAATTGATGTGGACTGAAATACTATCAGTGGGAACGGACAAACATTCAGTAGTTTTGGAAGTCAGGGTAGGTGAACATTCATTATGTTTAAAAGACATAAATATATTATATTTTAAGAAACGTTAGTAACACAAATCTTTACACATTTGTGTAATGGAGAACTGAAGTGTTCAGTTTTTCTACTTTCTAATTTTGTTACATAGAATCCCCAAGTACAACCCGAAGTACCATCGTCGGAAACAGACCGATATTTCGACTGGAACAAGGTTAATTTATCTATCTATCTATCTATCTATCTATCTATCTATCTATCTATCTATCTATCTATCTATCTATCTATCTATCTATCTATCTATCTATCTATCTATCTATCTATCTATCTATCTATCTATCTATGTATCTATCTATCTATCTATCTATCTATCTATCTATCTATCTATCTATCTATCTATCTATCTATCTATCTATCTATCTATCTATCTATCTGTCTATAATAAGGTTAAATGAATCTCAAACTGAGGGAGAATACTTCGAATGCTGACAGAAAAAGACGTTGGTATGGGAGTACATATACTTAAGGAGAATGGACCTGAAATTTTACACATCTGTGAAATAAAGAAATGAAGAGACAAATTTTAAGTTTTCGAAATTGGGTGACTTTGCACAGAATATCCCGAGGCCTGAGCGCCCGTCTGAAGGATCTTCGTTTGAAGATGATGAACATATCGAGTGGGTCCAGGTCAATAAGTCTTTTCTGTCTATCTATCTGTCTATCTTTCATTATTTGTATGTATATATGTATCTAAGTATTTGTTTTTCTTAAAAGAATAGTGCAGTGTTGAGGAAATGTTTTTAAAAATGGTTTGTCTTCATGGTGACTGAATGTTACACAATTGGAATTCGAAATCACACGTCAGATTTGATCTTGAGTTAATCCTGTGTAGGAACATATTTAGAACCTGCTTTTACCTTTGAAAAGAAAATGGAGAGATGAGATCACATGACATCTGAATCATCTACCCCTCACCCCCTCCCTCACCAGTCTCATTGTCAATCTCCATGTCATTCATTTTTCAAGTTAATATTCTATCCGTTATTCCTGTTTGGAAAGGAAATATAAACGCTGAGAGACTGAAATTTTCTAACTTTCGATAAGCCGTTGAAAATTGTCTTTATGTAAATCTATGAATCAATTGATGTGGATTGGATTACTTTCATTGGGCACGGACTACTATTCAGTGGTTTTGGAAGACAGCGTAGGTGAACATTCATTATGTTTAAAGGACATAAATATATTATTTTTTCAGAACCGTTGGTGGCATAAATCTGTACACATTTGTGTAATGGAGAACTAAAGTGTTCAGTTTTTCTACTTTCTAATTTTGTTCCATAGAATCCCCAAGTACAACCCGAAGTACCATCGTCGGAAACAGACCGATATTTCGACTGGAACAAGGTTTATCTATCTATCTATCTATCTATCTATCTATCTATCTATCTATCTATCTATCTATCTATCTATCTATCTATCTATCTATCTATCTATCTATCTATCTATCTATCTATCTATCTATCTATCTATCTATCTGTCTATAATAAGATTAAGTGAATCTCAAACTGAGGGAGAATACTTCGAATGCTGATAGAAAAAGATGAATGTATGGGAGTACATATATTTAAGGAGCATGGACCTTATATTTTAGGCATTTGTGAAATGAAGAAATGAAGTGATAAATTCGAAATTTTCGAAATTGGGTGCTTTGCACAGAATATCCCGAGGCCTGAGCGCCCGTATGAAGGATCTTCGTTTGAAGAGGACGATCATATCGAGTGGGTCCAGGTCAGTCAGTCTTTTCTGTCTATCTATCTGTCTATCTTTCTGTATTTGTATCTATATATGTGTCTAACTATTTATTTTTCTTAAAAGAATAGTGCAGGGTTGAGGAAATGTTTTTAAAAATGGTTTGTCTTCATGATGACTGAATGTTACACAATTGGAATTCGAAATCACACGTCAGATTTGATTTTGAGTTAATCCTGTGTAGTAACATATTTAGAACCTGCTTTTACCTTTGAAAAGAAAAAGGAGACACGAGATCACATGACATCTGTATCATCCACCCCTCACCCCCTCTCCCACCATTTTCCTTGTCATTCTCCATGTCATTCATTTTTCAGGTTAATATTGTATCCGTTATTCCTGTTTGGAAAGAAAATATAAACGCTGAGAGACTGAAATTTTCGAAGTTTCGATAAGGCATTGAAAATTGTCTTTATGTAAATGTATGAATCAATTGATGTGGACTGAAATACTATCAGTGGGAACGGACAAACATTCAGTAGTTTTGGAAGTCAGGGTAGGTGAACATTCATTATGTTTAAAAGACATAAATATATTATATTTTAAGAAACGTTAGTAACACAAATCTTTACACATTTGTGTAATGGAGAACTGAAGTGTTCAGTTTTTCTACTTTCTAATTTTGTTACATAGAATCCCCAAGTACAACCCGAAGTACCATCGTCGGAAACAGACCGATATTTCGACTGGAACAAGGTTAATTTATCTATCTATCTATCTATCTATCTATCTATCTATCTATCTATCTATCTATCTATCTATCTATCTATCTATCTATCTATCTATCTATCTATCTATCTATCTATCTATCTATCTATCTATCTATCTATCTATCTATGTATCTATCTATCTATCTATCTATCTATCTATCTATCTATCTATCTATCTATCTATCTATCTATCTATCTATCTATCTATCTATCTATCTATCTATCTATCTATCTATCTGTCTATAATAAGGTTAAATGAATCTCAAACTGAGGGAGAATACTTCGAATGCTGACAGAAAAAGACGTTGGTATGGGAGTACATATACTTAAGGAGAATGGACCTGAAATTTTACACATCTGTGAAATAAAGAAATGAAGAGACAAATTTTAAGTTTTCGAAATTGGGTGACTTTGCACAGAATATCCCGAGGCCTGAGCGCCCGTCTGAAGGATCTTCGTTTGAAGATGATGAACATATCGAGTGGGTCCAGGTCAATAAGTCTTTTCTGTCTATCTATCTGTCTATCTTTCATTATTTGTATGTATATATGTATCTAAGTATTTGTTTTTCTTAAAAGAATAGTGCAGTGTTGAGGAAATGTTTTTAAAAATGGTTTGTCTTCATGGTGACTGAATGTTACACAATTGGAATTCGAAATCACACGTCAGATTTGATCTTGAGTTAATCCTGTGTAGGAACATATTTAGAACCTGCTTTTACCTTTGAAAAGAAAATGGAGAGATGAGATCACATGACATCTGAATCATCTACCCCTCACCCCCTCCCTCACCAGTCTCATTGTCAATCTCCATGTCATTCATTTTTCAAGTTAATATTCTATCCGTTATTCCTGTTTGGAAAGGAAATATAAACGCTGAGAGATTGAAATTTTCTAACTTTCGATAAGCCGTTGAAAATTGTCTTTATGTAAATGTATGAATCAATTGATGTGGACTGAAATACTGTCATTGGGCACGGACTACTATTCAGTGGTTTTGTAAGACAGGGTAGGTGAACATTCATTATGTTTAAAAGACATAAATATATTATTTTTTAAGAACCGTTGGTGGCATAAATCTGTACACATTTGTGTAATGGAGAACTAAAGTGTTCAGTTTTTCTACTTTCTAATTTTGTTCCATAGATTCCCCAAGTACAACCCGAAGTACCATCGTCGGAAACAGACCGATATTTCGACTGGAACAAGGTTTATCTATCTATCTATCTATCTATCTATCTATCTATCTATCTATCTATCTATCTATCTATCTATCTATCTATCTATCTATCTATCTATCTATCTATCTATCTATCTATCTATCTATCTATCTATCTATCTATCTATCTATCTATCTATCTATCTATAATAAGGTTAAGTGAATCTCAAACTGAGGGAGAATACTTCGAATGCTGATAGAAAAAGATGAATGTATGGGAGTACATATATTTAAGGAGCATGGACCTGAAATTTTAGGCATTTGTGAAATGAAGAAATGAAGAGATAAATTTGAAATTTTCGAAATTGTCTGACTTTGCACAGAATATCCCGAGGCCTGAGCGCCCGTATGAAGGATCTTCGTTTGAAGATGATGATCATATCGAGTGGGTCCAGGTCAGTCAGTCTTTTCTGTCTATCTATCTGTCTATCTTTCTGTATTTGTATGTATATATGTGTCTAACTATTTATTTTTCTTAAAAGAATAGTGCAGGGTTGAGGAAATGTTTTTAAAAATGGTTTGTCTTCATGATGACTGAATGTTATACAATTGGAATTCGAAATCACAGGTCAGATTTGATTCTGAGTTAATCCTGTGTAGGAACATATTTAGAACCTGCTTTTACCTTTGAAAAGAAAAAGGAGAGACGAGATCACATGACATCTGAATCATCCACGCCTCACCCCCTCCCACCATTCTCCTTGTCATTCTCCATGTCATTCATTTTTCAGGTTAATATTGTATCCGTTATTCCTGTTTGGAAAGAAAATATAAACGCTGAGAGACTGAAATTTTCGAAGTTTCGATAAGGCATTGAAAATTGTCTTTATGTAAATGTATGAATCAATTGATGTGGACTGAAATACTATCAGTGGGAACGGCCAAACATTCAGTAGTTTTGGAAGTCAGGGTAGCTGAACATTCATTAAGTTTAAAAGACATAAATATATTATATTTTAAGAACCGTTGGTGACATAAATCTTTACACATTTGTGTAATGGAGAACTGAAGTGTTCAGTATTTGTACTTTCTAATTTTGTTCCATAGAATCCCCAAGTACAACCCGAAGTACCATTGTCGGAAACAGACCGATATTTCGACTGGAACAAGGTTATCTATCTATCTATCTATCTATCTATCTATCTATCTATCTATCTATCTATCTATCTATCTATCTATCTATCTATCTATCTATCTATCTATCTATCTATCTATCTATCTATCTATCTATCTGTCTATAATAAGGTTAAATGAATCTCAAACAGAGGGAGAATACTTCGAATGCTGACAGAAAAAGACGTTGGTATGGGAGTAAATATATTTAAGCAGCATGGACCTGAAATTTTACACATTTGTGAAATGAAGAAATGAAGAGACAAATTTTAAGTTTTCAAAATTGGGTGCCTTTGCACAGAATATCCCGAGGCCTGAGCGCTTGTCTGAAGGATCTTCGTTTGAAGATGATGATCATATCGAGTGGGTCCAGGTCAATCAGTCTTTTCTGTCTATCTATCTGTCTATCTTTCAGTATTTGTATGTATATATGTGTCTAAGTATTTGTTTTTCTTAAAAGAATAGTGCAGTGTTGAGGAAATGTTTTTAAAAATGGTTTGTCTTCATGGTGACTGAATGTTACACAATTGGAATTCGAAATCACACGTCAGATTTGATCTTGAGTTAATCCTGTGTAGGAACATATTTAGAACCTGCTTTTATCTTTGAAAAGAAAATGGAGAGATGAGATCACATGACATCTGAATCATCTACCCCTCACCCCCTCCCTCACCATTCTCCTTGTCAATCTCCATGTCATTCATTTTTTAAGTTAATATTCTATCCGTTATTCCTGTTTGGAAAGAAAATATAAACGCTGAGAGAATGAAATTTTCGAAGTTTCGATAAGGCGTTGAAAATTGTCTTCATGTAAATGTATGAATCAATTGATGTGGACTGAAATACTATCATTGGGAACGGACAAACATTCAGTAGTTTTGAAAGTCAGGGTAGGTGAACATTCACTATGTTTAAAAGACATAAATATATTATTTTTTAAGAACCGTTGGTGACATAAATCTTTACATATTTGTGTAATGGAGAACTGAAATGTTCAGTTTTTCTACTTTCTAATTTTGTTCCATAGAATGCCCAAGTACAACCCGAAGTACCATCGTCGGATACAGACCGATATTTCGACTGGAACAAGGTTTATCTATCTATCTATCTATCTATCTATCTATCTATCTATCTATCTATCTATCTATCTATCTATCTATCTATCTATCTATCTATCTATCTATCTATCTATCTATATTAAGGTTAAGTGAATCTTAAACTGAGGGAGAATACTTAGAATGCTGACAGTAACAGATGTTTGTATGGGAGTACATTTAATTAAAGAGCATGGACCTGAAATTTCACGCATTTGTGAAATGCAAAGTACCATCGTCGGAAAAAGACCGATATTTCGTCTGGAACAAGGTTTATCTATCTATCTATCTATCTATCTATCTATCTATCTATCTATCTATCTATCTATCTATCTATCTATATATCTATCTATCTATCTAGATAGTGGAGGGTTGAGGAAATGTTTTTAAAAATGGTTTGTCTTCATGATGACTGAATGTTACACAATTGGAATTCGAAATCACAGGTCAGATTTGATTTTGAGTTAATCCTGTGTAGGAACATATTTAGAACCTGCTTTTACCTTTGAAAAGAAAAAGGAGAGACGAGATCACATGACATCTGAATCATCCACCCCTCACCCCCTCTCCCACCATTCTCCTTGTCATTCTCCATGTCATTCATTTTTCAGGTTAATATTGTATCCGTTATTCCTGTTTGGAAAGAAAATATAAACGCTGAGAGACTGAAATTTTCGAAATTTCGATAAGGCATTGAGAATTGTCTTTATGTAAATGTATGAATCAATTGATGTGGACTGAAATACTATCAGTGGGAACGGACAAACATTCAGTAGTTTTGGAAGTCAGGGTAGGTGAACATTCATTAAGTTTAAAAGACATAAATATATTATATTTTAAGAACCGTTGGTGACATAAATCTTTACATATTTGTGTAATGGAGAACTGAAATGTTCAGTTTTTCTACTTTCTAATTTTGTTCCATAGAATGCCCAAGTACAACCCGAAGTACCATCGTCGGATACAGACCGATATTTCGACTGGAACAAGGTTTATCTATCTATCTAGCTATCTATCTATCTATCTATCTATCTATCTATCTATCTATCTATCTATCTATCTATCTATCTATCTATCTATCTATCTATCTATCTATCTATCTATCTATCTATCTATCTATCTATCTATCTATATTAAGGTTAAGTGAATCTTAAACTGAGGGAGAATACTTAGAATGTTGACAGTAACAGATGTTTGTATGGGAGTACATTTAATTAAAGAGCATGGACCTGAAATTTCACGCATTTGTGAAATGCAAAGTACCATCGTCGGAAAAAGACCGATATTTCGACTGGAACAAGGTTTATCTATCTATCTATCTATCTATCTATCTATCTATCTATCTATCTATCTATCTATCTATCTATCTATATATCTATCTATCTATCTAGATAGTGGAGGGTTGAGGAAATGTTTTTAAAAATGGTTTGTCTTCATGATGACTGAATGTTACACAATTGGAATTCGAAATTACAGGTCAGATTTGATTTTGAGTTAATCCTGTGTAGGAACATATTTAGAACCTGCTTTTACCTTTGAAAAGAAAAAGGAGAGACGAGATCACATGACATCTGAATCATCCACCCCTCACCCCCTCTCCCACCATTCTCCTTGTCATTCTCCATGTCATTCATTTTTCAGGTTAATATTGTATCCGTTATTCCTGTTTGGAAAGAAAATATAAACGCTGAGAGACTGAAATTTTCGAAATTTCGATAAGGCATTGAGAATTGTCTTTATGTAAATGTATGAATCAATTGATGTGGACTGAAATACTATCAGTGGGAACGGACAAACATTCAGTAGTTTTGGAAGTCAGGGTAGGTGAACATTCATTAAGTTTAAAAGACATAAATATATTATATTTTAAGAACTGTTGGTAAAACAAATCTTTACACATTTGTGTAATGGAGAACTGAAGTGTTCAGTTTTTCTACTTTCTAATTTTGTTCCATAGAATCCCCAAGTACAACCCGAAGTACCATCGTCGGAAACAGACCGATATTTCGACTGGAACAAGGTTTATCTATCTATCTATCTATCTATCTATCTATCTATCTATCTATCTATCTATCTATCTATCTATCTATCTATCTATCTATCTATCTATCTATCTATCTATCTATCTATCTGTCTATAATAAGGTTAAGTGAATCTCAAACTGAGGGAGAATACTTCGAATGCTGACAGAAAAAGATGAATGTATGGGACCCGGGAGTACATATATTTAAGGAGCATGGATCTGAAATTTTATGCATTTGTGAAATGAAGAAATGAAGAGACAAATTTTAAGTTTTCGAAATTGGCGACTTTGCACAGAATATCCCGAGGCCTGAGCGCCCGCATGAAGGATCTTCGTTTGAAGAGAACGATCATATCGAGTGGGTCCAGGTCAGTCAGTCTTTTCTGTCTATCTATCTGTCTATCTTTCTGTATTTGTATCTATATATGTGTCTAACTATTTATTTTTCTTAAAAGAATAGTGCAGGGTTGAGGAAATGTTTTTAAAAATGGTTTGTCTTCATGATGACTGAATGTTACACAATTGGAATTCGAAATCACAGGTCAGATTTGATTCTGAGTTAATCCTGTGTAGGAACATATTTAGAACCTGATTTTACCTTTGAAAAGAAAAAGGAGAGACGAGATCACATGACATCTGAATCATCCACCCCTCACCCCCTCTCCCACCATTCTCCTTGTCATTCTCCATGTCATTCATTTTTCAGGTTAATATTGTATCCGTTATTCCTGTTTGGAAAGAAAATATAAAGGCTGAGAGACTGAAATTTTCGAAGTTTCGATAAGGCATTGAGAATTGTCTTCATGTAAATGTATGAATCAATTGATGTGGACTGAAATACTATCATTGGAAACGGACAAACATTCAGTAGTTTTGAAAGTCAGGGTAGGTGAACATTCACTATGTTTAAAAGACATAAATATATTATTTTTTAAGAACCGTTGGTGACATAAATCTTTACATATTTGTTTAATGGAGAACTGAAATGTTCAGTTTTTCTACTTTCTAATTTTGTTCCATAGAATGCCCAAGTACAACCCGAAGTACCATCATCGGATACAAACCGATATTTCGACTGGAACAAGGTTTATCTATCTATCTATCTATCTATCTATCTATCTATCTATCTATCTATCTATCTATCTATCTATCTATCTATCTATCTATCTATCTATCTATCTATCCATCTATCTATCTATCTATCTATCTATCTTTCTATCTATCTATCTATAATAAGGTTAAGTGAATCTCAAGCTGAGGGAGAATACTTAGAATGCTGACAGTAACAGATGTTTGTATGGGAGTACATTTAATTAAAGAGCATGGACCTGAAATTTCACGCATTTGTGAAATGCGAAGTACCATCGTCGGAAAAAGACCGATATTTCGACTGGAACAAGGTTTATCTATCTATCTATCTATCTATCTATCTATCTATCTATCTATCTATCTATCTATCTATCTATCTATCTATCTATCTATCTATCTATCTATCTATCTATCTAGATAGTGGAGGGTTGAGGAAATGTTTTTAAAAATGGTTTGTCTTCATGATGACTGAATGTTACACAATTGGAATTCGAAATCACAGGTCACATTTATTTTGAGTTAATCCTGTGTAGGAACATATTTAGAACCTGCTTTTACCTTTGAAAAGAAAAAGGAGAGACGAGATCACATGACATCTGAATCATCCACCCCTCACCCCCTCTCCCACCATTCTCCTTGTCATTCTCCATGTCATTCATTTTTCAGGTTAATATTGTATCCGTTATTCCTGTTTGGAAAGAAAATATAAACGCTGAGAGACTGAAATTTTCGAAGTTTCGATAAGGCATTGAAAATTGTCTTTATGTAAATGTATGAATCAATTGATGTGGACTGAAATACTATCAGTGGGAACGGACAAACATTCAGTAGTTTTGGAAGTCAGGGTAGGTGAACATTCATTAAGTTTAAAAGACATAAATATATTATATTTTAAGAACCGTTGGTAAAACAAATCTTTACACATTTGTGTAATGGAGAACTGAAGTGTTCAGTTTTTCTACTTTCTAATTTTGTTCCATAGAATCCCCAAGTACAACACGAAGTACCATCGTCGGAAACAGACCGATATTTCGACTGGAACAAGGTTTATCTATCTATCTATCTATCTATCTATCTATCTATCTATCTATCTATCTATCTATCTATCTATCTATCTATCTATCTATCTATCTATCTATCTATCTATCTATCTATCTATTTATCTATCTGTCTATAATAAGGTTAAGTGAATCTCAAACTGAGGGAGAATACTTCGAATGCTGACAGAAAAAGACGTTGGTATGGGAGTACATATATTTAAGGAGCATGGACCTGAAATTTTACACATTTGTGAAATGTAGAAATGAAGAGATAAATTTTAAGTTTTCGAAATTTGGTGACTTTGCACAGAATATCACGAGGCCTGAGCGCCCGTCTGAAGGATCTTCGTTTGAAGATAATGATCATATTGGATGGGTCCAGGTCAGTCAGTCTTTTTTGTCTATCTATCTGTCTATCTTTCAGTATTTGTATGTATATATGTGTCTAACTATTTATTTTTCTTAAAAGAATAGTGCAGTGTTGAGGAAATGTTTTTAAAAATGGTTTGTCTTCATGATGACTGAATGTTACACAATTGGAATTCGAAATCACAGGTCAGATTTGATCTTGAGTTAATCCTGTGTAGGAACATCTTTAGAACCTGCTTTTACCTATGAAAAGAAAACGGAGAGATGAGATCACATGACATCTGAATCATCTACCCCTCACCCCCTCCCACACCATTCTCACTGTCAATCTCCATGTCATTCATTTTTCAAGTTAATATTCTATCCGTTATTCCTGTTTGGAAAGAAAATATAAACGCTGAGAGACTGAAATTTTCGAAGTTTAGATAAGGCATTGAAAATTGTCTTTATGTAAATGTATGAATCAATTGATGTGGACTGAAATACTATCAGTGGGAACGGACAAACATTCAGTAGTTTTGGAAGTCAGGGTAGGTGAACATTCATTAAGTTTAAAAGACATAAATATATTATATTTTAAGAACCGTTGGTGACATAAATCTTTACACATTTGTGTAATGGAGAACTGAAGTGTTCAGTATTTGTACTTTCTAATTTTGTTCCATAGAATCCCCAAGTACAACCCGAAGTACCATCGTCGGAAACAGACCGATATTTCGACTGGAACAAGGTATCTATCTATCTATCTATCTATCTATCTATCTATCTATCTATCTATCTATCTATCTATCTATCTATCTATCTATCTATCTATCTATCTATCTATCTATCTATCTATCTATCTATCTATCTATCTATCTATCTATCTATCTATAATAAGGTTAAATGAATCTCAAACAGAGGGAGAATACTTCGAATGCTGACAGAAAAAGACGTTGGTATGGGAGTAAATATATTTAAGCAGCATGGACCTGAAATTTTACACATTTGTGAAATGAAGAAATGAAGAGACAAATTTTAAGTTTTCAAAATTGGGTGCCTTTGCACAGAATATCCCGAGGCCTGAGCGCTTGTCTGAAGGATCTTCTTTTGAAGATGATGATCATATCGAGTGGGTCCAGGTCAATCAGTCTTTTCTGTCTATCTATCTGTCTATCTTTCAGTATTTGTATGTATATATGTGTCTAAGTATTTGTTTTTCTTAAAAGAATAGTGCAGTGTTGAGGAAATGTTTTTAAAAATGGTTTGTCTTCATGGTGACTGAATGTTACACAATTGGAATTCGAAATCACACGTCAAATTTGATCTTGAGTTAATCCTGTGTAGGAACATATTTAGAACCTGCTTTTATCTTTGAAAAGAAAATGGAGAGATGAGATCACATGACATCTGAATCATCTACCCCTCACCCCCTCCCTCACCATTCTCCTTGTCAATCTCCATGTCATTCATTTTTTAAGTTAATATTCTATCCGTTATTCCTGTTTGGAAAGAAAATATAAACGCTGAGAGAATGAAATTTTCGAAGTTTCGATAAGGCGTTGAAAATTGTCTTCATGTAAATGTATGAATCAATTGATGTGGACTGAAATACTATCATTGGGAACGGACAAACATTCAGTAGTTTTGAAAGTCAGGGTAGGTGAACATTCACTATGTTTAAAAGACATAAATATATTATTTTTTAAGAACCGTTGGTGACATAAATCTTTACATATTTGTGTAATGGAGAACTGAAATGTTCAGTTTTTCTACTTTCTAATTTTGTTCCATAGAATGCCCAAGTACAACCCGAAGTACCATCGTCGGATACAGACCGATATTTCGACTGGAACAAGGTATCTATCTATCTATCTATCTATCTATCTATCTATCTATCTATCTATCTATCTATCTATCTATCTATCTATCTATCTATCTATCTATCTATCTATCTATCTATCTATCTATCTATCTATCTATCTATCTATCTATCTATATTAAGGTTAAGTGAATCTTAAACTGAGGGAGAATACTTAGAATGCTGACAGTAACAGATGTTTGTATGGGAGTACATTTAATTAAAGAGCATGGACCTGAAATTTCACGCATTTGTGAAATGCAAAGTACCATCGTCGGAAAAAGACCGATATTTCGACTGGAACAAGGTTTATCTATCTATCTATCTATCTATCTATCTATCTATCTATCTATCTATCTATCTATATATCTATCTATCTATCTAGATAGTGGAGGGTTGAGGAAATGTTTTTAAAAATGGTTTGTCTTCATGATGACTGAATGTTACACAATTGGAATTCGAAATCACAGGTCAGATTTGATTTTGAGTTAATCCTGTGTAGGAACATATTTAGAACCTGCTTTTACCTTTGAAAAGAAAAAGGAGAGACGAGATCACATGACATCTGAATCATCCACCCCTCACCCCCTCTCCCACCATTCTCCTTGTCATTCTCCATGTCATTCATTTTTCAGGTTAATATTGTATCCGTTATTCCTGTTTGGAAAGAAAATATAAACGCTGAGAGACTGAAATTTTCGAAGTTTCGATAAGGCATTGAGAATTGTCTTTATGTAAATGTATGAATCAATTGATGTGGACTGAAATACTATCAGTGGGAACGGACAAACATTCAGTAGTTTTGGAAGTCAGGGTAGGTGAACATTCATTAAGTTTAAAAGACATAAATATATTATATTTTAAGAACTGTTGGTAAAACAAATCTTTACACATTTGTGTAATGGAGAACTGAAGTGTTCAGTTTTTCTACTTTCTAATTTTGTTCCATAGAATCCCCAAGTACAACCCGAAGTACCATCGTCGGAAACAGACCGATATTTCGACTGGAACAAGGTTTATCTATCTATCTATCTATCTATCTATCTATCTATCTATCTATCTATCTATCTATCTATCTATCTATCTATCTATCTATCTATCTATCTATCTATCTATCTATCTGTCTATAATAAGGTTAAGTGAATCTCAAACTGAGGGAGAATACTTCGAATGCTGACAGAAAAAGATGAATGTATGGGACCCGGGAGTACATATATTTAAGGAGCATGGATCTGAAATTTTATGCATTTGTGAAATGAAGAAATGAAGAGACAAATTTTAAGTTTTCGAAATTGGCGACTTTGCACAGAATATCCCGAGGCCTGAGCGCCCGTATGAAGGATCTTCGTTTGAAGAGAACGATCATATCGAGTGGGTCCAGGTCAGTCAGTCTTTTCTGTCTATCTATCTGTCTATCTTTCTGTATTTGTATCTATATATGTGTCTAACTATTTATTTTTCTTAAAAGAATAGTGCAGGGTTGAGGAAATGTTTTTAAAAATGGTTTGTCTTCATGATGACTGAATGTTACACAATTGGAATTCGAAATCACAGGTCAGATTTGATTCTGAGTTAATCCTGTGTAGGAACATATTTAGAACCTGCTTTTACCTTTGAAAAGAAAAAGGAGAGACGAGATCACATGACATCTGAATCATCCACCCCTCACCCCCTCTCCCACCATTCTCCTTGTCATTCTCCATGTCATTCATTTTTCAGGTTAATATTGTATCCGTTATTCCTGTTTGGAAAGAAAATATAAAGGCTGAGAGACTGAAATTTTCGAAGTTTCGATAAGGCATTGAGAATTGTCTTCATGTAAATGTATGAATCAATTGATGTGGACTGAAATACTATCATTGGGAACGGACAAACATTCAGTAGTTTTGAAAGTCAGGGTAGGTGAACATTCACTATGTTTAAAAGACATAAATATATTATTTTTTAAGAACCGTTGGTGACATAAATCTTTACATATTTGTGTAATGGAGAACTGAAATGTTCAGTTTTTCTACTTTCTAATTTTGTTCCATAGAATGCCCAAGTACAACCCGAAGTACCATCATCGGATACAAACCGATATTTCGACTGGAACAAGGTTTATCTATCTATCTATCTATCTATCTATCTATCTATCTATCTATCTATCTATCTATCTATCTATCTATCTATCTATCTATCTATCTATCTATCTATCTATCTATAATAAGGTTAAGTGAATCTCAAGCTGAGGGAGAATACTTAGAATGCTGACAGTAACAGATGTTTGTATGGGAGTACATTTAATTAAAGAGCATGGACCTGAAATTTCACGCATTTGGGAAATGCGAAGTACCATCGTCGGAAAAAGACCGATATTTCGACTGGAACAAGGTTTATCTATCTATCTATCTATCTATCTATCTATCTATCTATCTATCTATCTATCTATCTATCTATCTATCTATCTATCTATCTATCTATCTATCTATCTATCTATCTATCTATCTAGATAGTGGAGGGTTGAGGAAATGTTTTTAAAAATGGTTTGTCTTCATGATGACTGAATGTTACACAATTGGAATTCGAAATCACAGGTCACATTTATTTTGAGTTAATCCTGTGTAGGAACATATTTAGAACCTGCTTTTACCTTTGAAAAGAAAAAGGAGAGACGAGATCACATGACATCTGAATCATCCACCCCTCACCCCCTCTCCCACCATTCTCTTTGTCATTCTCCATGTCATTCATTTTTCAGGTTAATATTGTATCCGTTATTCCTGTTTGGAAAGAAAATATAAACGCTGAGAGACTGAAATTTTCGAAGTTTCGATAAGGCACTGAAAATTGTCTTTATGTAAATGTATGAATCAATTGATGTGGACTGAAATACTATCAGTGGGAACGGACAAACATTCAGTAGTTTTGGAAGTCAGGGTAGGTGAACATTCATTATGTTTAAAAGACATAAATATATTATATTTTAAGAACCGTTGGTAAAACAAATCTTTACACATTTGTGTAATGGAGAACTGAAGTGTTCAGTTTTTCTACTTTCTAATTTTGTTCCATAGAATGCCCAAGTACAACCCGAAGTACCATCATCGGATACAAACCGATATTTCGACTGGAACAAGGTTTATCTATCTATCTATCTATCTATCTATCTATCTATCTATCTATCTATCTATCTATCTATCTATCTATCTATCTATCTATCTATCTATCTATCTATCTATCTATCTATAATAAGGTTAAGTGAATCTCAAGCTGAGGGAGAATACTTAGAATGCTGACAGTAACAGATGTTTGTATGGGAGTACATTTAATTAAAGAGCATGGACCTGAAATTTCACGCATTTGTGAAATGCGAAGTACCATCGTCGGAAAAAGACCGATATTTCGACTGGAACAAGGTTTATCTATCTATCTATCTATCTATCTATCTATCTATCTATCTATCTATCTATCTATCTATCTATCTATCTATCTATCTATCTATCTAGATAGTGGAGGGTTGAGGAAATGTTTTTAAAAATGGTTTGTCTTCATGATGACTGAATGTTACACAATTGGAATTCGAAATCACAGGTCACATTTATTTTGAGTTAATCCTGTGTAGGAACATATTTAGAACCTGCTTTTACCTTTGAAAAGAAAAAGGAGAGACGAGATCACATGACATCTGAATCATCCACCCCTCACCCCCTCTCCCACCATTCTCCTTGTCATTCTCCATGTCATTCATTTTTCAGGTTAATATTGTATCCGTTATTCCTGTTTGGAAAGAAAATATAAACGCTGAGAGACTGAAATTTTCGAAGTTTCGATAAGGCATTGAAAATTGTCTTTATGTAAATGTATGAATCAATTGATGTGGACTGAAATACTATCAGTGGGAACGGACAAACATTCAGTAGTTTTGGAAGTCAGGGTAGGTGAACATTCATTATGTTTAAAAGACATAAATATATTATATTTTAAGAACCGTTGGTAAAACAAATCTTTACACATTTGTGTAATGGAGAACTGAAGTGTTCAGTTTTTCTACTTTCTAATTTTGTTCCATAGAATCCCCAAGTACAACACGAAGTACCATCGTCGGAAACAGACCGATATTTCGACTGGAACAAGGTTTATCTATCTATCTATCTATCTATCTATCTATCTATCTATCTATCTATCTATCTATCTATCTATCTATCTATCTATCTATCTATCTATCTATCTATCTATCTATTTATCTATCTGTCTATAATAAGGTTAAGTGAATCTCAAACTGAGGGAGAATACTTCGAATGCTGACAGAAAAAGACGTTGGTATGGGAGTACATATATTTAAGGAGCATGGACCTGAAATTTTACACATTTGTGAAATGTAGAAATGAAGAGATAAATTTTAAGTTTTCGAAATTTGGTGACTTTGCACAGAATATCCCGAGGCCTGAGCGCCCGTCTGAAGGATCTTCGTTTGAAGATGATGATCATATTGGATGGGTCCAGGTCAGTCAGTCTTTTTTGTCTATCTATCTGTCTATCTTTCAGTATTTGTATGTATATATGTGTCTAACTATTTATTTTTCTTAAAAGAATAGTGCAGTGTTGAGGAAATGTTTTTAAAAATGGTTTGTCTTCATGATGACTGAATGTTACACAATTGGAATTCGAAATCACAGGTCAGATTTGATCTTGAGTTAATCCTGTGTAGGAACATCTTTAGAACCTGCTTTTACCTATGAAAAGAAAACGGAGAGATGAGATCACATGACATCTGAATCATCTACCCCTCACCCCCTCCCACACCATTCTCACTGTCAATCTCCATGTCATTCATTTTTCAGGTTAATATTGTATCCGTTATTCCTGTTTGGAAAGAAAATATAAACGCTGAGAGACTTTAATTTTCGAAGTTTCGATAAGGCATTGAGAATTGTCTTTATGTAAATGTATGAATCAATTGATGTGGACTGAAATACTATCAGTGGGAACGGACAAACATTCAGTAGTTTTGGAAGTCAGGGTAGGTGAACATTCATTAAGTTTAAAAGACATAAATATATTATATTTTAAGAACTGTTGGTAAAACAAATCTTTACACATTTGTGTAATGGAGAACTGAAGTGTTCAGTTTTTCTACTTTCTAATTTTGTTCCATAGAATCCCCAAGTACAACCCGAAGTACCATCGTCGGAAACAGACCGATATTTCGACTGGAACAAGGTTTATCTATCTATCTATCTATCTATCTATCTATCTATCTATCTATCTATCTATCTATCTATCTATCTATCTATCTATCTATCTATCTATCTATCTATCTATCTGTCTATAATAAGGTTAAGTGAATCTCAAACTGAGGGAGAATACTTCGAATGCTGACAGAAAAAGATGAATGTGTGAAACCCGGGAGTACATATATTTAAGGAGCATGGATCTGAAATTTTATGCATTTGTGAAATGAAGAAATGAAGAGACAAATTTTAAGTTTTCGAAATTGGCGACTTTGCACAGAATATCCCGAGGCCTGAGCGCCCGTATGAAGGATCTTCGTTTGAAGAGAACGATCATATCGAGTGGGTCCAGGTCAGTCAGTCTTTTCTGTCTATCTATCTGTCTATCTTTCTGTATTTGTATCTATATATGTGTCTAACTATTTATTTTTCTTAAAAGAATAGTGCAGGGTTGAGGAAATGTTTTTAAAAATGGTTTGTCTTCATGATGACTGAATGTTACACAATTGGAATTCGAAATCACAGGTCAGATTTGATTCTGAGTTAATCCTGTGTAGGAACATATTTAGAACCTGCTTTTACCTTTGAAAAGAAAAAGGAGAGACGAGATCACATGACATCTGAATCATCCACCCCTCACCCCCTCTCCCACCATTCTCCTTGTCATTCTCCATGTCATTCATTTTTCAGGTTAATATTGTATCCGTTATTCCTGTTTGGAAAGAAAATATAAAGGCTGAGAGACTGAAATTTTCGAAGTTTCGATAAGGCATTGAGAATTGTCTTCATGTAAATGTATGAATCAATTGATGTGGACTGAAATACTATCATTGGGAACGGACAAACATTCAGTAGTTTTGAAAGTCAGGGTAGGTGAACATTCACTATGTTTAAAAGACATAAATATATTATTTTTTAAGAACCGTTGGTGACATAAATCTTTACATATTTGTGTAATGGAGAACTGAAATGTTCAGTTTTTCTACTTTCTAATTTTGTTCCATAGAATGCCCAAGTACAACCCGAAGTACCATCATCGGATACAAACCGATATTTCGACTGGAACAAGGTTTATCTATCTATCTATCTATCTATCTATCTATCTATCTATCTATCTATCTATCTATCTATCTATCTATCTATCTATCTATCTATCTATCTATCTATCTATCTATAATAAGGTTAAGTGAATCTCAAGCTGAGGGAGAATACTTAGAATGCTGACAGTAACAGATGTTTGTATGGGAGTACATTTAATTAAAGAGCATGGACCTGAAATTTCACGCATTTGTGAAATGCGAAGTACCATCGTCGGAAAAAGACCGATATTTCGACTGGAACAAGGTTTATCTATCTATCTATCTATCTATCTATCTATCTATCTATCTATCTATCTATCTATCTATCTATCTATCTATCTATCTATCTATCTATCTATCTAGATAGTGGAGGGTTGAGGAAATGTTTTTAAAAATGGTTTGTCTTCATGATGACTGAATGTTACACAATTGGAATTCGAAATCACAGGTCACATTTATTTTGAGTTAATCCTGTGTAGGAACATATTTAGAACCTGCTTTTACCTTTGAAAAGAAAAAGGAGAGACGAGATCACATGACATCTGAATCATCCACCCCTCACCCCCTCTCCCACCATTCTCCTTGTCATTCTCCATGTCATTCATTTTTAAGGTTAATATTGTATCCGTTATTCCTGTTTGGAAAGAAAATATAAACGCTGAGAGACTGAAATTTTCGAAGTTTCGATAAGGCATTGAAAATTGTCTTTATGTAAATGTATGAATCAATTGATGTGGACTGAAATACTATCAGTGGGAACGGACAAACATTCAGTAGTTTTGGAAGTCAGGGTAGGTGAACATTCATTATGTTTAAAAGACATAAATATATTATATTTTAAGAACCGTTGGTAAAACAAATCTTTACACATTTGTGTAATGGAGAACTGAAGTGTTCAGTTTTTCTACTTTCTAATTTTGTTCCATAGAATCCCCAAGTACAACACGAAGTACCATCGTCGGAAACAGACCGATATTTCGACTGGAACAAGGTTTATCTATCTATCTATCTATCTATCTATCTATCTATCTATCTATCTATCTATCTATCTATCTATCTATCTATCTATCTATCTATCTATCTATCTATCTATCTATCTATCTATCTATCTATCTATTTATCTATCTGTCTATAATAAGGTTAAGTGAATCTAACTGAGGGAGAATACTTCGAATGCTGACAGAAAAAGACGTTGGTATGGGAGTACATATATTTAAGGAGCATGGACCTGAAATTTTACACATTTGTGAAATGTAGAAATGAAGAGATAAATTTTAAGTTTTCGAAATTTGGTGACTTTGCACAGAATATCCCGAGGCCTGAGCGCCCGTCTGAAGGATCTTCGTTTGAAGATGATGATCATATTGGATGGGTCCAGGTCAGTCAGTCTTTTTTGTCTATCTATCTGTCTATCTTTCAGTATTTGTATGTATATATGTGTCTAACTATTTATTTTTCTTAAAAGAATAGTGCAGTGTTGAGGAAATGTTTTTAAAAATGGTTTGTCTTCATGATGACTGAATGTTACACAATTGGAATTCGAAATCACAGGTCAGATTTGATCTTGAGTTAATCCTGTGTAGGAACATCTTTAGAACCTGCTTTTACCTATGAAAAGAAAACGGAGAGATGAGATCACATGACATCTGAATCATCTACCCCTCACCCCCTCCCACACCATTCTCACTGTCAATCTCCATGTCATTCATTTTTCAAGTTAATATTCTATCCGTTATTCCTGTTTGGAAAGAAAATATAAACGCTGAGAGACTGAACTTTTCGAAGTTTAGATAAGGTGTTGAAAATTGTCTTTATGTAAATGTATGAATCAATTGATGTGGACTGAAATACTATCATTGGGAACAGACAAACATTCAGTAGTTTTGGAAGTCAGGGTAGGTGAACATTCATTATGTTTAAAAGACATAAATATATTATATTTTAAGAACCGTTGGTGACATAAATCTTTACACATTTGTGTAATGGAGAACTGAAGTGTTCAGTTTTTCTACTTTCTAATTTTGTTCCATAGAATCCCCAAGTACAACCCGAAGTACCATCGTCGGAAACAGACCGGTATTCCGACTGGAACAAGGTTTATCTATCTATCTATCTATCTATCTATCTATCTATCTATCTATCTATCTATCTATCTATCTATCTATCTGTCTATCTATCTATCTTTCTATCTATCTATCTATCTATCTATCTATCTATCTATCTATCTATCTATCTATCTATCTATCTATAATAAAGTTAAGTGAATCTCAAACTGAGGGAGAATACTTCGAATGCTGACAGAAACAGATGTTTGTATGGGAGTACATATATTTAAGGAGAATGTTTTTAAAAATAGTTTGTCTTCATGGTGACTGAATGTTACACAATTGGAATTCGAAATCACAGGTCAGATTTGATCTTGAGTTAATCCTGTGTAGGAACATATTTAGAACCTGCTTTTACCTATGGAAAGAAAAATGAGAGATGAGATCACATGACATCTGAATCATCTACCCCTCACCCCACCCTCACCATTCTCCTTCTTAATCTCCATGTCATTCATTTTTCAAGTTAATATTCTATCCGTTATTCCTGTTTGGAAAGAAAATATAAACGCTGAGAGACTGAACTTTTCGAAGTTTAGATAAGGTGTTGAAAATTGTCTTTATGTAAATGTATGAATCAATTGATGTGGACTGAAATACTATCATTGGGAACGGACAAACATTCAGTAGTTTTGGAAGTCAGGGTAGGTGAACATTCATTATGTTTAAAAGACATAAATATATTATTTTTTAAGAACCGTTGGTGGCATAAATCTGTACACATTTGTGTAATGGAGAACTGAAGTGTTCAGTTTTTCTACTTTCTAATTTTGTTCCATAGAATCCCCAAGTACAACCCGAAGTACCATCGTCGGATACAGACCGATATTTCGACTGGAACAAGGTCTATCTATCTATCTATCTATCTATCTATCTATCTATCTATCTATCTATCTATCTATCTATCTATCTATCTATCTATCTATCTATCTATCTATCTATCTATCTATCTATCTATCTATCTATCTATCTATCTATCTGTCTGTCTATCTATCTATCTATCTATCTATCTATCTATCTATCTATCTATCTATCTATCTATCTATCTATCAATCTATCTATCTATCTACCTACCTACCTACCTACCTACCTACCTACCTACCTACCTACCTACCTACCTACCTACCTACCTACCTACCTAGTTACCTACCTACCTACCTACCTACCTACCTACCTACCTACCTACCTACCTACCTACCTACCGACCGATCGGTCGATCTATCTATCTATCTATCTATTTATCTATCTATCTATCTATCTATCTATCTATCTATCTATCTATCTATCTATCTATCTATCTATCTATCTATCTATCTATCTATCTATCTATCTATCTAAAATAAGGTTAAGTGAATCTCAAAATGAGGGAGAATACTTCGAATGCTGACAGAAAAACATGAATGTATGGGTGTACATATATATAAGGAGCATGGACCTGAAATTTTACACATTTGTGAAATGAAGAAATGAAGAGATAAATTTTAAGTTTTCGAAATTGGGTGACTTTGCACAGAATATCCCGAGGCCTGAGCGCCCGTCTGAAGGATCTTCGTTTGAAGATGACGATCATGTCGAATGGGTCCAGGTCAGTCAATCTTTTCTGTCTATCTAACTGTCTATCTTTCTGTATTTGTGTATATATATATGTGTCTAACTATTTATTTTTCTTAAAAGAATAGTGCAGTGTTGAGGAAATGTGTTTGAAAAATGCCTTGTCTTCATGGTGACGGAATGTTACACAATTGGAATCGAAATCACTCGTCAGATTTGATCTTGAATTAATCCTGTTAGGAACATATTTAGAACCTGCTTTTACCTTGACATCTGAATCATCCACCACTCATCCCCTCCCTCACCATTCTCGTTGTCAATCTTCATGTCATTCATTTTTCAAGTTAATATTCTATCCCTTATTCCTGTTTGGAAAGAAAATATAAACGCTGAGAGACTGAAATTTTCGAAGTTTCGATAAGGCGTTGAAAATTATCTTTCTGTAAATGTATGAATCAATTGATGTCCACAAATACTGTCATTGGGCACGGAATACTATTCAGTGGTTTTGGAAGTCAGGGTAGGTGAATGTCACAAATCCCAGACTGGGAGATGTAATAATTATAACAAGACAACAATCACGAACGAACAAGTATAACACTTAACAGAACAATCTATCAGACTTCCACATTTATTATACATAAAGGTACAGATAAAAGTGCAATTACATACACTATATTATTGAATTTACTACCGTCCAACGGCCTTATTCCCACATGTACTCTTTCTCGGGTCCACAACCCGGTAGTTACTTTCTAAAGATACTTCGGCCTCAGCCTCTCCACTCAGGGTTTTAATAGCACATTAATATTTCACTGGCACCGCAGTCTCTCAATAGCACCTTCCTATTGCCATAACACATTAGCATTCCAATAGCACCTCAACATGGCAATAGCACATTAGCATTTCAATAGCACATCAACATGGCAATAGCACATTATCATTTCAATAGCACATTCACGATCATATATACGTCCCTGTCGGTGGCCAGACTGCCACGACTCATGTGCTGCGACTGTCCTACACGACAGCGTCACTCCTGGCCTATGTGTGGCCTTCGGCCCTATGCTGGCCTATCCCCTGTGCTCACCGTAGGCGGCGCTTCGGCCCGTCCCCGGCACCTACAAGAATAACATTACATTGGTATAATACCATACCATTCCTATTCACTTCACCCCTCATTACAACTCATGAAGCGTACACACAATAGTCCACCTTTCACTCGCCACACATCCTACGGTAACACACCTCCATCGTAGTACACAATACTCACTCTCGCTACAAATCCATGAACTTAACTTACATCTATCGCTCATGGCGCACATTGCTATATACAGCATCAAGGACTTCCACATTCCTCACATATACTTATTTACATCATGGTCGTAGACGAATATAATACATCAATCATAATTATCAATCATCGTTCCACCTACCAGTCATTACTGGAAAAAACACTACTCCCAAGTCTTCCGACTGCTCTCCTTATGTTCGCCCTCTGGGGCTTTCTCCTGCGTCCGTTCCCTAGGACGTCTTAGTGTGCAGTGATAGTAATACAGCGCTCTCGCCTCATTCAGACCCCCACCACTCACAACATGCACGCTTTCCCTTACCCCGTGGCCCGGGGGTTAACTTTATTCTAACCCTCTCCTCGTAACTACTGATCCTCGCTCACTCGCTCGTGACAGTGAACATTCATTATGTTTAAAAGACATAAATATATTATTTTTTAAGAACCGTTGGTGGCTTAAATCTGTACACATTTGTGTAATGGGCAACTTAAGTGTTCAGTTTTTCTACTTTCTAATTTTGTTCCATAGAATCCCCAAGTACCACAGAAAGTACCATCGTCGGAAACAGTCCGATATTTCGACTGGAACAAGGTTTATCTATCTATCTATCTATCTATCTATCTATCTATCTATCTATCTATCTATCTATCTATCTATCTATCTATCTATCTATCTATCTATCTATCTATCTATCTATCTATCTATCTATCTATCTATCAGCTGAGGTTGTTCTAGCACGTTATAGTAGGGGGGAGTTAGTTGATCTAACTACAACCCTTTAGAAAACGAAACTATTACAGCTGTAAAATAAATAAACACGAGATCCGACGATAGATTAAATAATACTAAAGTTTAATAACTGTATAGTGAACAATAAATTACTAGGAAGACACCAGCGAAACTAAATATCTACGCCACACAAAAGGAAACTCACTTACTCACCGACCAACCACTCACACAGGTCTATATATATAAACATTCCTACAGAAAGTTCCCGAAATAAACGTTACCTTTGCCCTCGCACAAACTAACCAATCACGCATCAATACGTCATCAGGTTACATCACTCAAGGCCAAATCTGGCGTAAACATTCGTATCCACAACGTTATCGAATATTCGGGAACATACTAATATTTACTGAACGAGTCAAAACACCTGACAACAAGCGACCGAGGAAAAAAACTACTCACTAGAAAAAGCAGGTCAGGTCACTGGGTACAGTACACTCTGGCGGTTGTCAACAATAAAATGAAAAAGTAGTGAACACATGCTCAGCCACCAGCACAACAACAAAACCGGGGGAGGGCAAGGGGTAGCCCGCAGATGCTACACAACTCCCCAATTTAAGTTGAATATCTTTCAACTCCAAAAACATTATACAGCGTCTGCACTATCGTGAAATAATCTTATAGCACTCCCAATCTCACAAAGGTAGTTGCTAATTCTATTACAATTAATAACAATTTCAGTGTCTTCCCGAATGTCATCACAAATACAATACAATGCAGTGTACTTTGCATCACTAATACCATAACTAATACAATACCGTCATTGCTTCCCAATAGTAAACAGTAGGCCTACTAGTCAAAATAACACAACGCCACCACTGTGGTGAAACAATGGTCAATGATATTATTACAAATCATATAAGGTGAAACGATGGCCCATCGTTTACATAATGCTTCGTGCACGAATCATAGCATATGACTTGTTGTACATAACATGGTTATCTCCAAAATGTATAACTCATACGTACAATGGCAAAATTACCAATACATACCGACCACTGATCAGGGTCTTTCTTCATCATATTAGGTCAAAACAAGTTACAACATTGCAATATAACACAAACACTGCTTGCTCGCAGTCCCCATTTGGGTTACATTTTCCAAAAATTACACCAAGTTCCATTGGTAACTAATATGACATAGCATATAATCAAAATGTGACTAACACATCATGACTCTCTATCAGCCATCAATTCAATATTCAGTCACAGATGAACTATGTCCCCAATTACAGTACAATACTGCCGTCCTAGAAATTCATCTAGTAGGCAAAAGTATGGGTTACAATGCATTTCACTGATAGTGTACTACTTTAAAATACCCTGCTCAGGAAATCGGCACAGACATTTTCTCTGCCTTTTACGTAGTGAATCCTGAATCGATAAGACTGTAAAAATAAACTCCATCGTAATAACTTTGGACTGTCAAACTTGGCAGAGTTAAAAAACTCTAATGACCGATGGTCAGTTTGGAGCACAAACTCCTTTCCATACAAATACAAAGTAAACTTTTTTACAGCCCAAACAATAGCTAAACATTCGCGCTCTGAGACCGAATATTTTGTCTCACGAGGCAATAGCTTACGACTAGCATATGCCACAGGGTACAACTTTCCCTCGTGTTCCTGCATAAGACTAGCGCCTAATCCGCGATCTGATGCATCAGTTGCTAAGACAAACTCTTTGGAAAAATCTGGCAAACATAACACGGGTTTGGAGATAATGACATTCTTCAAAGAGGTGTACGCTTTCTCCTGCGTTTCATCCCACTGAACTATATTGGGCTGACCCTTTCTAAGTAAATCAGACAATGGTGATGCAATCGCTGAAAAGTTAGGAATAAATTCATGGTAATATCCCACTAATCCTAAGAATGCTTTCACTTCCTTCTTAGTGGTGGGTCTGGGTGCGTCTCGTACCTTACATACATTCTCTTCTAACAGGCCAATCATACCTTCTCCCACTAAGTGTCCAACAAAGTCTACTTCAGACGTTCCAATCAGACACTTCGATGGTCTTGCAGTTAATCCAGCTTGGTCCATCCTCTGCAGTAAGTCCTTGAGAGTTTTCACATGCTCGTCGAATGTCTCTGTATGAATCAGCAGGTCGTCCACATATGCTGTCACATTGTTCATTCCACGGATCAATGGCTTTACGATCCTGTTCAGCGTGGCTCCTGAGTTCATCATCCCAAAAGGCATCCGAATGAATTCATGGTGTTCGCCCATGGTGACGAACGCCGTCTTGGGAATGTCTTGCTCTCGAACTTTCACTTGCCAGTATCCCTTGCTCAGGTCAATCCGAGAGAATAATTTTCCTCTCGAGAGACTCTGAAACACTTCTAATGGCGCTGCCGTCGGATGAGGGTCGAATACTGTGATCTTGTTTAACCTCCTGTAGTCGATGCAGACTCGGTTGGATCCGTCCTTCTTCTTGACGACAACAATAGGTGAGGCATAAGCTGATGAGCTCCTTCGAATGATGCCCAGCCGTTCCATGGTGCTAAGCTCCTCCTTCAATGAGTCGCGCATTGCGTAGGGCACCGGGTATGGTCGTTGACGAACTGGTACCTCTGTCGTCAGGTCGATGCGATGTTCACGCAACTGGCAGCATCCAGGAAGATTGGTGAAGACGTGCTGGTAATTCTTCACCACATTGCAGAGTTCTTGACGTTGTTCCGATGTCAGTTGCGTTCCATACTGGACATCTCTGTAGCTTTCCTTCTGGTCCCAGCTTCCTAGGTCGGCAAGGTCCTCCGTCGTTCCACCGTTGTCGCCTTCCAGGTCGCAGTCCTCGATGATTGTCATGCCAGCTGACTCCACGGGTTGACTCTTGTCCATCATGTCGTCCTCTGCCAGTACAGTCTCAGCACTATCACCGCCGCCGTCCTTTATGGCGTTGACATGTTCAGGCGTGGTATCTCTCCTACTGTTGTCCACCCCACACATCTCGGTCACAATAGGTCTCGGTTCCATTGCCACTGCTGCTGCTTTTGACGTCCTTGGAATGTATCTCTTGAGGAGGTTGGCGTGCAAGGTCTTTTCTTTTGCACCCATCTTGACTCTATAGTCGTTAACACCGTGATTTGAGGTCTTTATTTTAGGAGGTTCGCTGCCCTTGGCATTTACACCTCACTTTACTTGTTTTATTATTTCTTGTTCTGGCGGGGGGGGGGGGGGGGGGAGATGATATGGATAAATTTTAATCTATTATTTTCAATTTTGCCCGGGCAGCGGCCTTTCGGCCTGCTCTTTACGATTTCCAACTGCCAAGGTATCTTTAACGTGCGCAACGTGCACACGGGCCCTCCGAATTTTTTCGTCCTTATCCGAGAAGACTAGGTACTCGATCCTACCCCCCAATAGGACCAGGGACTTGAAAATATGAGAAAAATCCAAATTCCAAGAACTACTCGATCCTACCCCCCAATAGGACCAGGGACTTGAAAATATGAGAAAAATCCACTTTCCAACATGCCTGCACTGCCCGGGTTTAGAACCCGGGACCCTTGGCATGAGAGGCGAGCACCTTGCCTCTAGACCACCTTGTCGTTAACACCGACAACTGAGACTACCTTATATGGTCCCTTCCATTGGACTAAGAGCTTGTTAGTGTTCGTCGGCAGTAGCACCAACACTTCATCTCCCGGGCGGAACTTCCTCTCTCGCGCCTTCCGGTCGTAGTAGGTCTTCTGTCTACCTTGAGCCTTGGAGAGTTCTTCCGTCGCTAACTTCCATGTGTCCTCCAGCCTCTCACGTAGTTCCATGGCGTACTGGTAACTGGTCTTCGTTTCCGGCTCCTCTACGTCCTTGGTCCATAGTTGTCGTAAGATGTGCATTGGTCCTCTCACAGTTCTCCCATACAGCAACTCGAATGGGGCAAACTTGGTCGACTCTTGGGGAACTTCACGATATGCGAAGAGCAGCGGGTTGATGTATCTGTGCCAATGCTTGGGTTGCTCTGCGCACAGTCGCCTTAAGGTCTTCTTCAGTGTGCCGTTAAATCGCTCCACCAACCCGTTGCACATAGGGTGGTAGACTGTAGTGGTCGACTGTCGAATTCCCAATAGTCTATTCGTTTCCTTCATGACATCTGACATAAACTGGGTCCCTTGGTTCGACAAGATCTCTTCGGGCACACCCAAACGGCTGTAGATGTTCACTAAGGCTTCTGCTACCGTTTCTGCGTCGATCTTCTTCAAGGGTGTGGCTTCGGGGTAACGAGTAGCGTAGTCTATGTACACCAGGATATACCGATGTCCACCTTCACTTGGGGGGTCGATAGGTCCTACTAAGTCCACGGCCACTCGCCTAAATGGTACGTCCACTACTGGCATACTCTGCAGGTGCACCTTTGGGGTCGCTCCTTTGTTCACCGTCCTCTGGCATATGTCGCATGAGCGGCAGTATCTCGCGACGTCACCTTCAATTCCAGGCCAATAAAAATTGCTCATAACTCTGTCTTTGGTTTTCTTCACGCCGAGGTGTCCTCCGACGATCGAGTCGTGGGCTACACTCAGTACATACTCTCTCAGTTTCTCGGGTAGTACCACTTGCCTTATAACCGTCGCCTGTCTCAGGTCCTTGTAGATCCGGTACAGTACTCCTCCATGTTTCTCAAAATGAACAGACTTATTGCCTCTATTAGTTGGGATCTTCTTCTGCTCTAACTTCCTAATGTCTTCGTCTTCTTCTTGGAGTCGGATAAGTTCCTCTCTATCCACTCCCGCGTGCCGTTCTGCCCTCGGCACCTTCAGCGACGTAGACCGGTCCTTCCTCTTCTCCTGGGCCCTCGTGGTCACCGCTCCTACCATCACCTCAGTATCAGGGTCGTACGGATCCTTCGCTCCGTCCACGTTCCCGACTACTAGGTCGCAGATGGTCTCCGGGAGACACAGCGCCGTCACTTTGCCCGTCAGGTAAGGCGTCTTCACGTCGATAACGGCTTCCTCCGCCGCTAGCAAGGAGTTATCGATCCTCGCGATAAGTTTCTTCCCAGCGGTGAGCTGTCCGTCGTCCACCAGTGCTCGCCGCACCACTACACCTTCACAGCCGGTATCTCTTAGGACATCTACCGCTCGATTTCCAATCAAGCCCTTCATCACTGGTAACTTCAGTTTCTCCACGGTCCTTCCGTCACTGCATCCTCCGCAAGTAACAGGCACCGCTAACTGTAGCTTCCCGTCCTTCATTACCGCTTGAACGTTGATGCTGGTGTCAGCCGTCGTCACATCTTGTCTTGACGACTCGTCCGCCGCTATAACTACGGCCGCCGCCGCCTTGTTCGGCTTGCCTCGTCCCATTTCCTTCTGGGCTGGACACATCCTCCGAACGTGGCCTGGCTTTCCACAAAGGTAACATTTCAACTCACCTTTGTCGTTTAACTTGGTACGACACTCCGTCGCCTTGTGTCCCGGCCTCTGGCACCTATAACAGACCTGTGGGCTTCTGTCTCCGTTGGGCCTCTGTCGCACTGGCCGGCTCTGCAGTCTGGCGCTCCCGCTGAGCGTCCGGTTTCTCGCTACCAGGTACGCCTCCGCTGAATCTGCGATGTCCTGTAGCGTCTTTTGTTTCCTCTCCCTCACATGGGTTGCAAGGTCTGGTGGGCAGGCATCCATAAATTGCTCTCTGACGAACAGATCTCTCACTCCTTCGTAGGTCTCCTCCGTCTTCGACAGCTTTATCCACCTCTCTAGATAGGTCTTGATCCTGGTCAAAAACAGGGCAGACAGTGATGTCGTCCAGGTGGATCTGGGCCATTCAGCTGTCTCGGCAAACCTCTCAAACCGCAGCAACCAGCTATCCAGATCGTCCTTCTTGTCCTGAAATGCAGGTAGCTTGGGTCTCTTAGAACTGGCGTGGTCGTCGGTCTTCTGCGCTGAGTCGTTGCCTCGACGTTGCTGGCGCATCCTCTCTATCTCCAACTCGTGGTTCATCTTTTCCCTTTCCAGCTGTCGTTCAGCCTCCTTCTCATGAGCCTGTCGTTCAGCCTCCCTCTCCTGTCGTTGAGCCTCCTTCTCATGGGCCTGTCGTTCAGCCTCCTTCTCCTGTCGTTGAGCCTCCAGCTGTCTTTCTCTTTCTAGGCCTTCACGGAGGTAGTCCCGTCTCTCCTGCCCAGTGAGCTCCATAGCGTCCGCTTCCTGGCTAAGCCTTCCAATAACCTCCGACATGTTGTAGATAGCTTGTCGATGATATTCTACAATAAACTATGTAAATAAATCTAGTAATTTTGATCTGGTCCGCTCGAATATGGTCGGATCCCGAACGAGCCCCCAATATGTAACAGCTGAGGTTGTTCTAGCACGTTATAGTAGGGGGGAGTTAGTTGATCTAACTACAACCCTTCAGAAAACGAAACTATTACAGCTGTAAAATAAATAAACACGAGATCCGACGATAGATTAAATAATACTAAAGTTTAATAACTGTATAGTGAACAATAAATTACTAGGAAGACACCAGCGAAACTAAATATCTACGCCACACAAAAGGAAACTCACTTACTCACCGACCAACCACTCACACAGGTCTATATATATAAACATTCCTACAGAAAGTTCCCGAAATAAACGTTACCTTTGCCCTCGCACAAACTAACCAATCACGCATCAATACGTCATCAGGTTACATCACTCAAGGCCAAATCTGGCGTAAACATTCGTATCCACAACGTTATCGAATATTCGGGAACATACTAATATTTACTGAACGAGTCAAAACACCTGACAACAAGCGACCGAGGAAAAAAACTACTCACTAGAAAAAGCAGGTCAGGTCACTGGTTACAGTACACTCTGGCGGTTGTCAACAATAAAATGAAAAAGTAGTGAACACATGCTCAGCCACCAGCACAACAACAAAACCGGGGGAGGGCAAGGGGTAGCCTGCAGATGCTACATATCTATCTATCTATCTATCTATCTATCTATCTATCTATCTATCTATCTATCTATCTATCTATCTATCTATCTATCTATCTAGCTATAATAAGGTTAGGTGAATCTCAAACTGAGGGAGAATACTTCGAATGCTGACAGAAAGAGATGAATGTATGGGAGTACATATATTTAAGGAGCATGGACCTGAAATCTTACGCATTTGTGAAATGAAGGAATGAAGAGATAAATTTTAAGTTTTCGAAATTGGGTGACTTTGCACAGAATATCCCGAGGCCTGAGCACCCGTCTGAAGGGTCTTCGTTTGAAGAGGACGATCATATTGAGTGGGTCCAGGTCAGTCAGTCTTTTCTGTCTATCTATCTGTCTATCTTTCTGTATTTGTATGTATATATGTGTCTAACTATTTTTTTTTCTCAAAAGAATAATGCAGGGTTGAGGAAATGTGTTTGAAAATGGTCTGTCTTAATGATGACTGAATGTTAAACAATTGGATTCGAAATCACACGTCGGATTTGATTTTGAGTTAATCCTGTGTAGGAACATATTTAGAACCTGCTTTTACCTATGAAAAGAAAATGGAGAGATGAGATCACATGGCATCTGAATCATCTACCCCTCACACCCTCCCCCACCATTCTCCTTGTCATTCTCCATGTCATTCATTTTTCAAGTTAATATTCTATCCGTTATTCCTGTTTGGAAAGAAAATATAAACGCTGAGAGACTGAAATTTTCGAAGTTTCGATAAGCCGTTGAAAATTGTCTTTATGTAAATGTATAAATCAGTTGATGTGGACTGAAATACTATCAGTGGGAACGGACAAACATTCAGTAGTTCTGGATGTCAGGGTAGGTGAACATTCATTATGTTTAAAAGACACAAATATATTATTTTTTAAGAACCGTTGTTGACATAAATCTGTACACATTTGTGTAATGGAGAACTGAAGTGTTCAGTTTTTCTACTTTCTAATTTTGTTCCATAGAATCCCCAAGTACCATCCGAAGTACCATCGTCGGAAACAGACCGATATTTCGACTTGAACAAGGTTTATCTATCTATCTATCTATCTATCTATCTATCTATCTATCTATCTATCTATCTATCTATCTATCTATCTATCTATCTATCTATCTATCTATCTATCTATCTATCCATCTATCTATCTATCTATCTATCTATATATCTATCTATCTATCTATCTATCTATCTATCTATCTAGCTATAATAAGTTTAAGTGAATCTCAAACTGAGGGAGAATACTTCGAATGCTGACAGAAAAAGATGAATGTATGGGAGTACATATATTTAAGGAGCATGGACCTGAAATTTTACGCATTTGGGAAATGAAGGAATGAAGAGATAAATTTTAAGTTTTGGAAATTGGGTGACTTTGCAAAGAATATCCCGAGGCCTGAGCGCCCGTCTGAAGGGTCTTCGTTTGAAGAGGACGATCATATCAAGTGGGTCCAGGTCAGTCAGTCTTTTCTGTCTATCTATCTGTCTATCTTTCTGTATTTGTATGTATATATGTGTCTAACTATTTATTTTTCTTAAAAGAATAATGCAGGGTTGAGGAAATGTGTTTGAAAATTGTTTGTCTTCATGATGACTGAATGTTACACAATTGGAATCGAAATCACACGTCAGATTTGATCTTGAGTTAATCCTGTGTAGGAACATATTTAGAACTTGCTTTTACCTTTGAAAAGAAAATGGAGAGACGAGATCACATGACATCTGAATCATCCACGCCTCACCCCTTCCCCCACTATTCTCCTTGTCATTCTCCATGTCATTCATTTTTTAAGTTAATATTCTATCCGTTATTCCTGTTTGGAAAGGAAATATAAACGCTGAGAGACTGAAATTTTCGAAGTTTCAATAGTGCGTTGAAAATTGTCTTTATGTAAATGTATGAATCAATTGATGTGGACTGAAATACTATCAGTGGGAACGGACAACATTCATTAGTTTTGGAAGTCAGGGTAGGTGAACATTCATTATGTTTAAAAGACACAAATATATTATTTTTTAAGAACCGTTGGTGACATAAATCTTTACACATTTGTGCAGTGGAGAACTGAAGTGTTCAGTGTTTCTACTTTCTAATTTTGTTCCATAGAATCCCCAAGTACAACCCGAAGTACCATCGTCAGAAACAGACCGATATTTCGACTGGAACAAGGTTTATCTATCTATCTATCTATCTATCTATCTATCTATCTATCTATCTATCTATCTATCTATCTATCTATCTATCTATCTATCTATCTATCTATCTATCTATCTATCTATCTATCTATCTATCTATCTATCTATCTAGCTATAATAAGGTTAGGTGAATCTCAAATTGAGGGAGAATACTTGGAATGCTGACAGAAAAAGATGAATGTATGGGAATATATATATTTAAGGAGCATGGACCTGAAATGTTAGGCATTTGTGAAATGAAGAAATGAAGAGATAAATTTTAAGTTTTCGAAATTGGGTGACTTTGCAAAGAATATCCCGAGGCCTGAGCGCCCGTCTGAAGGATCTTCGTTTGAAGAGGACGATCATATTGAGTGGGTCCAGGTCAGTCAGTCAGTTCTGTCTATCTATCTGTCTATCTTTCTGTATTTGTATGTATATATGTGTCTAACTATTTATGTTTCTTAAAAGAATAGTTCAGGCTTGAGGAAATGTGTTTGAAAATGGTTTGTCTTCATGATGACTGAATGTTACACAATTGGAATTCGAAATCACACGTCAGATTTGATCTCGAGTTAATCCTGTGTAGGAACATATTTAGAACCTGCTTTACCTTTGAAAAGAAAATGGAGAGACGAGATCACATGACATCTGAATCATCCACCCCTCACACCCTCTCCCACCATTCTCCTTGTCATTCTCCATGTCATTCATATTTCAAGTTAATATTCTATCCGTTATTCTTGTTTGGAAAGAAAATATAAAGCTGAGAGACTGAAATTTTCGAAGTTTCGATAAGCCCTTGAAAATTGTCTTTATGTAAATGTATGAATCAATTGATGTGGACTGAAATATTGTCAGTGGGCACGGACTACTATTAAGTGGTTTTGGAAGTCAGGGTAGGTGAACATTCATTATGTTTAAAAGACATAAATATATTATTTTTTAAGAACCGTTGGTGGCATAAATCTTAACACATTTGTGTAATGGAGAAGTGAAGTTTTCAGTTTTTCTACTTTCTAATTTTGTTCCATAGAATCCCCAAGTACCACCCGAAGCACCATCGTCGGAAACAGTCCGATATTTCGACTGGAACAAGGTTTATCTATCTATCTATCTATCTATCTATCTATCTATCTATCTATCTATCTATCTATCTATCTATCTATCTATCTATCTATCTATCTATCTATCTATCTATCAATCTATCTATCTATCTATCTATCTATCTATCTATCTATCTATCTATCTATCTATCTATCTATCTATCTATCTATCTATCTATCTATCTATCTATCTATCTATCTATCTATCTATCTATCTATCTATCTATCTATCTATCTATCTATCTATCTATCTATCTATCTATCTATCTATCTATCTATCTATAATAAGGTTCAGTGAATCTCAAACTGAGGGAAAATAATTCGAATGCTGACAGAAAAAGATGAATGTATGGGAGTACATATATATAAGGAGCATGGACCTGAAATTTTAGGCATTTTTTAAATGAAGAAATGAAGAGATAAATTTTAAGTTTTCGAAATTGGGTGCCTTTGCACAGAATATCCCGAGGCCTGAGCGCCCGGCTGAAGGATCTTCGTTTGAAGAGGACGATCATATCAAGTGGGTCCAGGTCAGTCAGTCTTTTCTGTTTATCTATCTGTCTATATTTCTGTATTTGTATGATTGTATATATGTGTCTAACTATTTATTCTTCTTAAAAGAATAGTTCAGGGTTGAGGAAATGCTTTTAAAAATGGTTTATCTTCATGATGACTGAATGTTACACAATTGGAATCGAAATCACGCGTCAGATTTATGTAAATGTATGAATCAAAAGATGTGGACTGAAATACTGTCTATGTATCTATCCATCTATCTATCTGTCTACCAATGTATATTTCTATCTATATATCTGTCTAACTATGTAAGTATCTTAAAAGACAAAATCAGTGATTTAAAAATGATCCTGATCTCGAATTTATTCTGTGTAGGAACATAGTTAGTTAGAAACTGCTTTAGCCACTGGAAATGGAGATTCGACCTTACATCTGAAATATGACTATCTAAATCATCCCCCTCCCCCAACCCAAACACCTCTCTTCCTGTCATTCAGTTGTCCCTTTTAATATTCTGTCCACTATCCGTTTGGTGTGGAGAAAGAAAATATAACGGCTTTGGGACTGTGACATTTTCGAAATTCCAACAAGCTGTTAGTATTGTCTTTATGTAAATCTATGAAGGCACTAAAGTTGTCTGAAGTACTGTCAGTGGGCATGGACAAAAGTGCACATGTCTTGGGAGTAAGGGTAGATGAACATTCATTGTGTTAAAAAGACATCAAAATATTTAAGGAGCATCGGTGGCATAAACTTGTACAGATTTGTGTGATGGAGAACTGAACTGTTAAGTTTTTCTATTTTGTAATTTGGTTCCACAGAATCACCAGGGGCACAAGGCGTCTTCCGAAGGACCATGTTCAGAAATAGACAGATATTTCCACGGGATCAAGGTTTGTCTATGTATGTATGTATGTATGCATGTCTGTCTGTCTGTCTGTCTATCTGCCTGTCTGTCTGTCTGTCTGTCTCTTTATCTATCTATCTATCTGTTTAGAAACTGAGAACATAGAGTACATCTAAACCATGAGTTTCCATAACCCCTTCTCCAATTAGTTGAACTTTCCACCTTAATGTTTTTCTTTTTCCTCTGCCAAAGGCAAATTTAATAACGAAGAGAGTCTGAAACGTTTAGAAAGCCTAGAAGTATACATCAACCATCATAAGGTTGTGTCAATCTTAAACTGGGCGAGAATACGGCAAATGCCGAGAGAAAAAGATGGGAATGGAAGATTCACTGTGTTCAAAGTATTTGTATTTTAATTAGTATGGAGGTCCTGAACTTTTCCCTATTTAGTTTGTGAAATGGAGAAATGAACAGATCTATCGATCTATCTATCTAACCTAATGTTTATACAAACCTTATAAAAATTAACTTGAAAACGTTGTCTTTACTACCGGAAATGTCAGATAATGGTACACGAAATCGTAGGTAAGACTAGATCTTGAACAATGCTGTGTAGTGAAACAGGTGGGTCCCGTTTCCGTCAATAGAAATAGGGTTTCCAGTACATCTAAACCACAACCCTCTAGAAGTCCTCTTGACACCTTCCGTTTCCCTTTTTCATTGATATTTATATCACCTGCGTCATGCTAAAGATTGGCTGTGTTGAAGAGAAATATTTAATGATCATTCCAGACACAGATCCTCATATCAGTAAAATTGAGAAAAAAATTGTTCGGTATTTTCTGTAAAATCGGGTCACTCTCGGCAGAGCCATAATAGACGAAAGAAGTCCTCCGATGAATCATCATTGGAACTGCGGGGTTTCTTCAAGTTGATCCTGGTGAGTCTATCTATCTATCTATCTATCTATCTATCTATCTATCTATCTATCTATCTATCTATCTATCTATCTATCTATCTATCTATCTATCTATCTATCTATCTATCTATCTATCTATCTATCCAACTATCTATCTATCTATCTATCTATCTATCTATCTATCTATCTATCTATCTATCTATCTATCTATCTATCTATCTATCTGTCTATCTATCTATCTATCTATCTATCTATCTATCTGTCTACTTACCTATCTATTTGTCTGTCTGTCTAACCTAATTTTTATACAAGAGTTACAAAAATTAACTTGAAAACATCTGTCTTTACTACAGAGAAATACCAGATGGTGGTTAATGAAATCATATGTAAGACTAGATCTCGCGATAATGCTTTGTAGTGAAACATAGGTAGAGTCCGTTATCGTCAGTAGAAATAGGACTTACAGTACATCTAAAGCTGTGGTCTCATGTGTGCAGAAACGGAAACGGAAACGAAAATGACATGCGGAAACGACGCGCGGAAATAAAATTTTGTGTTTCCATGTGTACGGAAACGGAAACGGTCAAAATAAAGGAAAATATCACTTTTGTTTTTCTAGTCATGAGATTCGTTTTTTTGCAATGCGCTATTCCTCTCTCTGCCATAATGGCACATGTTTCATCCAGAGACGAAGGCAGTTTCGTGCTTTGGGAGGAGGAGTTGATTTTAATATCACTCTTTCATCACAGATCTATTAAATGAAAACAAAAACTTTGTCGAGAGCGCCGGTGGTAGGTCCACGATTATCTGTCTTTCTTCTTTCTTTCCGGCTCTCCGCTGAAATTGACATGTTGCAGTGTAGAGAAATTGAGGAAGAGTCATGAAATCAATTCTAAATGATTGCTCCCACTTCTTGTTCCATCAGATACTAAAGAAGTGGTACTGTACTTAAAAACAAACAGAAAGCTTTATAGGCGATCTTTTTTGCATCCGCCATTCGAAGCGATAGCGTTTCCTAATGTGGTACATAATTATATTCTGCTGTGAGTTTTTCAAATCGATTGTTCTGACAGTGTGTGGCAGAGATGTTTTTTTTTGTTTTGCTGGTAATGTGTGAGCAATGTGCGTATGCGTGGTACGCATCAGGGATTGTGTGCCTTTGATATTGTATTCAATAAAGTATGACTACTGATGCTGTGACAACAAATTTCCTTACAATAGGGTAATAAAGTTATATCTTATCTTATCTTATATTGTTTATCACAAGAACTACAATGGTTAAAAATACAACAGATGGTAACTGTTTCATTACAGACACCCTTCCCCCTCCCTTTTTTCCCCCCACTTTTTAAACGAACCTGTCATTTCGTTGACTGGTAGTGACGTAATTGCAAATAATTCTGATTTCTCATCTGTATTGGAAAATCTCAGCACTTTCAGCCCTGATTAAAAAAAAAAAAAAAGTACTATTTTCAAAGACTCCACACTTAAAGCAGTCATGCTATGATACAGATATGTACATGTTTATTATTTGTATAGGCCCATTGCGGATATCGGCCATTTTGGTTGTCAGGACCGACGCTTGACCATGGCGATGGTAGTACTGATTTTGATTCGTTAGCTGATTTGCACTGCGAGCATTTCAGGCGTCGCGAACCAATAGGCCCATTGCGAATGACGTCACAGAGTGTTTTTGTTTTGTACTTCCGACACCTAAAATGGCGGGTGGATCAGCTGACGAGTGTAAATTCGAGATATGTCTAAGTGGTTAAAATGCCTGCTGGTTGCATTGCAGTTGACTGTGATTGACAGGGGTGGAAAGGATGGATCCAGGCTGGTCAGATTCCCTACCATCCGTGTAAGCAACTTGTTTAACAAGGGAAAGGAAGTGAAAGAATTGACCGAATGTCTACCATGTGTGTGAACACACGTGTTATTGTTTACTTTTCTTCCAGCTTCCTCGCTGCCGATTGGTTCGCGTCGCCTGAAGTGCTCACGGTGCAAATCAGCCAACGAATCAAAGTCAGTGCTGCCATCGCCATGGTGAGGCGTCCGTCTTGAGAACTAAAATGGCCGTTATCCGCAATGGGCCTATTGGCGGCGAACTAAAAAAAAAAAGTGTTCACTACAGTAAACAATGACACGTGTGTTCACGCACATGGGAGACGTTCGGTTAATTCTTTCACTTCCTTTCCCTTGTTTACACGGATGGTAGGGAATATGGCCAGCTTGGACCCATTTTTTCCACCCCTGTCATAACAGTCAACTGCAATGCAACCAGCAGGCATTTTAACCGCTTAGACATATCAAGACCCACTATACCAAGACGGTGCAATTCAAGCGCTTCCGTCCGCCGAGCCAGGAGTTTCTAAAAATAGTCTGGCGCGTACAATCGTAAACACGGGCATGCTGTTCGTCGTATGTGTTAATCGAGGAGACCAGTGCTCCTTTGTGAAGAATCAAAATTAACACTTTGCACGGCTGTTTGCCGTCTTGAAGTTTATGTCTATTATAGTAAATTGGACTTCAGACATATACACCTTTGCACTCCTCATACAGTCCCAATATTTTTGTGTTTGGACTAATGCATGTGTGCTATGGGGATCATCAGCTGTGTGTTTGTGTTTGTGAAGAGAGAGGGGCGTAAAAATCTAATTGCTAATTCAACTTTCGGTATAAGGGCATCGTCTTTTTGTTTGCTTGAGGAAGCCGTAACAGGTCATCGATCAAATACCGATAAACCTTCTCAAAGCTAAAGAATCCCATACATACAATCAATAATTATGTGAATGAACTTTTCCACTTGATCATTTCTTTTAAAGGAAGTGTTTTCTTGTTGTTGTTTGTTTCTTTCTTTCTGTCCTTTTTCCTTATTAATCTTCAAGCAATAGAAATTCAATCAGAAATAGTGCCACAAAACAGAAAATTTCAGGAAAGAAAGTTGGAAAACTGAAGAAGCTGTACATGGGGGCGGGAAAGCATGCGGACCTGTACAGTTTGTAATTATGACAATGACTCTGTTTTAAAAAGATGAAAACCGAAAAAGCAAATTAAATCGTTGAATTTTATAAAAATCAAATTAAATAACAGATCTGGTTTCAACAGCCAAATTATGCATATTCTAGATCTGGTCCATTCAAAATGCTACCAAGTTTTAGAATATTAACGAGTGGGGGTGGGGTAAAAATGGATACAATCAATCCTACATAGATATACTTTTAGCGAAATTTACATACATACAGGGCTGATATTAAACCAGCCGCCTCTGAGGTGACCGATTGATGATGATTACTACATACATTAAGATCTAAGCTTAGCTGGTAAGCATTGTGTTCACGTAGCAGCAGTTTCTTTACAGCTTTACGAAACAGACAACACTTTAATGCAATCAAGTGAAGTCAGATGAATGAAGTGAATGATGAAGCACAAACTCTCTAGTCATATCATTTCTCCCCATCGCCTTTGCTATATTTTCCCAAATATTTTTGTGTAAATAGGAGTCCTTGTGATCTGGTTCCTCACGTCAAAACGTGTCTTGTTTTGTCTAACAAGCTCAATGAGTTTCTCCATATCGCTGTTTGATAGGTGCAAGGACCTTGGCAATGGCATATTTGCAGTACAGAGGTTTCTGCCACACTGGTTGACCCAGAGAGCCACGCTTCAGTTCATACCAAAAACGTGCGGGGGAAAAAAGGCGGGAATGACATAAGTTCCGGCCTGAGGCTGTGCGGCAAACGGCTAAAAATCGCTACCCAGTACGAAAATAATTTTTTAGTCGTTTCCGCACGTCGTTTCCGTTTCCGTACACATGAAAACACCCTTTCTGTTTTACTACTTACTGGATTTGTAAAATTTTTGTTTCCGTTTCCGTACACATGAGAATACCCCTTAAAAGTCCTCTGGGCACCTTCCGTTTCCCTTTTTCATTGAGTTATCCCTTGTGCAATGCTGTAGATTCGCTGTGCTGAAGATAAATATTTAAAGACCTCCCCAGCCACAGACATTTTTATCAGTAAAATTGAGAAAAGAAGTGTTTGTTATTTTTTTCTAAATCGGGTCACTCTCGGCAGAGTCATCATAGACGAAATAAGCCCTCTGAGGAATCATCATTGCAAATAGGGGATTTCTTCCAGTGGCCCTTGGTGAGTCTATCTATGAAACCATAGAATTAATCTTCATGTAAGGCTGGCTGTGTAGGACGTAAACTGGGCATGCAGAAATATTGCCTTGAAAACATTGTGTCTTTCCTTCGGCGAAATGTCAGATGATGGTAAATGACATCGCAAGTAAAACTAGATCTCGAGACACTGTTGTGTAGTGAAAAATAGGTAGAGTCTGTTTCCGCCAGTAGAAATAGGGTTTAGAGTACATCTAAACCATGACCCTCTAGAAGTCCCCTAGACCCTTCTGTTTCGCTTTTTCATTGAGTTATAGCTATCCCTTGTGCAATGCTGTATATTCCCTGTGTTGAAGAACACCATCCCAGCAATAGACCTTTATATCAGTAAAATTGAGAAAATATGCGTCTCTTAGTTTTGTAAAATCGGATCAATCTCGCCAGAGTCATCATAGACGAAAGAAGGCCTCTGAGGAATCATCATTGCAAATGGGGGATTTCTTCCAGTGGCCCTTGGTGAGTCTGTCTATCTATGGAACCATAGAATTAATCTTCATGTAAGGCTGGCTGTGTAGGACGTAAACTGGGCGGGCGGAAATATGCCTTGAAAACATTGTCTTTACTTCGGCGAAATGTCAGATGATGGTAAATGACATCGCATATAAGACTAGATCTCGAGACAATGTTGTGTAGTAAAAAATAGGTAGAGTCTGTTTTCGTCAGGAGAAATAGGGTTTAGAGTATATCTAAACCATGACCCTCTAAAAGTCCTCTAGAACCCTTCTGTTTCGCTTTTTCATTGAGTTATAGCTATCCCCTGTGCAATGCTGCATATTCCCTGTGTTGAGGAAGACCATCCCAGAAATAGACCTTTATATCAGTAAAATTGAGAAAATGTGTGTCTCTTAGTTTTGTAAAATCGGATCAATCTCGCCAGAGTCATCATAGACGAAAGAAGGCCTCTGAGGAATCATCATTGCAAATGGGGGATTTCTTCCAGTGGCTCTTGGTGAGTCTGTCTATCTATGGAACCATAGAATTAATCTTCATGTAAGGCTGGCTGTGTAGGACGTAAACTGGGCGGGCGGAAATATGCCTTGAAAACATTGTCTTTACTTCGGCGAAATGTCAGATGATGGTAAATGACATCGCATATAAGACTAGATCTCGAGACAATGTAGTGCATGTGAAAAATAGGTAGAGTCTGTTTCCGTCAGTAGAAATATTGTTTAGAGTACATCTAAACCATGACCCTCTAAAGTCCCCTAGGCCCTTCTGATTCCCTTTTTCATTGAGTTATAGCTATCCCCTGTGCAATGCTGTATATTCCCTGTATTGAAGAAGAACATCCCAGCAATAGACCTATACATCAGTAAAAATTGAGAAAATGTGTGTCTCTTAGTTTTGTAAAATCTGATCACTCCCGGCAGAGTCATCATAGACGAAAGAAACCCCCTGAGGAATCATCATTGCAAGTGGGGGATTTCTCCCAGTGGCTCTTGGTGAGTCTGTCTATTTATGAAACCATAGAATGAATCTTCATGTAAGGCTGGCTGTGTAGGACGTAAACTGGGCATGCAGAAATATTGCCTTGAAAACATTGTATCTTTACATCGGCGAAATGTCAGATGATGGTAAATGACATCGCATGTAAGACTAGATCTCGAGACATTGCCGTGCAGTGAAAAATAGGTAGAGTCTGTTTTCGTCAGGAGAAATAGGGTTTAGAGTATATCTAAACCATGACCCTCTAAAAGTCCCCTAGAACCCTTCTGTTTCGCTTTTTCATTGAGTTATAGCTATCCCCTGTGCAGTGCTGTATATTCCCTAAGTTGAAGAACACCATCCCAGCAATATAATAGCCCTATATATCAGTAAAATTGAGAAAATATGTGTCTGTTAGTTTTTGTAAAATCGGATCACTCTCGGCAGAGTCATCATAGACGAAAGAAGGCCTCTGAGGAATCATCATTGCAAGTGGGGGATATCTTCCAGTGGATCGTAGTGAGTCTATATATCTATCAAACCATAGAATCCATCTTCATGTAAGTCTGGCTATGTACGTATCTAGACTGACCGACAGGCAGCCGGGTTGACGGAAGGATAGATAAAGAGAGAGATTTAAAGGCAGAGAGAAGAGAGAGAGAGAGAGAGAGATAGATAGATAGATAGATAGATAGATAGATAGATAGATAGATAGATAGATAGATAGATAGATAGATAGATAGATAGATAGATAGATAGATAGATAGATAGATAGATAGATAGATAGATAGAGAAACACGCAGGAAGACAGACAGATATATGGATAGATTATCAGCCAAATTAATTTCTTATGATAAATTATTTTCAGTGGTCACAACTCTTCCCAAACTGAGAGTGACAAGGGGAAAGAATTGCCGGACTTAAGTGATGCCAAGTAAGCACGGAAGGGCAAGCAGGAATTCGGTCGAATCAAAAGTATAGCAGATTCCATTATATGATAGACTGGCCGCGACCGTTCTTCTGATGAAAATCATTTCTGTCACGGCAACCTGGTGTTACACTTATATATTGATACTGCTTCAGGTACCCGGCACTGCCAGGGATAAACCTGCCACTGCTCCAACCCACTCCGTCTACTCTTTTCTTTTTCTCCTATACGTCCTGATCTACCACTCCCTCTCTCTCTCCATCTGTCTGTCTGTCTCTCAATCTCTGTCTGTCTGTCTGTTTCTCTCTCTCCGTCTCAGCTTTATTCCATAAAGCCAGATCCGTCCATCTTTCCCTCACAGATTTCCCTTCTTGCAAGGAAATGGCACCAAAATGAATATGTGTGAAATACAATCTCTCATGAGTACTATTGAGTCTTTTAGTTGTTCTTGTATTTTTCTTACATGTGGACAGCTGGAAAACACAATTATCGAAACATTGTTTCTCTAAAAAAAATCGTAGACAATACGCAGGGCTGCTGAATCATCGTCAGTCTGAAAGGAAAAAGCGTTAAAAATTTCATGTGAGTCGATGCTGAAATGAGACCTCTATGCTCGGCACAGTTTGGAGTTGTCTGGTTGTAATAATAACCACAATAATAATAGTATTACGAGTAATAATAATAATAATAAACATAAATGACGCTGATATGGCTCTTCATTCTATCAAATGCAAGCTCTAACCGCTTACGGTCATTTTTCGACCCACATTCAATTCACCAATACAGTGAACATACTAAATATGGACCAACAATCAGAGGCAGCTATGATTGCATTCCATGAATTCAAAGGGTGCAGGCGTATCTTAAACATTTCTGTGTTTAATAGAGGTTTTTAAAGCATATTCCAGGTTTTTGGGCTACAAAAAGAAATGGATCGTTCTCTGAGTGGTTTGAGAGATTAAAATTTAGTTAGGGCTTTTAATTTTGGTTCTGTCAGCTCAAACTGGTAGGTGGTGGAACAAAAAGGATGGAATAATTCGACAATGTGGGATAGCGCATTGTTGTATATATATACTAGTGACCTGCATAATAATTACACTAGACTGCCATCGCCCTTTGTTTCGATGCACGCAAAGTATAACCAATTCTGGAGCGCGGCGGCCATTTTCCTAACAGGGCAAAACAAACCGCAACATTATGTAAGACGACAGTCGACAAGGAAAAAAAAGTTTGTATTTGAGAAGCCCTAAACACACAACTAATTAAAAAACACGTATTAGCACATATTCGTATATACGATTGTCACAAATCCCAGACTGGGAGATGTAATAAGTTATGACAGGACAACAATCACGAACAAACAAGTTAACACTTAACAGAACAATCCATCAGACTCACACATTTATTAAACATAATTATACATATAATAGCGCAATTACATATATTATATTATTGAAATGACTGCCGTACAACGGCCTTATTCTCACACACACGCTCCCTCGGATCCACAATCCGGTAGTTACTCCTAAAGGCACTTCGGCCTCAGCCTCTCCCCTCAGGGTCTTAATAGTACATTAATGATTCACTGGCACCGCAGTCTCTCAATATCACCTTCCTATTGTCATACACCTTAGCACTCCCCTAGCACCTCCGCAGGGCAATAACACATTATTATTTCCATAGCCATCAACATGGCAACAACATAATATCAGTTCACTAGCCTATCAACATGGCAACAACATAGTATCTCATTCACTCTCATATCTACGTCCCTGCCCGTGGCCTGACTGCCACGACTTTATGTGCCTCTACTGTCCTGCACTGACAGCCTCACTTCTGGCCTATGTGTGGCCTCCGGCCCTATGCTGGCCTATCCCCTGTGCTCATCGAGGTGGCTCTGCGGCCCGTCCCCGACACCTACAAGAGTAACATTACACTGGTATAATACCCTACCATTTCTATTCACTCCACCTCTCCTTACAATCCATGAAGCGTACACACACTAGTTCACCTTTCACTCACCACACATCTTACGGTAACACACCTCCATCGGAGTACACACTACTCACTCGCGCTACAAATCCATGAACTCACTTTCATCTATCGCTCATGGCGCACATTGCTATATCCAATATCAAGGACTTCCACATTCCTCACATATACTTATTCACATCATGGTAATAGACGAATATAATATAATACATCAATCATAATAATCAATCAACATTCTACATACCAGTCATAACTGGAAAGACTCTCACTAGTCTTCTCGACTGCTTCCTTTTATCTCTGCCCGATGGGCTATTATTCACAGATCCGCTCCCTAGGACCTTCTAACTTGCAGTGATAGTTATACAGCGCTTTCGCCTCCTTCAGACCCCCCACTCATGACATGCACGACTTTTCTTCCCTGTCTCCGTGCGTTAATTTTACTCTCCACCCGCTCTGTAGCAATCCCCTTAATTGCACTCACTCCACTCGTGACATCATCCCCCACCCCAAAAAAATTAATGCAATTAATTTCAAATCGCATCAAGATGACTGTCAACGAGTGAGCGTGAGCAATACCTACACTAGAAAAATGACCTAGCAGTTCCCCTAGTATATAAAATACCGAAATCAGGGGAAAATATGGGGATCAATATGGCCTACAATATGCATATATGTGTCACATCATGAATAGCTAACTAAACACAATATCTAATACAGAATCAAAAACCACTCAACCTATCAACCATTCTTCATATCATATTTATAATGTCAATATTTTAAAGTCGACTTATTCACACAGATCCTGTCAATGTTCCTGTTCTCCGATGTATAAGCTCCCGAAATCTTCCCCTAGGCTCGACTAAGGTAGTCGGCGATATGATTGCTGGTTCCTGGAATTGGTTGAATAACGAAGGTGTACGGCTGCAAAGCCAATGCCCATCTAGACAAGCGTGGGCTGGACGAACGATTCTTCGACAAAAATGTCAGTGGCTTGTGGTCTGTCTGGATACAAAATTCTCGTCCCATGAGATAACGTCCTAGTTTCTGGACGGACCAGACAATGGCAAGACACTCACGCTCTATCACAGAATACTTTCTTTCTCTCTGCAATAACTTCCTACTGACATAACATACAGGATGGAGACATTCGTTCTTCTCCTGTAGAAGACAAGCGCCGACACCAGAGTCCGACGCATCCGTTCTGAGGATAAAATTAGATCGAAAATCGGGTAATATCAAAATGGGTGACGATGATAATGCTGTCACCAAATTATCAAATGATGTCTGACATTCAGACGTCCACTGGACCTTATCGGGTTGTCCCTTCTTAGTAAGGTCAGTAAGAGAAGATGACAAGGAGGAAAAATTTGGAATGAACTTTCTGTAATAATTTAAAATTCCCACTAAGCTTCTGACTTGTTTCTTTGTTTTAGGGATTTGCAACCCTACTAACTTGTCAATTTTTGTTTCTTCAGGTCTCTGAACACCTCTACCCACAATATGTCCTAAGAATATTATCTCTGGACATGCCAAATCCATCTTTGCGGGTTTAGCAGTTAACCCAAAATGACGTAATCGTTGAAAAATTACTGTTAGTGTCTGAATATGATCAGACCATGTCGACGTATGGCATGCTATATCATCAAAGAATGACACGACATTAGGTATGTCCTTCAACACTAATCTCATTAATCGTGCAAACGTCGCTGGCGCGTTTACCAACCCAAATGGCATGACCTTAAATTGGAATAATCCAATGGGCGTTTGGAACGCCGTGTATTGTTTAGACTCCTCAGTAAGCGGGATTTCCCAATACCCTTTCGTCAAATCTATCTTGGAAAACCACGTGGACCCGGCCAATGAAGCTATTAATTCCTCCTGAAACGGAATAGGCTCCCTATCGCCTACCGTAATAGTGTTCAATCTTCGGAAATCAATACAGAACCGCACCGATCCATCAAGTTTTTTCACGAGGACGATGGGTGATGAATACGGCGATGTTGATGGTTCTATCACATCTAACTTCAACATTGACTCAACTTCCTTTATGACCCTATCCCTCGAAGAAAAAGGCAACGGATACGGTCTAAGAAATACTGGCTTATCCGAAGTCAACTTTATTTGGTGCTGGATCACCGTAGTGCGACCCGGCAAATCCGTAACAACATCCGGAAATGACGCTACGAGGGTCTCAAGTTCCCTACTCCTTGAACTCGTAAGGTCAGGGTTAATTTTTACGTCCCTGTAACCTTGTGTCGCAGTTAACTCCGGCAATTGAATTTGTAACTCTTCCTGCGCCTCGGTGTCGCTTACGTCACAGTCCGACTGGTCTACGACCCCCGTACAAGCAATAGAGAAGACAGTCTCCTCTGGTCTTGTCTGTGCACACAGATACTGTGGTCTCTCATAAAATCTCTGTAGCATATTAACATGGAAAACCTTACTCGCTCCATCAATGTGGATAGGGTAATCTACCTTTGAAACAACTCGCTCAATAACATAAGGACCTTTCCATGTCATCAATAACTTATTATGGTCCGTAGGTAACAACAGCAGAACCTTGTCTCCTGGCTTAAAAATTCTCAGTTTGGAACCTCTATCTTTATAGTCTTTTGCTCTTTTCGAAGCGATACTAGACGCTTCTTCTGCTATAGTGCGCGCTGCAGATAGTCTTTCTCTTAAATCAACAAGGTACTGAAACCTTTTTAAACGGTTCCGAAACCGTGGGGATCTCTTGACGAGGAGCCTGGGGTGAACGACCCTTATGCGTCGTCTTTTGGCACGCACTGCACGTCTTACAATATAAACGTACATCTCTGTATACTGACGGCCAATAAAAATCTTTCAGAATTCTCTGCTTGATTCTAGCACTTCCCATATGATCCGCTAATGGAACATCATGGGCCAGACGCAATACTGTAGCAATTAACGACCGTGGCACGACGACCTGCTTTTGAACGGAAGCCACTGTGACGTACATACGGAACAGAATGCCCCCCTGGACAAAAAAAGAAGATGACCCGTTCTTATATCTCCTCGTTTTCTCGGTTCGCGCTTCCCCAAAGCATGGGTTTAATGATGGGTCCTCCCTTTGTAATTTCGCCAAGCGCTCTGGCGTGATATCTAGGTTGACCGCTGGCGTCGCCAAAGGTCTAATCTTATCTTTATCGGCTATCCGTCGGCGTGTTTCGACCGCGGCGCAAAAGTCAATACCTTTTGATTGCGACCATGCTTGCACGTTCTCATCGGGAGGGGAAACGACCCGTGATACATTCCCAATGATGAGCTGGGCGCCTGGAAAACAACCAACGACTGCTTCGACTTCCCCGCTAAGGAAAGGTGTATCTATCATTATTTTTGCCATGGGTAATTTCTCAATGGCCCCCGAAAATTGGATGCACGGGACAGTCTCACCTGTAAGCTGTGAATCCCGAATGCAGTCCCTATGCACTCCCACAACGGTATATCCTGTATCTCGTAAAACCGAGACCGGTTCGTCCCCAACAAACCCCGGATAAACCCTAAGACCACCTCCTGTATGACATGAATTTATGACGGGGATCTTTCTCCCACAAGGTAAAACACCGGAAGATAATAACTTCTCACAACTGGGACACTTAGAATACTGTCCGCCTCCGTTGTCCGATGTAACACACGCAGCCGCATGATGAAATTTATTTGGGGAACATGGACTGGAGCTACTGTCCACGTTCGCCGCTATCCTACCTGCAGGGCAGTTCACGCTGATGTGATCTGCTCTTCCGCAGTTCCAACACTTCGCGGCCCTACACTCGCGCGAAAAGTGACCCACGCGTCCGCAAGTCCAACACTCCGCTCCCTGTGCTGCTCTAGGCCTGGGTCCCCGTGACCCCTCGCGACCGGAACTAGAGTCCCTATGCCGTCGGTCATCGGCAAAGGTCACAACTCGCCCCCGGCCATTACCGCGACCTAGCCCTCCTGCTCGGTCAAACTTACCGGATCCATGTGCCGGTGATTGGTGATAGCCCCTACGCTGCCCCTGGGCTTGCCCGCTATAGGCACCACGCTGACGCGACCTGTCCCTAAGTCCTGCCGGCGACCCCTCGACAACGGCGACGTAGCCAGCATCTTGGACGTACGCCCTGGCGACTGGTTTGGACGGATGCGCCGTACGGTATGCCTCCGCCAACTTAGACGCCTCCTGCACCGTCGCGGGTTCGTTCTCTTTCAGGAAAGCCACCAGATCTTTGTGGCACGACGCGTACAGCTGGTCACGGATCATTAAGTCTTTCAGTTTGGCAAAATCCGCGCCCACATGCGCCAAGTCTACCCAGTTCGCGAAATACTCCGTTAGTCTCGCGACGAAGGCAGCAAAGTCCTCCCTGGTATCTGCGCGTGCTCGCCTAAACTGCTCCCGGAAATATTCCTCGGTACGCGCAAATCGGCGAAGCAGCAAAGCCTTCAGCTTATCGTAATCTTGCACGTCTTCGCGCTGTAGCTCTTTAAAGTAGGTTAACGCTCGCCCCTGCAATAGCGACGCCAGGTACGTGGCCCATAATTCCTTATTTTCCCCCCATTGCAATTGTGCGTTCAGTTCGAACCTGTAAAGGAAGGCGTCTATGTCGTCCTTCCGGTCGTCGAACGTAGGGAGCTTAATCCTAACGCCACCTTTATTGTGTACCTGCCGCTCAGCCGTTTCCGCTGGCGTATTCTTCTTGAGTTCTAACTCCGCAATCTTTACTTGCGCCTCTATCTCCTTTAACTTTATCTCCCTCTCCTGCTCCTGAGCCTTAGCCTCCCTTTCCTGTTGCTTAAACTCCCTTTCCTGTTCCTGAGCCTTTTTTTCCTGCTCTCTATCCTTAGCACGCTCATCGCGCATTTCTGCCTGCTGTTCTTTAATCCAGCCGCGTAGCTCTTCTCCCTCCAGGCCAAATTCCTTACCCAACTTCATTAGTTGTTGGAGTTCCGCCATTTCACAGATTTATGGTTATGGTATCTATTATAAGACGACCAACCTGTCGGTATGATCACTAACGATACGACCAGAGACCTGAGATCACACCAGATATAACAATACCCAGTTCAGAATATAATTCAGAAATTTACCTTTACAGCAAAACTAATTCTATATCTATAAAATGTATGCACTATTAATTATAAAAGAAAATAGAAACGACAAGAATGAAGAAATATAGTAGAAGGACCACAAGTACGTCAAGGACAACGAACCAGACTAGGACAAAGCTTCTACAAAAAAAAACTATAATGGAAAAAAAGAATGCAACCTACTACGCCGATTACACAACAAGGTACGAACAAGAACAGAGTCTGAAAAAAAAGAACGTATCTATAGATAGGTAGAAAGAGGGACAAGAGAATACGTCTTCCTGCGGAACAGAGAAGATATCGACGCTACAACTAAACAATATTACAGGTCCCTACAGAACTGTTCACTGTGATGAACGAAGTTCCAAAGTTTACCACACCTTTTTAAAAGGATAAACTAAGTTCAACACAGCAAACCCGCGCCACCGCCCGTACAATCAATTACAACGAAAACAGCAAAAACAGGGAAACAGACAGATGAAAAGACAGCCCTTAATCCAGGGTACAAAATTTTAGACTTTTACTCAACTTTCAATTTTTGAAATTTTGAGCAAACTCCTCCCTTTAATCGGAGCTCTGGCCGCTCGTCTCCTCAGGCTGCACGCACACACTCTGGAAAGTTTAAATACACATTAATACCTATTCATAGCAATACATGCATCAATATACATTCATTATTATACATAAATCATATCATGAAATGTCCATTCATCCAACGAACAAGACAGCACAATTACCTACTAACTAACTACAACTAAATATTACGAAAATGGACGAGTCACAATGGACGAGCCCCCAATGTCACAACGGACGAGCCCCCAATGTCACAAATCCCAGACTGGGAGATGTAATAAGTTATGACAGGACAACAATCACGAACAAACAAGTTAACACTTAACAGAACAATCCATCAGACTCACACATTTATTAAACATAATTATACATATAATAGCGCAATTACATATATTATATTATTGAAATGACTGCCGTACAACGGCCTTATTCTCACACACACGCTCCCTCGGATCCACAATCCGGTAGTTACTCCTAAAGGCACTTCGGCCTCAGCCTCTCCCCTCAGGGTCTTAATAGTACATTAATGATTCACTGGCACCGCAGTCTCTCAATATCACCTTCCTATTGTCATACACCTTAGCACTCCCCTAGCACCTCCGCAGGGCAATAACACATTATTATTTCCATAGCCATCAACATGGCAACAACATAATATCAGTTCACTAGCCTATCAACATGGCAACAACATAGTATCTCATTCACTCTCATATCTACGTCCCTGCCCGTGGCCTGACTGCCACGACTTTATGTGCCTCTACTGTCCTGCACTGACAGCCTCACTTCTGGCCTATGTGTGGCCTCCGGCCCTATGCTGGCCTATCCCCTGTGCTCATCGAGGTGGCTCTGCGGCCCGTCCCCGACACCTACAAGAGTAACATTACACTGGTATAATACCCTACCATTTCTATTCACTCCACCTCTCCTTACAATCCATGAAGCGTACACACACTAGTTCACCTTTCACTCACCACACATCTTACGGTAACACACCTCCATCGGAGTACACACTACTCACTCGCGCTACAAATCCATGAACTCACTTTCATCTATCGCTCATGGCGCACATTGCTATATCCAATATCAAGGACTTCCACATTCCTCACATATACTTATTCACATCATGGTAATAGACGAATATAATATAATACATCAATCATAATAATCAATCAACATTCTACATACCAGTCATAACTGGAAAGACTCTCACTAGTCTTCTCGACTGCTTCCTTTTATCTCTGCCCGATGGGCTATTATTCACAGATCCGCTCCCTAGGACCTTCTAACTTGCAGTGATAGTTATACAGCGCTTTCGCCTCCTTCAGACCCCCCACTCATGACATGCACGACTTTTCTTCCCTGTCTCCGTGCGTTAATTTTACTCTCCACCCGCTCTGTAGCAATCCCCTTAATTGCACTCACTCCACTCGTGACAACGATGAAATAAAAGAAAACAGATGTATTATAAAAGAAAGTATACTTCAAACAATGGTGATAATGATTTAGTAGTGCATTTTGTTCCATTGTTGTCTTTCACTCATCCTCAATATCTCTAGTCTTTCACTCACATTATCATGCGTCACATTCTGTTGTTGTGTTGTTTTTCTTCACGTCGCAAATTTTTTGCCAGACCAGTCAACAGTCATATCACTGCCTCTGTCAGTTTCTCCCTTACACCTTATTCTCATGTATTTTTCTATTCCTTAAATACAACATAGATCTTTTTCCCCCATTTTTTGTTTTTTCCTTTTGTTCTGGCCCATTTTACTTCATTATTCCTCTTTTTTTTAACTTTAGAGTGACAATTCTTCCACTTGTATAATAATAATAATAATAATAATGATAATAATAATGATGATAATACTAATAATAATAATAATAATGATAATAATAATAATATAATAATAAAAATAATAACAATGACAATAAATATATTGAACTGGGAGTTTCCTTGTTTTGTTGTTGTTGTTTTTTTGCATGTTTTTCCCCTGGCTCAGTTCTCGTTCTCTCTCAATTTAATATTTTTAATATTTTTTAATTTTTTCTTTCCCATGCTCGTCACCAATGTAATTAGTTTGAATTCTCATGACAATACATGATTAGATACGCCTTACTTACATGACGACATTTCATTGGTATGTTCGCATCTGGCCACGGCGATAATCTCGAGCGAAGTTTTGCCATTTTCTAATGGCCACTGAACCCTCCATAGGCGGCATCGTTGTACCTCCGTTCTGTGCGCAGTCTAGTCTAGTATAACAGTAGGCCTACCATGTTTCTGTATATATACACGTGTTCCATTACGTGGCCACTTGGTATAAAAAGGCTGTTCAAGTGGTAGCTGGTGCAAGGACCTCAGAAGGGGATTTGTTTGGTGTGGTCTAGGTGGGGTATTCAGTGTTGCACGGATTAAAGCTGCTTCCGCCCTTCATCGCACCCCCAATCTCTCTTCCCCCTTTCTCCCACCCCCCTAGTCTCTCTCTCCCTCCCCAGTCTCTCTCTCCCCTTCCCCCCTCTCCCTCCCCTTCTTTATCCCCCTCTCTCTCACTCTCAACCCCATCTCAGTGTGACTCAGATCCTTTTGCAAGAAAGAGGCATGTTTTATGTCGATAAAACAGCGGCATTGTGTTTGGTAGTTTCTGCCGCTGTTGTTGTTGTTGTTGTTTGTAGTTACCCCTGTCATTGTTTGTCTTATCTTCATTTATTGTATTATAAATCACAACTCCCAGTGCTAATGTCCAACACAGTTGTATAATGATAATAATAATAATAATAAGCACCCTGCTGTATGGCTCAGAGACATGGACCACCTACTCCAAACATGAAAGATCCCTCAACTCCTTCCACCTGCGTTGCCTACGCAAAATTCTCAAGATCAAGTGGCAAGACAGGATCTCAAATATCGAAGTTCTGAGCCGAGCCAACATTCCATCAACTCAGGCTCTCCTAGGCAAAAAAAGACTGCGGTGGCTTGGACATCTCCACCGTATGGAAAATGATCGCATCCCCAGACAAATTCTCTACGGGGAACTTGCTACTGGCAACCGACCCAGAGGTAGGCCACATCTGCGATTCAAAGACACTTGCAAGATCACGATGAAAGCATTCAACATCGACCCCAATGAATGGGAGAACCTTGCAAGTGATCGAAGCAGATGGAGACAAAAATTGCGCAGTGGCACGCTCGCAATAGACTTCAAGGCAAAAGAAACATACCTGACAAAACGACAGAGGCGGAATGAAAACACTCGCCAAAGTGAACCCAAAAGACTGACCTGCAATCACTGCCATCGCACTCTCGGGTCAAACATTGGTAGAATAAGCCACGAGAGAAGCTGTCAGTCAAAGTGAAAGTGAATATTCTAGCTGCTAAGACCGTCTGTAAAGACGCTAAAGGCCATATATAATAATAATAATAACAATAGCAACCCGCATTTCGTGAAATGTAATCTCTAAGCGCTTTACAGTCTTTCTTCAAACGCCCAATGGTAATGTCCAACAACGTGTCTTTTGTTACTCTCTTCAGAGAAGTTTATTGTCACAGTTAGTGCCGATATATGGTATCATGTTTTTCTGCAAAACTTGATATGACAACATCACTGCCATGGGCGATATAACTGTGCTCTATCGTGGACTTTTGAGCTGGAAGTGGTTACCCTGCACAATTTGGTATTTGGAGTTTAGGTTGAACTAGATACCTCAATGAAATAAACCCATCTGGGAGTTTTCTATTTTTGTGCTCTGTCATGGGATTCTGAGCCGGAAGTGGTACTGGAGCCCTGATTTCACTGGCTCTGGCAATACAGCATTGATACTTTAATGGCGATAGAGAGTAATAAACAGACAGACAGACCGACAAACAGACAGTCACGCAGTCATACAGACATACAAACGGACAGACACAACTAGATAGATTTAAAAAAGAATTTTTTTTGCATGTTAGTGCTGATATAAATTTCAATCACAAATAACCAATGTTGCCATTGTTGTATATTTTCTTCTGTAAATTGTTTTAATTTTATCAGAAAATGACAGTAAATGGTGTGAGGTACTGGATATTTGATTCGTCCACACAACGTAAAGGAACGATTATGTAAGTAAACGCCGCAAAAAAAAAAGAAAAGAAACGAATTTAAATTCTTAGGAGGACAAAGCATGGGAGTGATGCATAATTACATTACAAGAGTATTTCACAAGGAATGACCACATCTACGAATGACAATATTTTAGTTTTCGTTTAAGGTTTCCCTAAAGGTTGTATATTGAAACTCCATAATAAAGAGTCGGGTTAGGATTTCTGTCCCACAGCCTATTCATATCGAAAGGAACCCGCACACCTATCTCAGCGTACCCATAAGAAACATTATCCCACACTTTATTTTGCCTTGATTTTAAAAAGTTCTTGTAGTTACAAGGCTTAATTGTTGGGCGCCTCACAAAATCCAATGTTATTTATTTATTTATTTATTTATCTATTTATTTACCTTTTTATTTTTATTTCTTGGTATTATTAATTAATTCTTTTTCTTGTGGTGAGTAAGTTTGTAAGTTTTCTTGTCGACAGTTGAAGAGAATTTCAGAAAGACTTTCTTTTGAATTTTTGCGTTCCATACACTATCCTTGTCAGTCAAAGTAATTCAGGCGCTTGGAAACAGTTGTACCAATTCCAGTGAAAAAACTGGAATATCTCCACCACATTTGTCTCTTCCACCACCCTTTCTGTGTCTTTCCTGCGAGTCACCAATTTGATCATGCTGTAAAAACAAAGAGCTGTATTGTCATAATATAAATTACATGTACAAGAAACAACAACAAAAAACCCCCAAACAAACAAGCAACAACGAAGTATCTGTATTTTTCTTTATTTTCCAATGCAAACCAAAAGCAATAGTAAAAGTGAGACCATGGACATGTAGCATAAAATATAGCTTTTTATTTATATAATCTATACTATATATATTTGTGGACTTGAGATTTTTCGTTGCAAAAGGCTTCTGAACCACTCAACACTCGGAATTCAAATTTTATATGGTGCATCAGAATGGATGTAAGGGTGCACAGTTTTTAATAGAAGTCTCAAATCGGTGTAGTTTTTTTTATTGGAAATTTATTGTTTCCCCAATTTTCACTAGGCTCATTGACATGCTGTAGGTTTTTATGACATCATCACTTCCTGAAAATTTTCGGTGCGCAACACTGCACACTGTGTATTGTCCTATCACTGAGTTTTGGGAATGACCCTACGAATCTCGGCTTTTGTTCTTATTCCTTTCGGTCTGAAGTGGTGTCCTTTGTTGTTGCATGTCTCTTATAAGCTATCTATGTCACGAGTGGAGTGAGCGATAGTTAATAATTACGGGGGGAAAGGAGGTGAGTAAAATTAACCCACGGCCCACGGGGTAAGGGAAAGCGTGCATGTGAGTTGGGGGGTCTGAATGAGGCGAGAGCGCTGTATTACTATCACTGCAAGTTAGAACGTCATAAAGAGCGGACGCAAGAGAAAGCCCAGTGGGCGAACATAAGGAGAGCAGTCGGAAGACTAGTGAGAGAGTTTTTTCCAGTGATGACTGGTAGGTGAAACGATGATTGATAATTATGATTGATGTATTATATTCGTCTATTACCATGATGTAAATAAGTATATGTGAGGAATGTGGAAGTCCTTGATATAGCAATGTGCGCCATGAGCGATAGATGAAAGTTGAGTTCATGGATTTGTAGCACGAGTGAGTATTGTGTACTACGATGGAGGTGTGTTACCGTAAGATGTTTGGTGAGTGAAATGTGAACTATTGTGTGTACGCTTCATGGGTTGTAAGGAGAGGTGGAGTGAATAGAAATGGTATGGTATTATACCAATGTAATGTTATTCTTGTAGGTGTCGGGGACGGGCCGAAGAGCCACCTCGGTGAGCACAAGGGATAGGCCAGCATAGGGCCGGGGCCACACATAGGCCAAGAGTGAGGCTGTCGGTGCAGGACAGTAGAGGCACATAAAGTCGTGGCAGTCTGGCCACGGACAGGGACGTAGATATGAGCGTGAATGTGCTAATTGAAATGATAATGTACTATTGCCATATGATGTGCTAGTGGAATGATAATGTACTATTGCCACGTTGATGGGCTCTTGAAATGATAATGTGCTATTGCCATGTTGATGGGCTATTGAAATGATAATGTGCTATTGCCCTGCTGAGGTGCTAGTGGAATGCTAAGGTGTTATGGCAATAGGAAGGAGATATTGAGAGACTGCGGTGCCAGTGAATTATTAATGTGCTATTAAGACCCTGAGGGGAGCGGCTGAGGCCGAAGTGTCTTTAGGAAGTAACTACCGGGTTGTGGATCCGAGGGAAGAGTGCATGTGGGAATAAGGCCGTTGTACGGCAGCTAAATTCAATAATATAATGTATGTAATTGCGCTATTATCTGTATAATTATGTTTAATAAATGTGTGAGTCTGATGGGTTGTTCTGTTAAGTGTTAAACTTGTTCGTTCGTGATTGTTGTCCTGTCATAACTTATTACATCTCCCAGTCTGGGATTTGTGACAATCTATGCAGCGTCTTAAGTTTTACCAAAAAAAAAAAACAAACCTACACAAACCTGTTCATCGAAAGGGTACTCAGCTAGTAATATCTATATTAATAAAAGTGAAACCTTACGACAATTGCAGCGCGCCTTTCGCTACTCCTCCGTTAATGCTGATTCGGTGGCCCTCAGATTTTATACAGCGCTTAGTATAGACTGTCGTGTCCCCGGCACAAAAAATACCAAAAAAATTAGTAACTCGCAGAACGTTTGTGTTAGTTGCTAGGTTGCGACACATTGGCGTTCGGTCTTTTTTTTCGGCAAATGTACGTAATTGAGATTGGTTCCGGTATCTGTATCACACTCACAAAACAACTTCCGGTTAGGACTGGTTTGAATGCTGAGCTTGAGGATTAGACTATCAAGCATGAAACTTTGTGTGTTCTCAATGTGCCTAGACTAGGAAAAAGAAAGGGTCTGGAATTGGGAGATCGACGCTGCAGGGCCGCCAAAAGTACACAGGTTTGTGTTTTGAATAATTATGCCTCGGAAAATATTATAATACTAGATCAGCTACCGGGCACTGCCCAGAATAAACAATCATGTGATCCCCCCCCCCCCTCTAGTATAATAAAAGTAATAAACTACAGTCTTACTTCAGAACTCATGCGCACCACAACATTACGCACCAAACTGAACGCTTGATTCGGTTACTTTTTATGCCATGCACGGTACTATATATTACGAAACAAACATGCACAAATACAGATGTTACATAGGAATAAACATTGTTATTTTTTAAAAATTCATGCTCGAAGTAAATAACTTTTAATTATAGCCATCATCTTCCTTATCTTAATTGCCACCTTCCTGCCAAATTTAAGGCCTGAAGAGTGTATAGTTTGGTCAGTTAGTCATGCCAAAGGTTGCAAGTTACTGAAATATATAGCCTAATAGATTTCTTTTTCATTAGCACAATATGACGTTATCACTTCCTGCGATGTGCAAACAAACTAACCCGTGCGCAAATCATAGCCATTTGACGGATGCTGGCGGGACGTGCAGGACGTCAACGCGCAAAAGGAGAGCGGTAAGCCTACATATCCTTATGCGCGACGCGACATTGAGTCGCTCGCGATCGTCGCTCGAGACCATTCGCGCGAAGTGTATCCTTATGCGCTAAGATTCGCTAGCCAAAATCCGGGGTCAAGCGATGTCGCTCGATCGCCCGAGTCAAAAGTGTCTCCTTATGCGCGAGCGACGTCTCGTCGCGTGTCAAGTCGCCATGTTTCACTTTTTTCTTTGCGAGGATAGACCCAAGACCCACTACGTCAGGACGGTGCAATTCACGCACTTCCGTCCGCCGAGTCAGGGGTTTCTAAAAATAGTTCGGCGCGCACAATCATAAACACAGGCATGCTGTCATTACATGCGATTCGTCGTTCGTGTTGATCTTGGAGAAAATCCTGCACCTTATTTTTGTAATTACTGCAGATATAGACAATTACCAATCAAGACATTTGACACTAGTGGCTGTAAAAGAATATGATGGTTGCACAGGTGAAGGGCTGGCAAGACCTAGCACAACCTTGATAGAGACTGTAGATTTTTTTTCTAAAGTTGTTTACCAAACAGACATTGCAAAATGCTAAAGTCAAGACAACATGCGCCACAACTTCCAAAGCAAGTTAACACGTCTGCCTTGCGCACTCAAGCACAAGTATTCCAAATGCAACTGTTGCACACCGGATGATGTTGTTAATTTGTTCCTGACAATTCGACTGCATCACCAGATCAGCCTAAGAAATAATACATCAAAACAGAAAATTTCAGGAAAGAAACTTGGAAAACTGAAGAAGCTGCAACATAAGTAACACTTTCTTCTTCTTCTTCTTTCGTTCACCAAATCTAAATCTGCAGATTTGTTCTTTTAAGAAAATCTATGGCTTTCTGCAGTTGTGATAGAGTTTGACATTCAGGTCGGTGGGTTTGGGCCAATATGTTTCCCGTAGTGCCGAGAGGGGTGTGTATTTCTGCAATATATGCTCTGTGTTTTGAGGAGTCTGGCTGCACTCACATTTTTATGGCAGATGTTCCTATTTTAAACTTTGTGAACATGTTGTGGTGGAGCCTATTGTGACCAGTTCTTAGTCTGAACAATATCACTTGATCCTCTCTGTTCAGGAGATGATAGTTTATCCTGTTGGTTTATTTTGCTGCCGTCTGTTGTTTCTGATGAGGTTTTTCTGCTACCCTGGTCATCTCTACACTTTTCCATAAAATTAGAAGACGTAAATTTGCTCTCTGGTCTGATGTATGTGAGAACTTCATTCAAATTTTGCATTTTATATCCATTTATTTGTTTTAATCATTTAAATAATCGCACATCTGGTCTCTTTTCCTACTTCATTCCTCTTGTTCGGCTAACTTGGTTATCCCTACACTTTTTCATAAGATTAGAAGATGTACAGTTCCCCTATGGTTTTATGTATGTAAGATTAACCTCATTCAAAGTTTGCAGTTTATACTCATTTATTTGCTTTAATCATTAAAATTAATTAATTATTTGAATAGATGATCTATTGTACAGTGGCGCAGTGAGTCTTGGGATAGACTTTCAAGATGTAGATCTATGTAGTGCAAGGAAAAACTACTACACATGGTACGCACAATGAATCAGCACACGCAAGATATTTCGACCAATGGCTATGCTTTAAATCAGACACACCTCCAGACAGTCTGACGCGACCACCTAGCCGATCGCGACATGACTTGATCTCACGCGATGGTCGCTCGGGACTAAACGTCGCGTCGCGTATAAGGAGATGGCTTCTCACAAATTTACTAGATTGATTTTGGAGCGACAACAATCGCGAGCGACTGAACGTCGCGTCGCGCATAAGTATACGTAGGCTTAAAACGTATCTAAAAACAAACAAGCTAACAAAAATAAAATAAAGCTAAAGGAACAGGCAAAATGAAGCAGGTCCATAGGAATTACCCAGAACTGAAACTAATAAATCGATTTATCCCGGGCAGGGCCGGGAACTCACCTAGTATAATATAAAAGACAACTCCAAACTCATGTCACGCGCAGAGGTCTCATTTCGTCACCGATCCACCTGAAATGTTCAATAGTTTACTTTTAGCCTGAAGATGAGCCATTGCACGAATTAAAAAACACACACACACACACACGCACACACACACACACACACACACGCACAATTTTTTTGTTTCCAATTTTGCTTTCCAGCCGTCCATGTTTTAAGGTGGGAATGCGCACAAAACAGTACCACCCTTTCTTTCACGCCCCGACACCTTCTCCATTCGTGACTGGCGTGGTTATAATCTACCCTCGGCTCACGTGTATCAACCAAACTGTGCTGATTTCTTTCAGCCTGAAAATAAAATGGTGCCTTTTGTTTTTTATCGTTAGCAGAAACGGCGATTTAATGGTACACCGTATAAAACTATCTCAAACAAGGATGTTTTATCTTGAAATTACCGCACTATGATGGGAATGAAAATTTATATCAGCCTATTATTAAAGGAAAGAAATAAACTGTTCCATTTTTTTGTGTGTAAAATTTCAACAATGAAATAGCAATGATTGTGTCCACAATTTTGCAAATCATGAAAATTGTTCATAAACAATGATATACTTTTCTTCCTCTTCGGCAAAAAGGGTTCTTTAATCACATAAAATCATGTTTCGCAAGCAAATATATTGTAAACTATGGAAAATTAATTTAGGTCCCTGGGGAATCAAAAGAAAAACAAAGTTGTTGTTAACTCTTTAGGAGTAAGTTTAAAATAAGAACCCTAGTCTTGCAGAAAAGAAAAAAAAACAGTTGAAGCATGATATAGGTTTTCTTTATTCTAATTCATTATTCCCCGACCATTTCCGTAAAATTGTAAGGTTAATGAATGCTGCTGAATCTTCCAAAGTATTAAATTTGTTACTTTTGAATCATAACAGTGACAAACATTGTTAGACACGTGAATCAAAATTGAGGACATTTGTACATTTTTAAAGCATCAAACAGCCATGAGAAATGGAAAAAAAAATATTTTAAGTTTAGTACAAACAGATCATATAAATTATTTGCATAAATGCCGGTATAATCACGTAAAGTTAATGCTCTTAACGGCAGATGGAGACACACCTCTATTAATAACGAATGCTACAGGTACAAAGTTATCGCTAAACAATGTTTCATGCAAGTGGCTATTGTTATTATAGGTACGTATGCACCGCAAGCGTTTTGCACCAGGGGCGCATACGCGTACGTACATATCCTTAAACCCGTCCTTATCCTTAACCCTAAATCTTATCGAATCCCTCACCTTACCCCCTAACCTTTCAGAAAAAAAAAATCAGAAGGAAAAAAAAAAAATACCCACCTGAAAGAGTAATTAATTAAAGCTGTAGGGTGTTGTTTGGAGTATTCGGAGGAGCTCTCTGGCCCTGGGGTCACAAACGGCATTAAAATACGTAGCCCTAGCGCAAAAAAGCTTGGGGGACCTACGTGCTTGTAACAACAATCTTCATAATTATAATGAGGCATCTGCGTTCGCTACGGTGTCTTGTTTCCCTCCTCCCCACCCCCTCCCAGAAAAAAAACAACCCGAAAACAAACATTCAATAATCCTTTGGTAGGTTTCATACTGTGAATGACCGGCATCTTACAGCACGCCTCTTGTGTAAAAAAGACGTCTCTCTGGACAAACACGCTCCGCCCCTTTGATGTTCTAACCTTTATATCATAGGGCCTGCTGGCAAAACACGCGCGCGGGGAGGGGACTGGTAAAAGGTGAAGGCGGAGACATTCTGTGACGTCACAGTCCAGCTTCACCTTTCAGTGAGAAAGCGGTCGTACTCTGTTCCGTTCCCGGAGTGATGACGTAATATTATTATTTAGATCCTGTTCTGATGGTGGACTGGAGATTCTGTAGCCTTTATTTTTTCAAAAAAAAAAAAAAAAAAGAGAACGGCGCAAGAAAAGGCCCAGTGGTACTGAACCAACGGAGCACTCTTGTCATTTATGCGGAAGGGTCTGCAGGGCAAAAATAGGACTTATCAGTCACATGAGAAGCCATAAGTCATGAAAGAACAGTCTTTCCATTCTGTCCTCTGTGTCCTTTAGTTCTCTTTATTGTCCATGTGTTGAAATTCTCAACAATTTCTGTTCTTTATTCCTCTGGTGTTGTTAAGGTCATCATCATACCTGATGGACGAACTATTATATTATCCTAGGCCCACACTAACCAGTTTGATCGGCCAACTAGTTGGACAGTGGACAACTAGCTCCAATGAGGCCTCGCATACCAGCCGACTAGTCGGATCCCATTTTAACTCATATCATCCAACTAGTCGGCCAATCAAAGCCGGCTTATGCGTGCCTAGGCTTAATGATCTTGTCCACAGCATCCGCCCCGGTCCACTATTTTTAAGGAAAATGACGTATGAAAAAGTAAAACACTCTATGGGATAGCGCTGAGGAGCGGAACGGAATGGATACTGTGGACAAGTATACAGAGGCAAAGAGTGTTTTATTCACACGTTATTTTCTGCACACAAAAAAAAAAAAAATAAGCCGAGCGAGGCGGATGCTGTGGACAATACCAGTAAGGAGAGATCTAGTTAATTGATTATCTAAGACTACTAAGAGAAACAACGGGATCCCCACCGCCTCTTGTCCAGTTCATACTCGTCTCCAAGGACACATCAATGCACCTCGACACAATTACACAGACAAACACACTGCAATCCCCAGGGATGCAAAACCCCGCTCACTGAAGGTCAAAGACAAGTTCCTTAAAATCTCATATAGCAAAAAATTGGAATCTTCTTTGAGGAATATGTATTTGAGAAAAGGTTACAGCTGCGAAAGATGGTAACTATAAAATCGGACAGCTTCAGCCTAGCCTCCCACGGGCTCACTTTGACCTGCCGCCTGGTTGGATGCTGCACTACTTTCGGATCGGCCTATCAACAGCACCGCTGAAGTTTCCATTGAAACACTAACTCAAATTTTCAATGTATATATTTTTATAGGAAGGAATATATGATATCGTATGTGTGCATGTTTGTGTGTGAGTGCAAGCATCGATGGACATCAGATTACACTTTGACAACCCTTTCCACGGGCGTACTTGTATTGCTATATTATTATACTATAATAAAAAAAAAAAAACACTTCCCCGATGTTTAACAAAACCTCTTGCCTGAAACTTTGCAGTTGCCTTCTTTTTGGTCTGGGGAGGTTCTTTCTCAGATTTGGAGATTTGAAAAAGGGGGTAACGTATTTTTCTGAGTTTGCAATGTGTCGCTGCAGTTTTGGCTCCGATCCTATCTTTTCCGTGAACGCATGAAACTGTGATGTCATTACTTCCTGCCAATGAATTCACTATCAAACAAAACGCCCAGTCCGCAGATGACTGCCACTTCATGACAATTGTCGCCTCGAATGCTGGAGGGGTGCATAGGGCATTAACGCACAGGAGGAATGCAATAAGATTTATCTAAACAAATAAACAACAAAATAAAACCACAGGAATGGGGGCTGTGAAGCAGATCCATTGTAATCACACAGAACCGAAAACTAATAACCAGATTTTATCCCGGGCAAAGCTGTATACCTCAGTTAATATTATATAAATATTCAAATATATAAATGTGCAAGGTTGAAAATAAATGTTGCGAAGCCTAGAATCCACTTCGTCTTTCCCATTTCCTTTGTATGTGTGGTTTGAAAGTGTTGAGTTGGGGTAGCCTGAGTTATATTTTAAAATACAGAAAGTTCTTCAAGTTAACTGAGCGCACGTCTCATGGCAATTTTGCACATCGGCTTTGTTAAACATGGTATGCAATATAATATAATGCAAAACATGGGTCGCGCACCGCAGGTGCGTATAAGATCGCAGGTCTGTGCGAAGTTACCAATAGGTCCAGGCCAGATATAGGCCCCATTTCAAACTGCCCGTCAAGTCTTTTTGTAATTTGTGCTAAATATACATGATTTACAAATGGGTATAGGGCACATGATGTAATTTACATGTAATAGAAGAGAATATTTTATAAGAACTAGAACGATTGAATTCTACGGAGTGACTTGGGCCTATTTTTATATCATTACATTTACTGTGGCATTTGTACTGGTTCCATACCAGGCTTACTTTTCCACAGAAAACATGTTCTAACTTCATGAGCTGACATCAGAAAAGTTGACTCGAACACATAAAAGGGCAAAAATTGGTCAAATCTTTTTGTAAACTGGACCTGTTTTATCTCTTTGAACTTGGCAGTTTCCGTCTTACTCCAGCGTTACGATTTCATTGTCTCGCTTCATAGTTGTTGCAACTTTACCATATGTGACGGCGAAAGCGTGCTATTGAATAACAAAAAGTCTTTTATAAGTTAAAATAGAGTGATTTCACTGCTAAATACGATGAAGATAGCACAACACTGCTCTGAACTCGCGGCAACCTCGTGTGACGTGCATGACCCGATCAGGCTCAGTGGGAGACAGCGTGGCCATGAGGAAAGTAGGTCATTGATTGGTCATATTGCTGGGTCAGTGGGCCAGCCGATGTGTAACGATCAAGGAGCTATTAATAACACCTGTTATTAGTACCTCCATGGTTACGATTTGTATAATTTATACTATTCTTGACCTACATTTATATATCCATAGGCCCAAATAGACCCCCGGGTCCAGCTGCACCAACAGGCCCAAATAGACGCAGCCTAAATTTTACTATAAGAAAGGCAACGGCAGGCAGGAGGTGAATAGGTCCCTCATTATCCTAAGTCCGTGTCAGCGGGCCCACCTGCCGCTGCTCCTGGCCTGGTAACGAGATTGAGTGAGATTTGATGCACCAGTTATGACAACTTATAATCAGATGGTAAATCGTCAATAAGGGGCCATCTTTAAAATGCCGTCGTACGCCCTACTTTGGAAAACATTTACCCCTCTCCCGGTCGCCTCCCATGTACGTTTCTCTTACGCTTGGCCTCTGTTCTCACGTACCCACCCCTCTCTCTCTCTCGCGCACAAGTATACAGCTACTGGAATGGTGTATGTCGATGTTTGTTGTCCTAGGATTTTAAATCATATTTTGCAAGTACTATTTCCAACAGAAATATGACTTTCATATAGGTAGATGTACATAATTCATATTGATATGATGTTTGGCTAGAATCGCCCACCATCAAGGCCGAATGCAACACTTACGAACCGAACCTGAGCCATCAGTCGAGTCAGACGGGGAAAAATCCCTAAAATAATATGTGGAGAAAATCCATATATGAGATTCCCCCCAAATCCGAATGGAGCCTTAAAACGGACTAGTAGGTCTAAGGAGTAAACCAGACCAAGGCTTGGTGGCTCGCCACCTAAATATTGTGCATGACCCTAAAACACTACTAACTGCCCATACCGCCACGGCGTGGGCGGTGAGTAGTGTTTTAGTGTGATGCAGAATAATTAGGTGGCGAGCCACCAATCTGGGGCCTGCACCAATGTTGGCTTGGCTTACTCATAACATTTCATGACATCGTGGTCATCTTGTGTGCACCTCAAGTTTCTACACAGCACATCCGGTTGTTGGTTGGTTGATTCAGACAAATCTAGTGAAGGATTACCGTCTCCAGTAGAGAAAAACAACATTTTAATGGAGCAAGAGTTAAAAAAAAAATACTGAAATGAATAAACTTGAATGACATTAAATCTATGTTACTAACCCCTATCCCGAATCATATACCTATTATTTTGTCAAACCGGCCCTAACCCTTAATACCTTAAACTTACCCCTCATAATAATTTGTGCATGTAAACCGATGAAATACTGGGCTGGTTGAACGTTTAAAACTCAATGAAGACTAAACCAGATTGCAATAATGAGAGAGAGAAAGAAAGAGAGAGAGAGAGAGAGAGAGAGAGAGAGAGAGAGGAGTAATGAGATTAAATCATGATTAGATCAAGATCTGGGAGGATTACCGTATTAGGTTATCTGGAATTCAGGGGTGCATTTACGATCATTATTAAAGGTAGTAACATGTTTGATAATAGGTGTGGATTTTCGGGACAGGGTTAGTCATATATTCTTTTTAAAGTTTGATCTTTTTACAAGTATATCTGGAGATAGCCGGATTCGTAATCCTTCGTTATGTACTGAGGCTCTAGATCTAGATCTATTTAACACAGGCTGACAGAAGTACGTACCGGTATTTAATTACTACCGGTAGGGATTTAATTATTGTCAGTAAATTTATTGTGTGTGGAGTCTTGGGCACACATCAGTTTCAGATTGATTAAGTCCAGAATGAGGTGTCAAAAAGTATGTTTTATCAATTGTAAAACACTTTCAGTCTTCCTAAAACTTTCATATTCATGATCATCCCTTTCCAGTATACAAACAAAAACATAGTCCAAGTCATGATCAGATGAAAAGAATGATTTGTCTTGTTAGCGGCATCGTACTATACTGTACTGGTTAAACACATTTCATATCACTTGCACAATCATACAATTCTTAGTTTTAAAAATGGAGTTCTTTGTAGAATTTGTCCCACGCCCATTCATCTCATCATCAACTCTTAGTCTTAGACAAGAAACTCTCATCATCAACTCTTAGTCTTAGTCAAGAAACGTGTAGGCTTAAGCAATATTATTGCTTTTGTTACTCCTCGATTTTTATAAATTATTTTTGTATTCACAGCGTAGTTCACGACATGTTTCATTCGCTGCTCTAATAATGATGTTGGAACCATCTGTGTGGTCAATGAAATGGCGAACTGCTTAAATAATATAAGACTTAAAGAGTCTCAAATCTGCCCTATGGGTAAAGTATTTTTTCGTAAAGGAATCTAGTAATAATGACCCATGGAACTAATCAATCTGATTTCAAATAAATTTGTTATCCTCCAGGACTTTAAAGATCTCAAAGCATTGAATCAAACATGCCCAAAGTGTATACAAGCTAACTGGGTGCGAAATCATTATCCACAAAGCAAAATTGAGTTTTAAAGTATACAAGATTACAAGAATTAAAGATGTGTGTGGGGAACAATTTCAGTTTCATGTTCTGTCTTTCCTAAGTCTGTGTGTTATTATTTTTTTTTTTAAGCTAGCATTGACAAGTTTGCAAAATGGATTTGTATTTTCTAAAGTTTTGTCATCTGTATGTTGTTGTAGAAATTCTTTATTTTGCAAGTTGATTTCCCTCGACCAATGATTTCAATGATAGGATGTCTTTCCAACTGTCTCATCACAAACTTTTATAAGCACAGTGGAATCAGATATACGACAGTGAGTGTTTATTTGTTTCTTTTTGTTGTTATTAGTTGTTGTTCATCATCATTATACAGTACATGCGTACAAGACATTTTAGCGTGACTGAAGCTACTAAATGTACAACTGTAGTGAAAAACGACAACAACAACACATGGACACGGCTCCTGGATGCGCTTGTTCTACAAAGCATAACATGTAGCCACTTAAATATAGCATGGGAAAGAATTGCCATGTTATCAACAAATAGTGTGAAATAGGCATGAACATGTATAATTATGCAAGATACAATGGACTATGAGATTTTATTGACATCAAATTTTCTACGTGAACCATAGTGCGAACGTATGAAGTGTGTTCCAACAAACCTGTTACTTTAGGAGGATGTTAAAAGGTGGGGGTGGGGGTGGGGTTGGGGTTGGCTGAAAATCGAAATTAGGCTTCAAAATATCGATTTTCAGATATTGAGCTATTCGGTTTGTCCATTAATTTTAGAAATGCTATTTTACCAATCATATGCCAATTTCGACTGCTTATAACCCTGTAACATGCATGCTAGTGAGGTGGGGGTCAAGAAAAAGTCCAAATTATCATGTCAAGGGCCTCAAAATTAGCCCTAAGTTACATCTCAGTGCAGCCACCTAAACCACGAGTTTTAGTGAATACTTGGTATCGAGACCTTTATTTGTATACTGCCCACATAACTAGGTCAAGGTAACAGGCCTGAGACATCCCTTTCATTTCTATCCAGCATACAATACTTTTCTGCTGTACTCCTGCAGTAAAACGTTGTAGATTAGGTGTGAGCCGTGCATGCTCGAGCTTCACCTCGCTTCTACTTTACTGATTGGTTGACCGTAAACTGGACGCGAAGCGATCTTAGCCGAGCAATAAATCGAGGCTTCTCATTGGTTGGGACAAAGGTCATTCATCTGCATATTTGACAGTCTTGTATTTGAGTCGTGACCTACATAATATCAACAAACTGGACAGTGTTGTTTCTTAAAGTGTTTGTTTTCATAGCGTTGCAACACTACCTGGAACTTGTCAACATTTGTGAAAAATGCCCAGAAAGATAGTTCCCAGCAATTGGAAAAAAAGCTAGACAAGCGATCTGAAGAAAGCATAGTCCAGTAATACCAGAAGACGTGAGTGCTGGTTATGTTACATGGTTTTTATTGTGATAACTGACTGAGCTGTAACGGGCCCACGGGTTATATTACATGTAATAGAAAGGCAAGAGGTTCTTCAGTAGACCTTTTACCCATCACTCGACATTCCCACATCTTCTCGACCACCACCCCAAGAGCCTTTACCCTATATTGCTTCAAGATCTAAGAAAAAGTTACAACTGTATCAAAAGCAAATTGCAGAGGATATTTAGGACTCCAGGCGTATGCCAGCTGTAGTAGAATTGCAGCAAATAGGGAATCTTCTCGTTGATCTCAAATGTCCCGAGATACAGGGGATGGCCACAGAGATTCGACCAGTGGAGGACTCAGCATTTAGCCAATGGGGAGTGCGCTAACAATTTCCAAAGAACATGATGGAGGTAGAAGCGGCTGAAGTTCTCAAGGGCAGGTCCATCAATGAATACAACCTGAGATACACCCTGATGGTCAACGATGTGGATTCTAAATCCTTCAACAGACAGAGAAATGTAACCATATGGCCCGGAGATTGATGTTGAGAAGGACTGCCTAAACCATGTTGGGAAGCATGTGGGCACAGCGCTTCGCAAGTCGAAAGCTGACAGTATTAAGAGAGAAATTACACTAAGTGGACGGGGACATGGACGTTTGACAGCAGATTCCATCAGAAAGCTGCAGATTTATTACCTAGGGGCGATTCGTGGCAACAAGTCGGCTGAAGAGATAAGGAAAGCTATTTGGACAAGCTTGTTAATTGGTATTCATCGAACGGCGTGCCTCAGCATCATTCAGTACTGTCCTTCATCCCCAACCTTATGGTGCTTCTACAAGAGTGTCATGATTCGGATGTTGGTAAAACTCACGCAGAGAGTGAGTTGTTGTTGTTTTACCAGGGCCATGAGAAATTGGCTGGTGGCCTTGAACGGCCCTCGCGAATTATAGTTGGTGAGTAAATAAATGTAAAGTTAAACTGTTAGAGTCACGCTTGTCGGTTTTAATGTTCGTGATTAATAAGTAATGGAGTAGGGGTGAAACAAGGTGGGGATAGTTGACATTGTTAAGTATGACTAGACAAGTTTTTGCACGTTAACTGGCTGGTAGAATAGTGCAGACGTATTACTACAATTAAAATGGTGGGAGGTTTCGACCTATGAGATAGCTGAACTAATTGGGCCAGCGGACTAGAACTGCTGGGTAGCCAGATAGTATAAAACACCGTGTAACGTTCAGATTTATGGAATACAGACGAGCAGAAGCATCGTGTCGTGATGTATATCCGGTTGGCCAGTACCTGAACTGTGATTTGAAGACCAGAAGTCCTTGCTAACGGACTGACTGAGCTCTAGAAAGAAAGGTCTGAGTGGGCTGACCTTTGAAAGCCCACGCTGCGCTATTTTGATGTTCGCGCCTACCAGTAGGCGTGACCAATGGTAATATATCTTATTTGTTCAAGCATAATAGAAGATCAGAGATAGAGAGAGAACCACAGCCTCATAGGAAGTCTAAGGAAACCCCAGCTGGCGCTCGACGACGAGTGGCCTGTGTTATAGAATTATTTCCATAGTATGATTGAAGTAATATGGCACATTGTTGATGAATTGAATAATGATTGTGCATATATATAAATAGTCTTTTTGCAACTGCATAATTACCTACAAGCCGAAGTGTGCTTCTGTAGGCTTGGAACGTACTGGGCTCTCCTAACATTCAAGCCCATATGATTTAGGGAGAGTTTGCCTGGCGACTGGCCAGTGGCGACTCAACTGACACTTTAAATTGATATCTAGTTTCGTATAATATACCTATTTGCTATTGATTGCAGTACATCCAATAAGGAACCATAATTACATGAATATCATAGATTAAGTTAGTAATTAGAATTTATTGCTTTGAATATACCTCTATTGTCTTTTGTTTTGTTTATTAATATTTATGTAAAACATGGCCTGACCGGCCTGACATATATAGATACTCTAGTTGTTTGATACTTTTCTTGTGTGGTTGTGTCCGAGTGTGAGTTAGCTGCCTCTCGTGCAGTCGAATGCTCCCCAAGACCCTAACTCTGCTCCTGACAAAGAGGTCCATCCGACAGCACCGGTACCCCACAGTCCATAAGAACACAGTACACACCCCACTGGAATACAGCCGCCTACATAAGTACCTGGAGCCTGTCTACAATCGATGGACAGCAGCTGACCTACTGAAGAGATGTGAACTGAAGGTAACTCAAAATCCACACTAGCACTCCACCATTCAATCTGGTCACGTTGCTTCAAAAAGAACGTGTATTCACTGTAAGGAGTACAGTTTGTCATAAATTCTGCTGCAGCAGAGTATAACAGAGGACGTACTGCAATTTCAGCTATAAAACGAACTCTTGGACTTGGCATTGGAGAGCTTGGACAAAAATTGAGAAAGACCAGAGAGCAGAAACGGCTATGGGAGAGAAAATTCGAGCACCAACTAACAGCAAAAGAAAGATGAAATTTGCGAAGATCTGTTATATTCTACAAATATAAAGTTAAAATTTGAAAATTTTTTCATGTCATTTAAAGAGTGCTGATCTATCTAGCTCTGCATTTTACTCAATTATCACTCTCGAGAAATGTATCCTGAACAACCAGTCTTTAAATGAGGATGAAAAGATTGTCAATTCATTTAAGTGCAATAGTTGTTCAGTTGCATTTCTGTGTAAGGTTGAAACTGAAAGTCTAGGGGAGAATTTAATGCATTTAAATCTGTCTATTGCTTCTTTCCGTGCAGCAAGCGGACTATCTTCCTTGCCATAATATTATTTTCTGTTAGTACCCAGTAAGGATCTGTCATGAAGTGCAAGTGTAAGCTGAGTTTTTCCCATTGAGAGAAAAAGGTCTACAGTTTTGGATGCAGGACATCAAACTGTTTTCTGAGAACTGAACTTTCATTACATAATCATGTTTCAGAAAGACAACAAGAAACAAAAATACACGTAGTGCAGAGCAAAAACTGAAAATCATTACTCATCAGCGGTTTACAAATTCGATCTATCAGTTATCCCTTTGTACTTGTAGTTGTGCTGTCAGTGTTATACATATTTTCCTCCTGATTTCAATAGAACTTTATATAAATTATACTAGACTTTGCTTAGAGACCTGCTGCGACCCCACAGTTTTTCTGTGGTTTTTATGATATTTCGTCAATTTTATACTAGACATGTACGCTGGGAAAGAGGTCCGTACGTCCCTACCACGCGGTCAAGATCACCCTCCCAGTCAGCATGTCTGCATCAATCCGAGATAGATCTGTATAGGATTTCGGTAAGGTTGATGGGATTGCCCGAGGCGCAGGTTCCCTACATCCAACTGATATCGGGGTAATGTAGTAACCAACCGATGTACGTACTAACAATTTGACGATGCCATTCCTATGAGCAACCTTGACGTCAGTCCCACGCGTCTGATTTCCCCAGGGTCGCTGGCTGGGCTATCCCCAACCCTTAACCTATCTCAAGCCTTGTCCGAGACATAGTTGAAACGTATAACTTTTTTTGTATAACATCCGAAATTTTCGTAGTACGTAATAGGTGACGTTATAATTATTTTTGTCCTCACCGACTTTACAAAATGAAAAACATGAGGACTAAACAACAACAAAAAGCAAATACTGTTTTAGAACTCATCGTCCAACTCACGCATTGGTGTATCCACAGTTTTCTCATTTTACGAGGGGAGCGGGGGGGGGGGGGGGCGTTTAGAAGTTTTTGGTCTCTTGTTACTATTCTTGGTTGTGGCAAAAACGGTTCTGCTTATAACTTCCGAACGATTAAAGGTAGATACGACGTTTTCTTGGAATAGATCTCACCAAGAGCAATGATAAGGTAGCCATTAGCCATGACACAAACCCAGCAAAATCATGGACATGAGATAAATGACGAATTAACCTACAGGTCACAACGACCACAATCACTGTAAAAGACATTGCAAAACGTCTAACGACATTAGACAAAATGGCTGTTGGTGACGCAATAATCGTTTGCTTAGCAGGATAATAGTGACAGCAACAATAAAAGGACGTTAGTAATGAAGTAAACAGATTATAATGGCGGGACAGTGGGCGACAAATTTTTATGTATGAAGCTAGGGGTAGTGCTCCACTGTTAAATTTACTAACTCGATTATTACTGCTGCCTAACATGCTATATTATATTAATATGGGCAATCTTCGGCTTCAGTGCAATTCCACATTCTGACCGGTTATCTTGAATATTTCACATTTCAGTATCGGCCGATGCCTAGTATCGGGAACCAAATAAACTACGAAAGGCTTTATTATTACGATTGATATTCGGGTAACGATATGATCGTAGTACTAATAATCATGATGATTGGTTCTGAAGTGGCTTCTTTGTCACGTACTGATTTTTGTTTAACGACTGATTTTGCCTTTGCATGTCTACTTTCCAATTTAAGATGATAATTTATGTTTTCCGCTCTTCATTCTCACGTGTTCAGTGCAAAAATCGTTAACAGCGCACTTATGGAAGCCGAGTAAGCCGTCCATTTGTGTTCATACACGAACGTGTCTATCAATGTAAAGTGCGTCTTTTATAGACTGAGCAGGTGGAGCATTGATTTTCTCAAAATATGGGTCTATTTCAACTGGTTGGAACCGTTTATTTGCGGGGTTTATTTCAAATTTTGCAGGGGCTCACATTTTACACCAAATATTTTGGAGCTGTCTTTTTTTTCATTTTTAATGTAGTAGCTTAATTTTCATTTTGCTTATTTGCGCTTCGTAAAAAATCATAGGTGGACTTGGAAGCGCAAAGAAAGGCGGGGAGTCTCAGTTGGTTTAATATACATAAAATTAGGCTGAAACGGGAGCTGTCCAGGAATGACACATGGTAGGCCTGTTTTGCCGATGAAAGGTTGTCCGGGGGAGCTTGATAATGTCTTCGGCCGCCAACGAGATTTTTTGGTGGATGAGCTACGGGGTCGCTATTTATAACAGTCAAATGGTGGGAATGATTAGTCACTGAATTCAATTTGGGAATGCCAAACAGAGAGTCAGTTCCCAGTAACGTAGTTATTGTTAAAGAGTTGAACTAACAATGGTGACCTGTTTGCCAATCCCCGCCCCTTCCCCCCTTATTTTTCAATAAGTTTTTGATGAACATGTTCGGAAATATCGACAGACAGTGCACACACAGTCACGACTGCCTGTCCTCAATATTGTTACTGAAGTCCGACTGTAAGTGTCAGTCGGTGTGGGAGTAATATGCCACACTGGTACGAATTACTAAATTACTTTGCGTATTTTAAAACTGCAAGTATTCATTTAGCACTTGCGTTTCTGTGATGCTGAAGAGATATTAATGAATGATAAAAAATCCAAGACATCTCATACGATGGGATACATTCATATAAAAGGCGAGGAGGCATCAAAACTTAGAAATTTATTTTATTAGTTGTTTTTTTTTTGTATGTTTTTTTTTTTTCCCTCATCGTCAGTATTTATTTCTTCGAGTGCATTAAAGATCAACTGATTTCTGAAACTAGATAATTGATTTAATCAAGATATCTTTTTAACACCACTTCATTGACTAATAACTAATATTTTTTTTTTTCTAAAAAGTGATGACATGGGAAAACCTACTGGAATGTATTCTAATTATATCATACATGCTGTTAATTGGAACGATAGAAAGGAAAAATGGCGTTAAAAATGGAGACAGTTCTAAAGTCTGAAACTGACAGAATGAATGTTGAATGTGATAGAGCTCACTGGTATTATAAGGTAGTGCATACGGATTTAGAAAGCAATACAATGACAAATCTTCAAAGTGGATTGGCGTTTTAAAGAAAATGACTAAATCTATTATGAAACTCTTGCTCTTTGCGTAAATAAATTCTGATGTTATAAAGTGAAAATAGCCACCAATACCAATTTCATTAATGAAATATAAAGAGACATAAGAGTGAAAATACCAACAACTCTTGATTAACATTTAACTTCAACTAAGTGATTTGATACTAACCCACAGGTAAGCCTAGCAAAAGTCACAGCTTGCATTTTATTTCCCCTTATAACACAGTGGTAAAACATAGCAACGTCAAACCTAAGCAAAGCCTGAACCAGAGGTTTACTTATTATTTTTCACCAAGAACCGTCTTGTACTGGCGGATGCCTTGCCTTTGGCATTACCGCAAATAATTATTGCCTAAACTTTAAAGATGTATGGGACATAGTTCCACAGTCTCAGCCCTACTATCTTTCAACGGTTGCTTCATTGTACTGCATCGTTTGCGGAAGCTCGCCTGCCCACCACCTTTTAATCAATTCCCCTGCTCGCATGCGCAGTGATATAAAGGCGGTATATATCAACGGGACGGAGAGTGGCTGTCCACAGAGCTGTCTAGTTACACAAGAGATATGCTGTAAGATACCGTTAAATTATTTTGTGAAACGTGTCAAAATGTTTGTTCATTGGTTCTTAATGTCTTCAGATTCCAGGTATTTTGCTGCACAAAGTGGGGAGGGGTTGGCTGTGGTAACAGTCTCATTATGTGTAATAATATTTATTTTGCCAATACTTTGTTACTATTTTGCTTTGATCTACAGTCGTGCTGGTGGCGCACTGAGTTAAGTCTTTATCTATTTTGACTCAGGGGGGCAAGATCTGTCTTTCCGCAACGTGACTCAAAGCAATTTTCATTCGCCCGGACTGATGTCTCGTCAGTGCGCGAGGTCCCGTTTAAGTTCATAGTTCACGTTTCATGCTAAAACCCAGGCAAAGCAGAACTCAGTGCGCAATCAGTTTTAAGAAAATTAGTCTATAATGAAATGCTTCTGCCACTAATTTTCTTTTACGTAGTAGATTATTTTCATGAATTATTTTATCATTATATGTATTACTGTTTCGACCAATAGTTCTGATCAAAGGCGCAGAGCATAATTCTCCACAGGTTTCGCTCGACTTAACTGCTGCTAGCTGAACTATTTTGTTCAGTCGGTGTAAAATGTTTGACTTTCAAGACAAAAAAAAATTTAAAAAATCAGCGAATAGATCAACAGACCAGAGCGTCTGTTCTATTTTCCTTTGTTGGCCCGTTGACTCAGAGAAGACGGGTGTGAAGTTAAAGCTGATTTCCGACCAGAAACGTGTCAAAAGGGTGACAAACAAAACTTCCGATCATACTTATCGAGTCTTTTCGATGAAAAATGTGTTTTCTTTGGGTGGTTGAACAAAAAAGACAGTAGTTAAAAATCTATGATAATAATAAGAAAAAACTCGAGGGCCCTATTAGCCGCTAATACAGCTCGGATTTGCGTGACTTGTTATAGGCGGCTTCCTTTGGGACTGCAGAAGATTTTTTTTTTCTTTTAGATTTGGAGGCTTGAGATTGAAGGCGGGGAAGAATTTTTTTGAGTTTGCATTGTGTCAGTAATTTCGTCTCCCGGCCCTTTCTTTTCCACAACATATGAAGTTATCACTTCCTGCGATGGGTTTACTGTTAAACAAACGACCCGTGCGCAAATTATTGCCATTTTATGAATGCTGACGGGGTGCTTACAGCATCAACGCGCAAAGGGGGTGCAGTAAGACTTCTCTAAAAACAAATAAACAACAACAACAAAAAAATAAAGGCAAGATTCCTAAAGGAACAGCCAAGGTGAAGCAGATCTATTATAATCACCCAAAACTGAAACGAATAAGCATATATACAAAACTCAACGGAAGTCGCATTTTTCAGTTTTGAGTTATGAATATCACCGTAAAGTATAAAATCTCATCTTTATTTTGGTGTAAAAAATTATTGCAATTTTCCTTTTCATCGCAAAATTATGGCTTTTTAAATTCACCAACCGCCCGGTCAAAAACGGAAGCAAAATTCCGAGAAAATCGATGGCGGAGTGGTTTTCGCTTTGTGCGAGATAGGTGGCCTTACTATCTCCCTAGCATCGGGTACTTGTAATTAATCTACGGCTTTGAAATTTTGTATGTCTCTGCCAATATAAATGATACATGCCGTGTGAAAAGTTTGTGACAATCGGCTAATTAATTTTGAAGTTATCGGGACTTCAATGAACCCCATTACTGAAGTGATATTCGATGACAAAGGCAAAATTAAAGCCATTAAAAGCGATATTTGGAAGCTGCTTTGACTTTGAGACCTAATATTTTCACAGAATGCAAAAAAATAATTGAACTTCAAGTTTCGACCAAAATATAAAAATCGTTAAAAAAATGGCATATTTTTGTGTTTCATCCCGATTTTCTCTGTTTGGTCCAGGGCGATTTCCGTTGAGGTTTATGGGGCTCGCTCACACAGGGCAGAGCCGGGTAACTCAGCTAGTAATTTTAAAATAATATTAAGACTGAATTTTGTCCAAAATTGGTGTATCCACAATTTATCGCCGAAAATTGAGGAGGCGCCCAAAGTTTCATAAATTTTGGTCAAGTAATCACAAGGGTTAGGTGCTTACATGTTGAGGGCTGCGTAGAGAACTATCGCAACTCATCTATAAAGAAAAAGCAGAGAGAGAGAGAGAGAGAGAGAGAGCGAGAGCGAGAGAGAGAGAGAGAGAGAGAGAAAGAGAGCGAGCGAGAGAGAGAGAGAGAGGGAGAGAGAGAGAGAGAGAGAGAGAGAGGAGAGAGAGAGAGAGAGAGAGAGAGAGAGAGAGAGAGAGAGAGAGAGAGAGAGAGAGAGAGAGAGAGATTTAATATACTTGTAGCCCTTGACAATCCACAGGTTGTGTTAAATAGGTTGGGGGAGGAGGGAGGGGGAGGGGTAAATTCTGTAAACTAAGGATTATATAAGGTTGTTATTTTTTTTTTTTTAAGTATTAAGTATTATCTCTGAATATGAAATTTTGTCAGTCCTTTGCTCCACCTGAAAAATTTGTATAAACCGAGTCACGACAGTTTACCAATAAATAAATGGCCATGCAGCCCTCGATGTTCACCCTCTGGCTCCATTATAGTTTTTTTTTTTTTTTCAATAATAAGATGCTTGGTATTAATTATTACTAATTCAATCGAAAAGTTGTGACCAAAACAAACAAAAAAAAACAAACAAAAAACTGAATTACATGCAGTTTTCGCTTGACTGAACGCTCTAAACAAGCAAGATACAATGGAACCTGCTTAAACTGAAAGCGATTAATCAGAAATTTTCCTAAATCCGAAAAATTTCCATGGTCACGCCATTATATCTGTATATTCCTTAATAGTTTACTCCTGTAAAGGCAAAGAAAATCATGTAATTACCTTTCAACAGTAAGATTCTCTTAGTTACGCACACAGTGCAACTATTTTTCAATTCGCTTACATTACAAATCGACATGACCCCGGTGAACTCGTCGTAGGATAACCGAGGAAACCGGAGTGTCTCTTATTTTCAATATCGCCGCCACCGTGCCTCCGCCCCGCTTATATTTAATTCGGTCTCGGCCTGCACTCGATACATTTTGGTATCGGAGGCATCTTAGCGCAGTACTAAAATTACTCTTGATTGTCTCTCGGGTGTGGGTTCGGTGTGTCATAGCCGACAGTAGGAGCACACACAGAGTGCATGTATAGTAACCGGCAGTGCAAGATGGAATCAATAAGTTTGAACGAAACATTAATTGCGACTGTGCAGAAAAGGCCAGAGTTGAATGATAAAACCGAAGACAATTCCTCGGACAGAGTTTACATACACAAACAGTCAAAGGAAACTGGAGATGAGTTGGGCATTGATGGTGAGTTTATTTAATTTATTTTTTAATGCAGAGTTGTGGCAAAACAATTATTCATAAATTTAATAACAAGAACATAAACAAAACAACTGAAAGTTAAGAGCATCCAGGCAGACAGACAGGCAGACAGAGAAACAGATGGAAGAATGAACGCACTGTTGGATGGAAAGATAGAAGGGTAGATGGATGGACAGATGGATGGGTGCATAGATGAATGGCTAGATGGATAGATGAATAGCTGGATGGACAGATGGATAGAGAGGGAGAGGGTGAATGGACGGATGAAGGGATAGATAATAGGTGGATGGATGAATGGACGGATGGATAGTTTAAAGGAGTGTACGTGTGTATGTGTGTGTGTGTGTGAGAGAGAGAGAGAGGGAGGGGATGGGGGGAAATGAAAAGGTAGAGACTATTGCGGCCATGTGACCATAATAGAATATTGTGGCCACGTGCATTACATCTATCAGTCAATCATACCTAACCCTATGGCCCTTTCACTATCCAATCTGTCACCCTATGCTTTAACCGGAGTCCTAACTGGTGTGTCTTTTCCCCGCCAAA